>CM061526.1:91898394-93135665 GCA_030068015.2 Neoceratitis asiatica
GCAAAGTCAAAGACACATTGAATATTACAAAATAATCTTTTAGTGCAAAATATTTGATAAAATAACAACAAAAAGAACTACAACATCATGAGCAATTTAAAAGGCAAGAAATAGAGGGCACAAGCAACAATGTCACTGGCAATTTGAGTACCATTTTCAAATGCAACTCTATGACTGCGGCTGCTACCGCGCAGTGGCTCGATGGTAGCTTGCCGGTGGCAATGTCGGTGGTTAATTGAGATTTAATGGTATTTGTACTTGAAACTTGGAAAATCAGTGCAATTGGAGTAGGTTAATTTTAGAATTGTAAGACGTGAGATTTTTCTAGCTACAACAATATCTAACTATCATTTACAAACGCATACAAATGTAAATTTATATGAAGTTATTTTGTGAATTTGCATATTTTTTGAGTAGCAAAAACCCAGAAAGTTTCACAGGTGGGCTCAAAAGTGATTTTCGACTCCCGCACGTATGAGCAAATTTGTGAAAACTATGTTTTCATGGGTGTATGTGAAAAGGCGAAGACATACATATATAGCAGATACGTTTTGCAAATACATTTCGGGCCAGCTTCCGGCACATTGTAGTAAAATTTATCACTCATAAAAGCAAGTAAATAGACAATAACTACTTTCCGGTCCATGAGCTTCACCACAACGCTCAATACTCACCACATGTAAACCAATTTGGCTTAACAAATTCGTACAAATTAATCTTTCTGTACAAACATATTTACATTTGTTTATATGAGTAAGTGTTTTCTTCTTCTTCTTTTTGTTTACTTTTAAATCTTCACCGAAAATCAACAGAGCGTGTTAATGCAAAGCAGGGTAAAACAAAGCGAGAGCAGTGGTAGTAAACTGTAAACCATCAAACTGTTATTTTAATATTTTTTCAAATACCATTGTATTTCCTTATTCTTTCTTTTCCTCCCCACTATCTGGCGTTTTTCCATTTTTTCCCCTCAACCATCCACCTACCACTCTCATATGAGAAATCTCCCAAGCTTAGCTTTGAAGCGCTTGTGTGTACCTCCAATTACTTATTAACATTTTTTTAGATCTCTTATATCGCATGCTAAACAGTTAAAGGTCAATGGTAAGATTCTTATTTATTCACTCATTTATTTGCGCTTTATTCAATTGTTTTCGACTTTTTTTTTAATGAAAATTTAAACTGTTTTCCGCATGCAAATTCTGTTTATAAACTGCCGGAAGGAAGATAAATATGAAAATGATACATATACTCGTATGTATATCATCATCAAGGGCAGTAAATTTGTAAAATATCTAATATATGGAAATAATTCTTAATTAAATAATTTTAATTTGACACACGTCCACTTACCATGCTTCCTCCTATTGAAAGAAATTCAAAAGTTGGGAAAGTATAGCCGGATGTGTGTACTTTGTGTCTGTTCACTTAGGAATCGAGTTAAAATTTGTTACATTAAGTTGTCTTTAACGTTGAAAAATTATAAATTTTGCTCCAATAACCTTTGCTTTGAACTGTCATTGCCACAAAGCACACTAAAATTCTTAGACTCAAAAAACCATTTTTATTTGTATGTATGTATGTATGTAGGTATGTATGTAGCGTAAACTTAAACTGTAACAAAATCATAAAAGAATTCCAGTCTAAAAATAAAACGGCAAATCAATATTGATTGTAAAACTCACTCACTAACAGCAAATTAAAAAACCAGTAGCAATGCCAAGTCTACACTTTCAATTATGTTTTGTCAATAAAGCTATGTACGAGTATGTGTAATGGATGCAACACGACAACTAAGCACTTTTTTTCGCTGAATTGCACTGAATTGCAGTAAAAAAAAAGTTATAAGAAGACCATGAGATGACCAGCAGTGAGAAGAAGAGTCAATATACAACAACAGACAACAACAAACAACGACAAACTTGACCATAAGTTTGTAGATGAGCATTAGGGTGTACTGCTGATAGTACCTACTTTCCGTCGTCCATGATTTTCTGCTCCTAACTTTTCAGCTGAGTAGCAGAAATCATTCTTTTAACAGACACATTAAAATTTAATGATAAAAAATGATAAAAAAGTAATTTTAATAATGAAAAACTTGCAAATGGGAATTAGAAAAAAATGACAAATTACATATTTTAAACAATTGAAATATTGAGTAGTTAATTGTAATCGCTGAAGCTATTTTCGGCGGTGCTCCTCTTCCAATTTGTGGTTTTGCATCTTGATATTTTTCCTTTTTTTTTTCTTTTTATGAAACTACAGTTTATTCTCTGACGCTTTCGAACTGCCGATGAATTTTCATGAGGAGCTTTTATTTTATTTTCAAATATAAGTCACAAGGTAAATATCGCTTACCCTTATACTCTTACATTAAAATGCATATCTTGGTATTCATACTTATCTAATCCAGATGAGTGCGAAGATAGATGTAATTTATAACAACAGAGACATCAGTTTTATTCACTTTTCGTAGATCTTTAGAAAACTAGATTTTGAAGTAAATATGTATGAAATGAATGTAGAGTATTATGACACTATGAAAAACCTCTTAGCCTTTAGAGATCAATTATAGCATAGAATTGAAATAGTCACAAGAAATATGCTATGCATACTAAATGTAACATCTTTTTAGTGCAGAACATTTTTCATAACGAACGCATAGTATAGCAGTATAGAACAGCATTTTTTTATATATATATAGGTGATGGCACTACTACTACTACTACTATACGCATACACATGTTAACACTACTGCTTTCGCATTCAAATGGAACATCGCTGAACTGGTTTATTGACGACTTAAGTGGACTGCAACAGTTTTTACGGTATCTTTGGTCATTTAGCTTGAATTTTTTCATGACTTTCGATTTTCAAAATCATGCGATGCTACGCTGCTCAACCATATTACTTGCTATAAATGTCAACGGTATTTAAATGGCTGCCAATGACAATCGCTCCAATTAAAGTTCTTTTCAAAAAAGAATATAATAGTGGAAGAAGCTCATTGCTAGTATTGGGCATAAATTATTTACTAGTAAAAAATTAAAAGGTTGTAATTTGATAATATACTTGGGTTTAATCATCCTTGTTGCAAGGCCCAAAAGGTTTAATTAAGTCATTCTTCACATTTTCTGAGAGATGATAGCCAATATCCAAAATAAAAAGAAGATCCGGGTAATATATTATTGTGGAAGCGACCCGTTTGTCAAGCTCATGATTTCTGAGGCTCGATTAGAGAACGACGTCTCTCGGGCAGCCCAACTGACTTAATGGACTATTGATTGTGTTAAGCTAAAGTGGCTCTTAGAGCTATAGATGCAATGTGCTAAAGCCTTGCATAATTTTAGGGCCTAGATTATTGCATCTTGTCATTTTTATTTACATTCATGCATATAAAAAGTAATGTAATTCTCAAGTGGTTAGTGAAGTGGGACGGCTATAGTGCTCATTGCTTGCAATGCTTATGATTCAGATTAGATTCTTATAATGTGATCCGATTCCCGTCTTCCTAACCGTGCTTTTTGAGTGATTAGGATTGGCAACTTAAAGACCTCTCAATTTTTCATACGAGTCTAGTGCTCTATAATATATTCTGCATTCTTCCCTACACGCGTAGCCATAGTCCATAATAGGTACCCAGTAGACAGTCACTGAGAAATTGTATTTATAAGTTAAAATTACCAGAAAAGTAAGGAATAAAAATAAATAAATAAATAAAAAATTTTAAATACGGTATCAAATCATAAACCTTCATACAAGATATTTAATTTATGCTGAACTAAATATCAAAATACATATAAAACCACACATTTGGTTCGATTATGCAACTTATGCTAACTGGATTAATGGCATTAAGCGCCTAACTATAGAAATTTTGACAATTGCTTTACATAAATACAATGCGCGAAAACCAGTCATTAAAAACGCTTGTTGCCTCAGCGTAAGTTGCACAAACAACACAACGTCATGCGAAACGACGTCTCGCCGCACAGAGCAACACCAAAATCCAAGCTTATTTGTAGCAACTAAATTGCGAACTATGAACTTGGATATGCCTACATACTTACATGTTATATAGACAAGTATGTACATATGAGTATATCAGTTTCCTCGCTCAGTCACTAGCTTTGCTTATTGCAGTCATCACCGGGCAATTATTACAGCTACTTTATTTTATTGCCAACTTACGAGCTGCTCTGTCACTTGTCAAAGGTGCGAAAACCAAAAAAGCAGCCGTGACTAATTAATTTATACACACCTCTTACTGTAAGCAAACGGAATAGGGAACCAGAGTGTAAGTGGAGAGAGTGTGGGGAGCAAATGTCAAAACATGCCTTTATTACATACGTTCGTTGATGCAGGTCAGTATTCAGATGTTATAACTACATGTTTTTTTGTTTTTATTAATTTTCCCACCATAAATATATGTTGATTATACCCTTCTCGGTACATTTAGGTATGGCGTTGAAAACGCAGTGTAATATTAGCATAATATTAACATTTCGCCAACTAATTTCTTCTCATTTCTTGTGAAGTAAAGAAAATTCAATTACATTCCATTCGCTACTGATGTTTCTGAAATTTTTAACTGACCTATAATTTTTTCCACGAAACTTGTATATTCTTAACTGATGGCCGTTAGCATTGCGTACTGCCATTCGGAAGGCCTGGGTTCGAGACCAGGTTCGACCAACATCCAAAATTATAGAAAATTAATTTTGCTAATTGTGGTCGCCTCTCGGCAGGGAATGTCAAGCTCTCCGAGTGTAGTTCTGACCGGAAATAAAAGGTTCCTCATAAAAATCCATCGGCCGTTAGGAGGCATATTAAAAAAGGCATAAAAATATCGAGACGCAAAAGCCAAAAATTGGAGCAGGAGCTCGACCAAAAATCGCTTCAGCAGTTACAAAGCGCCAAATATATATATATAAGGGACTCTGATTCTTCCTAATGATTTTGGAATTTTCATGTCCTCAAATGTTTATTGAAATTGTTGTGCAATGACAAAATTATATCCCCGCATTTCATTGCTACAAGCAAAAAGAATCTACAAATGGAACGCCAGCTACATTACTTCCACTTCTATTCTGATCGTTCACTTTAGCTTTTGCACAGAAATGCATACACCCTTTTGATTACATATTTCGTTTTTATTTTATTCACATTTATTTGCAGCTTGTTGTCAACACATCAAATTATTAATTTTTTTCTTTCATCTCTCGCTCTATTCCTTTCTCTCTTTCTCATTATGCATATTTTATGAACCATAGCGAATGTTTTTGCAACAAATTTCGCCAAAGCATAGTGTTGGCATCTCCAAGTTGCCAAATGTCGTGGCCGAGTGAGTGTAAGTTCATGTGGCAAACAAGCCTTTACAGTTACACTGATTGGCATGGAATTTTTTTAATAAAATTAACTTAAATTAATTCTATTTTTAGTCAATAAAAAATTTGTGACTTAAAATTAGATTAAGAAGTATGTATTATTATGTATTCAATATTTCAGCTATTCTTATAATGCCCGTATGACCAACCTTCCCATATGAATTTTATTTTGTTAAATTCCCACGGCAAACTCACATTCGCATTTAATCGCAATTGGCGCATGCCATGGAAATTAAATCGTCAGTGTTGTAGTTGTTGTTGTTATCTACTTTAGGTTAAATGTGTGTTGGCCTCGTTGATTACAGCTATTCACATACTCGTATGCATATGTGCTTAATTCTCATACAATGGAACTCACAAGTGCATATGTCCAAGTATTAAAGATATCACATATATATGTACGTGTAAGGGATAGAGTTGCTATTGTTGCTATTTCGCCATTACCATGTGCTTTGTTGTCTGTCATTTAACTAAAGAATTCATGACAAATTCTACAGCTAAGCTTACCTTTAATTGTGTCGCTTTTCTCAAGCCTGATCTATGTATGCGAATAATGTTTGAAATTTGAAAATTTCGTTGAATTTTTGTACGAATTTCATTGGGAATACGTAAAAAAGTACAAAATAGCAGCAATGTGAATACAAATCTAGAAAAATACGTGGCAAGGTCGTCACATACATTCCTTACTGCGTGGAAGTATACAAAGTACCTAAATTTAATTCAAAAAAATGCTATCGAGTTTATAAAAATAACTGAGGATAAG
Organism: Neoceratitis asiatica; assembly: GCA_030068015.2. Lineage (NCBI taxonomy): Eukaryota > Metazoa > Arthropoda > Insecta > Diptera > Tephritidae > Neoceratitis > Neoceratitis asiatica. The sequence goes on from CM061526.1 coordinate 91,904,542, forward strand.
GTGAAAATATTTTTCAGCCGTAAGAAATTTAGCCTCTCATATTCATAATATATTTTAATTCTAATAATTATGACTTCGAAAGTAAAATCATTAAAACTTTTACTGAATGTAAGAGATTGGAATTATCGATTTTTATTCTTCAGCTTCCGGTTTCGTCAGTCTTGAGTTGCGCAATTATAAATCCATTATTCACTTTTCATTATTTCTACATAATTTTATTTGAGTAAAATAAACCTTTGTATATAAGTATAAAAAAATTAAAAATCAAATATTTTCTTTACTCGGTTTTTTGGTTAGATTTAATTTTTATCTGCTAATACCATATGCGCATAGCATTAGCCATTTAAGGAATCCTTAATCTTTGAGAAAAAAAATGCTACCAAATTCACTCAACAGGAAAATCAACAAACAAATTGAAATGCTGAGTTGTAAATCAGCTTAAAACATATTTCGAACCCCACATGTCACACAAATGTAAATAAAAATATATTTTTATAATATTGTATTATTCTATATATGTATGTATATATGCTGAAAAACTAAAATATATTACCTGTTTGCGGTTCAACTATCAACCCCGCAATATCTATTTTAAAGTCTATTCATATATATGTGTTTTTCTCTTGTTTTGTTGTTTGTTTTTTTGCTTTTTTTCACTGCAATACATTGACCTTAAAAAGATTGCGGATTGCGACGATTGAATTGAACCAATTCAGATTGAGAGATTTCTCATACCAGCAATGACTAGTAGACCCTAAGCGCCAACCAGCCAACTCAAAAAAAAAAACATGAAATAAATTGCCAATAGCTCAATTGCAATCAATCGCTCATTTTTTATATTGCTACATTTAATTTTAAATAAATTGCAAGCAACGGCAAAATAAATAATAATAGAAATACATATTCACGCATTTTATTTTAAAGTGACTCCAATTATATGAGCTTTTGATACGTTTGATACCTTTGATAGCTGTCAAATTGCAAAACTTCAAATTATTCGTTCGACCAATTTACTCTTCGCTTTACGCTAATTTATATGTACACACGTATCTACATAGCTCATTTTTTGTTCGTAATTACATTAAATTTACAGTTAACCAACGTTTGACAATGAAAAATCTGCAATTACAATAAATGGATTAATATTTTCTTCAAAAAAAAAAATATAGTTTTGAAGGAATAATGATCTTTAATATTCTTATATTTCTTTACTCTTTAAATTGATATATTTCGAATGCAAATAAAAATTTAGAAACAGAAATAAAAAAACAATTGAATGAAGATCGTGAAAAATGGAGTCAAATAAATTAAACGCTCGGAATAAGTTTTTAGGTTAGAACTTTAGAGCAGAAAATATGCTATTTAAAATCAAATACTGCTAGATATGGAATGTAGGTGAACAAAGCAGTTTTTTTGATAAAATAATTTATAATAAATTAAGGAATAATTTAAGCAAGTTTTTTTTCCGTTTCGCTATGATTATTTTAGGAAATTTTCAAAGATTTTTCTAACACCAACACTGTCTAAAGTTGTATACACTTTGACAAAGTTCATCAACAAAATAATTCTCGATTCAGCATCATTTGTGGTAATTTTAGTCGGAACCCCTTGAGCGATGGCAACATTTTTCAATGAATACAGTAACGATTCACAAACTATTTCAAATGCCTAGATGTGATAGATGTGTTAATTGAGAGCTCTAAGTGACATTGACAACGATACCAAAGCATATCACACCGAAACCACACTACTTAGCGACATAGAAATCTAACTCTGCAAATATGCATATGCATTTAGGTGTCATATCATTATCCATAAACCTTGAACCCTCACCGTGGGATACAAATAATCAACCGCACAGGAGCGCCCATGAAGATCCACAATAAATGTGTGTGCATGTTTTCTCGCAACCCTATATTAAAAACAAAATGAACTTGGCACATCAAGCCACTAAAATTCTTACAAAAATAAATATGCATATGTGTGTGTGTAAGCACTTACTCAAATTCATTTATGTGGCTTATTAAAGACACAAATATGTGCAATTGAGACCGATGGTTGGAATACTTAAAATTCACAATAAATAAAACCACAATACATATATATATAATTGAAAACTAAATTAATGAATGCGTAATTATGTCATTAGTTTATTGAAACTTATACAGAAAAAAAATAAAAAATTGTTTATTTTATGTTATGTTATATGACAATAAATTTAATTTATTTATTCTATATAAATTTATTTATTTAATTTTTCGTTTTAAAATATTTTATTTTAATTTACATTTTTTTCATTTTTTTTTTTTTTGCTTAAATTTATTTTTTATTAATTTTATATTAATATATTAATACATTAAATTTATTAAATTTGATTTTTTATTTTTCCTTAGTTTGCTTTAGGCATTTCTATTAATTTTTTTTTTATAATTTTTTTGTTTAAATTATTTTATTTATTATTTTTACATTACTATATTATATTTTATTATATTATATTTTTTAACTTTCTTTATGGTATTTTATTTTACTTAAATTAATTTTATTTTCATTTTAAGTTGTTTTATTTGAATTTTTTCTATTTTTTTTATTTCTATTTTTTTTTTTTTTTTTTTTGCTTAATTTATTTTGTGTCATTTTAGATAATTACATTATATTTTTATAGCATTATTATTTTTATAATTTGCTTTATTTAATTTAATTTCATTTTAATTTACTTTCTTTTTTTTTCTTTTGTATACATTTTATATATTATCTATTATCTATTAATTTTATTTTTTGTTTTTGGCAATTTTGAGAATATAGAAACTGTCAAAATTCCTTTTTATTCACACTGTATAATCAATTAGCTTGGAAATAACTTACTTTCATTTGAAATAATTAATTAATAATTGATTTGTGATTTTTTGCTTGAGAGTACAATTTGGATTTTCAAGTGCACAACGAATGTGAAGTTGAAGTCAACTATTTTATATACATATTTACACACAAATAAAGACCTTTTATTTCAGACTATTAAATCATACTTCGACCTGGATCAAAGGCGAGCGAAAGTCTCCATGATGCAAGTCATAGCCATTTTTTCGGGTTTGTGGCTTAAGTCTTTTGTACTTCAATACATTTTGTTACATTACGTAGTAACCTTGACTTAGTTATTGTTGTCGATCGTGTCAGAGTGAACAATGAAAGCATATATTTGCTCATTTAGCTAGCAAAACTCACTTTACAATGGTTCAAACACAAAGTAGAAAATTTACAATTTTTATTTTTATTTGTAAGAATCAGAATCAGAAGAACAAAAAATTATTGCTTACAATAGTAATGGGCTGTAAATATTTTTTATGATTTAACATAATTTTTAATGAACAAAATTGCTTTGTGCATGTGTATTTCAGTCTGGTAATATTTACTCACATAGCACTTCTCTTCTCGTACAACTAATGCATATTCAAATTTCAACTTTGTTACAGTGAAAAAATGATTCTTAACAGTTGTAAACGCCAACTCAGTACACATAAATTATAGAAACTTGTCATCTCCGAATGATGATAATAAAAAATCATAATCTATTTTACTTTCAAATCTAATCCGAAGCTTAATTTATAATTATCACTTAAATAAAATATTTTAACAGTCTGCCCCGATAACATTAAATAAGTTTTTTCTGCCCTCACTGTGTATTTCTGGGTAATTAAATTATTTGATGGAAGCTAAACCAAAGTTCTTCGCTTTCAACAAGCTATTATAAGAATTAAGTCCTCCTGTCTCTTTTCTGTTTGTCTTAACGCCTTGACCTTGAGCAATTTTTATACCTTCGATCTTTCAAAAATTCTACCTCTCACAATCACTAATTTTTATAATATTGGATCAACGATATTTTGCTGAAATAGATAACTTCTTCTTTCAATTATAATTTATAATCATAGAGAAAAAGTTTCCATTTTCAGTATTCTAGCATGAATATTTCTAAAATATATATATTTCCTCGGCTACGACTTATGCGTGCGGCTCTCTTCCATTCCATAGTTTTAGTCCTTAAATTGGACCACCTAAGAACAGGTAACGACGTATAAGGAGAAGCTTTTTTTTTATTTCACTCAAGGGCACAAGAGAAGCCCATCTGAGTATAAAATCTTATTGGATGTGTCTTTCCTAATAGATTTAAGATTTTCCTTATTACCTTTTAGGGTGGATATATATTCCAACAAACATATTCAAAAACCAAATCTACTTACAGAATGAATATGTAAGCCCGATAAGGCTCTGAGACTGCGTCCTTACACAAATAAATTTATTACTTGTTCCGCAGAGGCAACAAAGTCAAAGATAAGAAGCAGCAGCAGTAGCAGCAATATGTTGTAGCAATTTTAATATAACAATAAAGTCAACAAAGCCAACAACAAAAAGTGAAAAATTCAGCACAGCCACGAAAGACAATTCCCAATACGTATTCACCACACCACCATGGTGGTGAAAAACTTGTTATATTAATTAGCAATGAGTGGAGGAGCGCTTCAATTGAGAGCCCAAATCTACGCTTGAGTACTTTACAAAGCAGTCCAAGCTACGCTAGCAATGTCTAGAGCCAGGCGCATGGCCCGTGGCGGTAGCAGAGCCCGTGGCAATACCGGCACAAAAACGGCAAATGAACAATGGAACGCACGCGTGCGATGCGGCTTCAAGCAATAGCATAAGTTAAGCAGAGTCAAGAAAAACTCTGTCAGCGAACAAAGCCAAAAGCGTCACTATAAGCTGTGAGCCGCATGAAGTGTTGGTAGTTTTTCTAATCGGCTGCGCTGCCTTGCTTCACTACCAACGATATATTGTTATGTCGACTGCTATGAGCTGCGTACACGACGCATTTTCTTTGCTGCCCTGGCTCGTGTTTGTTTTGTGTATTTAATGGAAACTTGATCTCAGAATTGGCACAGTATTCCGGGCAATTCAGCAGTGTGCAAATCAGTGGTGCCGTCGAAATACTTCAAGTGCGCATTTAATTCAAATAAATATTGAAATTTTTTAAATAAAAATTATATCACACAGATATTTGGAAGGCGCTTTTAACGAAAAAAAAAAATTTTTTTATTTGCAGCAATTCCTGAACGACCCTTAAACGTCTATTCCTTGAAAAAGAATTTAACCAGTGCAATTATTGTGGTTACCTTTGTTTGTTATTGAAATAATCACCAAAATAAGTAAATTTATTATGGCAAACTTGAAGTGTATACTCGTTCTCACGATCGCCTTCTATGCGAGCGCAGTGTTTGCGCGGCCAGGATATGCTGTGGATTACTATGTGAGTGTGTTGTGAACATTTTCTAAGTTGCGCATACGCAGTGTTGTACTTTTAAACCAAGTACTTAAAATCTTAAAAACAAATATAAATTAAATATTCAACATCCTGAATATGTGGATGAATAATAAAAAACTATAAATTGGATTGAAGCATATTATTCTTACAGCAGCGAAGAAAAAATTCAAAAATAAAACTTAATTAAAATAATATCGAATTTATTTATTCTAAAGCAATTTTTAACAACAAACAATTATTTTCGTTAATCTTGCTTGAAATTAATAAACAAAAAATACGTAGATTCTACCGAAATTTTGAATTATTTGTCAAACCAAATATTCAATCTCAATTTGCATATTTATAATAAATATTCTCATTTTTTACTTTTTCTCGAGTTTTAAATTAGAAATGAGTTTTTTTTTCATAAACATATTGATACTCGATGAACTATTTATCGGAGGATATTCATTCATATTCATAAAATCATACAATGGAAAAATTAAGGTATCTTATTTTTAGCAAATTCATAAAATATTTTCTTTATTTAGAGGCATCGTAAAATGAAAATAATATTTTCCACTTTATTCGAGTATTATTTAAGCAACATGAAAATCCTTAATCCAGAAAAATTAATTTAACATTAATATAAATATTTAATAAAGTTTGGAAAAATGTATTCCCTATTTAGCAAATTGCTATTAAAAATGTAAAGAAAATATTTAAACCTCTGTTAATTATTCCAAGCAAAAGCAAACATAGAATTAAAAATTATATATTCAGAGAATTGTTTATAGGTAATTATTTATGACACAATTAAAACAATTATAAATTGCTTTTAAAATTTAGTATATTTATAAAAATATCTCATTTTACAAAAATTTCAAATTTCTCATTTTAGAATCATCCCAAATACGCGTTCAATTACGGTGTTGCCGACCACACAACTGGTGATGTGAAGTCACAACACGAAACGCGTGATGGTGATATTGTCAAAGGTACATACATAAATTATTTCTTAATTTAAAAATATTTAGAAAAATTGTGAACTTCAAGCGTACTAAAAACCTAAATTTATTCTGAAGTACTCCATTTCTTCCATATTAATTTTTTCTTGGTTATTTTAAAAATATTTTCTGCCTTAAATTGCATTCTTATTTTACTAGGCCAATATTCGCTCGTCGAACCGGATGGCTCCATCCGCACCGTCGATTATACCGCAGATCCTATCAATGGCTTCAATGCTGTCGTTACGAAATCAGGACCCACAGTACATGCGCAAGCGTTAGTGCCCGGACATTATGAACCAGCACCAGTGGTGAAGCATGTTGCACCAGCGCCAGCGGTTGTGGTGCCAGCACCAGCGCCTTATGGTAAGTGAAAGGGAAATCAAATAAAAATAATTCAAAAAATAAGATATTAAAAATATCAACCTTCATACCTTCTAATATTAATAAATTAATCACACATATCTATATACCTACACACATTTAGTGGAAGTGAAATAAATTAGAATTAGTTGCATGGCATTTGTTTGAAATTCCGAGCACACCCTATTCGAATAATATCTTCCAGACTACTTTTAAATTCCGCCTACTAATGTCTTTACTACTACTGGTTTGATTCCTACAATAGTTCCGTAATCACCTCTGTCACTCAGCCAAACATTTCCGCAAATATGTTCTTAAAAGAAATTTGCCAATATTTTCTTAGAACTTTTCAATATTTAATTTATGCTCTTATATTATTGTAACAACATAACCATCAACTCCATTTGATTTATCATCATTCTTCATGCAATTCTTCATGCACAGGCATTAATACATATCGCATGGTGAAGTTGTTACGCCGCCACGCTCACATCAAAAATAATCAATTCCTTAAATTACGCCCAGACGAGTCAGCTGAGGCAGCAGACTATCATTATTATGATGCACATAATTACTATTACTAATATGGCAGAGTGAGTGCATAAAGCAAAAAAAATTGAAAAATTAACTACAATAAAGTCCACCTACAGCGAGTAGATCACACATTTCCCATATACATATGTATGTATATCTATGCATATAGCCCATATAGGTATGCCATTGTCATTTGTCATTAAATGTTAGTACATAATTAGTTTATATTTTTGTATCTTTGTATCTTTATACACTTGCCATCATAAAAAAATTGCATTACTCACTTATTTTCCCACAACACAAATTTATTCGTTCATTTTTTTCATTAACAATTACTTTGAATTAATTAACGTAATTATTATAATTAGTTCGACTCAGTCAGTGCGATTAGAAAGAGAATTTAATCTAGATTACAGCGATTTGTTATGCATATTTACTGAATTTATTGTTCTACGTGACGTTCCAATTTAATTGCGCTCAAAGATTCAAGCATATACTCATATGAGAACATACAGAGTTGCACAATTAATAAATTTACATATTTATACAACTCTTACTTTTTATGATTCACTTTTTATCCTAAGACTATACTTTGAACTTTAAATATTAAATATCGTAGCTTAAGCTAATAAGCAATTTCCGGCTAATATTCAATTCATATTTTTCTATTTTTACTTGCTATTTTCCAAAGGCGGAAGGTAATAATAATAATAATTTGTAAGAATGAAGAGGAAATATAAACGAAACTAGATGGATAAAACTGAAAGGGTGACAAAAAACTTTTCAAATAAAAATAACAGATATTAAATCAGTATCTTTCTATTAAAAAATAACAACAATAACAGTTCTTAAATGAACATGTACCGCTGAAACTCAAATTATATATTTTTTAAACTACTTTGTGCTCAAATCGTGTCCAATGAAGGACTTTAAAATTAGCGCATAAATGTTTTAAATTTATATTCAAAAGAAAACAAAAACAAAAATTACTCTAACTAAAACTTCAAAATTAATTTTCATTTAAAAAATTATAATTTTTTTAAGCAACATTCAAAAAAAATTAAATATTAAAGTGTAAGATTTTTTTTAAATAATTTTAATCTGTCAATTCAGAAGTTCCCCATTAGATTTTAATTAATAAATATCATAAATTATTTTAGATATTATTCTAAATATCTAAAAAATAAACCTCAAGCAACTGATACCAGCTGAAAAAATTTCTTAAGCTACTTTTGAACCAGTTCCTAAATATTCCAAGAAAAATACACCGCCGAATTCGTTCAAGAAACCACGCTTAAGCTTAAAAACACACTTAACATGAAATCCGATGTTTTCCCGCCTTTCATCTTGTATTTGTTTCTTCGCCTCTACCGTCCTGCTTCTTTTACTCTCTGTATCCACATAAAGTTGAATTAAGGTATAAACCGCTCTGCGCTGGCGTCTGCCTCTCATCTCAAAATACAAATATTCTTGTAATCAGAGATTTCATAAACAAATTTCTGTGATTTTTACATACACTACCATATAATCATAAAAGTTATTCAACTTCTTTTTGTTTTACTTCTGCGTCATTGTTTTAATATTACTACACCATTCACACCACCTGCCAACAGTATGTGTCTTACACAGATTAGCCACCCACCGAGCACCACCCTTCATTTGTTGTTGCATTTATGCATTTTTATATTTACCAACACTTACCCATATGACTTCACAATCTTTTTGTTTTCCTCTGCAGTTTCGAGTTTTCCAATTCCCATATTAGCATTAAAAAATTACTGAAAAATTAAAAAACAACTCGAATAATGAACAAATAAGAAGAAACAACAACTGAAGGAGCCACTATGTGCTACGCAACATGAACATATGGCAAAAGAGTGAAGCAAAAATTTGCAAAATTTTTAAATTAAAAAAAATTCAATGTAAACAAGTGCTTTTTCGCATAACCCATTTACCACACGAGTGTGGCAGCACAATAAGCGGCGTGTGACATATTTATTATTTGATGAAAATACTCTTTTTTTTTAGAAATTTGATAAACAGTTAGTAAATATGCATAACTGTATATATGTTCAGCAATAAGAAATGATTAAAAAAAATGTTGCTAATATAGGGTAAAGACATGTACACGAAGCTCTAATTTCTGTTACTTAAACGCCTTTTGAAAGAATATCTATAACCACAAATTTCCAATATTCATACACAACTACACAATTATAATTAATACGTCCACGATGGTCTTTAAAACAAAGGAAACCAAGAAAGCGTTTGTTGATACTAAATTCACAACATAAATCAATTGTGATTTCAGCATGAAATTGCAACAATAAACTGCGAGTTTAAATAGCTGTCTAGTGTTACCGCAGCCGCCCACATAAAACACATTTACAAGTAGCACACCATTCCTCCGTGTATAATCGAAACGAAATGGCAAATCTGATTTTTTTGTTATGTTTGCGGTGATGGAAAGCATTTTCCCAGGCAAAAGTAATCATGTCACTTGCAACAATATTTTGTAAAATTTGAAATTTACTCCCCTGTCTGCAATGATTTTTTGGGTCACTTTGTTGCTTTATTTTGTTTCTTGTTGTTCGCATGAAAAACCATGAAGGTGTGCAAATAATATTTCTTTTTTTTTATGGGAAATGTGTATATAGTGCTGGTTGCGTACTTATCACCAATTGGTTTTGATCAGCTTGATTGATACTTTCATAGATAATAAAGTTCGTAGCTTAAGTCTTTTTCTTGTTTACCTTTCGGATGTGCCAACTTCATTGATGTATTTGTGCTTAAAACGTTTCATAAACTTAATACTAAGGCGTAAAACATACATTTATTATTAAAATATTTTTGTTAGCTTCCAAATATGCCTAAACTATTCGAAGGTAGAAAAAAATTAGCAACTTTTTTTTTAAATTTTAAACAATTTAAATTCAAATAATAAAATTAGATGATAAGGTTTTAGAAAAAAGAAACATATATAAATAGTTCTCAATTTTTTCTAATTACTCTGCCAATCTTTTTCATATAATGCCAAGGCTAGAAGAATATTTTTTTATGAAAACCGTTTTACTTTTTATTTTTATATCATCTTAACACCTCCATACACACAAGCCCACATTTAATTAGCAAATCAACTCATTGGGCATTAAATATGTATATATATATATATATTTTTTTTTTTTGGAACCCAGGAGTAGTTAGTAGTAGCATCAATACGAATGCTTGCGTATAGCGCTACTAACTCGAATTTGATATCAAAAAAAATTCAAAAAAGCATTAAATAATGAATAAAATAATATACGTATTGACACAAACACTCACACAAAATCGAAAAAATAACACCAACAATATGCACATACTCATCCACAAAGCGGGCAAAGTGCTCACCATATCACTAAATTTCCACAGTTTACTGCTTCTCTACCTCCTCTTTCTTCTAAACCTCAAATAAAATAGCGCAAAGTAGCCAGTGAACTGTATCTTGCATTTATAATTCGAAACTTCAGTTTTTGCTTCACTTCACTGCCGCGATGCTTGTGTTTCATTCGATATTGATGACATTGCTTTAGTTTGAACGAACGCATTATTGCTATTGGCTTCTGCCGTTTTCTTAGGCAATTGATGTTCCAACTGCGCAATTTAAGCAATTTCTTAAAGTGACCATCATAAATTTGCGTAAAATAATAGACATTTATGCCAACAATAGAGCGAACACAACAACACACACACACTCACAAAATCAGATTGTCATTACAAAATAAATATTGAATAATAAATTTCAAATAATACTCGTAATAAGCTAAATTATGTATGTATGTGTATGTAAGTGAATTGAGTAGAAATAAATTTTAGCAAATTTACAAATACTTTTTACTTTACTTAAGCAACTTTTTCTTAAGGAAACACATCGACTCAACAAAAATATATAAAATTTTATGCATTTCGTATATTTACACATATGAAAGGATTTTACTTGTATATAAAAAATAATTAAAATATATTCAATTGCTCTAATATATATTTGCTATTTATATTATTTTTTCCATCTCTAGCTCCTAAACCCTATGCACCCATTCATTACGACTACGACGATTATGGTCATGGTGCTCAATATGAATATGTGCCTCAGTACAATGGTCATTATGGTGGCGGCGCAGGCTATAATCCTCATTACGATGGTCACTATGGTGGACACCACGGCGGTCACTACGGTGGTCATTATTGAGAGCGGATTACCAGATAGTGCGCTTTCTGCGGTAGCAGCATTTTAGAGCAGAGTACAACTCTTTTCAGTCTAATTAGCGAAAATTGAGCGTAAAATTTATGCTCATCAAATATTTACTTAATATCTCAATTACTTTCTACACATAAAACATGTTTTCCTTCCACTTACTGCCTACGACTTACTTACTCGCCAAAATGCTTTAAAACTTTATTTAAATATTTTATAACGGAAACTATAACCGCCAATGTCCATCAAATTAGTTGATAAGTTTGTAATGTGTTTTTTTTTCTATTTTTATTATTATTATTATATTATCATAAATATTATTATTATTGGTTGTTGTACGATTTGAAAATTGTGTGCAAGCTTTGAGTTTCCGTTGCCGCTTGCCAATGTTAACTGCGAGTTGTTTAACGGTTTAAATACCAGCAGCTTTAAAATAGCATGACGATGGCATTTATGCAAATGTGTTCTATCCACCATTCTTTTAACAATATCTAATATTTATATGAAAGTATGTATGTAAGTGAAGAAGATGATGTACAATGAGAATATCAATTTTTTATAATTTTTTATTTGTAACAAGAGAAAACTTTTTGTAACGCAACAATAAAAACGAATACTCAAAAATTAAACAAAAAAAAAGGTTTATTAAATTATTTTTTATTTACGCAAAATAATTATATCCAAACCTTTGCTGGACCCTTAATATCCTAGGCAAGATTATAAAGTTGAGATCGACTAGCTTTCAAAACACGAGACATTATACCCGGTTTGCTCTAGGGACTTCTCCTATTTTCGTTTATTGTGTGGGTGTATTTCCCTTGAACCATTTTTTTTTTTAATAAATTATTTCAGTTTGACCGACTAAAATAAACCCATTGAAATCAATTACAATGATAACACCGTCAATTCTACTGGCACAGAAAAATAATGGCTACATTGCATTTTAATTAGTACACCTCATTGTCTGGCTCCTGACAATTCATTTATTTTCCTTACACATTAAGTATGCTCATGACTTAAAAGGGAATTCCAATTTGCAAGCAATGAGTCCCTCATTACAAACGGAAAACATTTACATGGTTCTAATGTCCGACCAAGAAGAATTTCTAGCGTACGGAAATAATTATTCAATGAAATTTTTTACCAACTGACCAAGTTGCTAATGGAATATTTTACGATTAAATTATGGTATTTCGGGGATTGCATTTCTGGTAATATACAACAACACTGTAAAGCTTTCGACTATATTTCGACAACGCAACCATATTCGAGCGAGTCCCATCTGTTCGGCGAAGAACATTTGTCGGTGTAAGAACAAAATTATTCCTAAATACGTTATTTTGAAAATGATAAATAAAGATGACCTCTGGAATTAGTCAAAGATGTCCTTTATGTGGAAAATATTCTAGTGAAAATTTTTAAGATGGTTTTAAATAGGGTGAATGAAATTTCAAAAGAAAAAATAATAATAACTGTTGTTTTTAAAACAGTCTTTTTTACCATGGTATATAAGTCGTCTTCATAGTTGGAGTTTTGTAAACCTTAAGTGACTGTTTCTCTTACAAATCGAATTGCATATAAAGACCATAAGCGATAAAGAAGTCTATCTGCCTTTCCGGAATCGGTTCTGAAAATGCGGGAAAAATGTATATATTTATAAAAATTCCAACGTGACGTGAAATTTATTTGTTCTTGTTTCAAATAAACCAATGAATTGGTGGCCTATGACACATTAATATCCATTAAGTTAACTAATTAGGTTAGATTTCTGATAGTGATCGGTTTTTGAGGAGAAAATTCGAACAATCGGCTAAAAGATGCGAAGACTTTCTGTTAATTAAACCGATGTTTATTAGTTCTACGCCTGTTGATTACGAGGCCACCAAGAACCAACCAAATTCACCTGAGCTGCAGCTGTCGTCGGGTCGTCTTTGTCTTGTGAAAGGTACGTTATTTGTCTACTGTACTATGGAAATCATCAAGAAGTGCTTCTAGACTTTTTATCTGCTAATCGAATAGGAACCAAGCCAATGAAAATAAACATCATTTATAAATCATCTTCAGTGTTTGTATACAGTAGCCTAAGCAGAGAACTTATAACAACGAGAAGGTGCAATCAGAGAACTTATAACAACGAGAAGGTGCAATTGACTTTTGGATTATAAGTTCGATTGAAGCTTGTGCAGAGTTAGAAAATCACGGGAAAGGGATTCACCACTCTGTTAAATTTTGCCTGTTAAACTAACAGAATTATGTAAACTGAATGTTTAATATAAGGAAAAAATGTAAAACCAATAAAAATATAATGAAAATCAAACTATTTATTATTTTTTTATTTCTTTTTCATAAAACATTTTGTTATTTTTTAATTAAAATGCAATAAAAAATAAAATCTTAAAATTTCAGAAACTATTTCAAAAACTATAATAAGTTTAAGCTTTTGTATTCAAGTAAAATGTAGTTTTTATGATTACAAAAAAAAAATTAAATTAAAAAATAAATAAAATAATTATTTTGAATTATAATATAATATTCAATGAATAATGATAAAATATAAAGTAAATAAAATAAAAATTAATGACGTAATTATTTTGAATTATAATATGGCATGAGCGAAAGGAATTTAAACTTGCGCCAAAAGTAAAGACACCAAAAACTTCAAATAGCACTCGCGCTATACCAGCTCCGCCACCGTTGACTTAGAAAAACTTTTACATATTCGATTTTATTTTTAGATTTTTCAGCTTGCCGTCGTTTGTAAAAATCGTAAGTTGCCGAAGCAGTGAAATTGCTTCTGGATGGCGGGTACAAGGGAAGAGAATTGACAATTTGTGTAGGCATGTATAAGTTTTTCGTATACACATTGATGTCTTTGAATGTATGTGTCTTTAACTTCAGATCAACTTGAATTTCTGATTTTTGTGATTTTTGTCATCGTCGCGAAGAAAATGTTCGCCTATTACCTCATATAGCCTAGCAAGAAATTCCTTGCCTTCCCGCGTGCCCTTTGTTCACAAGCCGAGGATGATGATGGCAAAATTGCTAAAAATTGTTCAGTGAAGACACAAAATTCTTCAATTTCTAATTTTTGGCATTTTGGTTTGTGGAAGAAACGCGCGAAGGGACATGATGGGTGTTTTTTTTTTCATGAGAAGGGCATTTTTTGCAATTTTAACTAGCGGCCAATAAAATAGCGTTGTCATGGTAATGATATTCCTGCTGGATGTGTACGCATAAACAAATAAACGTATGTATGTACATACATATCAATTCATGTGCGTATACTCAACGGTTCATAGTAAAACATGCGAAAAAATTCTTAATATACATAAACGCAAGCGCATCGTCAACAAAGCACGTACGACAAGCAATACTTCTCCCCGCGCGCAGCTCTTCAACAAGCATTTTGTGCGCGAAGTCGTTTATAGACGAAGCATCCGCGATGGGAGAATATATTCCTTCGTATGATTACTCAGTTAAGAAAAAGAACGAATTTTCTATTCTGTATTTGGATACAAGTGCCGAATATGTAAAAGTTTTTTTAAGTCAACGGTGGCGGAGCTGGTATAGCGCGAGTGCTATTTGAAGTTTTTGGTGTCTTTACTTTTGGCGCAAGTTCAAATTCTTTTCGCTCATGCCATATCATAATTCAAAATAATTACGTCATTAATTTTTATTTTATTTACTTTATATTTTATCATTATTAATTGAATATTATATTATAATTCAAAATAATTATTTTATTTATTTTTTAATTTAATTTTTTTTTTGTAATCATAAAAACTACATTTTACTTGAATACGAAAACTTAAACTTATTATAGTTTTTGAAATAGTTTCTGAAATCTTAAGATTTTATTTTTTATTGCATTTTAATTAAAAAATAACAAAATGTTTTATGAAAAAGAAATAAAAAAGTAATAAATAGTTTGATTTTCATTATATTTTTATTGGTTTTACATTTTTTCCTTATATTAAACATTCAGTTTACATAATTCTGTTAGTTTAACAGGCAAAATTTAACAGAGTGGTGAATCCCTTTCCCGTGATTTTCTAACTCTGCACAAGCTTCAATCGAACTTATAATCCAAAAGTCAATTGCACCTTCTCGTTGTTATAAGTTCTCTGCTTCTCGTTGTTATAAGTTCTCTGAGTGGCTTCAATAATATGTTCAAGCTTTAAGGTTCGAGCACACGATTATATTGAAATTCAATGCTTAAAAATTTGATGTTTGGCTACATAATTTCGTTGCCTACATTTAGGCTCTCATGTGAATGTTCGCCAATCATTTCATTTGCATTGAAGTTTTAAGTTTAAAAGCTTTGTTATTGCACATTGCGCAAATATTGGCACAAGTACTTTTTTTTTCAATTATTTCAATATCAGCCTTGTATTTAAACGGATGAGATGGCGCGCAATTGTATTAGTTTATTATATATCAATGATATTATTAATTTTTAATCGATATTTGAAATTGATTTAATATTTAAATAGAAATAAAAACAAAATAGCTTATATTTTATGAAATTTGGTAATCAAACAAATATGGCGTAAATGATAGTAAAGGTGAATTATTTATATTTAATATTCACGATCGACTTTTATATAATGCAAATCACAAACGCATTTGTGGAGGCCTTTTTTTAATGGAAACCCCTTATTCTCCATAGTTCAGCTCTTTGCAAATGACTAATTTTAGCTTAAACGAAAAATAAAAAACTTATTTATAGATTGTCCAGACTAGTGTTTAGATCAAAGCATCTGTAGTACTCCATATACCGCCAACGTTCTTATTCTTCTTCTTTTTTGACGCCGATTATGGCCAAATCAACAATAGTGTGCCATTCGTTCTTGCTTTTCGCTGTTTGGTGCCAGTTGGAAGTAAGAAGTGAAACTAGATTGGCACCACCTGATCCTTCCAACGGAGTGGAGAGCTTCCTCTTCCTCTGTTTCCACCAGCGGGTATTCCATCAAATATACATATGACATGATCTAGCCAGCTGCTTTCTCTTGATTCCGTGAAATATGTAAATGCCGCCATATATCTCGTACATCTCATCGTTCCGCCATCTGCGGTATTTGCCGTTGACAACGCGTTAATGAACAAAAATCTTCCGTCAAATCTTTCTCTCTAAAACTCCTAGAGCTGACTCAGTGGATGTCGACTTTGTCCCACCGTATATCAGGACGAAAATTATGAGGGACTTGTAAAGTTTGATTTTGGTTCGTCGAGAGAGGACTTTGATTTTCAATTGCCAATCGTCAGTCCAAAGTAGCAAATGTTGGCAAGAGTGATTCTGCGTTGGTTTTCAAGACTGCCATTGTTGGTATTGTTAATTGCTGGTTCCTAGATAGATGAAATTATCTACAACCTCGAAGTTATGACTGTCAGCAATGGCGACATGGTATTTAATGACAAGAGATATTTCATCTTGTCCTCGTTCACTACCAGACTCACTTGCTTTGCTTCTTTGCCTAGCCTGGAGAAAGAAAATTCAAAATCATCGGCATACTCCAACACACACTTTTGTTAAACATTTTACCTTGCGGCTCTTGCTATAAAATAATATGTGACAAATTTGAACAATTTTTTCTCTAAAAGTCCACATGCATTTTTAATTACCTTAACTTTATTGGCTGGATATTAATTGTTATTTTCGTTAGCCAAAAGTTAACTCTCTGCGTAACATAAAGGCTTATGCAAGTAAGTACTTAAGTAAGAAAATTTGTTTAATTTTTATAAATATCAGATATATTTTTTGACTAACATTACCGGAGGTATGCAGGTAATTTTTCAAACGATACTGCTGTGACATAAATTCATAATTTAATATGCTTTTCATACGGGTATTATCACTTTTTGCAAATAAATTATAAATATTGGATTGCATAAATTAAGTTATTAAATTATTATGAAAACACTCAGACTTGGGAAAATACTTTAAAAAAAGTTAATTAGTTTCTCTACCTTCTTGTATATACCCCTTCTACCCGTTTCTTAGATGCTTAAAACGGAAAATTATTAAAGAAGCAGCATTTTTTGAACTTCATTTTAAAACTATTTTTAAAAAGTTTTTTATGCATTGCTGGAAATGTTGCAATTTCACGTGCCCTAAGCCTACGAGCATCAAATAGCAGTAATAACCACAATGGCTTGCCAGCAGAATGCATCTATACACATACACAAACAACGTGCTACAGCTAATTTAATGCAAAAACGTGAGATGAGTAAAGCAATGCGTGCAGTAGAATCTCGATATTTGAATATTGGCCAACATTGTAACTAATCACCAACCTAACAAAATACAAATGAACACATGCATAAGCGTTCGTATGTTTCTATGCTTTAATCTATGCCCACACACACTGTTGATGAAAATATTAGAAACGTTTCAAAAAACTCTAATATTTTTTTAAAATTATTTAGGCAGTGCTATCTCTGGTCTATAAAGGACTCCTTCATAGCCAACATTAATACTTACTTTCTGCTTTAAATATTTTTTCGAAAAAGTGATTTCCTTGAAGATTGAATTTTGAGCAATACTGTATTAAACTCATATGTAAATATGTGCAGTTTTTGACTGTTATTTTGTTATTTTTTGGTTTTAAACATTATACCCACATGCACTTCCACACATTTACACCTGCATGCAGTCGTAAGTGATCTACTATTGAATGTACCTTTGTATGTTGGCAGTGGCACGCATTCGCCCGTGCCGTACATGCATTTAAAGTATCATCCAAAAATTTCGAAATATTTCAACCGCACCAAACACAACACAATGGAGTACAATATGAGCTGATTAACAGCCCAGAGCGGGTGAATTCAGCAACATATCGACATGTACGCCATTGAAGATAGCGGCAGGTAATTGTGAGTAAATATCTGCATACATACAGTTTTATATATATATATATATATATAGGCCTTCGTATGCACAGTTATAAATTGCTTCAAAAAATCGGTTGTATTGTTTGGTTTTTTTTTTTTTTGTTAACGAATTTGCGATTTTCGTGCTCAAACTATTCTTTTGTTGCTTATGCTTGTATGTGTGTGGAAGAGTCTTTATATGTTTGTACGAGTATATTGACAGGAGTTTATTTCACATATAATTCACGAGTCTTGTGTTATATTGTGACTGCTCTATTTTGAATTTGTATGCTTCTTCTTTTTTTTTTTTTTTTTTTTTTTTTTTTAACCACATAAATTTAATTACAACCAATAAATCTCAAAATCTTTGTGTTTGTATTTTTTCTTGATCTCATATGAAAATTAACACAAGTATGTATGTTATGTAACGATGAGTAAGTTATTTTGAGAAGTATTTCCAAATTAGCTCTTAATTTATCAAAACGCATACCCTTTTCTTGCTAATAATAACCTTTTAATATCATTTCTTTTTACAATTACTCTTTTTTCGTTTTTAAATAAATTTTGAAAATTCAACGCTCACGGCGAGGCCAATAAAGACGATATTAATTTTTAATTACGATTTTTATTTGCGTTCTGCAACAAGTGAATTTCATTTTAGGCTTAATCGAAATGACAATTACAGAAGGTCAGCAACAACAACAACAAACACGATATCAACAACATATACAAACATATGTCTATACACATAATATTATATATTTATACCTGCTTGAGCGCAATTTTCTGCATTCAACACTTTTTGCATCGAAAATGAGCTTATGAATTTATTTTTTAGCAATTAAGATTACGATTATTTTTAACTCTGCCATGAACCAAATATACAAATACATGCATTTTCGTATTTATGTAGGTATGCATATACGTGGTGTGTATGTGTAGAATGTAAACAAATTAAATTCGCAGCGCGTGATATGAAATTTATTTTAAGCTAGTGAAGACACCATTCTGCTGCAAAAATAATAAAAAAGAACGTTGTACTTTGTGTGAAAAGAACACGTCACAATATTAGGGTGGATCGTTTTTTATTGAAAGTAAGCAATATACGTCCGGTAATTCATGCAAGCAAGTCAGAGCCGTTGCGATATGATAAAAAGTCTTTTTGGAACTAGTTATTGGCCATATAAATAAATAAATATTACTGAGAACAGATGGATTAGAGAAACGGGTCTAAGCCAAATAAGTACAATTTAAAATCTCATAGAAAGAGTTTGTCCAATACTATCTTATTGCATAGCAATCGACTCGAACATGTCATTGATGAGTGGAGTTAAACAGTATCTTCTCAAAGCATCGGTTCAGGGAACACTTTGGGTAGATCAGAGAAATATATGACTTTAGTCGATCATCGCCCGTTTTCTTTAAAATCTCTTTCTTGTCCCCCTAAATGTTCTTCTTAGATAAACCGTGGACTAATTCGTCTCTTTCTATTAAGCTTTTTTCCTATTTTCTAATGATTTTAGTTAGCAAGCAACAACCATACAAATATGTTTATTCTCGTAACAAAAAATTAGCTTTTGTGTTTTCAAAATTTTCGAATGGCCAGCATACAAGCAAACATTTAAAAATGGACCAAAGCAACAATTGTAGACGAAATATTTCAAAAATACCCAGCAAACATCATGGAACAGAATTTTAATCTAACAGATTTTGAATTCTAGTAAGACAACTATCGGTGTATTCTAACATTCAAAAGCAACCCACGTCTACTTTGTCTTGTCTTTGTCTTTGGGTGTCTTTCCAGCAGTATTTTTTGCATATAATGGATCTTATAGCACATCCTACAATATTTTTGTTCTATATATAATACACATATACTTCACCACATGTGTTGTGATAATCTATCATGCAAAGAATATAAGCTCCATCATATGCAAATTCACTTTTGAAAGTCAAATATGAAGCGATTTATTCAAAGCCGACATATTCACCCACTGATGGTTTCAGCAAATGACAACTCGTGCGGCATAGCGAAATAGCAAATGCAAATACTCTAATCGGCAAACTGAAAAATATAAATTTCAAATTGACACCTGCAGATGCTGACATCGCCAGGCGTGCAGTTCTCTTGCCACAGCTTTATTAGGCGACCAAGAGAAGGTTGCCCAAGAATCGCACACTTCAAACGCTGCCAAACTGTTGAAGAGTTAAAAACAATTTGACGCTGAAAATTTTTCAAAGTACAATTGCAACAACAAGTTTAGTATATTACAATAGAAAAATTCGTGAAAATTAGCAAAAATCATTTAAATAAAGTGTCGATTTACGAGTACTGAATCAGAACAGAAATAATAAAAACCTTAAATGTTACGCTGCAAGCAAACAATAAAACAATAAAAAGTGAATGTTAACAAGAAAATAAAAAAAATTCAAAAATGTTGTAACAGATTCACCTTCGCTTGCATTGCAATATCATTATTCAAAAGTGTCGTAACTTAAAGCAGATTCGGAGCATCAGCACAAAAAAGAATATACATATATACATATAAGTATATATATATACGGTTACACTTGCATAGGAGTTTCAATATCAACGATCGTATCTGTGACACAACCTTTTTTTTTTTGCTCCAACTGGAAGCTGATTGGAGACCCCTCAATGCAACAGCACAGTTCGACTCGCCTTTACAACTCTACAACAAACATATTCAAATCCTACTACGAACAAATATTCATTTAAGCATCTGTTACAATTATTGAGTATGTTTTAAATTTCGCCAAAAAGTGAATGTCAATTGTGAAATTGTTTTTGTGGGTGGCTTAAGTCATTTTCTCAATACAAAAAAGTCGTGAGTTAATTTCAATTTACATATTTACTATTCGCATATACATACATATATTTTAATTTAATTCCCATTCGCAATGCCAATCAGTTGTAGTAAATAAGTCAATGGAAATTAATTAAGCACGCAGGAGTTGACCTTTCTTTTCGGAAAACATTAAAAAAAATTTAGTTATTTACATATATTTGTACAAAAAAAAAAGCTATACGTGACGACATAAAGTAAAGTCTCATGGTCTAGGTGTTAAATGGTTGATATTTCAATTTATTTATAGGACGCTTTCATCAAAAAATAATTCTAACACAATTGCCACCTTCATACAAAAAAAACCTCAGCTACATCTATAAAAATAGCCAAAATTTAATTGACTCTAAATACAATATTACAAGTTGGGTCAAGGAATTAATTTCAAAATTTGTCCGTGGTCGAATTGTACTCGAAAATCGTATTCGTTGGCCGATTTGGCGCATTTTCAAAACAAGAATTACAGATATCAAGATATTTATCCGCTAGATAGCGCCCAAGTCCAAAATTATGCTATTAGCTGACGCCGAAGTCAAATTAGTTTTTTTATTTTAAGAACCTTCTGATACAGATATTTAATTTTCGATGATATAGGACATCTTCCATAGAAAACGAGTTTTCATAATTTCAAATCTCTGAATTTCACACATCCCTGAATATGATGAACACTATTTAAAACTCGTTGTAAAGTTATATGAAATATTTCATGTTTCTCGCCCAGGAGTACGAAAATTTCATAAAATTAATGTGAAATAAAAGTAGATGGTAAAGCAAAGGATTCTCTTTATACACTCCAAATAAAATGGATGAATAAGTGTCTGATAAAGTCTACAAATGAATATCAAATAATTTTTTATAAAGAATGAAATTGTGTCCAAACTCAAACTTGACCGCTTGACATAATCAAATTAGGTTTCAGTAGCAATAGTTTTTTTTGTCCCCCCTGTGCGCTTGTATGCCTTTCAACTGAAGTAATCAAATATTCCGTGCAACTTCCTTGAAGCTAATCACCTTAAAAGCGATCGTAAGTGTACAAAAGCAATCAGTGTCCGAAATCATCCTTCGCCTGAGACCATTTTGTACTTGAGATCGAATTCATATTGAGCAGTTCGAGGAAATTCACTAGTATTGCTCTCTGCTCTACATACACACTTATTTATGTTATTTCCTGCTCGCCTAGATATTTATTATTGATTTCACCTTTCAAACTCACGAATTTTCACAAACAATTTATGGTCAACTACTTCACGCCAGTTAAATGTATGCAAATCGTAGATATGTATGTATGTATATATACTTGTACATGCATTGTGAATAAGTAAATATTTGCCCATTAATCGCGCTCAACAACGACGAACAATGATGCAAGCAGCAAGCAATGGCTTTTAAATATATTTACATACATACACATGTAAATACGTATGGTTGTCATTGTTTATATGTACATAAATCACGTCAATAGCTTTGTTTTCAACATTGCAACAAATAACTGTCGATGAAGCATGGACTACCATGAACTTCAACTGAGAGTTTTCCTTGTCTCATGGAAAATGCATTTTTTTGTACTTTTTATTTTCCAGTTTAGCACACTTTATACGGTACTTATGCACACACCTACAAATATATAAATATATAAATATGTATGAATATGTACCCGTATTTGCTCTTTATTTGCTTATTTATTAAATGCATTTGCACAACCTTTTAATGGCCTGTTAAAATTCAATAACGGCGCTGCCCAGACGCCAGACAACGTTTACTTTGGGAACATTATGCTTAATTGTAACAATGAAAATAAATAGTATTTGTTTTATTGGATAGTTTAATTGCATGCTAGATTGTTTTAACATTGAATGAACTTTGAAATTGCTAGCGACACCGTTGATTAATTTAAATTAATTTACTTTCAGATTTTCACATTCTTAATAATAATAATGATTTTTAATAATAATGACTATGAAATTATGAATTCAAAAATCAATTTTATTGATCGAACTTTCGTTAAAAATGCATTTTGAAACCTTTTATAGGATTCGATGCCTGACGTAAGCTAAAAAGAAAACATAATTAGAAATATGTTGGCACTCCAGATGGTAGTTTTTTGAATAAAGACGGATAGAACAATCAATTTCACGAAGAAGTGAAGCCCTTTCTCACTAGATTATTTTTTATTTTTTATGTCTAGCCATTTAAAGATATCAACGCTGGCAAGCAATCTGATCGAAATCAATTAAATAAATTGAATTGACCGAACAAAAATCTTACAGTTCTCAATATTAAAAAATTAAAATTTTTTTACTCAATTAGATGGAAAAATTAAAAAAGGACAAATTGAAACGATTTTTACATTATCTGTAAAGTTGATCAAACGCATGCCATTAAATATTTCCATATTGGAGCAAATAGACTTACACCACCGCCATCATTTATAACAACCCAAACTCGGTATTTCATAACATCCCATGTCTCACTCATTTCTTTGCACACCTGCCCTCAAATGCCTGTCAGTAAAACTTTTCGAAATGAACCACACACATACACACGCATTTGTTACCGGTGGTCCCATAAACGTTCATCTAAAACATAACAGCAAATTCCATACTCAAAAGCATTTCTTCAATTATCCAACAACTGACACTTGTTTATTTATTATAAGTATATACATATTTAAATTATCATTCCACACATGCCACAGGCGTTCGCCCATAATTCTCGTCAGCAAACAGATTGCCCAACTGGTCAGTCCAAACCCGAAAAGAAATTAAAACTAAATAAATAAATAAATAAATATGAAACACTTGCAAGCAGCCAGACATTAAGCCACTTTTTCCGTCGTCTACGTATTTCTCGCCATTTGACGTCGCATATGTTAGTTTATTTCTCTATTTGCTTATTAACGAAAATTACTTACGTTTACTTCAATTTGGCACAAGCGTCTTCGTCCTCGCCGCAATCGTCGTCATGCCGCTTACAACTTTGCTTTCAGACGTACGTCTGTAACGGTATTACCTCATCACAACATCTCCTCGTAAGCAACTCTGCTTATGTAGCGATGTCTGGGGTGTTAGTCTAATCTTTTTTTTTAACACACAAACATACTGACACACATTTGATGTAGGAAAACAAATGCACGGTTACAAACAGTATGTTTGTATGTCCATATGACTCACTTGTGTGGCATATTTTTCACAAAATTTTGTTGATGCCTTCTTTATCTTTATTTTTATATTAATTTTCACTTAAAATGAAATGAAATTTCAAATGGTTATAATTTCGTCATTTTCATTTCATTTCAAAAGCTCGAAATCCCAGTTTTGGTCTGTCCCATCGACATCTGGCAAATGCATGTATACTTTTGTATCTACGCCTGCTGCCACATAGATAAGTTTAATGTGCACAAGACTAAGTATCTCTTCGCATTAGCGTTTATTGCCGCTGCCACTTTTTCTATTCTTCTTTTATTAGTGGCTCTATTAACAGACGGTGGACGGATTTTTGCGTCACATGTAGTTGAGTTTAGTGTTTTAGTTACTACACGATCCCACTTTAAATACTAATTTACGCTTTTTAGTTTCTTTGAAAGAAAAAAAAATACATATTTCGTCTGCGGCTGCTTTCATTTAATCTCTCCTTTTGATTTTATATTATTATCTGCCTATGCACTAATAAAGTAATTCTCTCATACATTCGAAATGATATATTTAATTTATCATGCCATTTGTTTAAATGTATACATATTGACACACAGCAATTGCTTGTTAAATATCCCACTTTATGAAGAAGGAATTTGGATCACTCGATCACTGGATAACTGGATTATGATGTAACTAAGCGAGATCAAACGAAAATATGAATAAATAATTGGAAATGGTTAGGTAAAAGTGCAAAACTGAAATATATTTATCTGTTGTTGATAGGTAGCTAACGCCTTAGATGTTTTAGTGAAAAATCCGTACGTTTATTTCTCTCCTTGTATATATCAAATAAGGGCAACCGAAGAAGTCTTCACAAAAAGAGTGTATTTAAAGAGGATAGCAAAGAAATACTCATGCAGACAGTTTCATAGTGACTGAGTATCGAAAGCTATAAGGCGAAATATCTTCAAATTATAGAGAACTATCGACCAAGAAAGAGTAACATCCGCAATACAAACTTTTTTTGTCCCTTCATATGAACTATAAGTCCACGTGCTGGCTGGAAACAATTTTCAAAGCCTCTCTAACATACAAGCATATACCACCTTACCTCACCTTAAGGCAATACTCGTAGTCTTCCTCGTTGCTTTCCTGTACTTAGAGAGAACTTTCAATAATATCTTTACAAGTGCTATCAAGACTATATGGAAATTAACTTAGCAAATTTTATTACCCAGCAACCATGCAGAATTCTGTATGGCAGCATAATTAGAAGCTTTTTTTGTATCAAAATAATCAAACTTATCAACAATCAGTGTCGCATCAAGGCATCATTATCAGTAGTTTTGGATAAAAGCTAAAAATCTAACCAACAACTTTTATAATGCTACCGTCATTGTTCTTTTTTAAAACAAAGTGTACACAAGCCCACCCCACAAGCCCACAACAACGGCACTCTAAATATCCATATATACTCATATGTACAAGTATGCTCATGTAAGTACTTTCGGCAATCGCTGCTGATTAAATGATTACGGAGAGTTCAAAACACTTGACCACCACGTTTGTGGTGATTTGCTATGAAAACATTCAATAAGGAAGTATCTATGTGTTGGTGCACGTGTATGCAACCTACGAGTACCTACCATCAACTGCTTGTAAATTTTCAACACTTCGCTATGGGTGTTTTCCTCCAATCAGCCAGCTAGATAGCTAGTTGATGGCATCGAGGAAATGTAGCTGGTCGTCAGTCAATATAGTTTTGTTGTCATAAATGTAACCGGTGCTGCAGTTGTCTGGGTTTTGGTTAGTTGTGTTGATTGTGTTGATTGTGTTTCTGCTTTAGCAATTGTCGCCGGGTGCTAATAGCTAACTGTTTTGGCCCTACCGCCAATTCACTTTACACTTAACACTTTAATCACATGGTCACGCTTGATTATTTCAATATAGTTACAAGTCTCATATCTCATATCATACGAATTATACGTTTTTCTATTTTTGTATAAAAAGTAACTACTATAACTATACATATACTTATATATGTATGTATTGTGCATTTATTTAATGGCTGCACATACTAAGGGAAAGTAAAGATTTCAACACGTTATGCAATTTGGTACCTTCAGTTATTTTAATGCACTTCTCTGCTGTGAAGCTACGAAACTGTGAAGCTGTTCAATTTACAGGTGGCTGGCTGATTAACTTCTATTATTTTTATTGGTTTTACGTGATAGTTGAGTTTAGCTTATTTAGTAATTTAAGTAATTTCAATAAGCTCTAGTGGTAGACACTATAATTAATCGCTATATAAAAAACAACTAATAAAATTAGGTAAAAATATTAATCAAGGAGAGAAACGCCGAAATAAAATGGCGATAGCTACTCAGAATAGCCTCTCCATAAAGGGTAGCCATTAGAGCTCAATATTTTGTTCGAACATTTTCGCGCAGTTTGAGTATTTGAAAAATAAAGCACTCGCACACTTGCTCATTACTCGAACATTTTCAAGCAGTTTGAGCATTTCGAGTACTTTGTAAAAAAGACTTTTACTTTTCTCGCAGAACTTTTATTATAATTTGAAGTGTATTTATGCAAATTGTAAGAATCAATGAAACGCTAAAGAAATTTCGACAAGCAAAATTAGAAAACATTTTGTTTGCTAATAATTTTTTCGTAGGACTTCATTTTTATTTGGACGATGACGTCTCTAAGAAAAGATTACTTTCTAATGATTATAAAAGTTATTCGACACATTAAAAACATTTAGGTCCCATTAATTTGAGGAGACATTATGGAGAGAGAAAAAGGTCTCTGGATCGCGCTATGTATTCCTGGCGGTCTGAGGCTAAAAAAAGATTCCAAAAATTGTTCCACTGACTAGTTGACATTTTCTACCGTTCGGCGGCTGCTATTAGAAAAATTATTACCGAACTCATGACTTTCCGCTTAGTATTACGCACTGCTAACCACCCGATGATGCGGTCGCCATATACCATATCTATATGTAGACAATTTCGAAACAGAAATTCAGTATATAGTTATATATAGTTGGCGATTTGTTACTGGTGATTTTAGGATGAGCTCCACCCCTCATTTGTGGTATGCATCTTGACGATTTTTCAACAAATGGAGTGACATACAGTTTATACTAAACCGCCTCCCAACGGCTGATGGATTTTTATGAGAGAGGTTGGCACTCCCTGTCGAAGGGCGATAGCAATTAGAAAAATTAATTTTCAATAATTTTGGATGTTGGTTAGACCAGGGTGCGAAGCCTGCCTTTCCGATTGGCAGTATATAGCACTAACCACTCGGCGATTGTAACCACCAATCAGTATATAATTACGATATATAAGGAAAATTCATACGTTTTATCTCAATTAGATTTAATTCACGGTCTTCTCTAATAAATAATAAAAATATTTATATAATTAACACTTATTCACGCTGGGTTGCCCATAAAGTATTTAACAATTACAGCTTCAAACATCTTTACCATAAATTTTTCTCACACTCCAAATGCAAATTTCCATACACAAATGCTTATGTGTGCAATTTCTACATTTTCAGATCCATAAAAATGTTTGATTTTATTACCTTGGTCATGTATCTTCAATTGTCTGCAAATTTTCTATCACATTCAATCGCTCAGCCCCAGCAGAGCTCGCTTTTTTCTGAGTTCCATGCAAATTACAAAAATCAGCATAACAATGAAGAGGTAAGTCCAGCGTGCAGGCAATATATATATCCATGAAAATAGTTTAATTAAACTATAATAAATTGTTTGAATAATTAAATTTCGAAAATGAGGAAGACGATGTATGTCTAATTTCGCTCGCAGCATGTTGTACAAAATGCGCGTGAAGACGTATTAGGGTCGGTAATAAATAAATTTGCAGCTGAGTTGCGAAACTGAAGGGGTGAAATTGAGATATTCGCATTTATGTATTATATTAACACAGATATATATAAATAAGAAATAAGATAACTAATTTGAATTAATTTGTATGTTAGATAACATATATTATCTCCTCAATTTTCAGCCCACATACTCCTATCACTATTACATTGATCATCCCGAGTCAATGGTGCATTTGCATCATCAAGAGGAGCGTCACGGTACGCGGGTGACTGGAGAATATGGTTTGCTAGAGCCAGGTGGGTTGGTACGTAGTGTCCATTACACTGTGGATGGCAATGGCGGTTTTCGCGCCATTGTACGCACACGCACAGCAGCGAGTAGCGTACATCAACTTTTCGGCTTGGCGAAACAGCAGCCAACTAAGCCCGTGCAACATGCGCAACCAGTGGCATTTATCAATTAAAAAATCATTTCAGTTCTTGCAATGCTGTAACTGTATTTAATGTAATAAAAATTACTGGAGATTTTACAACCTTTTTTTTACTTTGAAATCTTTTGTTACAACATTTTTTCTGAAATGAGATGGAACTTAAAACTGAAACTTAATGAATACGGATACTCAGATACATATATGCGGTGGTCGCGGTAGGTCTGGCGAGTCAAAACATCGAAAAAAAAACTTTTTTCTTAATATGATCACTCCCAGGCCGGGAATCCTTTTACCTCTGAGTGAAGTTTGTTAAGCTTAGAATGGGTATTGATTAACAGGTTCTAAGGCATACATCGGGGCTGAGGCGAAAATGTATGCCAACACTGAAGCTGAGAACTCAACAAGACGAGGCATATGCTTAAAATGAGGTCGCAGAGAATAACGTCGGACATAGCTACTGCAAGTAGTTAAAAAGTCACCGCCATCAAGCTGACGAAAAAGATTTGAAACTGAAACATAGTTTACGGAGATAATAAGTTTTCTTATTTCAATTGAAAACCTTTCAGCGCACTACCAAAACTTCAATATATGCTTTTCTACGCCGGCATTATTTATTTTTCAAACCGCAAATTGGTTTAAATAAAAGCTTAACGTGAAATGCGAAACTACCGTTAACAAATTAAAAACAACTATTATTCAAAATGAAAAAAGGTCAACAGATTGAACTATACCGTTTATGGCAACTTTTCATTAACTCACCGCGTTAATTAGCGGTTAAGTAAACCAACAAGCATTTTTTAAATCACTCAAGTGGCAACTAAAAAGTTGATAAGTCAAATTCAGAATGTATGTACGAGTAGATACTGGATGTTGTTGCGGCGTAATTTACAGCTTATAAAATACATACGTATTTGTTGCGAGATGCATATATCAGAAATGCACAAGAAAAAATATAAAAGGAGTTTTCTGTTTAAAAACAGGAGCTCGAAGAAACTAAATAGTAGCAGACTGGTCAAGCCAATTTTTAAAAATATAGCCACGATGGACTAAAAAGATATAATTGCATGCTTTATATCGAACACCAGATTCCGACTCAGTTAATTTTGAAGCCAGATATTAAAATTTGTGCACTCCATTTGGTGGTGTACTTTGAAAAACTATTTTGAATTTAGAGAAAGAAATTGTATTCTTCAAATAAGAACGATCTAATCATGATTGATATTTTACCAAAATTTACTGTAAAAATATAATACGGAAAATTCAATTGCCTTGATAGATTAGTTTTTAATTACAAAGCCTCCCTCAAATGCTGGCTGCCCTATAACGTTTTTTAGTGCAGATTCCTTTTTAATTATCTCCTTTTCATACTTACCCATAATGTTCTGTGTTGTAAAAAAGATTTTAATATGTTTTGTAATTTTCATTTATTATGTTTTATATGTACAGTGGGGTGCACAAATGAGTACATGTTTGTCCTCCGTATTCTTCAAAGTGCATAAGAATAACAAGAATAAAGAATTCGCAAATTTTTTAATAAAATAGATGATAACAAAAAGCAAAAAAGAACAAATTCTGAGAAATAAGCGAATAAAATGAAAACTACTGCTATGTACTTAATTTTGTAATTTTTTTTTGTTGGAGAACGTTTTTAATATTTAGTCCATAAACCTCTATTACGTATGATGTTTTTCATGCGTTTTGGCATACTTTCCACTAAATTTTGAATTATTTCAATGGGAATATTTTGCTATTCGTGCTGTGCACGCTGCCATAATTCATACATGTTGGCCAAGGCTTTTTGAGATTGTTCCAGGCCTCTTTTCACGATTGACCACAAGTTTTCAATCGGATTGAGGTCAGGACTTTGACAAGGCCACTGTATCACCTTGATATTTTACTCAGCTAGCCAATCTTTCACGATTTTGGACGTATGTTTGGGGTCGCCATTTTGTTGAAATAGTATTTATTCTTCAGGATAGGCGGTTATGTCAAAAAAATCGGGAAGATGGATCTTTAGGATATGTAAATAATTCTCCTTCCCCGATCTATAGGGACAAAATGGACTGAAAGATATGATTGCATCCTTTATATTCAACTCAAGATTGCGACTCAATTAATTTTGAAAACATACATTTTCAAAAACTGTTTGGGCTTTGGAAAAAAAATTGTATTCTCCAAATAAGAATGATCTAAATATAAAATATGAAAAATTCAATTTTTTTGCTGGCTGCCCTATAACTTTTTCCAGTGAAGATTACTTTTTGAATTATTTCCTTTTCATACTTACCCATAATGTTCTGTGTTGTAAAAAAGCATTTTTCATTTATTATGTTTTATATGTATGTATTCAGTTGTATTGCTCGTGTTCTTATTCATAAATATTTATTTACAATTATTTCTTAAGGAAATCATACTCACTAGTATGACTGCGATTGGTGCATTTTATACAATATATGATATTTTTTACATAAAAAGCTTTATATTTTACAGTTTCATAGATTGTGTGCACTACTCGGAATTTTTATACTTTTTTAAAGATATCTATTTTATTTATTGTACATATATTTCATTTATTTTGTTTTTCTATTACTATCATTTTTCATCGGACTTATGGCAAAGCAATTGTATATATATTATGTATGTATTAGCATAATTAGATGATATTAACGTGAACACAATTATATCGGCATATATATATATGTACTCTACAGAAGACATTGTAATCTTAACACACAACGAGAACAGCAGTGTGCAGTGCGTTGATCAATAAAAAAAGTGAATTTAAATTTGCAGAAGGAAAATAATTTTTCGTTTCTAACTGGCATATAAATGAATGTGTGTATGTATGTATATAAATGCATTTGTTTTTTCTTTTCTCAATTTTGTGTTTTTGCTGATAAATCTTCAGCGATAGCCAACTCAAACGGCTCTAACAGTTATGTTATGTAAACATTCACCTGCTCTTCGCACTCGAGATCGCGTTAGTCTGATGACCCCCCGTTGATGCTGTTGCTGTTGTTTTAGTTGTTGTAGGCAAATTTGATAACTTCAGTTGTAATTTGGTTGTTGGAAGCGATTTGCTTTTGGTCAATGGCGAATCTTTTTCATGCGCCAACTTAGACTTGGCACCGACTGGGCTTGCAGCTGAAGTTGTTGTTTTGGTTATAGCCGTTGTAGGAGCCGATGCGGCAGTAGTCAACTTCTTGGTGTGTTCTGTGGCTACATTTTTTGCTGGAAGAAACGCGATTGGGGCATCAGGGTGTGGCAAGTGTGGGGTGCGTATCAGCTGATCTTGATTGAAAACGCTTGCATAAGGTTTGTCGTTGGGTAGAGCCAATTCAGTGTGTGGAGACTGTAATGAAAAGGTATATGGAGGGATGAAAAGATGACGGATGTCTGTAATAACTACAGGCTAGTGACATTAAAGCTGCAAATGAGCGAGTGAAAAATGAAAAGTGTGGAGCATGAATGTGGGTATGTACATGTGTATAAGGTTTTTCTCAAAAATTTAAGTTCGAAAAATCAAATTAAAAACTTTCTAATTCGATTTTTTGAAGAGTTCAACATGAAAATAACATTGAAATAAATTTTAACTAACCTTCCTAAAAAATTATCTTATTTATTATTAAAATAGCTAATAAATTTTACCACAACGGACTTCTTATGAATAAACTTGAATTAAATGCGAATAAACTTATTTAAAAAAATTTTTTTAATGTTTTTCTACTTTTCAAAAAAAATTCCGCTATAAAGAAAAAATTAAAATTTTTAACAAACTATATTTAGAAATTTATTTATAGTAATAGATTCTTACATAGTTTTGTGGCACGTATTTGACCTTCTCGTATGCTTTGTACTTTTTCGTCTTTGCATTATAATATTTGCCCGGTAATTTGTTGCTCACGTCAAAGTAATTGCCAGCACCGTTATTGCGATTAACTTGTTGAGTTTTATAGTAGTTGTTGTTGTTGTTATTGCTATTGCTATTGTAGTTGCTTGGTGACGCCACTACTGCCGTGTATCTAATACCAACATTCGGTATATATTTCGCTGCCAAGCTACCGCCTCCAATATTAGCGTTGTCTTGTCCGGAGAATTGCCCTGCGTTTGCATTGGAGGGCAGCAAAAGGTTACCATAGTAATGCAGTGGCCTTTGACCGAAGTTGGCAAAGTTATTGCCGGTGTTGCTTGGTCGTGGTCGGGATGGTGGTGGTAAAATGTAGCTGAAAAATGAACGAAATACGAAAAATTGTGTGGTCAGCGATTATTTGATACAGAGCGTCGATATATATTTGGAACCTAGAACCTTTTGAGAGATTGAAAACTAATATGTGAAAATCATTGAAATCGGAGTACCACATCATTTAGCCCCCATATAACCGATTTCTTCAAATGTGAGGTTTTGCGCCAAAAATCCACCAAAAATTCATATAAGAGCGTGAAATTTGGTATATTCAAGTTTATACTGACACCGAAAATTATCGAAATAGAATTTTGCAATTTTCAATAAATTTGATATGTTCATGAAAGGTATAAAGATCTCGGCATGGCCGAAAACAGCCCTTCTTTTGTGTTTTTATTTAATTAATATATAAAAATTACCGTTGCAAATTGTGGAAATAAAATTTTAGTCACTTTATTAGGTTCAGCAAGGAAAAGTAAGGGACACAATAACAATAATAAGTACAATGGTTACCCTCCTTTCGCTTAGAGAATTTTTGTTTTTAATATTTACTTTTATTTTGTTCGTGCTTTAAAGTATTATTTGCTATTTACTTACATGTATGGATTTGGATTGGGTATATCATTGCCTTGCTCCTCCCAAACGGGCGCTGGCTCGCGGAATGGCGGCACCGGACGTATTGTAGTTCGTGGTGTTGGGGGAATTATAGGACCCTTATTCGTGTTAAAATCAACACGTATCGCTGTGCAAATTGAAATCAGGCACGTGACTAGGACGTAAGTGGGTTGTGTGCACTGAAAAGTAAAAATGAAATGAATTGTAAAAAGAAAAAATATTAAATATAACATTTATTAAATTAAAACTATTGCCATCTTATAGTTGGAAAAAATTGCTGCAATGTATGCAGTAAAAGATGAGTTTTTTCGATACAAAAGAATAAAAATTAAAGTTTCCTGCTGTGCCATAAAGACAAACTTATGACAGATTAACTTAACTCTTTGCTAAATTGATAAGCGGAAAATATTGTCAAGCAAACAATACAAAAATACTTCAACTAATGAATTGTTACACCTGAAGCCATTCGAAAATATTGTTAGAAAAAAACAGCAACTGTTGCTAAACTTGAAAAATTGTCATTGAAATATAACGCTTGCTACAGAACATAAAATGTTGTCACATATAATAATCAACTATTATAATCTTGAACATTGAGAAACGCTTTTGAATATAAGTTACAGCAAAATTTTATAAATTTTCAAAACAAAAATATTGAGCAGCTTTAAACTATTTCTAATAAATCCAAAGTATATCGCTTTGTATTACTTCCACAAATTCCTAATGAAAGTATATTCCCTTTCGCTACCGCTTACTTGTTTAATTTATGCCTTTTTCCGTTATTTCAAAGCTGTCCATGCATTAGAAAAACATATCAACATTCCTCCACTATAAAATAATCACATAAATAAAAACTAGAAGCAAAAAAGCAAAACAAAAACTAAATTAATTCAAATTAATGCATTTTAACGCGTGACAATTGCACATATATATACATAATTTTATATAGTAAACAGCAAGTACATGCTACACAACAATAAAATCTATCGATTTTAAGCGACCGCCGACCATTCCACAATTTATTTATCGAATTGACACTTTTTTCTTAACTCCCGCTGATATCCAACTTAATTAGTTTTATTTCGCTACATATTAAATGAAGTATGGTGAATACAAAAAAAACACACATACATACATACATACATAAGAGCGAGTATTTTGTATTGTTGGAAAAATCAACTGAAAATATGCAGCACATTGAGCTCAATGATTTAGAAATGTTTGCCAATTAAATTTGCCTTTTAAAGCTGAGCGTTAATTGAAGCAGAAAAAAACTGCATTTTATGGGGGCAGGAATGTGTAAAGATTGCACTGCCGAGAATGTGATTAAGCATATGTGTAAGCATAAATTATGAGTGGCCAAAGAAAAGGCAGATGTGTGTTGTTGTGCTGCATTAACTCACACACGCACTAATTGCAAGCAAGTCATTTGAACTTGACATCGAATGTCGGCTGTCAGCTGTCACAGTTTGTTGAGCACAACAACTATGCGCTGCAAAGCAATTTTCGAAAAGCAAAACAAACAAACAAAAATAAACACAAAATTCTATGTCAATTATTTCACTGCAATTATGTACATACATAAATAAATAAATGCAATAAATTACAAATTGTAATTTTAAAAGTACTTACAGAAACAATTGTGCAGCATTGATGATGTCATAAATATTTAGTTATGAGCTCATTTAAGCAAACAACAGACATTTGCAAATGCATAAATTTATAAATTTACACATTTCATTTTATGTTAATAAGCAAACATTTGACGTAATTTAACGTCTTTTGTCATAACTCATTTATTTTTACAATTTAATTGACAAATCGGTAATGGGGAAGAAGGAAGAGAATCGCAGGTGAATAATGTTTTGTCCCTTGTCGGTATTTGTGCGGTAAATTAAGTGTCAAATAATTGCAACAACAGGGCGTCAACACAATTTTGTTACGCCTTTGGATTTTAGCGCTAATTTATGCGTTCTGCTTCATGGCTAGTTGCAACTTTAACGCTCGCTACTATAAAGCTGCTGTGACGGGGCATTACATACCACTTCTATGTAATATGCGAGCATATTGACTAAATATTTAAAACAACAAAAAGTGCTATAAATCATTTTTTTATTCATCATTATTTATGCATACTGCATTATTTAATTATTTCATACGTTTTGATTAAGCCCTATCGATATTATTTAATCAATTTCGGTATAAGAAAAAGTTTTTAATCTTCAGCGAGAAAAAACACGCTAAAAACTCCTCTCCAGGCGGAGGAACAGAATATATTATATTAAATTTTTCGAAAACAATAAGCTCGCAAATCATTAGATGGACCTCCTTATCTTTGTTAAATTGCTTCTGATGGTATCTAGTATCGAAGTTTATTTTTTAGCTATATTCTGAGAATATTTTATTTATTTATTTATCTTTAAGTATTTATTCAGTCAAATGAACAATAAATTCTTACTGACTATGGGGAAAGAGGACTTAAGGATAATTAAAATAATTATATAAGATAGTACAAACTGATCCATAGGATTGAGACAAATCAAAATTCAAAATGCCATTTAATTCCGTAAGGTTTCTTCTTAATGGGGCATACTTGTAATAGTTAGATTTTACAAGTCCAACATAGAAAGGAGTTACATGCCTAAGATTTCGACTATAGAAATTGAAATGTAATCTTTCCAAAAGGTTAGAATAGTCGAATGATCCTTTTACAATATTGGACACACCCAAAAGCAAATAAAGCAATGCAAATTTTATGAAAATTTTCTGCACTTGTTCTAAGCGGCTTATATATGAAGAATTGTATGGTCTCCAAATGAATGAAACATAGTCGAGCCTTGTTCTTACCAGGGATCTGAAAATGGAGTACTATTATGGTGAATAAAGACTAGCATTGGGTAAGATTTTGAAACATTATAATTAATGTGTTTAGAGAAACTCAATTTTGTATCGTAATAAACACCTAGATCCTCAATTTCAGAAACCGAATCAATCTGGGATACTTAGAAATATGGTAACGCGTAGGGAAATTATGAAACTTTCGGGTATAAGGGTATAGATGATTCCAAGTGCAACAAAGTCCACTTGAATATTGTTTAAATAGTTTTCCGTTAAAGGAAAAGGTGCGAAAGTAGCAAAGAAATTAAAAAGAAATGAAGCTTGGCAGGAAAATTTTCATAAGAGAAGCTAATAATAGAATTTTTTTGGAATATTAAAAAAAACCAAACATTTTAAAAATATTAACATACACAAAATTTATATAAGCAAAATTTTAATTTTCCCCTCAATCTTGTTTTCTGTAATTCACATTTTATTCTATTACTAATTTTTAATAATCAATTTAATTTTTCAACAAACATAAAACTTTTTGAAATAGTTTTTAGATATTTCTATATTTGACTTTTTTAAATAAAATTTTAAAACATGAATTTTTAATAGCATTGAGTGTTTTAGTATAAATATATGTATTTGAATAAAACAAAGAAGGTGAATAAAATACCAGAATACAAGAAAGGGTCTAACAACATACTCTCCCATATATTTTCATTCATCAAGGCTACCAAGTGTACATATACATGCAAATATAATCAGCATATGTACCGGAGGTCATATAAACGTATGTATTCTTTGCATTACTTCATCAAATTAAAATATATGTAAATAAAATATTCTTTTCATCGTCGTAAAGCAGGCATCTAGATTTTTCCGCTTAATGCACTTGAGGTGAAGAAAACTCAAATTTATTCTGACAGTATACGAGTCTAGTGAAAAGCTAAACCAATTTTTAAAACTGCTGACAAGCTCTTATATACGCTACTAGATATTTCAAAAATGTTGCTGTTTTTACTGTTATAATATGTCTAGCGTGGAAACTTTCTTTTGTTTTAGTTACTGAAAAGTTGAAGAATTTAATC
Organism: Neoceratitis asiatica; assembly: GCA_030068015.2. NCBI lineage: Eukaryota > Metazoa > Arthropoda > Insecta > Diptera > Tephritidae > Neoceratitis > Neoceratitis asiatica. The sequence continues at coordinate 91,941,842 of CM061526.1, forward strand.
AATTTAAAGCACCATTTCGCCATAGCCGAAGGATAGTGAAAATTATTTTATTAATTGTTATTCCTTTTCAACTATTGAAATTCATTGAATTTTATGAAAAAATAACTTGTCAAAATCACAAAAAATACGTAGCAAATGTGAATAAGTTATCTGTAGAAATTTAATAATATTTTAATTATCAATTATCAACATTATCGACACCTGTTTAGCGGCACAAGCAAGTTGAAAACATTTATTTTCTCGCATTATTATTTCTTCTTTCATTCGCCTGTGTTTAACTGTGTGTTTTTAAACTGTGCAGTAACATGCAACACTGCCTTCGCGGCCAAGGCTGCCATATTCAACTTAACGCGCACATACTCGTATATGTACTTATATATCTAACATTTATAGCATGCTCAAATGGCATACATATTTAGTAATGTACTTACACGTACATACATAAACAAACAAATTCATCACCGCCAAACATTTAAGACTTACATATGTATGCATGTTCATATGTCAAACCTTGAACCCATGAGTGTTACTATAAATATAAATACAATTAACTGCGTATTTATTACGTGCGCGGATACATATACATATGTATGTATAATGTACGCATTTAGACATCACCTGTAATTTCATACATTCATATGTAAACATAAATGAGTATTTTGCGAATCTGTAGCCACACGTTACTACATACGAGTATACGTATAACACGTGACTGTGTGTAACAGTCACTTTTCCAGTGTAAATGGGCAATTTACATTAACAAATTACTTGTATTCATCGTTATATAAAAACACTTTGGCGCATGAATTATGTTTAACAATACACACATACATATTTATATACGTATAATTACACATTTGAAATTTGCATACAATTTATTGAGTATTTTGAAGACCTTTTGGTATTTACGCATACATACATACATATATATTTCATTGGCTTTGGGTTGTAAACAGCACGTATATAACAATGAATATGTATGAGTGTGAAGGGGTATTATATTTATGAATATTTCAAATAAGGGGAATTACTTTTTTTATAATTATTGCTATCACTATTTTTTATTTATTTATATATTCTAACACGCTAAAACCCACGAAGCTTCTTTATTTAAATCAAATAAACAAAATAAAGAGCTCTACGTAAATAATATAAGTAATTCACATAAACTTTTGAACATTTCTAGAAACTTAATGGTTCGGTTTTGATTAAATAAAAAATATCAGGAAATGATCTAACTTGATTACAAGATAATTAACTTTACCTTTTCCTTGTAAATCAGTAGGAACTTCAAATTTGACTGTACTATATACATATTATATATTATTATATTATTTACCATATATCACGAGAGCGGAAGAAGGAGCATTAGCTAACACCTAAAATGGACAAATAAGGACGCACATTCATGCGGTATCTCTTGATCAATAAGAATAAAAACAATGCTCTGATGACCGAGCAAAAGCGATATGGAATGGTAATCTCCTACTCATCTTAAATTTAACAGGTTACTGACACCAAGCTAAGCATAGAAATTAATAATTTCAAAAATTTGAAATTGATACGACCTTCGACATGTAAAAGGGACCACGAATAGTAACATGGAATATGCGTTCAATAGAGGCATAGTATTTGGTTCTTTCTAGGGCTTTGGGAAAATCTATATTTATATATAAAATGGACCTACAGAAAATAAAAAGTTTAATGTTTTAGGAAAACTATGCAACCATAGTGAGTCAGAACTCAATTCTTTCAAATGTTAAAAGCTTATCAAGTAAATTAGGTTACGTATACGTACAGTGGCACTAAAAATAGATGAGAAATTATGTAGTTTTGACTTTTTAGCTGCTAAACTTCAGATTCAAGTTATAACATTTAAATGATATCCTCATAAGAATTTCTCCGCTAATATCGAACCGGAAGGTCGGCACCCGAGCAATGGACAGATCAACATCCACAAAGTTCTTTTCTTAATACGGTCGACCCTCTGCAACGAGTGGCAATACCCTGTATGACTGTATTTCTGGCATAAAGTTAAAGATTCTCAAAAAACTTGGGAGGTCACTCAAGACTTTACGTCGATTCACTTGTAGGTTGAAAACATCAGAAACAAAAATCGTTCAAGGGGTAATAAAGCGCTAACTAAATATTATTTCTTTATTAACATAAGCTACAGCTAGAGCTACATACAAAATACTTCCCTAATAATGCATGAAATTTAAAATAATTTTTAATTTAATTCTTCTTTGTTGGAAAAAAAACCTGCTTCTTTCATACTTAAGGAAATTGAATTGATTATGGAAGTGGATCCATAAATTAGCTAGCAACATTTTATGCGCAGCCGTTCCAGCGCCAAGAGGCTGCCGAGAATTGCTAAGCTTATTGGAAAACTATAGACATGGTATGTTTGTATATATGTATGCACTTATATATAGATGTAAGTTTACAAAGTCAGTAGCGTAAATTAAAAACTATATTTAAATTATATGCACACAATTTTACATATCTTCATACAAACATGCATATTGAAGGCATCAACAACTTACCGGTCATTGTGTTCAAACAAGAATGCTCTCAAGCGAAACAGATTTTTACTCGGTTTCTAGTAGAAATGAATAAACTTGAAAACTTCTTGCTTCTAACTTTTTTTTTTTTTTTTGATTCTTAACTGTCGGGTAACATGACAAACATTCAGTACTATATAAACAAACTACTTCACTATAAATTACAACAAAATTGACAATAAATTAAAGCAAAGCAAAGCAAAAAAGAAACACAGCCAAGAACCTGAAATGAATTACAAATAAAGAGTCTTAGAAGAATCAGTGGAATGCTGATTATAAAATACATATTTTACTATAATTTATGCACAACCACTTTAAGTAGATACACCAACTGTGACTACTACATTCACATGTACTTATTTGGCAAAACAGCTAAGCCTACCACAACTAATGCCACACCAGTTTTAATTAAAGCCATAAAAACATAAAAGATGTACCCTTGATGGGTATTGAAAACGGCGGAAGTCGTAAAATTCCATATGTCATAACTATAAAGTGTCAGAATTGCTATTTACTAAATTTATGTACTTTTTGCACATTTGATCGCTCGGTGAATAATTGTTGTTTGTGTATGTGCTCAACACGATTACAAATGTCATGCCATTTCGAAAATATCTAAGCACACATTAGCGTTGCTTGTCATTAGCTAAGTCTAAGCAAAAGTGAAACTTCATGCTAGACAAAGTTGATTCCAGCGAAACTTCTATGTTTCTATATTTTCCCTTTGCTTTGAAATAGCACGATGATGATGTCAGTTTCTTGAATGCGAAAACTCGCATGTTTGTCGAGAAATGTAAGCAAATATTTTATGATTAAAATATAAATGAATCGAAATTAGTTTCGAGGTTTGTAAGCTGGCAGCGTTTATGCTACTACGAGCAACTGAAGTAGTTAGCAACTGAAGTGGTTAGCTAATCGAATTTAATGAACGTAAGTATACTTTAGGCATTTTCTTTTGCACCCAACCTACAAAAGAACATTATGTATGTTAGCGAATAACATAGAAAATAACAAAGCAAAATAAGCAAATAATAGTGTTATACATATATATTTGGCGCTTGTAACTGCTGAAGCTATTTTTGGTCGAGCTCCTCCTCCAATTTGTGGTTTTGCGTCTTGATGTTTTTACCAACAAATGGAGGGACTTACAGTTTATTTTAGCTTTTATTTTATGCAAGAAATACAGTCGGAGGCCTTGACATTCCCTGCCGAAGGGCGACCGCAATTAGAAAAATTTATTTTCTATAATTTTGGATATTGCTATAACCTTGACTTGAACCCAGGCCTTACGAATTGTTGATTAATAGTGTTACAAAGTATAAAAGTGATACTATTCTGAATGGGCCACTGAAAAATCCCGAAGGAAATTCTCGCTAAACGTCAAATTTTTGGGAAATTTCAGTCAAACTTCAAAATTCAGTGACATGGTTCTTTGAAAAATGTGACCACTTTTGCGAATAGTCAAGCGGCTATCTAATAAAGCTCTATATCGGTATTCGGTTAGCGCTTAAATACTGAACTGTTTGTTAACAAATTTCGAACTAATAAATATTTCGAGCAGCAAATCAAAAATTTCAAGTTGATTTGTCAACAACAAAATATAGAAGAGGAAACCCAAAAAAAAATTTTTTTATATCAAATAAATGGCCGAAATGCTCACGCTCGTAAATGTTTGGAAAAAAAATTAACTCTTTCTTTTATATAATAGAATTTGATTCATTTTTAATTTTTTCAATAAAAATATCAACTTCAAATTAAGAACTTTTTCCTTTGCGTCTTTCTCAGCTTAGCGTCAGCTTAACTGGTTTATAAAAGCTGCTGCAGTGCTGCTTGGCTCTCGAGCACACTTGACTCCCACTCAAATTGATTTCATTACATCTTAGAGACATTAAATACACACACACAAATTATGTATATATTTATACATGCCAAAATGCAAACATACATATTTGAATGATCACTGTGACCGTGAACTTGAAATCTTGATCGTGTTCGCCGAGTCTGATATAAACGTGTCCCAGCCGCCAGCATACATATAATTATGTGGCACATGTACGAGTACATACAAATGTGGGTCTGTCTGTATTTTCTCGTTTGGACGTGTGTGTGCTTTTTTTTTTTTTTGTATATTTCAAAGCCGATTATGTTGTCACAGCGAAACTTGTTGCCATCGTAAAGGCCAGCCCAGTCGCCGGTCTTGATTCATTTATTTCTATGTTTATGTATTTATGCATGTTTTCCATTATTGCCGCCTTCACTTTGAGGAACTAGTTAAATTTGAGTATTACATACTAGAATTAATATGTTTAGCTATTTCATTTCATTCTATAAATTCTAAAAAAAAATTATAGTTAATATTTATATGCGGAAATTTATGTCAGTATATATGAGGTTTATCATAAATCAGTATTCGCAGAAGATATGTCAAAAAAATATAAATATTTTATAGCATTTTTAGTATGTAGTGCAAATTGTTCAGAGCACTAAGATTTCAGTATGAAAATGTGAGAAAGAACTCATAATAAAAATTACGCCAATTTTTAGATTGGCGCGGAAAAGGAAGGAAATCAGGTTTAGCGCATTTTTTCATAAGTAACTGTCATCCGGATCATTTTAATGTAAAACAGATCGATGCTACAGATTGGACGAAAAAAGTCTTTACATTACAGATCGTTACATTATTTGGTTTGTTTGTTGTTTTTTGGAAAAATTTTAAGTCATTACAACAACAGTTTGGGCGATATAGATTATAGCTAATTCTCCCTAGTTCGTTGGCCCCTTTTCTATTTTCGCTACTTCTTTTTAATAAAAATTACAGTAGAACAGTCGAAACCATCAGCCCCTTTCTTCTTCTAGAGCCTCTGCTGGGAGTAAATAAACAAGCTACTTCGAGTCAGTTTGAAAACGTATTATTAAATCTTCAACTGTTTCCATTTAAGAATTCTTTGAAATAACATCGATTTAAATGCGGTTTCGTATAATTAGCATATATTTTGGAGTATGGTATACGAGGATTTAATTTGAACTGATAATCATCTGTTTAACTAGAGATCAAAGAAGCACTTCATCCCACAGTGTTTTGAGACCGGAAATCTACTGGGAGAAATCGGATAAGAATCCCAAATTCAACAAGATCTTATAGTGGCAATACCTCCAACCACGGCTTTTATTTGTGCAGTTTTGTTTAAAGCAGCAGCCAGCAAGTCAATTTTCAACAGCGGAACTAGAGTAAAGCTCAGAATTAAGTAGAAAAGTACTTCCGGTTGGTTTGATTTTAACATTCATTTATTCTCATCTAATCTCTGGCCAATAGCACCAACCAAAAAATGTAGTAATGTGTCCAAACTCGATTTCTTCTGAGCATGCAGTTACGTAACTAACTCAATTACTTTGTTACAAATCGAACAAGCAACAAATATTCTAAAACTGCTAAGAGGATACACTTTCTTTGAGTTCTTTTGTCTGTTCTGCAGCAGCATGCTGTTCTTATTGCTTATTAAAATTTAATGAAATGATAAACAATTTTATTACTCATAAATTCAAACATAAGTATTAATTGCTACCAACCCTGGCGAGCTTTGGGTTTTTACGCCACCTTCTAGTAGTAAAAGCAATATTCCGATCGATTGCTTCACGTCGCTATCATTAACTAATACGCTCCGTCCGCATCGCAACACGGATGACACGTAATGTTTATTAATTAACTATAATTTTTTATCGATTGGCTAAGCATTGAATAATCGTTGCATTTAAATTTGAAAACTCTATTGGAGGATATAGCAAAGTACCGCTAGTAATTGCATGGAACACTAAGTGCCGCCATGTTCTCATTTTTCATAAGCTTTTTACGAGCTGCGCTTAGGTCGCTTGCAGGCAGCAGGCAGAGGTGGAACAACAATAAACCTTGAATGAAATCTTTTTAATATTTTACTGCTCATCTGAGCAACGAACTCTTCACAGTTTCTCGTACTCTTGCAAGCAAATGACTATCAATTTGGAACCTTGTACTCACTGTGGCGCTGTCAGTTGTCTGTTTGTTTGTTTGCCTTTTTGTTTACCGCATTCTTAGACGACTGCTGCATCGCAATCATTTCATGCAAACATTCAGCTCATTTACCTGCAAACTCATCCGCATACCCATAAGTATAGCATCAAATATTAATGATGGATTAGCACATCAACAACCGCAAAGCAGCTCACAGCTCGCAACTCAAGACACCACAATAATAATAAATATCTATTTAAGTGAGTTTGCAAAGAAGCAAATGAAAGAATCTAAAAAAATTAACACTTATTCTGTGAATTATGGCGTTTGGCTGGCATTGCTCATTTGTTCCACTAGTCATTGTCATTGGTTTTTTCTCCCCTCTTTTTTCAGTTGCTTTGTTTTTATATGTCTTCTTTAATGTTTGCTTTTGACTTATCATGCTGTGCCAGAGGTCAGCGCCATATTATTTTGATGGCCACGTTGTCTTTCAACACAAATTGACCCATTAAATATAAATTTGTGTGCAATTAATCTTTTCGTTTTGATGGCGAGAGATGTCGAGAACACGTGCCGTTTTGCTTTTATTTGATCCTAGATTTGCAAAAACTATGAAGGAGTTTTTGTTTATTTTTAAATAATAATAATGATAAAGTCTATGAATATTATTTTTTTTACTGAGGAAAGCATAGCATATACGTAAGAGTACTTTACGAACAAAATTAAGTGCGCGTTTAGTCCGGGATCTTCAAAGCCTTTGAAGATTATTAATTACTATTAATTAAAACAAATTTCGTTATAGGCACAAAAATTATCGAACGCGTAGTATTCAGTTTCAGAAGTATGTATATTAAAATCGATATTTAAATTTTGTTTTGAATATTTCCCAAATATTGTGTAATTTCACTCCAAGACCTCTAACACACTCTTCGGGTGACAATTTAACAGTTTTTATAGTTTTACATATTTAATATATCATTATTTATCAATTCAATACAGGCCTCTCTGGCTCAACAAAAAATATTAATGTTTCCAAATAACAACATTAACTAGCACGACACCAATGTCCATATTTCACAAGTGCTATCAATGTGTAGAGACATATGAAAAATTAACAAAATTCAAGTATTTAACTTTACAGCTGCGTTAATTCAAATAAACTTTTGCAACAGACAGTATTTCTAATTGCAACAGAAAATTTCAACAACAAAATATGGTAAATTGACTCTAATGAGCATACCACACATACGAACGCCACCAACAGTCCCCAGCAGCTGCAAGTAGCAGCTTCCAACTGTTTGCCAACGCCCGCATATTAGAATGCCATAAGTGTTGCTCAAAATGGAAATATGTTGACTTCATGAATTTGCTTGCAAGTGGTATGAATACAGCAGCCAGCAAGAAGTGCAGCAATATTATTTACTGACGAAGCAACAATTATGTTTGCTGTCGACGGACTGGTGTAATATTAGTATTTAACTTAGAGATTAAAAAACATATGTAATTTATAGCTAAATATATCGCAACTGATACGAACTGTGCGTATAAATATTTGATAAATTAGTGGAAATTACAGGCGTATGTGCAACAGCAGTCGAATAATAGTGAATGAAAAATTAGGCATATTCTCCTTTCAACACCATTTTCCACATTATTAATTCTTTATTACAGCAAAATAATTTTTAAGCTTAAATTTTAAACACAAGATGATATAATAAGAAGAAAAACAACAATTTAACAGCAAATCTAATTTTAAATGATTTCCAATAGAAGTATATGAATTACAAATTTTCTCACGGCAAAACAAAACTATGGGTCATCTGAAATCTTATTTATAACTGTATAAAAACCACATTTGATTTCTTGAATAGAATCAGCATAATTTGTAGGTAATTGATTTTTCGACCATTAAAATTTTTACACAAATATTTGTTACCAATTTGGCACAATTCTTTTAACAGCTCATAAATTTCATCTTTGAAAAATTATAACCATTAATATTTTATGAATAAATACAACTAAAAGGTATATCAAATGTAAGTGTATACTTTAGTGGTTATTCTCGTATCAATTTGAACCCTATTTCATGAATGCGAAAATTAGATTTATTAAAAGTTATCTATATCGAATATGTACAAATATTTTCTGGGTATCACCAAGTTTAACTACGGAAAATTTATTAACTGAAACTTCAAGAAGCTATCAACGAGTTCGTGTAGAAAAACTCAGAATATCAAACATTGTATTGCTTGCTTTACGTACATGGCAAAAAGCGATTCCGCTAAGAACCACTTCAACAATTTTTCAATTAAATATTCATAAATTAAACAATTATACAATGAAAAAAATTAACAATAAATATGTGCTGTCTTCGGCTATGTCGAAGTCTTTATGCCTTTCATGAAATATTATAAATTGCGCAATTAGATTTCGATGATATTCAGTGTCAATACATATTTGAATTATTAACTTATATAAAATTAAAATAATATACAGAAAATTTTATTTAAACGTCTTCGAAGAATTTTCATCGTAACTAATTTCTTAAAAACTATTGTGTAGCATCCGAATTGCATGCTCACGCCGAAGGTTTTTCTCCACCTTCAGAACGAAACTAAGAATTTGTTTGAACAAATAGAGGTCTTAATAAAATCAAACTCTGCTATAAAATATTTACGAGTTTTTTTTTATCTATACATCAGTGCCTCTGGCTTTGTGGAAATCAAGTTCGTTGCTTAAGTCTTTTGTTTGTTTTAATTATAGAGTGGGTGGGTGTAAGAAATTTTTACACCCAGCACGAGCGAGCTTCTTGGTATTTTAAAGGCTTACCAAAGAGAAAACCAATCTCCTCTATACATATATATCTCATCTCTCATCTTATATATATAACAATCGCCTTACAACTTCTTGGACAATCTAATATATTCTCCATTATACGCTAATATCTATTAATATTTAATATCTTTAATGTATCTCTACTTTAATCGCGTAAGCGGTGCCGACGCCAAAGAGGAAAAATGTGTGTCTACGTAATAAGTTGGTTAAGGAATTAAAAAATTATATTTTAAAATAAAAAATTTATTTGCAAGCATTACTTTCTCATACTTCTTTGCTTAAAACCCATACAAAACGAAGACTTCGTACATCATGCAATCAATTAAATCTCATCAATCAAAAATATTTGTTCAGCAAAATAAAACGGACAATGCTGAAGCACACATAAATACATATACATATATACAAAGCTCATTATGGAAGACAAGCAAAGCAAATTCATTTTACAAAAAATTTAGTTAACAATGATTTTTCTTGTTGTTGCTTACCAGAAAAAAAGGTGGCAGACGATTGCATGAGATGAGGAAGAATGCCAAAACCGGTAATCAGTCAAATTTGTGTGTGCTTATTGTCTATTATCTCTTTAGATTTTTTTTTTTGACTTTATTTGCTTAACACTTTTTTAATTTTTATTTTATTTTTTTGGTTTTGTTACCTTTTTTCTCATAACTGGCATTTTTTATATTTCACTCTTTTGCCATTACTGTCTAGATCGTAATCATTTCAATAACTTAAGCAAATGATGTATTAACCATTTCTACAAATGCCAATATTTTCTTTTCGTTTTTTGCCTTTTATCCATAATTTATGATCACCGAAATCATTGTTAACAATTTTGTTATTTTTTCTTTTTCTTTTTGTTTTTGTTTTCGCTTATGGTACAATCTTCGACAGCTTTGTACGAGATTTGTTCTCCATCAACGTCAAAAACTCAGTCGAACAGCAGCAATTGGGCAGTACCCTCCGCCTTCGGCAATATCATATTTGCAACAACCTAAATCAGCGGTAGCAACAATAGTAGCGATTTTGCCGTGGTCAGTGAACGTTGTTGATGTTGCCGGCTATGTGGCGCTGAAAAATTTTGATTTCTTAGATGTTTTTCAGCAAGACCCTCAGTTGCCCTCGATTGACCCCATATTGGTTATTGTCTGTACGTGGCGGTTCGCGATGTCGGCAGCAGCGCTGATTTTTTAGCAATTCTTTAATCACTTCTTTTTTTATGTACATATATTTTTTATTACCATTGTATGTATGTAATTAAAGTACACACATATAAGTTTACATATAAACTTCACCCTGTAGGGAACTCATGTAGGCCTGAGGGTTAAATTTTTGTAAATTTATTTGAAAATATATTCTGTTACCCAGAGCGAAGTGAAAGGAACGCTCGCTGTTAAAGAAAGCAACAATTAATAAATTTAAATAATTATATTTCAATTGATTTCAAATGAAATAACAATTGATTTCAAATGCTGCTAATGAAATGAAATTGCCAATACTAAAAGTTGTTAAATTTAAAATGTTGCTGAGTACAAGAATGTAGCAAAAAATTAAATGTTCTTAAACGAAAAATAGCCTGAATAAAATTAATACACCTCATGGTGTGTAAGGAATCGTTTATTATTAGATATTAATGAATGTGACGAAGCCCCGTTATTATCTTATTTCGAATACATACTTAAAATGCTTAAATGAAGTAAAGGATTTTGGGATCTTCTATTCATTACACAAGCATTATAATTATGTAATCGCTGCTTCGAACTCCATGCTAACTTTCATTCGTAGCGTAAATACTGATTTTCAGGTTATGAAAACAAAATGTTGGATTACCCGAAATGTTACCTTACAAAACAAATGATTCTAAGCAGCATGGAAAATTGCTAAGAAAAATCAAATATTATTACTAAGCTGAAACTAAAAAATTATTTTTATTTTTCTCACATAAAAATTTATTAGTTAATTTTCATAATAAAGTATAAAAGGAAATATTTATATTTTAGTAGTCGTAACTGCATAAAATTAATTGCACACTGGTAATTAAATAATCGAAGCTTACAACAAATGCAATACTTAAACAACAACAACAACAACAACAACAACAACAACAACAACAACAACCTTTATTTTTGTTCACTATTTAAACAGATAACAAAGAAAAAATGCGAAGGCGTTGCCACTCCGCCTCATTGTTAAATTTGTAATGCTACTTCAATATTTCAATGCTTTGATAAGAACTATTAAATTTCAGAATTTGCTTGCCTGTTTTTTACAAATATAATTTGAAGTCAAAAGTCAACTAAGAGCCAATCATCAGCAAATTGGTAGTAAAGTCGAACTGGCCTGGCATTCGAAATATTTGAAAATTGTTGGCTTAGCAATATTAACGTACGTTTTTATGACATGGCGCAATAGCCAAATGATTGGCAGTGTATGCTACTACTCGTAGGGTCATCGAATCCTAGTCAGACCGACATCAAAAATATAGAAAAGGTGTTTTTCAAATGAAGTTCTCCATTCACACACTACACATTCTCACAAACGCCCATCATCGACACCGAGACAACAGTCCAGACTCACAGCGCGAATCGGAGAAGAAACTCGGCCGAAAATTGGCGAGAAGACGGTTATAAGTTTGATGTTGTTTTTTTTTCATTGCTTTGGAAATTAAGATATATGATTTACTCAGAATAGAAGAAAAAAATTTAAATAATAATTTAAAAAATCTATAATAACTTATGTCTTACTTTACTCATTAAAAACTCAAAAACTAACCTACAACAATAAAAAAAATATATTCCTTGCTAATTTGATGATATGATTTATATATTTGTTTTACTTATTTTCACACCCTTTATTTGCAATCTTCTAAAATGAAATATTCATACCATATATTTGCATACTATATTAATTATTCAAATCGAGTGAGTGTTTCACATTCCCCTTTTATCACTTTCTTAATTGCTTCGTAAAATTGTGAAGTAAATGAACTCATTGAAATGCTTTTTTATTCATTCATTTATGAATATTTCATTTGTTTACGTTTTTTCACCAAATAAATGCTCATGCGCACTAAATGCAGGTTCACGTGTGCTCGTAAATACTTCATAAAGATTTTCATTATGCTTCAATTAAAAATATGTCACTGTGCGCCTTAACAAATAGCTTCTTTCCTATTGAAAAATAATTTTGGCGCAATTCCCTTCTCAACACTTTTGAAGTGAACTTCTTGACATTTTCCTCTTCATTTTCTTATTTATTTTTATTTTTCTCGCTTATCAGACTTGCTACACATTTTTATTACAACCAGAAACTAAATTCGGACAAAGCATTAAATTATTCATTTATTTTTAGCTCGAGCCAAAAGCAGGCGAGAAATTAGTAAAGCAGATGTTTGCATGTGTATGTGTATGAGTATATTAATTGCTATGAGGCGTCTTAATTGCGATTTTCAGGTTCTCGATAAGTGAGACGCACTTGGCTCAATTGACCGGTTAATTTTTCGATTTCGGGAATGCTAATTTTTTAAAATTTTTTTTTAATTATTATTTTTCTTATGTTGTTGTTTATTTATTGCAAGTGCACAAGAGTTTCAGTTACCTTGTCTAGTGATCTTTTAAACAACTTGTAAAGCAACCCACGTCTTCGATATCTTCGGCACAACAGTCCGAACACACAGTGTACACTCCGAAATATACCCAAATGGATTGAGTGTGATGACTACGAAGGCACGACGTAGAAAAGTTGCAATCACAAAAGACGGCCGAACGGTTTTCTACTCTTTTGTGCAATGTGAAAGCACTTATCTTACGATGAGGAAAGCGAAATGCTTTCGCTGACAGAAAAAATGAGAAGCCGCAATGCGTGAGTATTAAGATAAATATTTGGCGTTTTGTAACCGCTGATGCGATTTTCGGCCGAGCTCCTACTCCAATATGTGCAACCTACAGTTTATTCTAAGCGGCCACCGATCGGAATTTTATGACGAGCTTTTATTTCATGTCAGAAATATACACGGAAGACTTGACATTCCTTGCTGAGAGGCAATTTTTTGTATGTTGCTCGAACCTGCACTCGAACCCTAGCCTTCCGAAAGGTAGTAAGCAGGCCGTCGACAGATTTGAGTCTCGAAAGTTCTGTAAAAGAATTCACAGAAGGTGTCAAGACCGAAGCATATCTATATAGTAAATTGACTTAGCTCATAGAATTAATAGACAGCGGCCAACTTTGAAAGTTTTCGACGAAGTACCCACTTGCAGAAGCCGAGGAAAAGGAAGAAATTCGCACCAATGGAAAGATCAGATGAGCAGAGCCTGGCATCACTTGGTGTTTCCAATTGGCGCCGAACGCCTAGGGAAAGAACTTATTTACGCACTTTTGTGAACTCGAATATAATCATGTAAGCGGTGTCTACGCCAAGAAAGAAGAAAAAGATATCTGTCCCATCAAAGAAAATCTTATTCTTCTAAGATTTATTTTTAAATAATTATTTTGGAGAAAAAACAAACTGATTGACTGACTCTTTATTTTGAAAGTATAAAATTTTTTCAAATTGCCTTTTATAAATAGAAATAAATAAATTATTATTTGAACTACTGAACTCACCATTTTGATGATATATATGAAGTCGTTATTCCACAATTTCCTTCAGTAATTTAAACTCTCATCAGTAAGTTGGAGCCGCAGCTGCAGAAAAGCTCAATAGGATCAATCTTTTGAGTCAGTTAATATTTTATTACTGCACAAATGTATGCGAGCGTGTTCAATATTTTATTTTATTACAAAGTTACATTCACTTAATATTTACACAATTTATTGAGGCCTTCAATAACACTTAAAAATTTTATTATATACAATTGACATAGGTTACATAATCTGTTAAAAAAAAATTTTTTAGATTGTTGTTTTTTTTTTATTTTTATTTTTTTTAATAACTCTTAAACAACGATACAGCCTAAAAGCGAATGACAAAAAAAAACAAAAATCTAAAAATCCTAAATCTAAGTTACTGCCATTCGAAATATAAGCAACAACGACAGCATCGAATTTCCCAAAGCCACACTTGTCACTCTGTTTGTGACAGTAAAAGTATACCAGAACTGCCAAAGCAAGGTGTTTAAAAATAAACTAATTATTAGTTGCCTATAGGGCTGGCTGACAGCTGGCTTTTTGCAATTGAACCTTTTTTTTTTGTTTTACTTGGCAATTCAATATGGCAAGCAAAAGTATTAATTTCATTTATGTCAAAGAGTTTATATCGGAAATATATGCCAACTGATAAACACTAGTTTATTACATCAAGACGGGTATGACGGGTAATAAGTGAGAAAAAAATGGAAAGAAAAGTTTCATAATGGAATAATTTGAATGAAATCAATATTGATATTTTGATTCTCACGAGTATTTCTCCACATTTTCGCAGAAATTGAAAAAGTAGTTTTGAAAATAATGAAGCAATTTAACCATTTTAACGTAAAATTACTCTTTCTAATTTCAGGCATAAGCGCGTGTGATTGCATTTAATATATTATAGCTACCTTTAAGTAGCCAAAGCACTATGACAGACATACATTTCCACATACACGCGAGCATTGAAATCACCATAAATGCCCAGCTAAGTACTTTTACTAAAATTCCGCTAAAACTCACATGCTCCAGCTATTTGACTCAACGGCGACTGGAGGCACCAAATTTGGTATGATAACATACAATGGGTAATTAAAACACTATGGCACCAACCAATTTACAAACGACCTAGTCTCACCTTTTTTCAATTATTTTTACACTACTCTAAGCTAAGAATACGCTTATTGCAAATAACCATAACAAAAATGTGCCCAAAGCGCCAGCTACCAACTTGGGTTGTCTACGAATTTTAACGGTGTTTAAATACACATAAATAGATATGCATTTATGTATGGATGTAGGTATGCATGTTAACAATGAATACACTTATTTATTTATCTACTACTTTGGACAATCTATTTGTGTTCTTGTGCATATTTGTCATGCCTTAAAGCAATTGAGAGCAGATCGAATAACATCTCATTCATGTCCACTCACACACTACAGCTATGGAAGTGTTAACGTTTTGTTTGAATTAAAATAAAATTTTACTTAAACTGAATATTTTTTCAAAATGTAGCTTGCCATTAAGTGTTTCTTTGTAAGACTTTAAGGCTTTATGGCGCGTGAGATGAAATTCGTCACACTTTAAACTGTTTGGAGGCAAATAATAATTTTAATGGTTTTTTTCTTATATTTAATTGTCACTCCAATCAAAGGCTGACATTGTAAAAAATATCACATATATATTCATATGTTTACATATGTTAAAGAAAAAACGAAATCAAGCAATTTTATGACTTCATGTAACGTATTGCGAGGCTGCTTCAAATCAAAGTATGCCGATTTGAGAGCATTACGTAGCACTTGTGAATATCAGATGCGGCACGAAAATCAATATACAGATGTTTGTTATATAATGAAGAATATAATGCCTTATTTGTAAGTATTCATGCATATTTGTAAAAGATTTCGAAAGACATACAAGTAATAATGGCCTGTGGTATGAAATGAAAGATTTGTCAATAAATTAATTGCTCGCAGACTCTTTCAATATCTTTGGTGACTCTGTGAAATTTATTGATGCCACAAAATGCAAAAAAGAAATGAAAACGAAAGATCATCATCGTCAATGTTAAATTCATGTATATACTCGTATGTATTTATAAACATATTCCCATTCAAACATGTGTATGCATTTGCAATAATAATACTCGTATATGTATGTATGTTTGTCTTAAATTATGTATGTCATAAATTACCGTAAAGTAGAGCGAAACTTGCTGGCCATCAAAATCACAAAGTACATCTATACATATTTACACAGGTATAAATGCACCGAATGCAGCAAAGCAACAACTGTACAGAGACTGGAGACCGTCAGTCAGCCAATTTGAACGATTGCTGGCAATCAGTAGCAGTCACAAAAAAAACGAAAATTTAAAAAAAAAAAAGAAGCACAGAAAATTATCGCAATGAAGCGCAGGTGGCACATATTAGGTCGGAGGCAGAGGTAGTACAGGGCCGGCAGATGGCGGAAAGTGTTGTGGTGATCGTCGTGCACATTGCGAGAAGGGTGACAACAGCGAGCATTGTAAAGCTAATTTGTTGAGCTTTTTATTTAAAATGCTTAAAACGCTCAAAACGCTCAAAACGCTTCAAGTTGGTTTTTATCAAACGGCTGAACTTGTACTTTATTGGTTTTATATGCATACATGTATGTACATATTTATGTAGCACAATGTATGCCAAATAAATATTTTATTACATTGTTTTTGCTTTATTTTTACATTTTTATTATGACATTGCTTCAGGAATTGTGCCATGATTTGCAATTACATTGACATAATGTAAATATTGTGCATTTTAGTATCGAAATTTAATCAAGCAAATATATACGGGTAAACGTGAAATAAAATAATTAAATTGCATTCGTGTAATTGTAATTAAAGTAGACACAGAAAATCTATCGTAATGCAAAATGATCAAATTTTTCAGTTGTTGTAATATTTATAAATGGTGATACATTCGCCTTTACTTTTGTTTACTCCTACGGCTTTTAAGGAACTTCAAGGACTTTTATGGACTTTTGCAAAGTTTTGCGAAATCCAGAACTTTTTCATTTAACTTTTTCTACTTTAAAGAGTTGTGCTTTTTGAAAATTACTTATTTTGGAAAGAAGAATCGAATTATCCGAATTTAATGTAAGAGAATTTCGATACCAACCGCAAAAAGATCAGCATCTTGAAGGGAATGGATAATTTTGGCAAACAGTCAGTACCCACTGTAACAAAACAATCTCCTTGTTGGTGTTTTTAAAAATTAATATGAATGAAGGAACTAAAGGAATGGATGGCATTGCTTCATTCTATACTGCAGGATCCAATAAGGACTAATGTCTGTATCATGAACAATGTCATCGTCAAAGATAAATTTCAGCCCTGACAATATATTTAGTATCATAGTTAGCTGTCAAACTGGATAACTAGCCATCCATTTAGCACATTCAGTCAAATCATTACATCACTAGGTAAAGACATGAAACACTTAGACACTTTCATATCCACACAATTTGTTTCTAAGACAAGCGCTTTGGGCCACACTGGAGGACAGCGAGTCGAACAACCCTGGTGGAGTTACAATTGGTAAATATGGTTTCTACTCTACTATTTCTAAAGGGTGTTTTTTATAAAGGTATAGAAGTTTGAGTTGGCATTACTTTTATGTAATGTTTAACAGCTGTCAAGTGATTTATTCTCAGTTTGGTTTGGCAATTCATCATGAATAGACTCACGCCTGATCAACGCTTGCAAATAGTGCAATTTTATTTCGAAAATAATGGTTCTGTGCGGAAAACGTCCATTTTAGCGATGTTTAGCGATGAAGCGCACTTCTGGTTGAATGGCTACGTCAACAAACAAAACTGCCGCATTTGGAGTGAAGGTAATCCTCAAGTGTATGTTGAAACACCGTTACATTTAGAAAACTGACTGTTTGGTGCGCTTTATGGGCTGGTGGAATCATTGGTCCGTACTTATTCAAAAACGATGGTGGCCAGAACGTTACAGTCAATGGTGATCGGTATAGAGCCATGATTACTAACTTTTTCATTCCTGAATTGAATAACCATGATGTCCAGGAGATGTGCTTTCAACAAGACGGCGCAACATGTCACACAGCTCGTGCCACAATAGATTTATTGAAAGACACGTTTGGTGACCGCCTAATTTCACGTTTTGGACCTGTGAATTGACCTCCAAGTTCTTGTGATTTAACACCGCTAGACTACTTTCTGCGGGGCTATGTAAAGTCATTGGTCTATGCGGATAAGCCACAAACGCTTGACCATTTGGAAGACAACATTCGCCGTGTTATTGCCGATGTACGGCCACAAATGTTGGAAAAAGGCATCGAAAATTGGATGTCCAGATTGGACTACTTCCGCGCCAGCCGTGGCGGTCATATGCCAGAAATCATATTTAAAATGTAATGCCACAAGATTATCTTTCGGATAAATAAAATTCATGTCAATCGAATAATCCATCGTTGTTTTATTGCAACTTAAAGTTCTATACCTCTATAAAAACACCCTTTACTATGTCTACCTTGATAATTTGTAATGGCGAGCGGCAATTTGTACTCTCGCATAATAGAACTTTTACACAGAACTCAAATATTCTTTGAATGGTTTGTCAACAATAAAAGCTCTTCCTACAACTCTTACTGCGTCTAAGCTATGAAATTTTTTATTTAGAGTTTTATTGGCTCGATCTAAATACTTAATGGCCAAGAATTTCTGACAATTTTGCTGTTGTTGTTGCTGATATTCTGAAACGAATACTAATTTAAAAATACAAATATATAAAATACAAGGTGTGTGTTAAAAAAATAATGAAAATTTTAATTTTTTCAAGAAAGTATTTATTCATCTACATTGATTTTTTCGCCTTCAAAACAGTCCCAAGTTTTTGAATCCCCGAAACTCTACTCACAATCGATATTGGCTATAAAGCAACGGTCCTTTAATATTCTCTTATTTTTTGGAGAATAGAAAAAGCCTGGGACCAAAAATTCACAAAAAAGCAATAAAGGGTGAGCGGTTGCTACCACGTGTTACATCCCCAAAACATTGGAAAATTCGTCACCCTCATTTTCTTCACGACCTTCTCTAAAACGTGTTTATATATATATATATTTGGCGCTTTGTAACCGCTGAAGCGATTTTCGGCCGAGCTCCTCCTCCAATTTGTGGTTTTGCGTCTTGATGTTTTTACCAACAAATGAAGGGACCTACAATTTATTCTAAGCCGCCTCCGAACGGCTGATAGATTTTTATGAGGAGCTTTATATCATGCCAGAAATACAGTCGGAGGGCTTGACATTCCCTGCCGAGGGGCGACCGCAATTAGAAAAATTTATTTTCTATAATTTTGGATGTTGCTCCAACCTGGGCTCGAACCCAGGCCTTCCGAATGTTAGTACGCAATGCTAACCACTCGGCTATCGCGGCCGCCACTCTTAAACTCTTGTTTTTCTCTTGGTAGACTCCCCAGAGGTATCAACATTATATTTACACACACTTTAATACACTTTATTCCATTTAATATGAAAAATTTGTTAAGAATTCCCAAATGTTTTGATCCTTTACTTTCAAAAAACAAAAATCGTCGAGCTCATGGCAACACGTCTGAGCTTAGGACTGTCGGAGACAAAATCAACAATAAAATCAGCTGAAAGTTATATCATAGTTTTGGGGCGTGTATACCAACATAATAAAATATGTATGTTTGATAATCCAAGCCCGGGAAATTTTAAAATTCACGTTCATTTTTTAAAACACCTCGTACTTGCATATATTTCATAGAAGATTTCCTAAAAAATATGTTCAATTTTAACTTTCAATTCGGAATTTGAAAAAATAATTTCTTTAGTTAATTTTTTTTTTTTTTTTTTTGTTAATTAAATTTAATTGTATTTTTTTTATCGGATTAAACTTTTTTAAATAATTAGTATTTTTTCACAATTTCCACCAAAAATCTGTTATGTTTATTAGCTTAGTTCAGTTTTTAAATAGTTTAACACATTAACTTAAGTATTTTTTTTTCCATTTCCTTTTTGTCTGCTAACCAAAAATCCAACATTTTTTTAAATAATTCGAACAACACACTTCAACTAAAATATATTCTGAATTTTCATAATGAATTAATATCCATTAAATTTCATTAAATTAAACCGCACCAAATTGCTTACAAATTATCCGTTAAGTGAAAACCTTTAGCGATACTAAAAGGCAAAGACAACGAACATGACAGAATGGTTTGGCGACACGAACTACACTGAGCGGTTGCTGCTGATCGCATCAGCTCCAAGTCTTTTTCGGCGCGAAATTGTCGTTTGACTAAGCGTACTGCACACAGCTGGAGCCGGCCACAATATGCTTTGTTGCTAAAAACGAAGATCTTTACATATGCACATCAGTGTTACCAGATCTTCACTATGAGAAAACGTCTCTCTTGGTCTCAAAAATATTGTTTTTCCAAAATATTAATTACTAAGCTTTCGGCGTATACAAGTACAAACGTCCTTTCATACATAGTAATAGTAGTATACCATATGTATGTATATTGCAAAAGTATATTAAGATTTCAAGCTCATGTTTTCGGGGAGGTATTTAAACTATTTCGAGATTTGTCATTTAAAATTAAATACCGAGATTTTGAAGATTTAAGTTAAATCTTTAAATCGTCAACTGGCAACGCTAAAGCACATACATACGAGTACTTGAGTGAGTGTAAGCCGGAAACCACTTTGTTAATGCGCCTCCGCTCATATCCCCATCGTATCGGCTACTCATAGCAGACATTCGCTTGTGCTTCTTTTGTATATATTTTCTTAATAATTTTCTCCACACTTACTAAAAATGAATAATTTAGTAATTTAAGAGAGAGTGAGTGAAGAAAAATCGGCGGAGAGAAGCTTATACCGATGAAAAGCTCTGGAAAACTCATTTGCATATCTATTCTAAAGTTTTGATTGTTTCTAATCAACTTTTCTTTTAGAAGACAACAAAGACTTTTCCATTCTCTTCACGCAAATCAATTCACTTCTGTTAGTGAATTTCATCAATCGATGTCAGTGTGTTGGCACATCGCGTGAGGTTAATATCCAAAATGTGTTTGCATAAATGAAATTTATTCACAAATCGCAATAAATTTTTAACAAAGTCAAAAGAAATATGTAAAAATTACAAATACTCATTGAATGTGCATTGTTTAGTAAAATTCTGCTTAAAAATATTTATTTAACAGAAAGAACTTAACAGAACTTAAAAAGTACTTAAATGAATTTAAGAAATTAATAATTTACATTTATTATTTATTTAGTGGAAAATTAAAAATTAATGTTAATTAATATTAACAAAAAGAAGAATAATTACAAAAAAGTAAGGACTTCATCAAAAGCAATGCAGATTAATTGTAGATATGATCAATTTTTCCATTGATATATTATCGATTAAAAGGGTAATTGGTAAAAGAGCAAAGGAATAAGTGAAGGCGGTCAATTCAATATTGTATCGCTTTTTCAAACAAAGCACAATAAACAAAGTGGAACTAAACTATTTGCATAACTACTACTAGACGTTCAGACTAAATACTCCCTTCAGACGTTGCAGTCCAGCTCAGGGGTCTGCCTTCAAATCATCTGTCTCATTGCTGTATCTTTTTTCATCTAATAATGTCAAGCATTGCAAGCTCTAAAACATTTATGTATTTGTTTTCTTCTTGAAAATATGTTTCTCTTCTCTGCAGATTGCATTTACTTATTTAAACAACAGTGCAGAATACGCCAACCCATCGCAATCGTTCTTCAACTTGTTGAATAGTACTCCAAGTGACCAGTATTTAGAGACCATCAACAGATAACCAAGCGACTTTGAAATCATTACAGTTACTAAGGATTTCATCCAAAATATTTAAAAAAAAAAAACCTTAATTTGCTAGTAGGGCTAGCATTCTTTTACACAATAAATCTGCAATGGGTTTTTCCCATCACAAAGATATCCTAGATAACTGTGAAGCAGGTGAACAAGTTAGTTTATGCACCACTTCACAATCAGATCCAGATAAAGAAGGAACGCATATGCCTCTGACTTTTTAAAAATAATTAATTTCAAAACTGTTAAAGATACAGATGAGTCCCGCTGGAAGCAATTCCTGACTTGCTCAACAAGCAAACAAACGTGAACAGAATTGAATGTGGGCTGCATATGCGGACTCATGAAACTTGAGTGCGAAAAGTTCAGTGTCTTGATGGTAGACAAACACACCAGAAAAACTAGCGATATCAAACAGAGGTTGTAGTAGAAGAAGAAGTGACTTTAGTTCATATTCGATGCGTTCGCAACTATTGGCGATTCTTCAAACTAATTAACTTTATTAAGACCACAGAATGGTAAAGAGAGGACGTGATAGTGTTAGCGGAAGTCCAGTGGTAACATATGAGCCTTCTGAAAGCCTAGATGCGTCGTTAGACAATCATTTTATCTATCTATCTGTAACGCATCTATCTATTTATCTATCTATCTATCTAACTCACTTGAAAAAATTACAAGTATAATAAAATAATCAAATTAGACTAAAACAATTGGCTGAGGGTACAATAATTCGCACCTGGATGAAAGTGACTTGAAAAAAGTAGCATTTCTTTTAGGTTGGCCGCCACTCAATACGCAATTTGATCAAAATCATTTCGTAATTTCAGAGTTCATCGCAACAGAAACCGTTTTTGTGACGTTAGACCCCGAGTTTTGAACTATCCCGCCAACTTTCACCTGGGTGAGAATTAATTTAGCCTCGAATGACTCAATTTACCGCACTCAGTTCCATAGGCGTTAGCTAAATTTGGTAAACTGATGGAGAAAATAGACCACATCCCACCTCGTTTTATCTGGGAAAGAAGGTTTCAAGTCATTTTGAAGTGGGTAGATGGCGCAGGAGCATTCATATCAAAAATAGCTGACGGAGTAGGCGTCGGAATCTATTGCGTGGAAGTACATCTCAGACAACCCCTATAGCTTACGGAATACTGTAGTATCTTCCATGTTTAAGTCTTCGCGGTTAGGAAAGCTGATGAGATAGCTGGCAATGCAGGGAGCCACATAAAACATCCATATATAAGTCGATAGCCAATTAAGGCAATAATCTCACAGAGTATTGCGTCAGGAAATTTGCTGCCATCACACGCGTGCCGATGAAATATGCATTAAGTGCAGTATAACTGAGACGCTGGAACACCTCCTCTGCTTCTGTCCGGCCTTATCTAGAACTCGCTTTAAATATCTAGGAGCTTCGCAGTTCAAAGGACTGGATGAAGTATCAAAATGAGATATCAAGGCGCTCTTAAACTTCGCAAAAAACGTTCACGTCCTATATGACAAACACTTCCGTTCGAACTAAACTGAATCAACAGGTCTATGTATGGCGGGACAGCAGGCAATGTAATTTGTTAAATATTGTACATATATATATATATATGTGTGTGCATGTGTATTTATTCAATTCGTAGAGAGGCCTACGTACTCAGCATTGTCTAATGCTTAAATTTAACTATAAATAAATTACCAAAAGCAAAGCGGCAAACACAGGCTTGTGGACACATGTCTAACGGTGTACTTACATTGTATATACTTATGGTGCGTTAATGAGTTTATTTATAAGAGTAGTGAAGATTTTCTTTTTTGCGTGTCATTTTGGTGGGAGGCAGATATTTATTGAATAGAAATTCAAAATGCCATTTATCAATTACAAAGTACCTTGACAATTTTTATTATATATATTTTTTAACCATATTTTCATTTGTCAATATTGAATTTGTTTATATTACTAATTCCATGTTTGTTTTTGTGAACCCATCGAATTGTTTCTCTGTGATAATTGAACAATCAATTTATATTTACATATATATTTACACATGAACAGACATATATTCCTTGGTATCGAAGTATATTGAATATTGTAAGCGTTTTAAACTCATTCAAACGTCAGAAATCGGTCATGTCATTTAGTTAACATCAAGGACTTTTTAAGTATTAGGACTTATACCGTTATATACATAACATATATACTTGGTAAATTCAAGATTTCTTGCTTAAAAGGTACGCACTTTGGGTGTCCAACCTTAATACATCTCGTAGCTCAGTTAGACGTATAGGCGAATTCACATAAAATTTGCTTCGCATCGCTTGACAGATGCAGCTCGAACTATAGAGCGAGGCAAACCGAGGATGTGTCACAATGATAGCGTTAACTTTTCTAAAGACTGCCCGATATTTTGTATTTTTGTCGTTTAATATCTTTGTAAAAAAATAACAAAATTTAACTTTTCTGAATAAATTAAACTTTTTTTTTTCTTCTTCTCCGCAGTACTAGTTTATACCTTCGCCTTTCGGTTTTTCAAAAGAAGCTGACACTGAATTCAACCTTAGTTCGTGTCATGGCTATATACATATGTATCTAGTTGAATGAGTATAGTATTTAATACATACATATATAGGGTTTTCCAATAAGAGTGATATGATTTCGTTTAAAAAATAATAATAATTGTTAAGGAAATTCCAATGTTTTTTATTTAATATGAAGTACAATCGATACAATTAAGTTCTGAATATAACATCATTCAAAAAGCCCCTTTTGCAGGAACGAATTCGATGAACCCGATTTTTGAGCACTTTTTCCACTAAATCAAGTCGTATGTCATGAATCGCACGTTCAATATTGACTTTTCAAGCTTGAAGAGAGTCTGGTTTATTGTTGTTGCACGTACTGTGTGACACGTAGCCCCGTCTTGTTGGAACCAGATGTTGTTAAGATCAATTTCTTCCAATTGTGGCCATAAAAAGTTAGTTATCATCGATCTATAACGCTCTCCATAGACAGTAACGGTGCTACCAGCTTCATTTCGAAAGAAGTACGAACCAATGATTCCACCAGACCAAAAACCACACCAAACTGTCAATTTAGGTGAATATAATGATTGTTCATGAATAATTTGTGGATTTTCTGCGCACCAGAATCGACAGTTTTGTTTATTTACCGCACTACTCAGATGAAGAAAGTCAGTCTCAATGGAGAAGATGATTTTCTTAAAAAAATTATTATCGTTTTCACGTTGTTCCAAGGCAAAATCAGTAGTCCATGGATGAAATTGTAAACAATTCTGAATACAATGAAAAAAAAATGACAGATCATGACATATTAAAAATGGCAAAAACAACACATTTAGAAATCATATCATCCCTATTGGAAAACCCTTTATATACTAAATTGCATACTTTTCAATTAATTTGCATCGTTATAGTTCTAAAAACAAGTTGTCATATTAAATTTACAACATATTTACATATCTGTAGGTGGCAAGTATTTAATTAGCTGAAAACTGTTTCAAATCAAGTCTACTCTTTACAGTAGCCTAATTTGAATTATTAAGTATATATGAACATGTGTAAGTATGCAATAAGACATTCATTTCATTTCCAATGTTAATTACAAGACTTTTCCATTTATTTCATTAATATTCAAATATTTCAATTAAATTGCACATATATATTTATAATATATATATATATATATACGCATAAAAGCACAAGCTTAGGCAAACTCTTTTGCTCCAAGATGCTGACAGCCTTATCTTTAAGGTCAAATGCGATTAATTGTCAAGGTAAGAGTCTGTATATGTTGAATTGAAGCAATAGCGCAGAAGGCTCCAAGGCTTTGAGACTTATTAGCCTTGTTGTGTAACTAAATACACACACATAATTACATTATCTCCTTTTTTATGTTAATTTGTCAACCAAGCAATAATGATGCTCCAATTGTGGCAATATACTTATAAATAGTTTAAGAAAGAAGATTCCCGACGATGGAAATCTGTGTTTGCTCTTCCCAATGCATGTGGGGTATTTGTCTTCTTATCCTCCTCATACATGGTCCGGCTTGGCGTTTTGTGTAAAAGACTAGAACCCACTGTCAACGAACTGATCAGAGCTTGACTCGCGAGAAAGGAATCGACACACACCACGAGAGCATGAAAAGGAGCTCTCGCTATTTCTTAATTTCTTACCGAACGAGGGTTCAGACAAGGAGACTCTCTTTCGTGTAACTCCTTCAATCTAATTCGGGAAAAATCAGTAGTAACTGAAGAACTAAGTTAAGAATGTACAATATTTTATAAGAGCCCATAACTCCTAATAATAACGAAGCAAGGCGAATGTATCTGATGGTGAACGAGCACAATCTAAATATGCCCTGTCATCAAACACACAGCAAGTGCACTCGCGTCTTGGCTCCCACGTTACTGTTGACGGTCATAACTTTGAATCTGTAGACGATTTCATCTGCCTAGGTACTAACAAAAGCACGAATAACAATGTCAGACTGCAAATCCAACTCATAATCACTCTTAACAACAGTTGCTACTTTGGCCTAAGTAGGCAATAGAAAAGTAAAGACATAAACATCACATGACGCTCATCATTTACATTCTGCTTTATGGCGCAGGAGCGTGGACAATGACAACATCCAATGGGTTGGCTTTGGTAGTCTTCGAAAGCAAACATTTTTGCACTAGATTTATGGATCTCTGAATATGGGCGACGGCGAACTCCACAAACAATGGAACGATGAACCACATTAGATATAAAATGGCATTGACTTAGGTCATGTTGTCCAGATAGAAAATAAGCGATACAGTACCCGACGATGGAAGCAGAGTAATATGGAAACCTCCACTCCATTGGAAAGTTCAGATGGTGAAGGGCCTGACTTCACTTAGTGTCTCCAATTGGTATCGAATCGATAGAGGAAGAAACAACTGGTGCAACTGTGGTGTCGACTATAATCGCGTAAAAGCGTGTTTCTACGTCAATTAAGAAAAATAAATTTATATTTATCGGATTATCGATCAATTCTAAAGTTGGTCAGAGTAGAATGAAAGCAACAAAGATCTTGTTTATTTTTCTCATATATTAAGCAATAAACGCAGCTCACCAAGTACGAAAAATACTTTACTCTTTTCATGCATACACAATTTGTTTACAAAAATTTTTTTTAAAAATTACCTCATAATTCAGCTTAATTAAGCAATTGTTTCATTTGTCAATCTTGATTAGCATCTGTAATAAGTAAAATTTGCCTTCACCATTTTTTGCTTACATTTCACTTTCAGCTTTTAAATTTTATTTTAAAGTAAACGCCAAAACTTTTTTTTGGAAATTTATAAAGTATTTTCTTTTCAATTTACATTTCCTGTTCAAGAAGTTTTAGTCTTCTTATTCGTAAGTAGCCTCGGCTTAAGTCGAATTCCTTGTTTTTTTTTTAATATTGGTTAGTAAATAAGCCAAGAACTTTTAACTGGCTTCTCCTTTAGGAAAATGTTCGAGTTTTTGACGAAAAATAAATAAAAAGTTAATAGAAAGAAATTAGTGTCCATCCATCCGTCTAAGCATAATTCGCTTTGAAACCAAATTACCTTTAGTGCAACTTTTAACAATAGAAGAATTAAACTTTAAAAAAGCGACAAATAAGCTCCATTTCAACATTTTATAAATAAAATTAATATTAATAATAGTAAAAAAATCCTAATAATCGCAAATTAAATGCGCAATTAACACCACATTCTCCTAATTACAATAACAATGATGAAGCAATTTTTCGGCAGCAAAGAATTCATGTTAAAGTAAAAAATTAATAAAAATCGATGCTAATAACCTACACATTTCGAAAAAAATTCATTTCTCGAAAAATAGTGAAAATAAAATTGCCCGCAAGTGGGCGGTTTTGATTTTGTTGTAAGATTAATTTGTCCAAAAACCAAACTTGTAGGCTATTTTATATTATTACTTAAGTGTACTCAACTGCTATAAAACTACAAGAATCTTCTCAGTATAAAAAGCACATACAGACGGGACTGAAGTGAAGAATAGAATTAGTGAAATGCATATGAGAATCATCTGCAGTAATATATGTGTATACCGTTTAATCCCGACATGTGACCTTAGACCAAGCGGGTTTCCCCCTTCTTGTACAGCTCTTACCCGACGCCATTACCCTATTGCCAGATCTCGCTCGCCAGCCTTACGTATGACATTGAAACCGGCAAATTCAGAAAATCTGAGCGTCCGTTTAGCCTAGGGAGTAAAGTCTGGGGCCGCGATAGCCGAGTGGTTAGCATTACGTACTGCCATTCGGAAGACCTAGGCTCGAGCCCAGGTCGAGCAACATCCAAAATTAATTTTTCTAATTGCGGTCGCCCCTCGGCAGGGATTGTCGAGCCCTCCGAGTGTATTTCTGGCATGAAATAATAGTTCCTCATAAAAATCCATCGGCCGTTCGGAGGCGGCTTAGAACAAGGCTTAGGTCTCTCCATTTGTTGGTAAAAACATCAAGACGAAAAACATCAAATTGGAGGAGGAGCTCGGCCGAAAATCGCTTCAGCGACTACAAAGCGCCAAACATATATATATTGTAACATCTTCCGCTACCCTCGATGATTTCCCAAATCCTTCGAGCCCGATCACTGGATTGCTAAATAAAACTCCCAAGATTTGTTCGTTTGGCCTCTTAACCGTCAGGAATTAACTCAATTATTAGCTTCACATAGCCTATCCGTTTCTAAAATACACGGATCACAGCAATGTTAACTCCACTGCGTTGTCTACTCGTCTCTTCTTGTGATAGCGGATCTTTTTATACCCAAACATCCTGTTCACGCGCTCAAAAATAGGCTGCTTATTTGTTTGCCTGCGGTAG
Organism: Neoceratitis asiatica; assembly: GCA_030068015.2. NCBI lineage: Eukaryota > Metazoa > Arthropoda > Insecta > Diptera > Tephritidae > Neoceratitis > Neoceratitis asiatica. The sequence continues at coordinate 91,970,593 of CM061526.1, forward strand.
CTGTAGCCGCTCCGTTTATCCTTAACGACGGGGAGTTTCCTTTACACTGTCAATCCTTTTGGTAATTTGCATCATACTGCCACTTCTATTGTCTCTCCTTTTCATTTGGAAATCTCGTCACACTGGTACTCCTTTTGTCTGTCCTTCGTATTTGGGATTTCCGTTACAATATATAATGTCTGAGTAAGGACTCAATAAGAAAGATTTCCTGCAACCCTTCCAAGGTATTTTCCGTTGGCGTAAAATAACTAAATTTACTTGTTGATTCAAACGGGATTAGTTCGCCGAAAAAGTACCAGCCCCTCGCCATAAACAATACGAGTCAACATCGGTGCAGACAAGACTAGTTTAAACCATCCAGATGATCTAAAGGAAGGTTCAGAAACGGGTTGTTTCGTCGGGATCGGACCAGAGAGAAAAATTGAGTTTAGAGGTCATGCAAGTGATTAGTGTTGTGCGGAGTCAAACTGGGTGCCATTCATGGGAAGAGAGTTCACGAAGGTGTTGACGTATTCTCGGTGAGTGGCGCTTAAATTCTGTCGGTAGGCGACAGCATCCCAGCGGATATTACACAGCATAACATTATGCTTCTTAGTTTGGAACATAGAAATGTTTTGCTGCGTAAGTGATGCGTCGGTGACATGAGGAGGTTTCCTATCACGGCCCTGAGCATGGTGTTTTAAGCATGTAGTTTCTTTATCTCGCCAATCCCCGTCGTTCAAATCAATGCAGCGTAATTTACGACCGGCCGACCGATTGCCTTGTATGTTGCGAGCAACGCTCCTTTGTCTTTTCTCAAAGCGCTGCCGGATGACGTTTTGAGAAATTTGTCCTCGCTCTCTGCTTCGGTGTCAATCAGAGTCGTATGCGGAATGAAGGAGCGCAGGCTGACGAATGTAAATTGGGAGTATTTATTGTAAATATCATGCAATGAAAAAGTGGGAAAAGGTCGGCGATATAGCAGTTACCTTTCGAACAAAGGTTATCAATATCCAGGTCAGAGCTTCGAGAAGTAACAATTAAACAGCAGTGCCGAGCCACCTTTAAAACTATATGGAGTATGAAATTTTGAACACGAAGATCAACCGATGACTGTCGACCACTCATGTAGTTCATTGTACAACTCTTCAGCCCCGGCGGTAATGAGAAGATATGCTGATGTGCTGCTGCACCACAAGGAATCTGTTATCTTAGCTACTGGGGAAAGGTGGGATATCGGACAATAAGACTCTCATTTGTGCGCTGTATCAGCATACTTATTTCGTTTCGCAGACGGCGGGTCACCTGTTATTTTATTTTAACAGGCAAAAAGTAGCAATGTAAAAGCCAGATAAAATAGATGGAGCACCTCTTCGGATCGGCGAGACGCAGTCATCGAAAAAGATTTCCACGATGTCATCGCGTCTCATTTATTTGACAAGGATTCTACAGTGGCCCACAGCTTAGTTTCACAGTGGAAACGTTGCAGTATCTTAAGTGTTCCTCCCACTTGTTCGGAATGAAAGAGCGAATTACAAGAATCGTGGAAACAAAGTATTGTGGCGAAAATGCGAAGCGAATGACAGATGAAAGAGAGGAGCCGACAACTGGCACGTTCTAGAGCGTAAACGAGGCGGTTATCGTAAACGACGTTTATCGTAAGCGAGAGGTTTATCGTAAACGACGCGATTATTCCAGGGGGTTCGTTTTTCAAGCAGCAAACAAGTATATAAGGACGACATTCGACTGCAAGAGCAATCAGTTGGGAATTAAACTCGTGGAGATTACATGACAGTAAAGTAATAAAAACAGTACATTGTGAAAGTTGTATACAAGTGATTGTAAATAGTAACGTAAATTGTAATTGAATTGTGAATTACCGAATAATTAAAAGGACATTAATTAAGTCTTTATAAATAAAGAGACTGCAAATTAAGTTTGCGATTTTATTTAACAATCCAGAGGTCGTACCCGAAAGATTAAGGAAATCATCGAGGTTAATCAGCAAGATCGTAACAGTATAATGTTGAAAGTCGATTTAATTGCCTTCACCAGCATATGGCCAAGATATCGATTTATTTTTAAGTAGAAATTCGATAAGAAATATATAGAGTGGTATCACTGGAAAAAAACAACAAAAGTTCACAGATGTTTTTTATTTCTCCAGCATAATATTTGTCAGTGGATTAATTAGAAAATTGGTGAGGATGTCCTCGCTTTTTGTCAGCGTATTGCGTCAGGCAATTAAAACGTTCGATCGAGCTAACAGTGCTACATTTAATGTGAACTTTGCAAAGCTGCAACATTTAACTGAACAGCTGACCTTTCGTGATGTCCACCTACAGCCTCAACAATTCGAAACCGTATTCAAGCGCTCTGGACGAGCACCTTGTACATATGTGCATATCTTTGAAAATGATTTTTTGTCCATGAGTGTATTTGTGTTGCGCGAAGGCTATACAATGCCACTACATGATCATCCGTGTATGTATGGTGTACTGCGCGGCATTTTTGGAAAACTAAGAATCCAAAGCTACACTAAAGCTCAATTAGAACCAAATGAACCACCATATGATGGAATTGCTTTAGAGGTATATGCACATAAAAATGAGCCTAAGATTGTTGATTCGAGCACAGAGTGCGCCACTCTAACACCGGTCGAACGCAATTATCATGAAATAACAGCAGTTGGTGGTGTAGCAGCGTTCTTTGATATACTCAGTCCTCCTTATGATGCAGATATTCCGGAGTTTGGTAGTCGGCCGTGTAGTTTTTATCGAGCCTTAGGTAAACAGCCATCAACGGCCATTAATGTCAACTCGGGATTAGTGGAAGAACAGGCACAACTTGCGCCATTAATCTACCTACAATGGATGCCGGCACCACTAAATTACCATTGTGATACCTTTGACACTCCTAAAGAGGTGCTCCAGAGTACTGCACCCTTTTTAGAAGACGAGGACAATTTGTTTTAATAATTTTATAGAAGTAAATATGCCAAATTTTTAATTTAATTTAGCAGTACATGTATGTTTGTATATTAAGTAATTGATGTAACGACTCTTCAGAAAATATTTCGACCTAGAGTCTAGACTGTTTAATTGTTGATGCTGAGATATAAAGTGAGAATGATAATAAAAAAAATTATAATAATTTAGAACGAAAAACTGTAATTTCAATCGATATCAATTTTTATTGTAAAATGTTCAATCAATATTAATAACTTCATTCACATCTTTGTCTGATACACGACGCTGACGTTTAGACTCTGTGGGTCCTTCTTCTTCATCGTCATCTGAATCTTTAATCTCATTTATATCATCATTTATTGGCGATGTAGGTTTGCGTTTGTTCGAACGTTGAGTTGGTGTAGCTTCTTTAACACTAACAGATAACTTATCCGTTGCAGCAACAAATTTATCCTCAACAGTAGTTTCATCGTCATCCTCAATTAAACATAAATCATCATCGTCATCCACCACTTCTGCCACACGACTTTTCTTAGATGTGGATGGACCGGCAGCTTCAACGTCCTCCTCGGTCGGTTGGGACTTTTTCTCCCCATTGCTCTCTTTTAAGATTGGTTCCTCTCCCTTTTGTTTTATTTGATTACTTTCGGAAGTCACTTCAAATAATGATTCATCACGTTCTGAATCAAAATGTATGACGATAACGTCAAGTTCGTAGTTTTGGAAGAAATCATCGCATTTGAGTATAACACCATCAACGATACCCATTTCGGACATAAGTTTCTCTTCATTACACTCCGTCTCACCTTCTTCGGAAGATATTATCACAATACCTTTATTTGGTTCCACCACATCCGGATTAACCATATTTAAAGTTTTAATGAGGACTTCATCACGGAAATCCTTTATACGCATACGCGTGGTATCAATGCGAATATGAACGGCTGGTTCCGAAGAACAAACTATGCAGTTTGGATTTGGTGCAGTGAGGAATTTTTCCGGCACTAAAAGCTGCTGACGCGGATTTGGACGTAAACGCATATAGACAGACTTGCACTTCTCTAGTTCACCTTGTAATACTTTAAAAGTTTGTAAAACTACTACACCAGCGGTTATTGCATTAGTGGTGGCAATAGCTGGAATAATATTCCCAGCCATACTCTTCACTTCAAAACGGGATTTACGCCCAATTTCAAATATATATGCTCGTATATTGGCACAAGCTGTAACAAAATCCATAGCTGGTTGGTCATCTTTGTCCCATACTAGTGTTTCACCATCGCCTAATTTTAAGAAACTTGTACTTAGTTTCTTAACGCAATCGGCAAAAACAATGGCACATTCTTCCAGTGACCACACTTTATGGTATTGCCGAGTGGGTTCTTTTGAAGCTACAGTCTTTACTTCTTTCTGGCCATTATCTTGATTCACTAAAACATTGTCCCATTTTAAAGGTGTTGGTGCTTTCCGTTCCTTCCACAAATTAGACATTGATAGCAAATATTTTATATCATCATAGAAGAACTTATTAAATAGCGTGGCAGCATCATAGTTGGAATCCTTTGCCCATTGACGTGTATTAACACGAGCTACATTCCCCGTTTCAGTTTCTGGTATAGATACAGCTACATCCTTATCCTCGTTCTCTTTTAACTCTCCTTCCCCAGTTTCATTAGCTTCAGGATCAGCCATATCAGGTGATATGTCCTCATCTTCAACACTTTCACCGAATAATTGGCTAAAATAGTTTAAATAGTTAAAATTTATTTTTTTTATTTTGTGTTTTTAATACGCCTTACTTGAACAAATGTTTAGCCCATACAATGCAGTGAATAGGTTCAGAAGGTGTATTTCGAATGGTACAACCAGGGAATGTTTTTTGTTTTGCTTTTGGCGTGCACTCGTAACACTGAGTTAGTCCCTTCTTGATCAGTTCCACTTGTCCATTATAACCAGCAGTACCGCTCTCTATAAGGGGCACCTCCGCATGTAAACACATACGATTGACATGATTACGGGCAGCGCGATTATCAAGGGCATTCAAGACAATGTCAAACTTCTTGAAGAAATTTACGCCATAATCGGTTCTAAAAATTAGAAGAATTATGCATGAATATATTAAATAAAACAAATAAAAAGCTTTCACTTACGACATAATGCTATCATGGTAGGCTTGGATTTTTACATCAGGATTGAATTGCAAAGCGCTCTCCCGTGCTACCTGTGCTTTAGATTTACCCACATGTTCCCGATGGAATAGAAATTGTCGATTGAGATTACTCAAATCAATGGTATCCAGGTCAATCTATGGTAAAAATATTATGTACTTAATTTATAAATTTATTTTTGTACCTCGATATTGCTTACAATTTCTATATCAGGAAACCCAGATAAAACCAAATTTTTCAGTATTTCGCACCCGATTCCACCGGCTCCTACCACTAATATTTTTGATTCTTGTACTTTTTCCTGTAAGGTTGATGGAAAAACACCTTTTAAAGTGGCTGCCATAATTTCAAACCGATATTCACTTTATTATTTTCAATTTCGTGATATTTTATATTTTTAAACGAATTAGTAAAATGTGATTCAATACAACTCTCGCAGAAAAGAACGCTATCGTGTTAAGTTCCTAACCACACCATGCCACCCTTTCAAAATTTCAGTGCCACCAGACTATTATTTTCTTATTAATATTGCTACGATCTTGCTGAATCAGCCTCGATGATTTCCAAAATCCTTCGGGTACGATCACTGGATTGTTAAATAAAAATCTCCAACTTAGTTTGCAATCTCTTTATTTATAAAGACTTTATTTAATGTCCTTTTAATATTCAGTAATTCACAATTCAATTGCAATTCACTTTACTATTTACAATTACTTGTATACAATTTTCACAATGTACTGTTTTTATTACTTTACTGTAATGTAATTTCCAACGCGTTTTCTTCACGACTGATTACTGACTGACTCTCCTCTCTGCAGTCGTGTGTCGTCCTTATATACAACTCCCGGTTGCTCGTAACCAACCGTCTGGAATAATCGAATCTTTCTCTTTACGAAAGTTTTCGAATTCGCTTTAGAACATGCCAGCTATCGGCTTCTCATTTCATGTGACATTCGCTTCGCATGTTCGCCACAAACTTCGATGATTTCACAAATCCTACGGGTACGATCTCTGGATTGTTAAATAAAATCGCCGACTTTAATTTTCAGTTTCTTTATTTATAAAGAATTTTTTGAATGTCCTTTTATTACTCAGTAATTCACAATTCAATTACAATTTACTTTACTATTTACAATCACTTGTATACAACTTTCACAATGTACTGTTTATTACTCTACTGTAATGTAATCTCCAACGCGTTTACTTTACGACTGACTGCTTTTGCAGTAGTGTGTCGCCCTTATATTCTTGTTTGCTGCTTGAAAACGAAACCCTGGAATAATCGGGTAGTTACGATAACGTCTCGTTTTACGCTCTAGAACATGCCAGTTGTCGGCTCCTCTCTTTCATCTAAAATTCGCTTCGCATTTTCGCCACACTGCCCTCCACCTAAGTCTGATCGCAGCAAGCCTCTCTAGATGGACCACTTTCATCTTGCTTCCTGGTCTCCCAACATTCTGGATTCGATACACTGCGTCATTTTGCCGTTTGATTACCTTATATGGATCATCCCAAACGCATTGAAGTTTTGGGGACAAACCCCTCTTCCGTTGTGGACTGCACAGCAACACCAAATCTCCACTTTGGAAGCCTTCAGAGTTCATCGCTTTGTCATACCTGGCCTTCACTTTGAAATGGCTTGGTGATTTTGGCCCTTTAGTTGCTATGCACTTCTTGCAGTTAGCAACCCACTCAGTGATCGATTGACGACAACCAACCCAATAGAACCTCTGCTTGATCTTCTCCAGCATTTTCTTAATGCCTAGATGCTCTCCATTAGGACCATTGTGAAATTCCTTAAGAATATCCGGAATTCTCAACCTCGGAACTACTATTAGCCTTCTAGAGCACTGGTCATTTTCACTTTCCCATACTCTATGCAAACAGCCAGATATTAACTCTAAACTGCTCCATTGTGCCCAGTATGCATTCGCGATGGGACTTTCCGCTGCCATTTGTTCTTTACTTGGCCATCTGTTCACCTCCAATCCGTGCATTACCAGTTCCAAGTCTGGGTCTTCCTGCTGACATTTTCTTAAATGGCTTGCCTCCCACTTTTCTGCTCGTGTATTGTTATCTATTATGCCCTCAGCTTTTGAGCATCGTTTGCGTCGTCTTTCTTCCCTGTCGGAGCCCGAATGGCATTCGCGTGCGAAGTGACCTACTTTTCCGCAACTGAAGCACTTCCTAACTTGATTCTTGACACTAGAAAGATTCATTCCTTCTATCGACTTCAAAGTTTTCAAGATTTCAGTCCTCAAATCTGGTGTTTCATTAGCTATTTGTTTCAGCCGTCTTCTCAAACTGGAGCTTGAAGACTTGGAATGGAATTTTACCATCAAAGGATGATGTTTTTACCTTGGAAGCGTTCACTGAAGTGGCTGGTCGATTTAACTGCAAATCCCGGAAACGATATTCCAACGTGTTGACTTTGGCTTCAATTAGCTCCTCTATTTTGTCTTGCCGCTCCCCGATTTTATCCTGCCTTTCCTTAAGTTCTACATTATCTGTCTCGCCAGACTTTGCTGTATTTGTGTAATTGTTCCTTCTAATTCGTCCAGCGATTTGAAAAAATGAATATTGTGGCGAAAATGTGAAGCGAATGTCAGATGAATGAGAGCGTGTTCTAAAGCGTGAATCAAGAAATATTCGTTATCGAGAACATTTCAATTACTCTAGGCGGCGGTTGCAAGCGATCGATTGAGTATATAAGGACGGTACACAACTGCAGAGCTAATCAGTCGTAAAGCAAGCCCGTTCGAAATAAAACTACTATGAAGTAAAAATAGTACACTGTGAAAGTTGTAAAAAACTGATTGAAAATAGGGAAGTAAATTATTTATTAGTTATTGAGTAATAAAAGGACATTGAGTAACTTCTTTATAAACAAGAAACTGCAAACAAAGTTTGTGTCTTTTATTTAACAATCCAGGGATCGGACTCAAAAGATTTGGCAAATCATCGAGGTAATTTAGCAAAATCGTAAAAATATGCCAGGTTTCCAAGCCCCTGAAGACGGACTATAACAAAATATAATTTTTCGTTGCTCTGGCAACTCATTCCTATTCCATATTGATTAGAAAATCACTGCACTATATTTTGGAAACAAATCCTTTTGTGGTACTCGTGAGCAAGTGGAAGTTTTCTGTTTAATTGAATTTATATGTTGCAATGAATTTAATTGCCTCTAATAAAATTATTAAGTGTCATAATATACGGAAAATAAAATAAAAATTTGAAGCAAAGCGCTGAAACGAACCGACTACAATTTTTTTTTTCATAGAGGTGTAGGTAAAGGTGGTACCAGGTGGATACAACTGGAGACATAGATATATTTAAAATAGATTAACCACCACCGTGCGAACAATAAATGCAAACTGCTGTTGGTGGCGACGGCGCAAATAAGACTATCCATACATCGAAAAATATGACAAAAAAAATATATGAAAGGGAAACAGAAAAATTTTCAGTGAAAAATTGTTTCTAGTGGTGAGCGGACCAAAATACGCAATACTTGTAATTATTAAACAAAATAAATACATATGTACATATACATAAATTGCTAACACTCAGCTAGTAAAAAATACCAGCGTTTAATTGTTTAGAAAATATCTTTTATGTATGTAAACAACTCAAATTAGCTGCATTAAAATATATCATAACACAGAGCAGCACTACAGAACTATTTGTGAAAATTTCTCAAAATTAAATACATTAATTGTGGTTAGTTCATTGAGGTTGAGGCATAAATATGGCAGAGGTACGACGTCGAAAAACCGAGAACGATGTCAGTGATGATGCTGGAGAAAAGGCAGGAAAAGGGGACAATCGAAATTCTGCAGCGGACTCATCTGATCATGTAAGTGATGGGGGTAAATTACGAAAGGGTACACATAAACATATATTTAAATCACAGGTGGCAGATACTTACAAACGGAATTGATAGGTAATAATTAGATCAAATTATCAAATCTAAAATATGAAAAGGTATTTTGACATTTAGAAGCATTCGAATCACTGCTTTAAGAGATTGTAAAGATAACCCAATATTGATGATATTACTTGTTAGATATGTACATAATTACATACATTCGTGTGCAGTACTTATTTTCATTTCGAATTGATTTATATAATAAAAATATACATTACTGATTATTAACAAAAACTAATTAAATATGCAATTAAATGTATAAAAATCGATAATTTTAAAATCTTCACTATGATGTTAGTGTGTTTTGGTTTTGTATATTGTTAATGAGTTATTTCACAAATATGCTATTAATATTGCCATCTAGAGCTTCACTGGCTAGTCAAAAGTCCGCACACTAAGGGGAAAGGTCTAAGACGAGTAATATGTCAAGTAAAAATATAATAATTTTAATCAGCATTCTGTTAGGTGCATTGGATTTATTTGCATATATGAAGTAAGCTAAAATAAAAAAATACAGAACCAATCTAAAGTGTTGTAAGTAGGTAAATCATGTATGTATATGTATATATAGCTTCATGCATTACCACAACAAAATTGATATATTTACATTTTTACCTATGTATGTACATAACACTAAGGGAATCCAATTAGTGCTTTATTCAATATGCTCATATACCTTTAGATACATTCATACACAAGTATTTACTTTGAAACATATTTGTCTGCACGCGCCAGTATGTAATTCGACTTGATTACCTCGATGTATATATGTATGTATATATCTGCAAAGAAGTGAGTAATGTTTTAAGACTTGCATTATTTCAGTGGCTCTGATTTAAAATCCATACCGAAATAAAAACTAGAGGCAAAGCTTTAGACAAATCACCACATAAAAGCGTATATATTGTCCAAAGATCTTCTCAAGTAAAGAACTTTAGGTGCCGATGAATAAAGAATAAATTGGTAGAAATATAATATAATAAACTTTAAATGATTTTAATTATATTAACTCACAACCCTTAAGTGTATGCGAAGCTGAAGAAAAAAGACACTGTCATTTATGACGCTGGAGCCTTGAATATTTAGATATATATTTACATATAAACATTTGTGTGTCTATGCATTCATGCTATTAATATGGCTTTCAAATGCGTTACTCCAGTCTACGGTGTGCAGCCTGTTAAAGTCATACCTATTTGTCATGCCGTTTAATGCTTATATATGATACATACAAACACTTTAATTAATTTTGTGCCGTATTCCCGCTGATAATTCTGTTAGCAGCAACCATTTTCTACCAACAGCGATGTTTCATTTAAGCTGCTATTGAATAAATTTATGACGCAGAAATCTTTGTATCTGTGTATATAAATGATAAAATGAGCATACATATTGTTTTTTTTTCATGTTCATTTTCATTTTAAAACTAATCCTCTGTTATCACGTTTATATCTTTCAATGATATCTAAGTAAACCCTTATTTTAAGATTACGTGATGAAGAGCGTGTGAATTTTTCTAAAAATTAGTATATTTTGTACTTGTCCCAACCGACCAGATCGGACCGTTAAGCATATATACGACCAATTTTTCAGGTTTGAAATTTGGGTCATAAATCCGTCAAAACAGTTCCTAATAAAATTTTCTTTCTGCATATACTCTACGCACATAATATGAAATGCACATTAGTATTGAAAATCATCAAAATCGGAATTGAAACAGCCGATTTGTTCAGATATAAGGTTTTGCGTCAAAAGTTCGTTAAAAAAAAACTAAGAACGCAAAATTTGGTATTCTACAGACGTGAATTCAATTAAATATTGACACTGAGTCATCGAAATCGAATTTTGCAATTTGCAATAAATTTGATATATTCATGAAAGGTATAAAGACTTCGGCATCAGCTCGAAGACAGCTCTTCTTTCTTATTACTTACTTTATGATAAAGTTAAAAATAATTTTCTTTTTTCAGGTCGACTCGGAGGAAGAAAAGTTACCAGAAGAGAAATTCGTTGATGAGTTGTCAAAAACTCTACCACAAGGAACCGATAAAACACCAGAGATTTTAGATTCAGCATTGAAAGATCTGCCGGATAGGTAATTATGGCTAGGAATAATAAATATGGCTAAACAGCTGGTTTATTTCAATATGTATATAACAAATTTGTTAAGCAAAATGTTAAAATACTCACATGCTTTCAAAAAATATTCTAGTTACATACGTACATATATATAATTACAAACGAAAGGATTTTAATCATTCAACTTTTTGTACATATTTCTCTCTTTTTCCTTATTAGATGGAAGAATTATGTTATTCGCGGGATCTTTACATGGATTATGATTTGCGGATTTGCCCTTATTATATATGGCGGACCATTGGCGCTGATGATAACGGTAATTTAAAACTGTTTAATATATTTATAAGAAAAAAGAAGAAAATAATGAATTTCTATTCTTTATCGTTGTAGACTTTGCTGGTACAAGTAAAATGTTTCCAAGAAATCATTTCCATTGGTTATCAAGTTTATCGCATACATGGTCTGCCATGGTTCCGTAGCTTGTCTTGGTACTTCCTTTTAACATCCAATTACTTCTTCTATGGTGAAAATTTGGTTGACTATTTTGGTGTGGTCATTAATCGTGTGGTAAGCACTGCAGTTAACTTAAAACAAATGTTTAAAATATTTAATTTTCTTTTTATTTATCTATCTTTTATATTCTTTAATATCAATGGATATTTAACTAAAACACAGGAATATTTGAAATTTTTGGTTACCTATCATCGATTCCTGTCATTTGCATTGTATTGCATTGGTTTTGTCTGGTTTGTGTTGTCGCTGGTAAAGAAGTATTATATGAAACAATTTAGTCTATTCGCCTGGACACATGTCTCGCTGTTGATAGTGGTCACACAGAGTTATTTGATTATACAAAACATATTTGAAGGTGAGTAGAATGTGTACTCAATTTGTTTGATAGCAAAATGGCTGGCTCTATATTATTTTGTTATTTTCTTCTTAAACTATATTTTATAGAGATAACAATTATTATGATATCATATGATATAGCAAATACTTGATTAACGTAATTTACTAAGATGAAATAAATTATATAGTCAATTTATACAAAATGATTATATATTAAAATGTGTAGTAGTGGTAATAATTATGATCCAAAAATGGTTGTTGTTGTTGTTGTTGTTGTTGTAGCGGCAAGCCTAGTCCCGTTTAGGGTCAGGCAAGTTCAGCTTTAGTCATCGAGGTCATCTAACGGGAGGCCCAGGAAACGTGCTGTTTCGACGGGGTCGGACCAAAGGGAGAGGGGTGTTAGATGAGTCGGGTTAAGTGGGCATGCAAAGAGGTGGTTAGTGTCGTGCGGGGATTCTTTGCATGCGGGTCCAAAAAAAAAAAAAAAAAAAAAAAATGGTTACTTTTGGTTACTTATTCCTCAACGACATAATTATGTATGTATATGAAGATAATTGTTCACTTATTTTTTATTTATTTATTTTTATAGGTCTCATCTGGTTCATTGTTCCCGTCTCAATGATAGTGTGCAACGATGTTATGGCCTATATGTTTGGCTTCTTCTTCGGTCGTACTCCGCTAATTAAATTAAGTCCGAAAAAGACATGGGAGGGTTTTATTGGTGGTGGCTTTGCTACGGTCATTTTTGGCATCGTCTTCTCTTACATTCTCTGCAGTTATCAATATTTTGTGTGCCCCATACTATATTCAGAAGAGTTGGGACGTATGACAATGGCTTGTGAGCCGAGTTATTTGTTTACGAAGCAAGAGTACAGTTTAGGTGTTGTAAGTACAGTGTTTGTTGTCTTAAACAAAATATGTTTTTTTCAAAAACAAAATGAATTTCTCGATTTATTTGCAGTTTGGCATCGGCAGAACAATTAATATGTATCCATTTGTATGGCACTCAATTGCATTGAGTTTGTTCAGCTCGATTATTGGACCTTTTGGGGGTTTCTTCGCATCTGGTTTCAAGCGTGCATTTAAAATAAAAGTAAATATTAAGCTCGTATTACAAATGTTTTAGATTCCATTAAAAAAGTATTTTAAATTGATTTCTAAAGGACTTTGGCGATATGATTCCCGGTCATGGTGGCATTATGGATCGTTTCGATTGTCAATTCTTAATGGCAACCTTTGTAAATGTTTACATTTCCAGTTTTATCAGAACACCTGCACCATCAAAGATATTAACACAGGTATGATAAATATATTTGGAAATAATTTTGTTTAAATTATTTTTGAAACGTTTTTCTTCCTGTTAGATTTACAATTTGAAACCCGAACAACAATTGCAAATTTACCAATCACTCAAAGATAGTCTTGGCGACTTGATAACCAACTAGAGATATTTCGAATACTATTTAATTTAAGAGTATATTACTACTGACAAAAAAAAACATTCATATGTAAACTTCATATTTGTTTCGATACATTTTTTTGTTTGTAAGTCATTTATATATTTGTTTATTTTTTTAAACATATTCAATTCGTTGTTAATTTAAGGGTTTTATCTTAGTTAATAGCAAAATGAAGGGGAAAAAAACATTAACTAAACAGCGATCTCCACTATTTACATGTGTGCATGTATGAACACAAATACATATTGACAAATTGTTTAATGGGAGCTTTTTTATGTCGATTTATTGGGTGTAAGGAAAATAATTTATGTAATATATACTGATCGCTTGAAACAGCAACTATCAATAGCTTCCTTTAGTCTAATAACAATTTAAATATTAATTAGTTTATATTCGATATATTTCGTAAATAGGCAATTATGCGTTGGAACAAAAGAAGATTATATCAAAAATTCTTAGGGTGATATCACTTTTTCGCCATTTTACAACGAGCAGCCGTTGACTGTTATTAGGCATATACGTTTGTATATTTTTTTACATTCATGACGTCTCTATTATTGAATGTCTAAAATACTTGGTAAAAAGTCTTTGTTTCAGATAAAGATGTTTAGCAAAGGAAGAATACTAAATAATACTGAACAAATATTGCGAAATACTTAAATGACTAAAAAAAATGAACTTCATTGGATACAACGTTTGCAATTTGATTTAGTTATGACAAATAACTACAATAACTCATTGTACTAAATATAATTTTTTTTTTATCTTTCAGTTATGTTTGTGTCGTGGAATTGCTTAGATTAGACTAGTAAAATTGGAAAAAAATCGTCATTTTTTTGTAGGAAACTACAAACAGTTAAGTTTAAAAGCTAGAATTTAATTCTTATATTTGATTATGGAATCACAAATACTGATGTAGTATATTATAAGCTTTTAAAAACATAATTCTGCTTGTAATTACTTACCAATTGACGAAAATATTTAACTACTTAATGGTTGAGTCGAAAAATGTTTGGTAAGAGTGAAATGAATGCTAATATTAGCAAATTTTGTTAAATATGCTCATAACAATTAGTTAAGTAGAATTGGCTACGAACGTATTATTTGAGTAACGTGAAGTGAAGATCACAAATATGTAAATATATACATATATAATGATATATTTACTATTGGTTTATAACATGAAGCTAGTGCAATAATTAAAATAAACCATTTATCCCATATTTAAGAAATTAAAGCAAATAAGGCGACGGAATTAAGATAAGTTTTTTTTTACCTGAAATTATTTAATTTAAATGTACACAGCAATTTTAGTAAATATTCTTATTATTAAATTCATTGTATTAATTATATTGAAGAGACATCAAGACAAATTCACATACATTCAAAATACTTATTATTAATGAAATGTAAATGTAATTGTGCAGAGTACATTAAAGATTTATAAATATATCGGTGTATAGTCGTGTTAAATGAATAAAAATTAAAGGAAAAAAATCAGCTACTGCAGAAATATACCATTTTTAAATTATATTTTGGAAGCAATGTTTTAGATTGATAGATAATGATAGGATATTTGTAAAGGTGTGTTTTAAATTGGATTATATCAACCATTTATGGAAAATGAAAATTGCTTTTTCTTATGTTGTAAAGGTTTGAAAATATTTTAGGGTGACACCGGACTATTTATTGTTTAAAGAACGTCTTGTTAGTCATGCATATTATAAATACAGTCAGAGATATTTCATTAAACGTGTTTTTCTGAATATTTGACTGTATGTAGTGTGTATTTGATCTGATGTAATGTCTGTATTTAATAGCGAATACCTGAGTATTGTGTAATAAATGTGTAACTTATAAAAAAAAAACAGATAGATGGACTTGATTTTTTCAAAACGCTGAAGGATATATTTCGGACCCGTTTGTACACTCATACAAGCTAAATAATATAATATATGTGCTTAAACGCGTATATTTTAAATATACTTGTACCTAAATCTATGTCAGTGAACAAGAGTTTTCAGTCACAAGCGGTTTACTTGTACAGGGATATTATAACTTCAATTTATCAGCTGAGCGTGTCTATTCTAATTACGTTCACAATATTATCATAAAACTAAATTATATTAATAGTATATTTATGGTTTCTTCATTCTAACTTATTTGTTTAACATAGAAAAAACTAACCTCTAAATAATATTACGTACTTCAAAAATGAAGCCGACATTCATTGTTTTAATATAATGAAGTATGTATGTAAAGCGGATATATACATTTAATGCTAAAAAAATTCAACAAAAGAATATGGCAGAGCTGTACAGTAAAAATGTATAAAATCAGAATTTAAATGCGAATGAAATTTAATTAATATTATATAACTTTTGTACATTTCATTCAAATGCAAAATAACATGTACGTTGCAGTGAATACAATAAGCATTTCAAAATAGTTAATGAAGTCATCTTAATTAAGAATAACGGTTAAGCAATTTAATACTTTTCCTATTATGTATCACTCTTTCCGCAATTACTTGAAGTAATCTCATAAAAAAAAATTTGCACTTTCAAAAGTGAATCTTCATTACAGCTCTGTTGTAAAACTTGCGATTTTAATCCTTGCTGATTGGCTTTGTTGTTTCATTTGTTGTTGTTAAACATGTTTCCGTGTTTTCTTTGGTTTTTGTCGTAGTTATAGCTTCTGTTGTTGCGACAGTTTTTGATATTTTGATTTTCGGAATTACAGTTCTATGCATATCTTCTATACAATTTGCACTAATTTCATGATACAATCCACGCTCACGGGCCGACTTTAAGAGGCTACGCCAAACTGGTACGGTCTAAAAATATAAATTTAAGATAAATAAATATTTGTCAGAAATAATATTCAAAATAATGTCATTTTATGAAGATTTTATATTAATGCTAGCCTGGCGCAGAGATCTGACGAAAATACCTTCTAAGCTACTTCGTTTACGACGATGGATCCGAATTGTATATTTTTATACAGCTCTAAGCCCATACTATGCCCTGGATTTGACCACAAACCCGACTTGTCGAGTGGAAACGAATACTATAATACAGCAATACAATAAATTAAGCTAAACAGCCGCTCAGACATTACGTTCGGTTGACATACGTTCATTCGGCTCACCACCATGTCATGTTGCCTAATCAAAATTGACTTCAGTACTCTCCCATATCGAGCTTGGCGTCGACGATTCTGTTGTCGATTTTAAAATCATATCGACACGAAATTGCTCTCTATAAAATAAATCCCATAAAGTTATGCAGTTTAAATAAGCAGATATACAATTTTAGAAAAATTTTCTAGTAGCTGAATTCTAATTTCATTTTAGATTTCGAATATTAAGCCACTTTAAAATAGTAGGATCTTAATTGGGAAAAGGATCATATAGAACGTGTTTCATCCGGGGCTATCTCAGCCAACCTCAAGTTTAATTTTGTCCTATACCGATCCAATTGCATATGACAGACGATAGAAAATCAAAAGGCAAAAGATAATTTTTTATACTCTAATTGGATTTTAACTCCAAAAATCATGATCAGCATCGAAAAGAATCTTTTATTTCCATTCAATGTTTGTAAAAACAACATAAGTTTTGATTTGCAATTCAAAAATGAAAATAATCAGAAAAACAGCCAATAGATATTAAATAATATCTAGCAAAATTGGTATCGACACCGTAAACCTTCTTGAAGGAGGGGTCTGGCCCCGATGTTAAACTTAAAATACTTAACATAATCAAGTACGCTATAATACATTGTATTATATGCACAATTGGCGCTTTTATAACCACCGACGCAAATTATGGCCCAGCTTCTTGAATTTTGCTGAGTGGATGTTTATGAGAAAATTCATGTCAGATATACACTCCAAGGGATTGACATTCACATCTGAGGAACGATCGCATTTAGATAAACTTATTCCATAATTTAGATACTACACACATGGCTACAGCAGCCTACCGTTTTTACATTTGGTTTTGAAATTAGCGGAACAAATAATAAACGATTAGAGGTTCCTCATTGGCGACAAATTTAACACAAAAATTATGGATTTGGTCTGGCGAGCTATGTTAACGTTGTTGGCGTTTTATGTAATTGTTGGCGATGGGACACTGTCCAGCTTATTTTGCGGTGCTTCTGCCAACGAAACGAGAAGAACAGGTTTGAAAATCCGGTCTAGCCTTATCTAACCAAACGAGACGTATTGACGTGAGAGATTTAATTTATTGAATTACTTTAGCAAGCAATTCACACTGAAGTATTTGGAAAACACGACAAAATTTGAAGATCGCTTTGGAAATGTGACGTACTACTATACGAAAGGTCATGGGTTCGTACCATGGCCAGACCAACATTAAAAGTTACATATTAAATATACGCTTTTAACAAGTTACATTCTCTGCTGAGTAATGACCGTATTTTGTAATTTTTTTCAATCAGCTCATGCCGTTATAACTCTCTTTGGTTAATACATCAACCTCAGAAAAGTAATAAACTGCTTCGCGGATAATCCCTATGTCCAATCCGATGATTTCATTAACAATTATCCAATGTGCGAAATTTTATATTTACATGCAATTCACAGAAATTGCACCCTACTCTTTTTGTAATATAATAGGAATAAAAATATAAAAAAATAATTTGTAAACAATTGTAAATTAAATAAGTAATATACAGAAAATACTTATATTCCACTTCTGATTTTAATTTTAAAAATTAAGATAACTCAATGTTAAGATTCATAATAATTTTATTTACCTCCAAGTTTTTAAAGTTCCCACATAATATGAGACACTTTTTTGGTCTTGTTAAAGCTACATTCAAACGCTGGTAGTTTGACAAAAATCCAACACCACTAGTGCGTGCGTTTGAAATGATAATAACATCGCGCTCCGTTCCCTGATAAGAGTCTATGGTATTTACAGTTACATTTGAACAACCCGAGGCTCTAGAAACACAATAAAAAATATTAACAACAAAATTATATATGTATATGATTATTTTACAACCTAAAATGCTTACCGCATTGCAACTTCTAACGCACTCCGTTGTTGAGCGTAAGGCGTTATTACACCGTATGAATTGTATTTCATAGGTATATAGCAATCCAACGTTCTCAATAGACGTGCTATAAATTTTGCTTCCAGCTCGTTGGCAATTTGACCGTTTCGACAGTTGTTATCTTGCGTGTAAGACAAATTAAGTACTGAAAATGGACTTAACGGTGTTTTAAATTGATATGTTCTGGGATCATCGATTAGTTCGTTTTTGTAAAAATACGAATTTGGCCATTTACAAATTTCAGGATGCATACGATATTGGGTTTGTAAGTTAAAAATAATATCAGTGCTATCTAAACCGCAAACATTGTTTTCCTTATTCTCTTTGTCGGCGTTTAATTCTTTAGTTACGGTTTTAAGGGTGACAGATTCTATACATCGTTGAATTCGTGTGAAGAGCGATGTGCCAAGACCAAAATCAGATGCTTTCTGCAAACAAAAAATGTAACAAATTTAATTTGTATTTTATGGAAGAAAAATAAATTTTATAAAAGAAATATATTTACATATATTATGAATACATAGATGGTTTTCTTGTAATAAAGCATACCTTTGACAATATCGTAGCTGGTAGTTGCTGTGTATCCCCGACAAGCACCAATGTATTAATACCAAATTTCATTGGCACTAAAGTCCATGGTTCAGTACATTGTGTGGCCTCATCAATAATGCAAACATCAAAATAGTTAACGTACTTAGATAACTTAATACAGCTGGATAATGTCGTGCATACAACATTAGCATGCTTCAAATGCCAATTGTAGAGACTATACTCATCCTCTGGCCGTAGAACACCATTCACTATACAGCGCATTAACTGTATTTGGCGCTGTTTCTCAACTAAAACTTCTTCCTGTACAGTGCCTTTAACAATGTTCATCTTGATGTGCTCGATAGTGGCTTCAATTTGTATGATTTCATTTCGTAAATATTCTTTTATGTCGACTGTTTTATCAATTTGAAGATTTGTATATGTCTCCTTCAGTTTCCTTATCTGGTTGCGCTCTATGATCTTTGGCAGAGTAGCATGTTGCACTCTTGGATTAACACGATCCAATACACCAAATCGTATTAGGCGAAACATTTTATCCGGCGTTTTTGTTTGACTCACATTGAATAGTTTTTCAGCGATAACGTCTACAGCCGCATTACTTTGTGCACAAATCAATACTTTTTGATCGAGAATTTGAACCTCATCGCCGTAAAGCAATTGGTGTACTAAATTTGCAATAACACAAGATTTACCCGTGCCGGGTGGACCTTGTATTAATGTTATATTCGGTGTTGGCTCGATAGCATGTCTATATGTGCGGATTAAAACATCCTTTTGGCGGTTATTTAACGGATCACAGCCATTATATGCTATATCACATTTCGAATATGGTTTGATTTTGCATAATTCCATTGGATCGAGAACTTGTTTTAACAAAGGCGATTGCTCCAATTGGTATACTGCATTAAAAGCTCCAAATTCAACCCTTACTAACTCTATCATTGGTCTAACTTTAATAGGTATGTTTAAGTACGAACGCAACTCATCTAAAGGTAAATCTTTTGCCAACACTTCGTATACTAGAGTCACATTGCTGAAGCCAATGCGCTTGGAAGACATAAATGCGAATGTTGAAAACCTCCCCCACTCCAAGACAACTAATTCATACATGGTCTCATTACATTTACCACCATTACAACGTCCCAAAATAATGTATCGATTCAAATACGGGGATACTTGGTCGGCGGATACAGAAAATGACTTTGTTTTGAATTTGACATGCTCACGCTCCAGTGTACTTATGAACTCCAATTTCATTAAAGGTAAAATTATGCTGAAATATAACGAAAACGGGAAATTAAAGTAAGATAATTCTTCTATTCACATGTCTCGTCATGCTCATAAAGAGCCATAAGAAATATAAATATATACTGAACTTTGTTGGATTTCGTTAAGTGACTTTCAGATATACATTTGCACTCAAAACTAGGCAGGGCTACGGCTACTTATAACTGTTTTCAATTTGATAAAAATCATACATTTTATCACATTTTTATCACATCGGACATGAAATTCGTTATTGGATAGTGAACTATCGCAAATTTTTGTATATTCCAGTTCATCTAGTGAAGAGGGTGGCTGAGGTTTTCGCAGGTTGCAGTTGTAAGTGTCGTGCAGTGAATAAGTGGACGTGATACCAGTTTCGAACAAAGGTTATCAATATCCTGACCAGATGCCAATATTGAACTATCATTGGCCTATGAGATCAAGAAAGCAATCTCTGTTTGAAGAAAAAGGCTCGAAATGTTAAAATTCCACAAAAATGGGAGGGGAAACCACCCTGAGGAACCACCTGTTTAATTTTACACAGTTTTGAAATTATACCTCGAAAGTCTATCGATGATTGCCAACCACTCAGGTAGTCCACCTTTCCAACCTCGGCGGTAATGAGAAGTTCTCAACATCCGATAGCAGAACTGCGTGTTTGACCGTGTCGAAAGCGTTCGACAGGTCCACTGCTACCAGCACTGTTCGCGAATAGGGCCGATTTTGGTTAAGGCCACAGACTATGTGGGTGTTTATGGAATTATGTATGGTTGTGGTACTGTGCACTTTGCGAAAGCTATACTGATGCGTAGCTGCGCTCTGGTCTGATCAATACCTCAATTGTCTTCGCTACTGGTGAAAGGAGATATATGCCGATGAGACTCTCCTTTATTTGCAGGTTTGCCCGGCTTTAGTGGTGGGAATATAGTTTTCAAAGACAAATTGAAGACCTTGGTGAGGTAGTCTGCTCCTAGCATGATTATCCCGTCGACCTGATGGATTTAGAAGTTCTCGCATTCCCTGTCCCCGAATCTCCAAACTGAGTTCCCTAATACCGAGATCCCCGGGATCAACAAAGCTTAATGTGTCGCGCTTTGTTGCCAGAACCGCAGCTTCAGAAAATTTGAGCGAATTTTCCGTTTTTCGACCTGCCGGAATGAAGCGACCGGCAGCGAACACGACGATGGCGGAAACAAATTCACGATGCTTGTCAATCGAAATTATTATGGGGAAGTGGTCCGATGGGAGAGTCAACATGGCCCGCCAATGTAAGCAGTTTATCAGACCGTCGTTAGCATTTGCTAAGTCTGACGAGCTATAGCAGATGCCCACAATTCTGGTTGGGGTTGAATGTCGTAACTGGGCAACTTTGTAACTGAAGGAATGTATATAATAAATATTTTGAGCTCGACATCGTCTGACCGGGAAACTATGACCTGACATTCCCTGCGTTCAATACGACAAACTGAACGGTGTTGTGTAGGATGAAAACCGAGCCTCCACCATGACCTAGCTCGCGATCCTTTCTTATTATGTAGAAGCCGTTCCGACTCAAAAAATCTGTACGAGTGCTTTATTTTTTTCCTGGATCGCTGCTATTTAAAGGTGCTACCTACCTCGCCGATCTTTCTCTGGAGTCAATTACAGTTGAAGTCGAATGTGCTTAGGAAAGACGTTCGTAACATGCGGGTGGAGAGGTGAGGCGCGAGTCTTGGTTTTTACTGCTGTATAACCCGCTATATGGATGCCGTAGACTCATACAGCATCGAGCAACATATACATCACTCCACTCATGAGTGGTACACAGGCCATAGCAAGTCCGATAGTGGCACCAGCCAGATAAGGAATTGCACACGAAAAGGGTGACAGAAATTGGCCGGATGAAATCCGGGTCACCTGAAGTGCGTAGAACCAGCTTATGGATATATCTAATTCTATTTCTTTATACTATTACATATAATCGTTGTCCTGTGTACACAGTACTATCCTGTAGAAAAACCTTGATACAAAGTCTATATAAATATTTTGATCTTGGCTTTAACATAGAAGTATAATTTCGAAACAGAAAGGGTTCTCAATATTAAATTATTTCGATTTCAAAACAGTCGAATTGGCTTTCACAAAACCTTGATTACGTATGTATGTATGTATGTATATCTATTAAAATTACCTTTTATAATGATTAAATGAACCAAATTGATTTGGCATAGGTAATAAGACATCACTTGCAGCATCTACTTGCGCATTACGATTTATCAGCCATTCGTTGCACCATTCTAATATTTGTGATATTATTTCAGCCGTTTTATCAACCACAGCGTATGTTAAGCGCACTGATTTTTCACGATCTGCACATCTCGGAATCGGCTGAATATCTTTTCGATCTACTCGTTTATCGGCGCCACTCACTCGCTCAATATAATATACGACTGGAGTTTCATTGAAGCGTACTCGTTTCTTTCGCCGCAAACTGCTTTCATTTCGATTTACCACGTCTATAAGGCATGAACGGTGATTGGCGAATTTTTCCAAAAGTTTTTGATTCTTTATAGATTCAGTAAAATTCTTTTGCATTGAAGCAAATGTAATTTTATTACTTTTGTGACGCGTTGGCGCAGTATAAGGTCCCTGGTGTGCTGAATCATCTGTGCTGTTGGTCTCTTCAAGAGAGCATGATCGTGATAAAGGCTTAGATATTCGACGGGTTGAAATGTTGTCCGCTTTGCTTATTTCTTGACCAAATTGATCTAAATTTGCCGGAGGATTATATTTGGAGATTGCCGCAGCTGAACTTGTGGACGGTTCATAGACAATTTTCGATGATTCAGAGGATCTTCGCTTGGTTTTGGGTATTCTGTATTGATCAAGACTTTTTTTGGGTGCAACAATATCCTCTGCTAGGAGCGCCCCACGATTAACTGCGGTTATTTTTATCTTTGCTTTTTTCTTCTCAGCGCCCTCATGTTCATTTGAATTTTTACGTTTTTGTGGTTCTTTCGTTGGAAGCGCTGATTGTTTGTCGGCAAGTTTCTTCAATAGTTCTTTTCGAGATTCTTTAATTTTACGCTTTTCCTCACTCTCTTTGCGTCTCTGATTTACAGGTTTCTCCAGCCATTTCCGTTTTAAATCTTCCTTATGACCTCCATCTTTTAATTGACCATTTATGATTTTCCTACTGATGTCGCTGGACGCTTTTGATTTTATTTCTGCAGATACACCTCTGTGTTTACCCTTGTATTTAGGCAAAGATGGTGCCTCAATTACAGAAGGTCGATGATAGAGATGTTTTTCAGATTTTGACTCCTCTTTCTTATGAAGCTTTTTCTTTCCTTTTCCATCAGTCGTTGCAGCATGACTTTCATTACTCGATACACTTTCTTTTAGATCTAGAATTGTTATATTAAAATATTATAGTTTTTTAATAAAAGTTTCCACCAACCTTTTGTAGCATCAGTTGAAGAACTTCTTGACTTTCTTTCTGGCTCCAAAATTCTACGTCCTACCTTTGTATCAGGCTTCTTGTTATCATGAGTATTGCCATCAGGTTTAAAAGTTTGTTGATCGGTTATAGAAGCCCCCTTTTTAACTTCACCGTTTTTCATAGCTAATGTTGCGATAACGTCATCTACCAGAGCTTCATTGAAAAAATCATCTAAGTCTTCGCCACCATAACCTTCTCCTTTTTCTTTCCCTTCACCGTCTTCATCCGATTCCTCAACTTTGTCATTTTCAATTTCAAACACCTGCAAATAATATGATAGAGGGCATTAAATTGCTTTTACTTTTTGGTTTGAATTTTGCATGAAACTTTATTTAAAACGCTACCTGTGAAATATTCATATTCTGTGACAGTAATTTTGTACTCCAATCAGATACTTTGTGCTCGAGTTCTTCATCATCGTCATCTATCGTAATCCAAACATCGTTTTCAATCTCATTGTTTGGTGAATTTTGATCAGAATGAATCGTATTTGCATTAGGCAGATTGTCATCAATAATCTCTTTTTTAATCTGAATTTTCGGCAATTCGGGAACCGTATTTTTTAAAATATCAAGTGGGGCATCGTTTTCAACAGCCAAGTCATCTTCATAATTGTCGCACATCATTTCAGACTTAATGTCATTAATTAACATTTGTGAAAACATCATGTCCTCATCAAAATCGACATATTCAGCTAATTCTTCTGCAACTTGCCCAGAATCTTCTGCAATTGCATTAGCGTCCTGTTTTTCTTCCGAAATTTTTGCTTGCTCAGGATTTATACTAGTTTGTTCATCTAACGAATTTTTTGAGCTGTTAAGGGAATTCTCAAAAAGAAGTGGACTTTTTACGCCTGCTGCACTTGCTCTCTCAACTTTGTTAACAGTGACAGTAACATCAGTGCCTTCCATTTCAGATTTATGAGTTTCTTCTTTATCTGCTGGTACTAACGCACCAAAGCATTCCACTTTACGATCTTCGTCTTCAGTGTCACTTAATAAATCGATAGTGTCACCATCGACAAGTTTTTTCCCACCCGATTGGCCATTAAGTTTTGTGTAAAGCAAAGGATTCATGGTTTTCACACTTTCAAGAATTACACCATCAGATTCACCGAAAATTTCTACTACATTTTCTGCGTATGTGCGTATTAACTCACGTTTGATATCAGGTAAAATAGGTTCATGGACAACAGCTTCATTTGCTAGTTCCGTAGAAGAGAAGCTTGATTTGTTTGTAACATTCGAAGATGAGGTAGATGGTAAGGCGCTAAATCCATCTTTTTTGTTTATTATCTTTTGTTCAGATATTGTCGAGTTCATGTTTTCTTCGTCATTTACAGATTCTTTTTCTTCTATTTTGATTGGACGAACAATATCCTCTTCATCGTCACTTAAAATAATTATATCACCAGAAAAAAGTGTTGGTCGTTTTTTAACAAGTTCGGTTGGTTTTTGTACATTTTTCTCAGTTGTGGAAGCGGTTGTTGGTGTAGGTGAAGGATCTGGTTGCTTAAAAACTTGCACACCTTCTGTTGTTACAGAACGTTGCTCCTTGGAAGATATTGCAGCAGACGATTTTATTTCATCTGATATAACGATACCTTGTTCATTCAAAGATTTTCCAGCAGATGATTTTATTTCATCTGATTTAACTGAATTTGCACTTAAATTTTCGCCAATAACATCGTTTTGGCCTTTTTCGCTTCTACTTATTTCTCTATCTATTGCTGTTGTAACAGGTAGTGGCACATATAAAAGCTTATATATCGGGTGTATTAAATTTGGCTCGGAGTCATCAGTGACACCTACTCCAATGCAGTCATTTGCATGTAGTGTTATTTCTGCATTTTGAATTTTATTACCATTTACATATGTACCATTTATGGTATTCTAAAATAAAAATAAAAGACAATTATATAGAAAATTTACATTGTTGCTGTTTCAGCATTTTTTCCACCACTCACCAAATCCTTCAACACAATTCTTTCAAGGCTGTCAACGGTAATTTCGGCATGTTTTCGCGAAACATACGTGGAACCTGGTATACATACAGCAGATCCTTGTTGTCGACCTACTCCTGTGACACCAATATAGAGTCTGATGCGATCTCCAATCACCTGGCGCTCCAACAACCAGGAGGATAATACACGATTATTTTGGTCCGACATTACACACTATCCCCACTTGATCAAAGGTTATTCATATATTCGTAGAGTATGCCTTTCTACCTTCTGCATTCTATTTAATTTTTTTATAAAAACAATTATTAATTTGTTTATTTACAAATATCAATATAAGAAACCCGTAATTAATTATAATAAAAACACAACCCCTCAAAAGTATCAAATAGAACTTCACCATTTCTCTCTTGTTCTTATTCACAACCCATTCACAATAACAGAAATATCCGCTAAGAAAAAATTTAAAACCAAAGCAAAGAACGTAAATAATTTACGTTCTTTGTAGACAATATACGTTCTTTGTCGCAGCAAAGGAAAGATAGCTGTGAACTAATTTGAAATTTTTTGCTGAGGTGAGTACGCGGATTATGTTGGGAATTCAAGTTTCGGCAGCTTTCTCTCAATTTTCGTACAACGGCGGGACAATAATCACGGAGAAAAGAAAGTTCGTACCAAAACAAAATAATAGCCGTTTGAATTGAATGAAAAGTGAAAATGTGGTAAATTTGCAGACGGGAAGTGGATTCTCCCTTCTTATTATTTTATGTTCCTAGCTACTATCAATCTAAAACAAGCATTATTAAAAAAACGTAATTTTCAATTAACTTTCGATGCATAAAATTTTCTTTCTCTTTTGTAACCTTAAAATTACAAAAACCCACAAAGGATTAATGGGAACTCTTAGGATTTCCTTGGGCAGGTATCCCTTACGTTCCTTTAAATTTTTATGTTCTTTGTTAGACACTTATTTTAAAGTTAAGCTTCAGGTATTTTCTTGACCAGAGACGCATAACCGTTCCAAGCTGGTTATCTTCGTCTACTTTGTTTGACGTGTGACCAAAATCCCAACTACACAGGTCAGCAGAATGTTTGGGTCATCGTCAAGTATAAAAGGAACGGCAGCAGCTATCGCAGGCATGCGCATTGTAGTAAGCTGTGTGCTTTAGAAACGGATAAACTCTGTGCAGCGGAAAATTATCAAGATTCAGGATTTAACGATATTGCCCCTCAAAAAGGAATTGCCGAAGCGAGGATTTTCTTTGACCAGTAATAAAGCGGAGTTACAATCGCGGCTGCAGAAAGGTATCGATTTGAGCCGATATGAATTCCGTGGCGAGGACGAAGAGACATACACGAGAGATTTAGAGAATGAAGAGGCTGTTGATGCTGCGAAAGATTTAGAGTAGTCAGCAATTAAGGTTGAAGAAAAGGCTCATGGTTAATCTAAGGGCATAGACATGAAAAGCTATTGGCTTCAAATTTACAAAATATGTCTGCAATGAATGCCATCATTACAAAAAAGTTGGATGAGCAGGAAGCCAAAATGTCTCAAAAGATGGATAAACAGGATGCCAACATGTTACAAATGAATGCATACATTTCATCGCAAATGCAACACCAGGAAGCGTGTGTTTCATCCCGGCTCATACAGCTTCAAGAGAGTGTTGAGTTTTGAAATTTTACAGATAGTTCCTGCATATGAGAGGGATAACTACGATGCAATAATGTGAGCCGTGGAAAGACGCTACGGTAGCGAGCACAGAATATAGGCCACACCAGACAAGTAAATGGGCTACACCAGACAAGTAGAATTACGAAAACATAAACTTGAAGAAAAATGCCTCAAAATCTCCGTCTCGCAGATCGATAATAAGGCAAGCAACGTTACGATCAGTGGATATGTGGACAAACATGAGCGAGTACTTACTGGAGATGCGGACGCTTCATTGCACGGACCTAAGTTGAGAACAGTAATTGGTGAGGACATCAAAATTCTAGGAAACGCCAAGTGTAAAATCATAATCGGGAATAAGACAGTGCTACATGAGTTCATAGTAGCGGAAATGGTAGATGAAATAATAGTTGGTGTGGACTTTCTCCTTGATCAAGGAAGGAAGATCGACCTAAAGAAAATAGTGATGTAGTATTTAAATATGAAAGTGAAAGTGCTAAGTTTTGGCTATGATCCTGCATACAACGGTAATGATATGCCCCTGGTAAAGAACGAGCAGCAGAAAGAAAATACCTACGGAAAAGGCAAGGAGATGCTTCATGCCATAATGGAGAAGTTGAGAGATGTACGTAAAACTGTTGAGCAACGTCCTAAGGTTATGAGTATAATGATGTATTAAGAAGAAGAGCCCTAAGAGTTTTAATTTACCACGGAAGAAAAGCTTACATTGCAAGAGGGAAGGTCCGTACATACTAATCAAACGGATGAACGACATAGCATATCGAATCCAGACTGTTGGGAAATCAAGAACAGATAAAAGGAGTGGTAGTGTGATGGAAATCCCAAGTACGAAGGACAGATGAAAGTAGCGACAGCAGATACCACAGGCGAAGGAGTAGAAAACGCAGTGGCGTTAACATTTGAGCAAGCTGTTGGTTTTAGAAACGGATAAAATGTGTGCAGTGGAAAAGAAGAGAAGGAAGAGAAATTTAAAATAAACCATTGTGTATAGTATAGAATTATGTTATTTTGAACTAAATAAACGTTGAGAAATTCTTAACAATTAAGAGGCCAAACGAATAAAATAATGGACTTTTATTTAACAATCTGGTGGTCGAAAATTTGGGAATCCATCGAGAGTAATTAAGAAAATCGCTACAGTATATCGGCGCTGTTCGCTATGACGCTAACTTACTAACTTCAATTTTATATTTATTAATGAATTTATTTTCCATATATGTATTTTATATTAGTGTTTGTATTATTTAATGAAAATGTATAATAAAAAGTAGAAAAGCTAATACAATTGTAATACAATATGATAGATAAAGTTTTCCAAAAGGATAAGATTTCACTTAAACATGCAAATATAGTTACACTTATAAATAATTATTTTATGTATATAAGTTATTTAAGTTTTTTAAATTATATATGTTTTTTTTGCAGATCTGATTATCAAACTGGACTGAATAGCTTTGTTATTTCAAAATTATACAAACTTACGAACATACATATGTAAATATAGTATATATAATGGCAGTAATAAAATGTTTTTATTCAGTTAGTTTTCCGTTGTGATTACTTTTTAAATTTTTATACATGTTTGTAAATGGAATTTTTTTCGTAAACTTGCATACATACACACATATATATGTGTGTATATGTACATTTCCCAGTAAATTTTTTTTTAGTGATTTTCACAATTCTTTTTTTAAGACATCGATATTTTAATTAGTATGTATGAATATATGTATGTATGTATTGAAGTAAACTTTTCATCCATTAAATATATGTATGTATGTATATGGATTTGTTTACTTTTTTGCTACAGCTTCAGCCTCATCTTGACTCTTACTCTTCAAAAATATTTCAGAAGGTCCAACCTGCTGTATAGCAATAATGCGTTCCTTCTTTTCAGATTCTGGTGGTGGTGACGGTGATGGCACACGCACGGTCAACGCACCGTCTGAGGACAGAGTCGATACAATGCTGTCCTCATCATATCCTTTGGGAAGCAAAAAGCGACGCACAAAATGACGCGAAATATGTCCATGGTCATCCTCACGTTCCTCGTGTTTGCCCTCAATCACCAATGAATCATCAACAATTTTCACACTAATATCCTCCGGCTTAAACAGGCCAACATCGAGATGCACTTCAAAGCCATCTTTTCCACAGTGTTTAACTGCACCATCTTCGGTATTGTGTTTGGCTGCGACTAAATTATGTGCATGTGGGGCCAAACGCGCAATTAAACCTAAAGTACCGAAATCCAACGGATGATGTTGACGTTCATGCAAACGGCGATAAATATGATTGGGATATAAATCATGATTATAATATGGTGCAGAGTCCAAGCTTAATACGAATGGCGGTATATTACGAATAGGCATCTTCTTAAATTTCGTTTAGATAAAATTGAAGTACTTCTTGACTATTTTCACACTACTTTAAACGCAAAGGTTATCCTCCTGTAATGTTTTATTGAAAATTTTCACACAATTATGCTAGTAAAAATGTATACAGCACCGGCTTTTATACTTGCGCGAAACTTGTTTTTGAGCTGACACTCTCTGATATGGAAAGAAAGAGATGATTTTCATTGAAATAAGCAAATGAGCATTATAAGCTCCAATTCTCGTTCTCGTAAATTTGTTGTATAGCCGAGTGGCGCCGAGTAATTCAGCTGAAGAAAGTGGGACTGGTGTTGATATGAGGGGATGTAGCTCATCCAAATCTCTCAGACAGGTTGTTGTGTGACAAATACCAACGAAAAAATTTTGTTAAATTTGTCTGCACCTAGATTGGGATTAATATTATATCAATTTTTAAATAATTCTTTGTCGTTGAAATATATGTATGTACATATGTATGTATGTATGTTAGATAAGAATGCAAACTTTCCACTTAATCATTCACAAGCGTAAACTTGCTGGAAGATATACGTCATTTAAAAAAAAAGTGCACACATATTCACATACTATGTATGTATACCTATGTACATGCCTATACAACGCATTTTATATACGTTTCTGGCGATTGTTCATTACACGATAGAGCAACATCTGCTCAACTGCATAATTATTACCCCCTTCTGCTCCAAATTCTACCAAGTCCTTATGATAGTGTTATGGCCAAATTGGCTGTAATTGTATCTAACCAAATGCAAATTGAAAATATTAATAAAAAAAAAAACAGCTGATATTTAAAATGCCTCAAATATGTATTAATCATCAAGCAAGTTAATTTTTATTCCCACAAATAAACATATTTTTCGCGTAAAGAATTCCATTTAATTAAGAGTACTGCAAGATATTGCTAAAGAATCACAACAATCAATTTTTTGCTCAACTGAATTTACTGAACAGTAATAAAAACGAAGACCTTTGGAAAAAACCATCAAATTTCAAGATTTTTAGTTCAGAGCCTTTCACTTGTGCCGCCCCTGCAGGGTAGAATACAAAAATCTTGGCGAAATACGGAAGCCATAGAATTGAATTATATGTATGCATGTATGTACATCATATTAAAAATAATTATTTGACATGTACATAACTGGAAATTTATTATGTCGACTAAAATAGAAATTGAGGAACAATTCAATTCTTAAAAATGTATATGAACATATGTACATATGTAATACTAATTAATAAATGACTAAGTATGGAATGAACCTATTTCAAGTTATATGATATCCAACTGTCTTCTACTTCTGCTCTGCATCTCCATTGGCATCACCGATCTTCTCCTCCGTATTATGTTTTACGTTTAGGTGTGCCGGACCAGTTTGTTGAATTTGTACAACGCGCTCATTGGACTTTTCTTCTTGTGGCTTCGGAGCGCTAACTGTTAGAACACCGTCAGATGATAAGGTCGAGATTACTTTATCAGCGTCGTAGTCTTTGGGTAGCGTGTATCGCCGTACGAAATGACGAGAAATGTACCCGTGATCATCCTCACGCTCTTCATGCTTGCCCTCAATGACAATACTATTGTCTACAACTTTTACAGCCAACTCGTTCGGCTTGAACTGTGACACATCCATACACACTTGTAAGCCATCTTTGCCGACTGGACACAATTTTCCTTCATTTTGGTGCGCCCGTCGACTGAGCGCTCGTTCACCCAAGCGATTAACTAAACCCAGCGGCAGTGTATAACCAATTATATTAGTGGGAGACGGCTCATGGCGATGATGTTGGCGATGAATGTGATGTGGATGCAAGCCCAATCCAAAATCGTTGCCGTGGTATAATGGATTGTATGTCTCACGATCCAATTCGTCAATTAAATTTAATAGAATTGGCAAACTTGACATTTTTATTCAATTTTCAGTTAAAATAACCAGTACGCTGAGATATATGTATATACACGTATGTATTTATGTGTGTATTCGTCTAATTTTTGTGATATTCCGCTCGCAGGTATTGACTACGAATTTATTTCAAATATACTGATGCAGATTCTTTGCTCGTTGGCCTTTTATAGGCGCTGAAGTCTTATTGAATTTACTAGTAGATTCTCGAAAAAATCAAATTCAAAACAAAATGTTGAATTTGAAAGAGAATATGCTCTCTGTATAACTCTCTTCAAATGTATTTTCTCCGAAAGGTATGAAAACGAAATGTAAGAGAGATTTGATAAATAAAAAGAGAAGAGATAAACTACACCAACTGCATAATAAGTAAAATGAATCATCTTGAATTTTGTGGGTATGAGATACATACATACATATGTATCACAATTGAATATTCTTACTAATTTGTTAGAAGAAAATTTTACTTTAAAAATCAATGGAGTCTCCTCTATTTTTTAAATCTAAATCAATTTGGAACATTTTGAAGCGACGCTATGTAGTTCTTTTTAGGCTCTTGGCGGTTTTATTTGTAAATTCGAATACAAACCGAAAAGAAATAATAATTTGGTTGAAATCCCGCTTGAAAGAAATGCTCCTCAAAACTGAACAGCTTTGAGTCTTTACCAACAAAATGATAGAGGTTTGAATACTAAATTAACTAACTTGTACCTCAAAATAGTTGAACAATGTTATGAGGTTCTTTAAATTTTTGGAAAATACCTTGAAAACATAGTCGGTGGTGGAGTACCTTTTGCTGTAGAATTATCGATTCCAACTGAGGAGGCTAGCCTTGCTATTACAGAATCTGTTGAATTTAAATGTGTTCGGGTACAATTTGGACGAGGTTATAATTATTTAATTCTCTGTTATATTCCTCCTGAATTTGATTTGTCTGTACATATATCGGCAATACATCTCTCTCCTTTAGAAGCTATTAACGTAATGATGAAGCGACATTGACTCAGTGATTTTTTTAGGAAATTATAATAATCCATGTGTATCATGAAACAAAGTAGACGGTAGCATTATACCACCTTAATCTTCAAGAGCATCGTATAATGACAATATTTTGATCTTATTTCGTTGATAATGCGACTAAAGCATTAATCGAAAGAATCCCACCTCCTGTTAGGACAGACGATTTTTATCACCCTGCGCTTGCTATTTACGAAGTTAGATGTGATCGGGTTTTAAAGACTGAAGAAATCGATTCAAATACTCAATTTGATATCTCGAAAGCTCAATTTGATCTCTCGAAAGCTAAATTTAAAGATATTAAAAAATCATGATATTTCGAGCTCCATAGAAATACTAGTATAAATTTACACTATTTAAAGTATTTAATTTTGTCACACGAGCTCTTTATGTATTGTATATTAAATTGAAAATGTTACAACTCTTATTTACACATAACTAAAGGCAGTTTAATAACAAATCCTAAATCATTTTATGGTTTCGTAAACTATAAGCGCAAGGTATCTGGATTTCCCCCAACTATAACATTTCCAGCGATAAACACAGTTTCTAATTTGTTTGATAAATTTTTTAAATCTAATTATTCTCCGAGCTCTCAATCAAATTCTTATTACTCTATTACCCAATTATCTGGAAATTGGTACCTTATTCCACATCCCTACAATATCATCCGACGAACTTTTTCCTTAACTAAATTTCTTTAAAAAAAAGTCATGTAAATATGATTGTACCTGGTACCTTTTGTTTTCATGTAAATTGTGCTGAGTATATTTATGAACCCTTGAATTATTTACTAAATTTATCGCTTAAAGAGGGATGTTGCATACTTATTTAAAATCAGCTGATGAATTTTTAATGAAAACAAAGAAAAAAGTTACATACGTCATGTGGACTGCGCCCCTCTTACTGATAGGCGGGAGTTGGGAAACCGTTGGGAAAAATAATAAAAAATAAATTTGGAATACAAATAAACGTTTTAATATGTATACATATATAATTGAAGTTTTTTGATGCGATTTCTGGTCAAGCTTGTTCTCTTCGTTGCGGTGTGCGTCTTGATCGCGAAGAACTTTCCATGTACATACATACATGGAATTAAAAGAATTAAACTAGTTTTCTATTGGAAAGATGGCCGAAAATTTCTATATTTTCTATAATATTCGGTTGGTATTTTTTGGTATATTAAACTTGGGTATTAAAAAAAGATAAATTTATATACGGCAGAAAAATATTTCGACCTCTCTCTGTCTCTCTTCCCGTCAAGATGCATTTTGCATATCTGACAAAATTATGTAACTTCATATTTAACTTTTATTTAAATAGAATATATGTACATACATACATATGTATATATGTACGTATTTATGTATAAATACATACACACATGCATTTGTATGATCCTAACGCAATAGATTCATAGCGAACCATTTCGCCTTACCACAAGAAACTATGCTTTTTCTATGAAAAATTAATTATATACAAACAAATAATTACAAAAAAAATTAAATTGAAAATTTTTTATTTGAGTATTATTTCATTTCAGTACAAATTATGTCTTAAAAAAAAAAAAAAAATTAAGCGTATCAATCGCAAAACAAGTATTAAACTAAACTCCAGACCAGCTCGAAATTATGAAGATGTACATATTTTGGAATGATTTTCGCATCATTTAGAAAAATGAGATTACTCTTTCTTCTTCTCCTCCGAATTCTCCTTAACATTCAAGTGTGCTGGACCAGTTTGTTGTATTTGAATATGACGTTCATTGGACTTGTCTTCTAACTGTGGTTTAGGTGCCATAACTGTCAATACACCATCTGATGAAAGCGATGACATTACTTTATTGGCATCATATCCCTTAGGAAGTATGTAACGTCGAAGGAAATGACGAGAAATGTAACCATGGCCATCCTCACGCTCCTCATGCTTTCCCTCCACGACAACGCTATTGTCTACTACCTTAACGGTAAGCTCGTTTGGTTTAAAATGTGCCACATCCATAGACACCTGGAAACCATCCTTACCAACTAATGAAGAGATTGAACGTTCGGGATTAACCAGAGCTAAATGCCGGCTCATGGGCCAGTGGTGGCTGTGATAGTATGGCGAAATGGCAGTAGTCAAACGGTCCATATCATTGATCAAACTCATCAGTGCCGGAACTGTAGTCATTGTTTTTTTTGTCTCTATTAAAATGAGCTTATACAATTAATTGACTTTTATTGTATGAATTCACTGAATTAGGCGAGTTTTAACTTCCGCACAAGACTTTTTTGTTTCAATTCGTTTCAATGTTTGCATATAACTGTTGTCGGTACGTTCTCGCCATGCCGGTATTTATACAAGCTTGTTGTCCGTGGTCATGGATGAAGAATTATCAGAAACCGCATATGTACATATGTATGTATGTACGTATTACGTTCACGGGCCATTTACCGTCATGTAGAAAGTTCCGGTAAATTCTACTAATTTCAATACATGAGTATTAAGAGCATATTTGCTAAAAGAGCTAGAACGAGAAATTTAAAGACGTTGAAACTCTCACTCTTTCGCGCACAAAGCGCTGAATGGCTTTGAGTTCTCTCAGTTCGTTTGGAGAGAAGTTCTCTTAGAAAGTTTCGCAAATGTCATATGCATGCGCTCTTGCCTTCTTAACGGATTTGTAATATTTCATTTACAATTTAATGCTCTTATGCTTTTATGTTATTTTATTCAACTCTTGAGTATAATTTTTCGATTTAACAACCTGCTCCGTTTCTGAATTCCATTTAAAAAAGTAACATATGTAATTGGAAGAAAAAAGAAAAGATGAGAGAGAGAATATTCTGTTTCGAAGAGAATAATTTTTACTTTATTATTTACAAATATATATGTATGTAACAGAGTGCTTGGACCAGGGCTGCCACTAATTTCACCTCATTTTGACCAAAATTGTGCAAAAGTGTAACCAAAAGTAAAAAAAAACATACACGGTCAACAAAGAATTCTCTTTTCTTATATGTGAGGCTTAAAACCAATTAAATTTAATAAAACAAAAACTCAAAAATAAATATTTTTTGTCGTTAGTACATTATATGTATGTATGTATGTAAATATGTATGCAATGAGATTAAAATTGAGTAGCACATCAAATAAAAAAAAATCTTCAGCAGACCCGTATATGGTTAGGTTCTTTTCCCTCTGTACACACCTGTTTTGACAGGTGGTTAATTGGTTTCTTAGTTTTGTCTTAGTTAAAGCTAATTCGGAGAATGATATGAAAATTTATCATAATTTTGATAGTTTCAAAAACCAATTTTCCCCAACCAATTTTTAGAACTTGAAACTCCAAAAACTCTGTGGTATGATTGTTTGTGCTAAGTTCTAGATTTGAAAATCTAAGCAATTTCTATTCGCTGATTATTGTCTCTGTATTACAGCCATTCAAATGAGCACAATTAGTCAATAAATGCGAAATGCATTTAATGTAAGTTTATCAAAATGGATAACCTCCAAGTGATCCTGCATGGAATACCACAATCAGCCACTTACATATGTACATACATACATATGTACATATGTATGTATGCTACTTCCCTGATGAACTCTGGAAAACATTGTCATGAAGTGACCACTGGGTACATTCAAACGAAGAAATTCGAAATAAGCCTCTATGGTTCGATTTGCTTAAAATTCGGTACCTATTAAGATTTCTGTTAGATTATCCCACTTTTTCTTTTTATCAAAAAGTTTGCCGGCTCATTAAAAAAAATAATTTCTGATCCAGAAGCGTCATCCTACACTTAGAAATCGGTCAAAGACACTTCTTTCGTTTCATTTTCATGGAATCACAGTGTTTTTCAATAGCAACTGCTAAAAGTTGGGGAAGGAATTTTAATTACTGTAAATTTAAGCAGAAATTATGATATTTTTCTCGATTAGTCTCAAGTCAAATAATGCATGATTTAGAAAATTTAATAGATGCCGTATGAAAAATCCATTATCGATAGCATAGGAATTTTTAGTCACCAAGCCTTCAGGTCTGCTCTACACGAAGAAATATATGTATGTATATGTATGTACATGCATACAACTCTTTTGCCAATCCGTTTAAACGGCTTCAATTTACAGTAGTAAGTGTCAAGGCGAATTAGTAGGGATTGACCTATGAAGAAAAATGTTTACTTGTACTCTGGCCAACTGTAAGTTAGCTTTTCGCTAGTCGGAGCTCCTGAAATTAATTTTATTTCGGCGCCACAAAATAAAACAACATAAATTTTCGAAAATACCCGTTCCTAGTGAGCCACCAGGTGAACCAGTTAAAAAGAAATATGTATCATTTGTTCTGATGTTTACCATATCGGAGAGAATTTTTCGTCAAAAAGGTTATAAGATTTACTAGGTTTGAATTACATATGTATATGCAAATATACCCTACATACATATGTAAGTGTGTGTACATACAGTTAAATTTTCATCATTTCAGTACATACATTAGATATGTATGTACATATGTATATGTATGTATGTAGTTACGAAAATATTTTTATTTAATCTCCAAACCAAAATAATATATAATAATTATCACAACTATGCTTTGAATTACATCATCAATGTACTTGCAATTAGTTATTCAAAACCGAAATGTAAACAATGATTTTCGCAACAATTCTACTACGAAAATCATCTGCTTCTTGCATGCCGGCTTTTTCTCTTTTAGCAAACCAAACATTTCTGGTACGCTTTTTACATCAATGTTGTATATACTATTTATTCTAGAGATTTCACGAACTATCTTCACTCATTCACCTTAGCCTGAGTGAGAGAGTGCGAGCGCATGCTTGTGAGAAACCAGAGAACAATAAATTTTTTCTCCGCGCATTGTCGCCCTGCCAGATAAGTATAAAAGCAACCGGCTCTTCGGTGTAACTCCAGTAATAATCTGAAAAAATTGCATAAAATTCAAAGCGGAAGCAAATTTTCAATTTTCATTCATTGTATAAAGATTCAAATTGTTAGTAAAAATGCGTTCACTTCCAACATTGTGGCGTATGGCTGAGGAAATGCAACGTTTGGCCTTCCCTCGCCGATCACCATTCAATGCATTTTATGATGACTTTTTCAACGCTCCTTTCATTCAAGAACCGTGGAATCGTTTTAACCGCTTACGAAAAGAATTGGAGGATACCGTTGAGCCAAAAGTTGGCAAGGATGGCTACCAAGTATCATTGGAAGTATCACAATTCAAACCGAGTGAATTAACCGTCAAGGCGGTTAATAACAACGTGGTCGTTGAGGGCAAATATGACGAGCGTGAGGATGAACATGGCTTTGTTTCAAAACATTTTGTCCGCAGCTTTAGTCTACCGCCGGGTTACAAGGCAGAAGAGGCCATTTCGACACTCTCATCGGACGGCGTGCTGACGGTAAATGTACGGAAACCTCCAGGTTTGGAGGATAAATCGGCAGAACGTGTAATTCCTATACAGCAGACCGGTCCAGCGCATTTGAATATAAAGGAAAATACACCGTTGGAGAATAAGGATGTTGAGAAGAAGGATAAAAATTAAAGAAATTTTCTTTTCAATGTATATTCAATGAATATATTTACTGACAAATTTAGCATGTAGTATTTAATAGACGTTTATTAGTTATTTAATAAAAATGAAGACTGCAAACCACATAATAATCATTTCACTATTGTGTTATTTTTGAATGGATGTACATATGTATGTACATATATTTTAACAAAGAATTTATTCAGTTCTTAGTGTCTTTATTTAAGGCGTCCTTGAAATTCGGTAATAATACTTACCATTTTGGATGATGAAATCCTTTAACATCTCATCATTGACAAGCGGAGTCCGGCCGCCTTTGTATAATTTCTGTCACTAATACTTATATAACATACATATGTATGTACATATGTAACGTACGACGTACATATGTAACAAAGGGATGCGAATTAAGTGCTTCTGAGTTGCCAAAATCACTAGGAATTTTAAGTCTCGTTCTCTCTAAATCCATTCTTAGTGATTCTTTGACAATGGGTATGGGCTTTTTTGGCATTACTTTCCGAAGTGTTGAGTAGTCACACACCTACTCAACACTTCGGAAATGGTTTTAACAAGCAAGTTTAACGGTCCCTATTATATGGTTCGCAATACAACCAAAACCGGTAAAACAACCCGCTATTCTGATTCCTTGGGTAAGTAGTTAAGCTGCACGTGACCATTGTCGTAAAGACTTAAATCATTTGGAGATGAAATTGGCAAAGAAAATTTAGAAAATAATGGATTTCATATTATACATATACATATGTACATGGTGTATCATTAGATTTAAAAATAATTTCATCAACATCAATTTTTAACGCCACTTCCGCATCAATACCAACTAGCTACAAATATATACATACATATGTATGTACATATGTCCCTCCATACATAAGTGCACCCAGATCCTATTTACAAACATAATTCATTCTTACCTAAGTGTACTATGTATGTACATATGTATGCACGTGGAAAATGAAGAAACATTCAAAAACACTGCGTAATAAATTCGTTCGATTTGATTTTGAGGGGGGAAAATATCAATGAATTGTTTGACCTTGACTTTTGCAATTTTCTACGATGCAACTAAGCCACACATACATATTTTTACGTATATAATTTTGAGCAAATACAGATTTCAATTCAAAAAAATATTGAGATAAATAATTAGGTGTTGTTTTTTGGAAGTTCTTCTATTAAAGTTTCAATTGATTGATCGAATTTACTGAGTTCGCTTCAGACACCTTCAGCGTTCTTACAGGGAAGCACATACATATGTATGTGCATACAAATCGAAATATATATGTACGAGTACTTGTATGAATGCTTTACGATAATTTCACTTGCACTTTGAAATAAAAGAACAACAACACAACTGTAGGTAACTAAATTTAGTGGATGATTAATTTATTTCCCGCTTGTACTTAATAAGATCTTAAAATAGCTTTCGAATATATTCAAATAATTTTTCACTTTTTTGGCACCTGCCAGCAAAGCACTCACTGCATGCAGTGCATCTTTTGAAAACAAAAACATTTCTTAATCATATATATATACATATGTATATATTTGAGAACCGTTCAATTTTTTATTTTTATTTTTGTTTTTGATCATTTCCAGGGCAACGCCAATTTGCCCGTCTCGTGTATCCGCACTAAACGTTCATTTGGAGTGTAGTATTTCGTTGGCGGCGGTGGTGGAGCTTTAATGGTCAATATACCATCCGAGGAGAGATTAGAGATGACATCGTTGGCATTGAAACCGCGTGGCAGTAAATATTTTCGTATAAAGTGACGTTCCACCAGACCGTTACCATCATTTCGCTTCTCATGATTTCCTTGCACAATCACGTAATCATCGTTGGTCTTCACCACAATTTCGTGGGGTTTAAATTGACGCACATCAATGTCAACTTGAAAGCCTTTCTCATCGACATGAACTCGTTCGCCTGCGTAATAGTTATCCCAACGCATCGGGTACCGCCAATCCAGTAAAGATGATTGAATTAATTGGTTGCGCACTCGACGTGTTACCAAATCATCTAATGGACGAAGTAGACGTTCTGTGCTGGGCCACAATAATCTTGAGTCATCCCACAAATAGGGATATAGATGGAAATCGTAGGGGGGATAATAACGTGGGCGATCAAGGTCACGCGCGAAACTATCATAAGTCGTTGGCACAAGTGCCATTTTTCACTTTATGAATTTTATATATTTAGAGTGGATTCTGCTCTGAAAACGTATCGTTGTTAGACCTTCGGCGGCTATTAATTTTATGAAAATTTTGTTAGTGAATTTTTACCTTTTATACTTATAGTGTGGCATCGGATTCGTTGCACTTTGCATCGACGTCATTGCACGAAAGTGGCTAGCGTTGAAAGAGTCTGCCGGAAATGTGCACAATAATATTGGCAAATATTATAAGTTTTTTTGTGTATAAATTATGAATGAATAAAGGTTTCAGTTAACTGAAAAAAAAAAACATTTCTTGTTATAATTGAAGTTTATTTGGATTTGTCTAGGGGTACCAAAAAAAGGAATTTATAAAAAAATATGAAAAATATTCAACTTTATTTTACACAAAATATTTGTAATCCATCAGGTACCAAACCTTGAATGGCTGCTTATAAAAAAATAACGGATAGGAGAGAACACGAAATGATTTGAACGTAACGATGAAACGAGATAGCAAGAATTTAAAGGTCTTGCGATAGTACAATAAAATCGTGCTTCTAGCGGAGTTGAATCTACTTACCTACCTATAAGATTAAAGGCTTTTCAAACTTTTCGAGCAAAAAACAATGTATCCCTTTGAAACTTAGTCTCCATTATGCTTATCTTATGATCAAGATTTGTGAATTTAAAACTTTTATTAAGGACTAAAAATTTGCTAAAAGTGGTTCGTGTCCATCAATAATCCTATATTCAATACAAAAGGCTTACAATAGGTAAGTTTAATTAAATTTTCCTCAAAAACAAACATACCAGTCTTTAGTCACCCAAGTGCTCTCTCTCTCTCAACTTTTTACTTTTGAACATTATCTCTGGCTCAAGGTCCTTTTCAACTAGACTTGGCTCGACTCCTAATATCTTAAAGGCACAGAGTTTGAATATATGAATAAAATCCTAGAATTGAAAGGGTAAGAAGTCAGCAATAGCAAAATTAATTTTGCAAAGGACATTTGTATTCATTTTATAATTAGATCGTTCGTATGAGAATTGAGTCCAGATATAATCGGAAAATTTCCGAGTGTGTGACACTCTCGGTTTAGTACCTCATTGGAAATTAATTTGCCATTGTGAATCAAGACCTAAAAACCCCCAGCCTGCTCATTTTCAACTGGCATAAAATTTACATTTACTTTACAACACTGGTGGGAGCTGCGAAAATATGGAAAAATTAGTTTGTGATATACATATTTAAGCGAAAATCAAAACCAAAAGAGTTATTGCGAAGGACCTGTGATAAATAAATACATTTATTTCGCCGTTTCTTTTGCATTCTGAAATATAATTAATATTTAATTTGACATTTCTTTTAATAAATTATGAGGCGCGATATTATTTCCTTTTAACTTTTTGAAGTGCGGGTGAATTTTTTTATTTGTTTGAATGAAATTTTCCAAAAGTTTCACGTTTAGTGAGAATTGCCATCGGTTTTTTAGTGACCCATTCACAATAGTAGCAGTTTTTTTTTACTTTGTAACACTATTTGTCAGGTTAAGTATAGTTTAAGCAATTTCAATTCAAACCGGTTAAATTAGCTCAAACTGCTTATTTGGCGTTGTTGTTTTCTATGACTAACGTTCTTTTGTAGGTCGGGTGAAAAAGATACGCATCGTCGGGTGCGAAATGCGATTAGTAAAAAGAGGACGAAAATAAAAAACTCTACAAAAGCTGATATTTCTGCCAAATAAACGTTGTTTAATTACTACAATTATTTAAATTTCACTTTTTTTAAACAAAGGGTGCGAACCAGCTTCCTATTGTGAATGCAAAATATTCCGCCTGAAACTAGGAAATTATTTCTATACAATTTTTTTTATTCGTCTGTCGTTGTTGTAATAAGAATGAATGAATCACGTTCAAATGCTAGACGTAATTTGAGGGCATTTTGCCATCAATCGAGAAATTGAAAGAAAAAGGGAAAACAAATAAGTAAGTATTATGTATGTATGTACAGAAGAGTCGTATTTACTGTACAAGTAAAATAAATGCGATTTATTGTGTGTGGATCTGCGTAGTAATTAAAACACTTTAATTTTTTTTTTTTTGAGATTACTTTTATTTTATTGTGTATTCAGTACGACAGAATATAGCGTACAATATGGATAGTAATTTTCATCATTATCGCCACAGTCGTTATTAGCAATGCAACCTGTTGTGTTTTTATAAGGAATTTCTTTATTTCTTGATATTTTCACATTTAAATAAGATTTTCTTTTAAATTTATTTCTCAATTGTATGTATTTCTTTAACGTCAATATTTGAATTTGTCTCTCCATCCTTGCTCTTTTCATTGTTCTCTTTTATTTTTTTTTTTTTGTTTATATGTAATAAGTTTAATGGTAGTATTTATATTTTTCGATTTTTTATTTTATTTTTTGTTATCCGATTTTATTTATTGCTAATACAGCTGTTTTCTTTACTACTTTGGGATGGGGAAAAATATAAAAATAGCAACACATGACCGATGTGCTTATTTCAGTTTTTTTTTTAGTAATAATTTTACTCTCAAGTGGCAAGTACTCAAATAACGTTATAATTAAATAAAATGCAAATGTGCAATAAAAAAAATCAATGCAAACAAATTGTTTGTGTGTGATGAATAAAATAAAATTTAATTAATTATAACTTATTATTAGTTGAATCAACCAAAATTACAAATTGCAAAAAATACTGAAAAATATGTCCATAGTAATATTTTATTATAGTATCAGTTGTAGGCATAAGGTTTTCAATGACGAACTAATAAGAAGCATTTAGTATTCATTATGAACGTCTCTTGACGAATTTAAATGACTTTTATGTAACTAATATATGTGTATGAACGTATTAAGGTATGTATGTATGTATGTAAAGAATGGCATCTAAAAGCCTTTTATGAATTCTACCCAATTTCTATTTCTATTTTATATCACTTTCTTCATCGCCTTTATCTTCTTCTTCATTTGTTTTTTACTTTTTTGTTGTTGTAATTTTTGCCTTTATCTGCTACTACAATAGTTAAGTACTTAAAATCTAAACGCAATTTCTCTTAAATATATATTATATATATGCATGTATATATATTATATATTATGCCAAAATGAATTTTTATACTGTTAAGTATTTTGCTCTTCTTTGTGAAAATTTTCTGCTCATGCTCAAATCTTTCGTACTCCTCACTATTGCACCCATACTTAGTTAGTTATCTCTTCGGTGGTTATAGCAGGTTTGCCGGCTGCTACATTAGCTGCACCGCCGTCACATTGAGTTTTTGCTAAAATTATGGCTGCATCAGCTGCTGCCACCAAATCTGCTGCAGTAGGCGATTGTGCAGCTACCACTAAATTACCAACAGAGACACTCTCTTCATTGCCATCTTCAACGATTGCACTACTACCATCACCGGCAATAACATTTACATCTACACCAACACCGATATCAACGCCTATAGCGATGACACCACCATCAATGCCGTCTCCGTCAGTTTCCATGTCTGTTACATCCGTCTCCATTTCTGTTACACCGTCAGCTTCAGCTACTGTTGTCTCTAAGGTGATCGTTAGACCATCATCAGTGACGGTAACGGTTTTATTATCGGACACGCCATTTTTGGTAACCACAAGAATTTCACTTGGTTCAGCAATAGTTGAGGACGTCAACTCGATATCAATATTGTTGGTTGGTATAATTTCAATACCGTTGGTCTCAACAGCGCTTGGGGTGTTGCTAGAGGGAGCGACGATATTATTGGAAACTGTGTAGTTGTCAGATGTTGCTGACGAGTTAGCGACAGATTTGTTAATGTTGCTTGAAGTCGATGTATCGACGTCATTGTCGGTCATGTCTACTTCACCAAATATTGGTTTGCTTTCAATAATTTCCTCCTTGGTAACTATATGCTCATTCTCCTCCGTTTCCATTGGTTCTTCAGTAGTTGCTGCAGTCACGATGGCATCAATTGTCAATGATTTTTTTTCAATAGAAGTGACTGACTTCTTGTTGTTAACATTATCCACCCCATCCGTTTGTTCATTATTTGTAGATGAACACTCCTTCTCTTTGACTTCTATTTTGGAATTGGCATTAGTAGTTGCAGTCACGTTGTTGTAGTCAACACTACAGTCTATGTTAGTGTCTTCTCTGTTAGTATTGTTATTATTATTATTGTTGTTGTTATTATTGTTAGCATTGGAAGACGTGGCTGCCTGCTCAGCTGTTCGTGGTTCAGTCTCTT
Organism: Neoceratitis asiatica; assembly: GCA_030068015.2. Lineage (NCBI taxonomy): Eukaryota > Metazoa > Arthropoda > Insecta > Diptera > Tephritidae > Neoceratitis > Neoceratitis asiatica. Next base: position 92,015,359 of record CM061526.1, read on the forward strand.
GCTCTGTATCCAGCTCATTCGGTTCAAAGTTGCCATTGCGTTCGCGCGTTACCTGTAAGTCTTTTGGTGTTTCTGGCTGTGCCACCTTCGATGACTGCTGTTGCTGTTGATGCACGGTTTCGACTGCTGCGCATAACTGTTGAGATTCCTGTGGTTTTTGCTTCTGCTGTTTCTGCTGTTGCTGTAATGCTGATGCTTGCAGAGGAGCTGTGGCAACGGTGGCTGCTGCTGTTACTGCTGCTAGTGTTACAGTTGATTCAATTGCGGAAGCTGTATTCGCTTGTACTTCCTTAACACTGCCTTGACTATTATTTGACGGCTCTTTAACAGGGCTCTGTTGAACTTGTACCGGACCACCGGTTTGTTGTATATCAACAATACGTTCCATGGATTCGTCAGTCTTCATTGCTGGCGGTGGTGCCTTAACTGTTAAAATTCCATCCGAGGACAATGTTGAAAGCACTTCGTTCGGGTCATATCCCTTCGGCAGCATATACTTTCGGATGAAGTGTCGTGAAATGACGCCGTGCCCATCTTCTTTGTCTTCGTGCTGACCCTCGACGACGATACAATTATCGATTGTCTTGACGGTCAGTTCATTTGGAGCAAATTGCTTCACATTCATGCTAACCTGAAAGCCATTCTTATTCACCACAGAATACGCCGACTTCCCAGCTGCCGTATTGGGTGAAGCATTAGAAGAGCCAGCATTGGTAGCGTGAGTATTAGGCGCTGACTCTTTGTCACCGGCAGTGCTTGTACCGCCAGTGGGACTGGTACCAATGACACCACTACCACTGCCACCACCAGCAGTGGAGGTGGACTCTTTCTCCAAGTGATGGTCGTGTACCAGATGTATAGGAGTTTTGTTGCAACATGGTTTTCCACGATAGTAAGGATGGTGACGACTTTTACTTATATTTGGCATCCAATAGAATTGCGAGAGGGAGCGTGGGCGTCGTTGCTGCGACAGATGTTGCTGCTGTTGTTGTTGCTGTTGCAGTGGATGTTGCGATTGCTGTTGTTGTTGCTGTTGTGGCTGCAATTCATGCGGATAGATACCGAAACCGAAGTCGTCGATATCCATACCGCCGGTGGCCAGGCAACGATTGAATTCATGCAATTCATCGGCCAATTCGAGTAGGAAGGGTATGAGAGACATCGTTCAATTGTATCTATGTATATGTATATTGGTATCTATATATATATATATATATATATATATATACTATCTATATATGTATATTTATGATTTTCAGGAGCACACACGCACGCACACGTATACACACGCCAGACACGCGATGATGAGTTCACGACACGTTTCAAACGGCAGCGATTTTTCACGAGAACCTTTTCCTGGCGATATAAACGTTGTTAAATTATTATTTTCTTAGTGATGTGTCAAGTTTTTACTGTGAATTTAACACATCAATTTCTGTAGTCTGTCTATGCTGGTTGGTTGGTGTAGAAGAATTACCGTTCGAATGCAACCGATGCGCAGCCGAAACACGCCCGATTTGCTTCCTAACTGGTTTTCATGTGAGTGCAAATTGCTGAATGCGGCCCTTTTAAACCAGTTTGCAGCGCTGAATGGAAAATTCATAGCAAATTCGATTGGAAGTCCAAGTTCAAGCATATGATCGGGGTGTGCCAGGAAAATAACCGGCCGAAAAGACAATTTGCCGACATGCCGGCAACCGACTCTGCGGCATTGTTGTGTGTGTCCACAGCTCGTCAGCACTTCGCAATGTCTACGATGCAATGCGACGACTGGCAAGTGCAGTTTTGGTAAATGCGAAAATTGAAACATAATTCTGCGTTAATGCTGGGGCAAGAGCTTTGTAGCACAAGTTATGCGCTGTATTTGCTTTTCAAATTCATTTATGTACATATGTATAACAAATACTCCTCCGCTAAGTTGTTAATTTATTTTTCATATTCATTTATTAACCGTTTTTACGCGTATAACATTTTTGCAAGAAAATATGGATCCATTGAGCTCATGGGTACTTGCATAAAAATGTGCTAATATGTATGTACAAGTGCTTATACCATAACAAGTTTATTTGCTTATATATGGATATATATATATATATATATATATATATATATATATGGATTTATGGATGTATGTATACATGCGCTTAAATTCCTATGTGTCTGGTGCGTAAGTTGCCAATTTATGAAACGATGGAAAGGTAAACTCTGCAAATGACGGAACCTTTTAATGTGTCAATACCCCGAAGTGGGCTAAATGAAAATCACTTTGAGTATACTCACTTAAACTAAGCCAAATTCTACACCGAAAGCGATATATATGAATTATCACGTTTATGCGCCTTAAAATAGGCAACGACAGAATATTAACCAAAGAAATAATTATAAGGGTTTTCAAATTTTTGGTTCCTGCACCCAGTTTACGACAGCTGGTAGGCTTAATTCCCGTCGGCAGCAGTAGGCAAGACGGAAGCTGTGTGAGTTTCTACCAGAAGATAATGGGTTCAGTGCCAAAGCAGACGAGTATACATATAAAAAGTTGTAGAAAAATTATTTCCGAAATCTAAACTCACCAAAAACTGATTTTTGTTTGAAAAAGACATACATGCATACATATGTATGTATGTATAAATATACATGCATAACATATTGCTGCATAAAAGTGAATATTTTTTCTAAGTTTTCCTACGGAACATTAAAAATTAAATAAAGTAGTTTTATACAGTCATATGCACATCCACACACACACACACTAAGGTTTTGAATTTCGAAGGCAAATTTATTGTCGCCTAACCAGAAATTATGCTTAAAAATCAAAATTTTACTAAAATGTCGCCAAAGTTGATTTCAGATAAATTTCTGAAAGTATTTTTTGAAATTCCTTCGGTCATATTTTATTCCAAATGCTCTAGATTTTAATCATAAAGTCCATATATGTACATATGTGTGTACAAATTTTCATATATACATATATACATATATCGACGTTGACGTTGCCGTCCTTCTGCGGCTCTCGCTAACTGAGTCTCGGCAAGTTTTGCAAACAATTTTTGCGAAATAACAAAAGATTTGTTTATTACACGTTTTATGAGTATTAACAAATTTGTTTTTGTTCTATTTTTAGGTTTGCAAGTAGCAAAACAAGCGCCTTATCAACAAATTATTCCTCCCCAATTCGTTTCATCAGTAAACACGTGAACATACACATGTACATACATACATATGCCCACATTTATTGTTTATATTAATTTGCAAAAACTGCAATTTCAGACTGCTCGCTATTAAAGTTAAAAGAAATTTAAATAAAAACTTATTTAAATTAATACCTGAGTATGTACATATACATATATGTACATATTTGCATGTATAAGCACATACATATATATGTATGTATGAGTAAAAGAAATTATTTTCGGGCAACGCAGGACTAATACATTTAAGATATGTATAGAATTTATAGTTGCTTTCAGCCTTTACCCTTATGCACATATGCATATCCACTTATATATGTATGTATAAAAGTGTGTGCTCTTTTATTTGCGTATCTGCACATTAATGGACTCGTATGCATGTATGTATGTGTGTACGTGCATACAATGTACGTGTGTTTCAAACATATCGCAAAATGCTGGAACTTTTAGATATGCCAAACCACCACCAAATCCATTCGACAACAGCTGAGAGCAAAGTATCTACAACAGTCGCTCAGCTGTTGGTATTGTTGCTGTTATCGCGTTCGTTGTGAGCAAACCGGTCGTTATAGCAACGATTTGCCGGCACGAACAGTAGTAAAAGCAACAAAAAACAGCTGGTTACCCAGCCGGTTAGCCGTTGAAAGGGGGCTGAGCCAAGAGGCACGGACAGCTTGTCACAGCTCCAGCCGTTTGGCGCAGCGTATAATTTTCGCAGGCTTCAACGCACATGAGGCTGGAATGCCGTGTACATAATTATGTGTACATATGTATATGTATATTTAAGTAAAAACATATGTATGTGTGTATCAGCTTGCCTCTTTGGATTCCATGACCTGTCTAAGGGCTTGCATGATTTTTATATTTAACGTCTTTTTGCGTATATAGGTATGTATGTATTTACGTGGTTGGTTCGCGGTATGCAGACCAGACTTGTATATATGTATGTATGTATGTATTTTCTGGAATTGCGTAGACCGGCTGTATAGCAGTTCTTACAGTAGTGTAGCGTGGCTTCCACCACGTCGTCAGCTGAGGAGAAGGCACGCATGGCCTGGAATATTAAGAGCATTCAGCTGATGGCTGCAAGTTACGCTGACTTCATTTACATTAACATTCACCTAAACATTGCTTTGAATGTAACATACATATGTATGTATGTATGTATGTTTTTCTGAATGTATCTACACATCAGTTGACATATGCTGTTTCAGTATCTTGTACGCTGGTGGTTAGGTGTAGGTGATTACAACAATTCGCTTTTTTGTGGCTTTCGTAGCGGTTGCCCAACTGCATGCAAACCTCGTTGCGTAGATGCGACAGTTTCATTCAATATTCGTTACAGGCGAACGCCTCGAAAGAGGTGACACTTGGTTGGATGTTTGGAAGAGATTTTTTTTGAACTGTGTGTTTGTAGTTAAATACGTATGTACATGCAAATATGTATAAATGTACTGTATATTTATATGTGTGTATGTACGTACACACTTGGGTACAGATGCTTTAAAGTTGTTTTAAAACTGGAAATCTGCATAAAGAGGAGAAATTCGCCGTGAAAGCATACCAAGCCAGATATTCCGGAGTTTGCAGATATTAATGTACATATGTATATATGTATGTATATAAAAAGTTCTGCACAAGCAAACAGTGCAGCTATGTTCTTACATATCTATCTACTCATTTAACACTTAATGTTTTACATAATATGTATTATTTCCTAAGCACAAAGCAGAGCCAAACATTTAATCCACTAATGATGAATGTTTCGCTTGGTGGAGTTGGACAAACCAAAATTACCTTCAATGTTCTCAGTGTGTGCTCAAAATGAAGCGTGGACTTATTTATATAGTACATTTGTACCACACAGCTAAAATGGTATGGTAGGAATGTATACATACATATGTATGTATGTACATATAAATATATAATTGGAGCATTATAACAACTGAAGCTATTTTCGGTTCCTTCTCCAAATTAGCGGTAAGCGTGCCAACGTTTCCCTCTAACACATACAGAGAACCCCACAGCTTATTCTCAGAAAAAAATTCGGCGGCCGGCTCTGGGAATAGTTAACCAAGTAATAATATTTATCATAAAAAGTTTTAAATAAAAATATAATAACGCTATAATAATAATTTTCAACGGCCATAATAGCCGAGTGGTTGCGGCGCGAGCTCCTACAGGAAAATCATGGATATACATATGTAAGTCTGAGACTGACATTAAAGAAAAATGTAAAAAAGATAGCCACATACTTCGGCAGTGAATGTAAAAAGCTAAAAGAAATCGGCAGAAAATCAGCATTTATCTAAATTTCATTTCTGGTTCGATATTTAAAAAACTCACCGAAATATATGTAGAGAAAGTGTATTCTCATCATTCGTTATTCTTTCTTTTTTTATTTAATTACATATATTCGCCGAGTACTCGGGAACTATGGTGTTGTTATTTAATTACATCAATTATTTATTTATTTTTCTTTTCATTTTATTAATTGAAAGCAAAACATTACTCATATGAGCGTCTCCCATAAACAAACAACCATTTACACACCTTATAAGCATTTATTTCTCTGGTTGCGAGTATGTTCAAGTAACTTCTACGTTCATTGACAACATTTGTTGCGCAAATGCAGACAATAACAATATCGTAAACAAACGTACTCTGCCACGTAATTTCCACTCGCAGTACTCAAAGAGAGCGAAATGTTTATTCACATCGAATTTTCTCGAGATACCCGCAGAGAACGTAAAACAACGAACGTCCACGTTCTGTGATACCCGTAGGTTAGTGCCATCTTCCTACTCATTTGGCCACACGCTATACATACATATGTACGTATGGGTTCATTTGTATGTATGTACATATGTGTCACGTGAGTGTTGTGAATTCTTATCAATGCAGCTACTTCTTGAACGCTCTGTTCTTGGCAAAATACATATCTGCATATGAGAAAGTTCAGAAAATATAAAAAGGGAAGAGTTTTCTGTTTGCGGCATCAGTTGAATTTCAGAATCATAAAAAATCGCGTTGGAAAAGCGCTATTCAAAGTGAAAATAAAAACATTGAAAGTATTAAAGACGTTCATATTTTGAAAGTGAAAAGCAGTTAAAAGTAGAAATGGCAAATCTACCATTGATCTTGAGTTTGGCTGACGATTTGAGCCGTCTAACTCCATTCTACGAACCCGCTTTTTACCCACGTTGGCCGACATTGGTTGCCGCTCCTGGCAATCAGCTGCGTAAACTGGAAAAGGATCTACCACTTGCCACAGTGGGGAAAAATGGTTTCCAAGCCAGTTTGGATGTGCAGCAATTTAAACCAAGTGAACTAAGTGTTAAGGTGGTCGATGACCATGTCATCGTCGAAGGCAAACATGAAGAACGTGAGGATGATCATGGCTACATTTCGCGTCACTTTGTCCGCCGCTATGCAGTGCCAAAGGGTTTTCAAGCCGATAAAGTGGAGTCCACATTATCTTCGGATGGCGTATTGACTGTGCGCATACCAAAGCCAGCTATCGATGATAAGTCAAATGAGCGTGTTATCCAAATCCAACAGACTGGTCCGGCACACTTGAATGTGAAGGGAAATCCTATAGAGGATGAGAGTGCCGGGCAGCCAAAAGCGTAAAGATCTTTGAGCAATGTTTGAAGTATTTGTCATTGTTTTCATTCGTTAAGAATGTTGTTTTTTATTAGCCAATCTCAATTAAATTAAATTATTTGAACCAGTTTATAGCATTTGTGTGTTCACTCGACTACTGCCAAAAATTAAAAATTGTATTAGGTCCTTTGTAGTATTGTAATAAATCCTTACTTAAACTTCAAAAATTCAAAATATTGTGTTCTTTTTTTTAAAGAATTTATATTTTCTTTTCTGTGCTGTGTTTTATGTGGCTCTAGCCTCAATATTATTCTTCCTATTATGGTCGCCACTGAAGCACGACGACTCCTGTTTTTAAGCGTCTGCTATAATAGAGTTGATCCATAGGGGACTGATAACTTTCGGCGTCATCTCAAAACGTTTAGTCACATGTGTTGGGTAACTCATCCCATTTCTCTTCTCCTTTTACTTGATCACAGCTGTATATTTGAAAGAAGTACGGAAAAGCTAAGCTCGGTTGGCACTGATACCCAGATGTAGTATGGAAAAGCAAGGAATTGGGATCCTATTTCAAATAGTTTTACTAGGTACTCATCGCGGTCTAAATTTAACGATTTATCAATCTCTTGCATTGTTTTGTATTCAAGTAAGCAATTTACAGAAAGTACCCATGTTTTGAGATTCTAAGAAGTTTAGTTTTTGAAGTGGTCTTGCTTGAAATGTTACGTACGAGTGCCAAAGGATCAGAGTACAAAAGCTGTTTAACGGAATGTAGGTACCATAATCACCCGGAGGAGCTGAATTTTTTGAATTTTTTGTTTTACAACAGCATGGATCTACAGTTTATTCAAAGCCAGATCTGAATTGATTTTTTCATAAATTCACTCTTAAAAGTTATAATATGTACATATATGTTATATGTAAGTTGTTGTTGTTGTTTAAAAAAATATGTTAAGACCTCATTTGTGAGGCGTTTAATTCTACCTCTCATAGTTAAGTTTTCTTCTTTACGTAAAAATAAAACAAATTTAAAAAATGAAAATATTCTTATACTTTGTATGGAAATATATGTACATATTGTAACGTTTTTCGTTGCTACCTCGATGATTTCCCAAATCCTTCGAGTCCGATCACTGGATTGCTAAATAAAACTCCCAAGATTTGTTCGTTTGGCCTCTTAACCGTCAGGAATTTATTTGAACAGTAATTACAATTTTTTACTATAGCCAATGGCTTATTTTACAAATCTTTTTAATCTTTGCTCCTTCACGCTTAGTTCACACTAGTACTGAGTTTTCAACTTAATTGTCCGCAAATAGCTGCTGCCGCTCCTTTTGTACCTAGCGATGGTCCAACATTCTATTCACAAGATCAAGCATAGGCTGATTATTCGTTTGCCTGTGGTAGCTGCAGCTGTTCCGTTTGTCCTTAACGACGTGGAATTTCCTTTACACTGTCTACCCTTTTGTTTGTCCTTGGTACGGATAATTTGTATCTTACAGCCGCTTCTTTATTTTCTGCCCTTTTCGGGGAATTGCCTTTACACTGCTACTCATTCAATATGTTCTTCGTATTTGGGATTTCCGTCACAATATGTACATATGTATGTATGTATGTATATCGCTTAAAAGAAAAGGTTTCATATGAATATAAAAAGCTGTTTTGGGCCTTATACTGTGAGGTTTGCTTACAAAATGGGTGTTGTAAATGAAAAAAAGTGTAAGGCATAACGAAGATCGGGCCCATCATTTCTGGCTCAATGAGTATGTAAACAAGCAAAATTTCCGCATTTGGGATGAAGAGCAACCTGAACTGATTCAAAAGCTACCATTTCATCCAGAAAAAACAACGGTTTTGTGTGGTTTATGAGCCGGTAGAATCATCGGTCCATATTTCTTCAAAAATTATGCCGGTGAGAACGTAACCGTCAATGGCGACCGGTTTTCGCGGCATGATAACCGACTATTTGATGCCTGAAATGGTAGCTCGTGATCTCCGCGACATTTGGTTTCGACAAGACGGCGCCACTTTCCACACATCGCATCAATCAATAGATTAATTGAGAGAACACTTCGGTGGGTAGATAATTTCACTTTTGGAGCAAAATATCACGCGTGTCATTCGCCAGTTACCGGTCGAAATCCTCGAACTAGTCATCGAAAATTGGACTCAACGGATGGACCACCTGAGACGTAGCCGCGGCCAACAGTTGAGAGATAATCTTCAGAAAATAAATGCCCAAGAATGTTCTTTCGAATGATAATAAACATTTTCCTCTAAATTTGATTTATGTTTTTTTTCTTTAAAAAAGTAGGGACCCTCGAAATGGATAACTTGTTAAATATTGATTCTGAAAACTATCGAAATCAAGACATTTTTCGGGTATGAGAATTATTTAAACGCTTTTGATTTGTATGTTAGAAGGTTTTGTTTTATTTGATTTAAATTAAATTCAACAAAAGCTTAGTTTACAAACTTTTATTTTCTTATAAAAAAAATAGAAAAACTTAAAAAAAAGGTCAAATTAATTATGGAATTTATATATACAATGGTTTGAATGAGGTTATGAACAATTAGTTCACAGAACACCAATTCTAGGCCTTTGGTTTCTGCTCCGTATCAGTCTCTTTAGGATTCTCCTTTACATTCAAGTGTGCCGGACCCGTTTGTTGGATTTGGATCACTCTTTCATTTGACTTATCTTCGATGGCTGGTTTTGGTACACTAACTGTGAGAACACCATCCGATGACAAAGTGGAAACTACTTTATCAGCTTTAAATCCTCTTGGCAGTGCGTAGCGACGAACAAAGTGGCGTGAAATATAACCATGATCATCTTCACGTTCCTCGTGCTTACCCTCCACTACAATATGATCGTCGACTACTTTCACACTGAGCTCACTGGGCTTAAATTGCTGTACGTCCATGCTTGCTTGGAAGCCATCCTTGCCAACCGAAGCGATGGGATAATCTTTCTCAAATTTCCTTAAACGGCCGCTGGGTGTTTTTGCAATCGCAGACCAACGAGGGTAGAACACTGGTTCGTAGAATGGTGTCAGACGGCTCAAGTCATCAGCCAAGCTCAAGATCAATGGTAGGTTCGCCATTTTAAATTTCTATGAACTTTTTGGTCTCACGTTTAATCGAATATACAAATAGATAAAATACTGTTTTCACTTTCAAAGTGCTTTGCTTGTGATAAAGAAAACTTTGGCTTGTGGTTGTGTGTGCGCTTGTTAAACGCTCTTTACTTTGTTGCGATTTGAAATTCAACTATGCCGCTCTTCGCGAGTGGCTGCCTTTTTATACTCGCAGCTGACCGAAGTGTGTGGCAACAACAACATAGCTAAATACCTACCACCCTGTTATTTTCGCGCTTACTCACGTATGGATGTACATACATACATACATATGTACATATATATATTCATTCTTTCGAGTGTTCTGTTTTATTTATTTACAATGTTTGTCGGTAGAATTTTCGGCTTCCAGAAATTGCATTTAGTTTATCGTTCTAGAATATTCTGGCACAAGGTACATTATGTGTGTATGTATATATATGTACATATGATTACATGATTTTAAAAATATAAACGTTATCTCGTACACAGCACGTACATATATATGCATGTACCTTATGATCAGAATATTGTTTTCGCATTTTATTTAAGCGAATAAAACGCTCATACATACATACATACATGTGTATATTAAAAGTGTCGTTGACTTTCCTTTGCAAATTTCTTGAGGTAAATACTGTTATGAGTGCGGTGTCGGTCAGTGATTTATCTGAGCACTTATGTATGTACTTTACGTGCGTGTTCTTCAATAGCGGAAGTAAGTATAATAAATGTAGAAAATTGAGTTGTTGAGGGAATAATTTTGACATCCCTACACAGAATATGAATTTATCGTTAAAAAATCTTGAGAATTTGATTATTTGGTGGCTTATACACTGAAATCAACCATATGTATGTATATATGTACATATATATGTATGTAAATCTTACGTAGAGACTAGAATCAGCTTGATACAATCTAATTTGTTGGATACCGTTATGGGGTAAAGTATAAATTTTATGTAAATTTTAAAACCAAAATTTCACATATTTTTTCATAAATTACTCTAAAATTAATATTTTTATTATGAATGATCTCCCATATTTCACTGATCAGAAAGCTTAATTGCTGGATTTAGTTAACTTTGCCATCGTATGCGGAGTGTATTAATTAGATTAGTTCAAAACTATACTGTAGCTTAGAATTTTTACTCTCAAATTACGCATAGGGTTTATCTCAGCATTCATTTACTGGTTTGAGAAATACTCAATTTTGTTGCTTCATTTCTTTGTTTGACTGTAAAATACACTCACAATTTGTATTACTAATTTTTATTCCCAGTGTGCTTTGCTACACCTATAAAAAAAAACAATAAAATCTAACTGAAATTTTGAATTTTCGATTTTTTTTTGAAAAGGAAACGAAAAAACTTTATTTAAAATTTTTTTTATTTATTTATTTTCTTTTTCATTTTTTTCACTTTTTCTCTCTTTCAATACAACATAATACAACAATTTTGTTACATGTATTTTGAAAGGATAGCGATCAATGTTCACTAAAATGGTCATATCTCTGGAATGGCTGCGCCCGTCTCATGAAAACTTCACATTAACCTTCCCCTAATATCCCTTTATATGTACATAAATATGTATGTATGTAACTGCTAAAAATTTATTATGTATATTATATAAAATATTTATAAAATTATATATTTTTACATACATATATGTATGGATGTATGTATACCTACATATATATATGTATGTATATGTAAGCATTTTTTTTCAACCAAATTAAATTGAAGCTACCTATGTATGTACATATGTATGTACAAATGTACATACATATATACATATATATACAATACGCACAAAAATTGGTTTTGTGAAATTTAATCGAATTATTAATATATTCTATTTATATTTGAATATATGTACATATTTTCAAAATATTTAAATATTTTATTTGCCTTTAATGGAATTACTATTGAACCACCCAATTCCCAATAAAATAAATAAAATTACAGTATATATGTATGTACATACATAGATAGATACTTACATACATACATATGTACATACTACAAACATTTGCCGGAAAATATGTTGTTTTGGATACACACAAAAATGTACCTACATACATACATATATATGTATATACAAATTTGGCTAAACTCTTACTCTCTATGTTTATAATTTGCTGTATGGGAAAACATTGAAACAACTAAAATTCTCTTAACTTTTGGCTTTGGCCTGTTTTTATTCTTATAGAAACTTCTTGAAATCGAAATTTCTAGCTAAACAAATACTGCACTAAATATCTTTTACACACACGAGCGACAAACATTAAGAGTAAACGCACACACAAATACAATCGGCATTTGTATGTTCTCCATGCTCTCATTATCGTTATTATTCGAATTGTGTAGCCGCCAGTTACCGCTGCGAGTATAAAAAGGCAGCCACTCGCGAAGAGCGGCATAGTTGAATTTCAAATCGCAACAAAGTAAAGAGCGTTTAACAAGCGCACACACAACCACAAGCCAAAGTTTTCTTTATCACAAGCAAAGCACTTTGAAAGTGAAAACAGTATTTTATCTATTTGTATATTCGATTAAACGCGAGACCAAAAAGTTCATAGAAATTTAAGATGGCAAACCTACCATTGATCTTGAGCTTGGCTGATGACTTGAGCCGTCTAACACCATTCTACGAACCAGTATTCTACCCTTATTGGTCGTCCATTTCAGCAACTCCCAGCGGTCGTTTGAGGAAATTTGAAAAAGATTATCCCATTGCTTCGGTTGGCAAGGATGGCTTCCAAGCCAGCATGGACGTACAGCAATTTAAACCCAGTGAGCTCAGTGTGAAAGTAGTCGACGATCATATTGTAGTGGAGGGTAAGCACGAGGAACGTGAAGATGATCATGGTTATATTTCTCGTCACTTTGTTCGTCGCTACGCACTGCCCAAAGGATTTAAAACTGATAAAGTAGTTTCCACCTTGTCATCGGATGGAGTTCTCACGGTTAGTGTGCCAAAACCAGCCATTGAAGATAAAGCAAATGAAAGAGTGATTCAAATCCAACAAACGGGTCCGGCACACTTGAATGTGAAGGAGAATCCTAAAGAAGCTTCAAAGGAAGAGAAGAAGGAGGCCTAGAATTGAGCTTTGATAGTTCTCACAATTCATGAGTCAAAGATTAGTCATTTCATTATTTCATTGAATTGTTTTTTATTAACTAGTTTTAAAAAGTTGAATTTTTTAGAGATTAAAGACTTTGTAATTTAATTTAAAAAATGAAGTAATAAAAGTTCAAAAGAATCCAAAATATATGACTTTTTACTGGTGTAGAAGACAAGCAAAAGACTGCTTTTATTGGTTTCCTTAAATTTGGGAATAGGAAAGTCTCAGGGAGTCAAATCCGTTGAATAAGATTTTGTTTTTGGCCAAAAAATCACGAATAAGCATAGATGGGTGAGCTGATGCATAATTGTGATGCATAATACGCAATTTGTTTTTGCTCAATTTCTATCGTTTGAATCATGAAGCAAACGTTACATAACTTCCTTGTGGTATACCTTATTAACTACGGCCTTTTGGCAGGAACTCATGATGCACCACACCATTGTAATCAAAGAAATCAGTGAGCAACGTTTTCCTTTGAACAGGCCTCGAACATACATACATATGTACATATGTACATACATATGCATTCCTCATTGAAGTCTCTGAATCTGGATGCAAATATTTTTTGTTTTCTACACAGCGCATTATAAACGTATCAAAGCAAACAACGATTGTACATACATACATATGTACATATGTATGTGCTCCATTTTTGTTTAGGTTATTTCTCCTTAATTATTTCAATTGGCGTGGACACCGCATACCCCATTCTAGAAGAGTATTGAGTCAACATCAATGCGCCAGCCTTTCCTCGGAGGACCTTCCTTGCGTTGAAGCCTTTTACGAATATATCCGTATTTTGATGAGGCAGAGATCTACTCCCTTTTCTGTGGGAAGTTAGTTGCTGTGATCTAATCTTTTTTCTTTAAGATCAATACGAAGACCTACTATGTACATCTGTATGTACATGTGCAATAAATACAAAACGAATTCCAAGTCTATAATCCCGAGATCGTCATAAATGAGCTGCTGTATTTTTTGTTGAAATATGTACATACATACACATGCATATGTGCATACATACATACATATGTATGTGATAATACTTACATGTATGTACATATATAAATATGTATTAAATTAAATATTTATTTATTTATTAGTAAGAAATTCTATAAATTTTCTTTAAAATTGACTGCTAAATATGTACATATGTACATGTATGTATGTAGGCGGATTCTGGATTTTTGTTGTCCGGTCATTAGAGTATTAGGACTTATTTTACAAATGTGGCTTTTACAAAACATCTAAATAAAATTTATAAAAATTATAATTTTTAGTCGACATAGAAATAATTGAAGGTCATCAAATGGTGTCGAATGTTTTGACATAATAGGTAGTATGCGAGAAAATTCAGTATTAAGTTCAACGTACCTATGTATGTATGTACATATGTATGTATGTATATAAATAAAAGATTAATATACATACATATGTACCTAAACAAAGTATTTTTTTTAGTCTTGACGAACACCTTTGAAAATGTATATAAATATGTATGTATGCATATATGCATGTTCATATATATATACTTTATATCTACGTAAGTATTATGTACATATGTACATATATGACTTCATAATAGAATGAGATGATAGCGGCCGGCTTTGAGCCAGACCAGACCAACATCGAAACGAATATGGAACGAAATTTTCTAAAGTCCTTACATGCATACATACATATTCACGGGTACATATACATATGTATACGTATGCATGTGTGTACATCCTACTCGACTCGAGCTTGCCTAATTAAAGAACTTTCGGGAAGCAATACATACTTACGTACATGACAGTAAATTTGTTGCACATATGTACATATGTATGCATGCCGTTAAGGGGTTTGACTCTTTTTTAACTGGCTTAAATAAAATTATCGTAGATACACATATGTATATTCAATCTGTAAATAAACTTATTGTACCTAAACATTTTTGAATTACGATATTATCTGCATATGTAAGAAATTATTAATTTAAAATTAATAGATAGCACGAGAAACTCATATTTCATATATATGTACATGTGTATGTATATACATATGGATGTGTGCACACCTCTACATTTTCGAAATATAAAATACTAAGAGTTTTCTCTTACTTGTCTTTAACATTCTAAATGGAGTACCTTTCGCTGAGTACTCATGCGCTCTCATTCGTGAGAGGTATCTCTTTCGAACAAAGAGCACATTTACTACGACCACTCGAGAGGCGCGTACTCATTGGGAAAAGTGTAGAAAAGTATAGAAAAGTGGAGATTGTTCGGCTGAACACTGCATATTTTACTCTTTCGATTGTCAGCGACTATATAAGAAGTGTCGATTCCTCGTTACTCTCAGTTGAAAATAAAAGTTTAAATACTAAACTTCTTCGAAAGCGAAGGAAATAGCAAATTTAAATTTCTGTATACAGTTTTTGTACTGCGTGAAAAAGTAAATTGTTGCCATATTTTATTGAGTGAAGTAAAGAGTTTTAAAAAAAAAAGTAATTCAAAATGGCTATAGTACCACTATTATTTAACTTGGCTCGTGAATTCGATAGCGACTATAGAGATATCGAACACCAATGGGATGATGATTTCGGCTTTGGCTTACATCCACTGGACGTTATCCGACCGCTGCGTCATGGTCATTCGCTAACGTTGCATCCACGTCGGCGACATATTCCATACGATCGTTCTCTAGTGTTGGCTAGACGTGCTGGCAGACTTGGCAAGGAGGCAGGAGAATGTTCATCACTAATACCGACTGTCGGCAAAGATGGTTTCCAGGTTTGCATGGATGTGTCACAGTTTAAGCCAAACGAATTGACTGTTAAAACTGTAGACAGGACAGTCGTGGTTGAAGGAAATCATGAGGAAAGAGAAGATGAACATGGTATGATACAACGCCATTTTATACGCAAATATACACTGCCGAAAGACTACGACCCGAAAGACGTCGTATCTACAATTTCATCGGACGGTGTATTGACTGTAAAGGCACCACCACCACCAAGTAAGGCGATTAAAACGAATGAACGCATTGTTCAAATTCAGCAAACCGGCCCGGCACATTTGAGCGTTAAAGCTCCTGAGGAAGCAGTCAACGACGCAAAAACGAAGGAGAATGGGGAGAAGTCTGGTGGAAAATGAGTGAATAAATGAAGTCGTATGAAGGAGAATATTTAATTTTAAGAACTTTTTTATTTAAGACATTTCCTACTTAAGCTTCAGCCTTTTTTTTTTTTTTTAATAAGTGGATTTATAATTATTTTCATTGTTTAAAACATTAAAAGTATATGGTAACTACTGTGTAGTAAACAAATATGCATTTATCTAAATATGTGGAGAATTCACATGTAACAAATTCGTTTGAAAAATAAATTTTACTTTTTATAATAAAAAGGTGTTTTCATAATATATAACACAGAGGGGATGGGTAATGGGTTCTTTGTATAAATATACTAAATGCGATGCGGCGTTAACCATTTCAGGCAAAATAATGTTTCATACGGTACTCTGGAAATTCTGTTGACTATACATATACATATGTATTTGTGCTTTCAATGTTGGGTGAGCTGACAGATGTGATGCCTTGAAATCTGGTTTAATGAAAGAACATTAGAGCCAAGTGTAAGCATGGAATATCGCACAGGGTTAGAATATCGAAAATATCCCGTATTACCTGATGTATGCACGATTGGTGTCGTCCAACCTCTTAAGAAGATTTGTAAAATCCTCGGACTTTTGTACGTTTTGCCTCTTCTGCAAATCGACTCAAACTTCAACCCATGACACTCATGTAGTTTGTAGCTTGTACGCTAAGGGATACTTTGTTTACCTACATTAGTAGATATTGGTTTTTGCTAAAACTCTTGTGGGAGAGCATTTTGGAGATGATGAGTAGAAGTCTCTTATTTTACTGATATGAATGATGTCCAGTTAGCTTTTTTTATCCATTCCCGGCCCCCATTTTTTGCGTCTATCATTGCATCATTTATAAAATTTTAAACTTAATTAAAAGATTTGTTTCATATACATATTTTGTGTTTATTTTTTTTATTATATTTTTCACAAAAAATGTTTAAATTTTTGTTTGATTTAAAATTACATTAATATAGATATAATAATTTTAAATAGTTTTTTTTTTATATTATGCGGGCTTAGCATATCTAATAATGTTAATAATAATAGTGATGGTTTACAAATTAATTAAATTAATTATAAAATTTATTTTGATGATTTCATACAATACCAGTATATACTGTACAGAAATTTAATGAAAAAATAGATGTTTATTTAATTAAGTGAAAAGCTATTGTATTTTTATTATCATTAGCCGGGGAAGGACTAATGCGATTGTAAAGGGGAAGAATTTGGCATCTAGAAAGATTTTAATTGAAAGTTTTCTTTTTGATCTCAAAACATGTTGTGCAGTTTTAAAAAGAAGCGAGTATACGACACAATGCTAAACCAATTCTTTATAGAAAAATATTTAATTTCAATTTTGTTTTCTAGTCCTAAATTGTTTTACTTTCGATTTATATTTATGAATTTATGTAGGTATACAATATATATCTTTACCTTTTAATTGCATTAATGTGCTGCATTTAAATGGACCAGATGGTTCCCGTGTCTTAGGAGCATTTAAAAAACAGTCATATTGCCAGCTTTCTTTTTATTTTCAAATCAGAAGCGCAAAAAAACCTAAAACGTTATCTATTAATTCAATTTATTAATCACAGTTTTCAAGCATTTACTTGCGACATTCTCTCCATTTTTTTCTGCTTACGTATAGAAAAGGTTAAATAAAGTAATTTCGAAACTAGGTATATATGTAAATGCTATATAATTAATAAAATGGCAGAAAATGTTATGATCTTTATGGTGTATTCAATTGTGTGTATTTGAGTAATGTACAATGATTTTAAATAATGAACAGTTCCAATATTTAAGCCATTTGTATTTGAGGCTCTATCGTATAGAACAAAAGCTTGAGGTGCGAATATAGTCAAAGGTTTGGCACGCTACTAAATATTTTATTCAAATAACTTAACTAGATTGTAAGAATTTACTAACTACTGAACGCTGTTTTGTTTTTTCAAAAATTCATCTCTTGCTTCGAAAACATGTATTTAGATTAAAATCGATTTCTAAAATAATAATTAAATAAACACGAATGAAGTATTAATTAAATTTTAACTGAAAATAAAATCTGAAAACTTCTTTTTCTTGCTCATTTAATATTAGATATATGTATGAGTATGTCGTTCTTTGCGAGTAATTTTTAAATTGAAACATATGGATACATTTCAAACTCATACTCTAGCATTTTTCTCTGCTTCTACTAGTAATATAATTGTATCATTTAATTTTATTTACATCAACCTTACATATCAAATATCAATAATCTAGCATTGCGTTCAAAAAGGAGCATCTCCCCAACATATATCCTTCGGGAGAACACATAAAATAACCAATATTAAGCGTGAATAAATATTGGACGTAAGTATGTATATTTGTTCGTCACACAAAAAATTAATAATAATATTAATAATAAAATAAAATATAATGATATACAGAGAGATATGTGCGAACACAACTTAGAGAGCGCAACTCAGTACATTTACTTATACATACATAGGTATAATATATCCTTCAAGCGAAATTGGGCTTGCATGAAATAAAGTTGGGCAGAAATGCTTTGCATGCTCATTTTCTGAGCAAATTTTCACAACTGCCACTTAAATTTGGCAACGATTTAAACATGGTTTTCGACGTGGACTGTCGCCTCGACGCACCTAAACCCACCGCAGCTGCAGCTGTGTTAATCATTGGTCTATTTGTCAGCAATTCATTGGAGTCCACGCCAGCCCCAAATTCGTCCACTGTGTGCAATGAACGCCGTAGAGCTGCCTGGGTCTGACGCGCCGTTGACAATGCCACATTTGCCGCATATGCTGCTGGAGGTGAAAGCGGTGACGTTGGCAGCTCCATATCTAAAATTGTATCTGTCGCACTAGCCGAATGCTGTTTCAGAAATTGATGCGCCCGCTTATTTCCACCGGCTAATGGTGCACAACCCGTGGTTTGTCTGGCTGTTGAATAAGTAGGTTCTATGGGCACGGCTGACGGTAGTAGAACGTGATCAGCATTTGCACCCAACATCGGTTCGCTATCAGGTCCGATTACTAGTTTTGTATCAGAGTAGCGTCGTAAGTCTTTCGTTAGAAATTTATCGATTTGTTCGCTTTCAGCTTCAACATCAGCTACACTGGGTGGCGTTAATGCGTTAATGTGCCGATAACTCTCGTTGGGGGCTGGATAATCCATCGAAGATTCCATGCTGAGGCCCATCGAGTCAGTGAGGATATCACGGTTCTCTACGAATATTGATGAGTTCGAGTATCGTTTGGTGTGTGGTTTGTAGGCGAAGCCGCCCAAGCCATTTGCCACCGCGTTCGAAACGCCTGAACTGATTGAGGGTGCTTTTTGTTCGCCGCTACCTAGGTATAGTAAAAGAAGTTAATATTTTGTGAGTGAAATTGTAAAAAGAAAAAGTTCTCAATATGTAGATTTAAAGGAAACATTTTATATGCGGAACATTTACATTGCTCTCGAGATCGATGCTCAGTTTCGATCTACTATGACTTTTGCGTGTTCACAAAATACAGGACCAATTTTTTCTCAAATAACTGTCAAAACACTAATTAATTATTAGTAGTAGTCGTCCGGTAGCTACGCTGAAAGAAAGCCGATGAAAGGATTTCCACTCTGATAAGCCATATTTTCTTATGGTCTCGTAATGCATCCATAAGAGTTTTGAAGTCAATTCACGCAAAAGCTAGACAATTCCATTTTATCCTTGAGTTTGATATACACATGTACAAGTACATACAACTACACTGACTATTTAGTGCAAACGAAAAACTCAATAAATGTCATGTCAACTCAATACTCACCACTAAAACTACTCAATTGCAGGGCATGTTCACGCCCCGTATCAGTCGAAATTCCACCTGTACTGAGATCTTGCCGTGAACCGCCACAAACGTCATTTACAGAACCACGACTTGAATTTTCCGAATGTTCGAGTACATTGTGTATGGAATCGTGGAATGGTGTCATGCTACCAGAGCCTTGTGGACAAGGCCGGAAAGATGAGATTTGAGAGACAACATCATCTAATGCCCAATCGCGTTCGTAATTATTTTGCAATTGTGCACACTCAATATTTGCCGCGACAGCTACCTGCCCCAGCTGCCGTTGCGGCGTCAAATGACTGTGATGATGAGTTGTAGGCAGAACATCTGAATCTGCATCACCACCGCCACTTTGTGGCACTCGATGATGTTCGGCTGGAAGATGATAGTGACGTAAGGGGTGTTGATGAAGTGTCGCTGCACCTTCTATATCCAAACACCCAGAAATACTGCCGGTGCCTGCAGCAGAGACATAATTATAAGCATTTGATGCAGAAGCGCCATTGGCGACAACCTCAACATTTGGACCGTCCAAGCCACAGGCGGGAGGCGCATTTGTGCCTGAGGAACGTGGTTCGCTGGAGCCATCATGATGTGTGCGATGTTGGACAGTAGGTGATGGCGGCGATAGGGCATGCACTTTCTCGGGCGCATTTTGTATGAGAAGAATTCTGAGAAAATTATTAAGTTAATAAAATTAGTTCAAGTTGAATTATATGTATGAGCGAACCTGTTTCGGGCTTTCCAACGATGACATAAATGTAAATAAGCTTTGCATTGAATATACATGAAAACAACGCCACCTGTCAGACCTACAGTCACCACAGCCAATTTCGTCCAGAAGGGCCAATCTAGGCAAAAAGTAATAAAAAAAAACTAAGTGTTGTGATTGCTTACAGAAACTCGGGCGAGTAGCTTACTAATGAGACCATGTTTCACATCATCAGCCGCACGTTCGATCAGTACACAAAGCGACCAAATAACGCATAAAGCAGCAGCGCAATGAAATAATACCGAACAGCAGAGACGCCTCCGTTCAATACCAGATATATCAAGGCTACGCCACTGTAATGAAAATGATTATTTTTTAATTAAAGCGTTTTTTTATTTGAATTACGAAAAGGGTAAACAAACACTTTAATTACATATTTATGAAGCAAATGACCTACCTCATTGAACGGTTTGATTTTTGTGTGCATTATAAAGGGAAATTTGCATAATTCGCAAGCATTCGTTTCTGATGCTGTCAACCATTGCTGGAGACATGCCTGATGGACGTATTTTAAGCTGCCCGCACAATAGCAAGGCGTCAGGAGAGGATTTTGTGGATCACTCTCGCAGTGACAGATGCGACAAATATCCCCACTGCTCTGTGAGGCCTGACTGCTGCCTGATCCAAATCTGTAAGAATTAAAAAAAAAAAAATTATTAATAATTAATACATTTTTAAGTATGTATGTATGTTTGTATGTATGTATGTATATATATACCGGTATGCTTAAAAAAATGAATTAGGCTATATTAAGCAGGTGCCGACAATGAAGGGAAATATTTTATTTCGCTGCACGAATAGCAATTTGTACGGCACGTGCACGAGATTCAAATGACTAAATGTAATTATATATACACGGAACATTTTAAATTATCAAGGTTTTGCTTTATATTGTGGCGCCTCTCGCAAAAAATCTTTCGAAAACTCGCTCACGTACAAGGAACAAAAATATCAGTACAATAACAATGCATATTTACAAACCGTCCCCATTCTGTGTTAACCACGTAACTACATTTTTTATTCGTTCGAAAATGCGATTTTCAGTTAAAAATAACTTTTAGCATTCTTGTTATGTAAAGCGTAAAATGTTCATAATGATGAGAGAATTTTTTCTAGAGACCTTTGGTGTTCTCGCATTTACACGCTCATATTTAAAAACCTCGTATCTGCCGTAAGATAGCGATGATGTTTTATGACAAAATCTTTGTAAACAAAAACGAAAGTAAATATTAATCGAAAGAATATTATTCCTCCTCTGGACAAAATACCAATTTCTACAATAAGATTTAAAGATTTAGAAAGTTTGAATAAATTACTGACCCAAGATTATCAGAATTTTTAGATCAATTGCAAGTCGCATTTGATGTAAGAGAAAGATCTTACGTTATTTACCAGATTACACAACTGTTAATTTGAACATTTTTTAATAGACTGTAAACATATTTTAAAATAATTTAATACTATTAAAAAGTTTTATAAAATATTAAGTTAAAATTAAAAGAAATTATTTAAATTTTGAAAATAAAATACAATGGACTAAGGGCTTTGCAAACAAAAGTTCTACCTTTTCTGATTCAAAACCTCGTATCTACCAAAGGCACCGGATATTTGACGCGAAAACAACAATCAAGTAACGTTGCAGATAGCAAAAATCGTGTTATTTTAAGGTGATAATAATAACTAGTTACTAATAATAACAAGTGCTGAAGTTTTTGAGTGGAGGTGCATGCCAGCAACTGGGGTTGAAGAGCTACTATTTTTTGAACAAACGAATAATTAATTTAAAAAAAAAAAAAAAAAATTAAGAAAAGTGCTCAAATTTTGGAATTGAGAATGGCAACGACCCCAAGCATGCAGTAAGAACTGTTCGATTGTGGGTATTATAGAACACTCTCACGCCCTGAAAACTTCACTTAAGTCCCCAGATCTTGACCGAATCGAGCATTAATGACATTATTTGAATAGTCGCGTTCGAGAGCATTATATTGCATGAAAATTGGACTAAGGTAAATATTTCTGGAAGAATGGGTGAAAATAGCTTCCGATGTTACGAAAAATTAGTTCATTCGATGCAGAAACGTTTAAAAGATGTAATTAAAAATAACGGTAAACACACATCATCTTAAAATAATTGTATACCCCATAGAAATGAAATTTTATATAATATTACAGTGACTTTTGCCCATAAGAAAAAAGTGCTACAATAAATCCTTCTTTTTTTGTATGTAAGGTGAAGTAAAGACTTTTATATAAATAAACCTTTGAAATTAATTCCAGTTTCATTTGAGAAAAAGAAAAGTTTTTAATATTTTATGGGCGTGGTCGCTCTTCAAATATTGAAAATACCAAATGACGGTGACTTCTATTTAGCAGTGTACATACATATATACGTCGATATGTTTAGCTCGTAGTTGATACAGAAAAGCATTCAGACTCCATTCAATTATAAAAATCATTCAAAAAGTTTTCAATCGGACTTGCCAAATGTTGCACACATTTTCTGTGTTTAAATTTACTTAGTTCAGTCAGTTGAGAGCATGAAGGGACTGTACTCTTTGAAGGATTCAACAAAACGTTATCTATGTTGCTTCCGTTCAACCCAAAGCTGGGTCGAAACCTATCGGAAATTAGAGCAAATTGTTAGTTGCAATCGAAACTTCCCTAGCAATGACGTTCGATACTTTTAGGTCGAGTTCACTTTAGAGTTATGCACATACATATGTATGTACATATGCCAAGTTTTTTGAAGTCAAAGAGAATGAAATATTAAAAAGTAATAAAAAAAAATTCAAGTTTGCACCAACCAAAAATTAATAAAATTTTTATGTTGATGCTAACGCCTTCCAGTAACCGACAACAACTTTATTACATGTGCTGCATTCTAATTATTATTCAACTCTCTTTAATTGTTTAGCATTTTATGACGAATTTATTGCGAAACACAATTACTTGTGTGTAAGCAATGTGTAGCCATCAATAATTTAACTGAAATGGTTTGCTCGTGTGATTGCACTCGCAGCACGTATGTATGTACATATGTATGCTTGTATAATTGTATTTACATTTATTTATTTATTGCACACATAATTATACATATATTGTTATAGATATTCAATATACGAAGATATAAAAGTGAATACATACATACATATATATGTACAAGTATATGTATACATACATCCGCATACGGCACAAATTTTTATACGTATGTATGTATGTATGTACATATATATTCCATCAATTTATTGAATATTGTAGCATTATTAATCTAGTAAATTACCAAACGTAATTTTACAAGGCAACCCAACGCATCGTCGTCTATGGTATAAGTATATCTAAGAAGAATTACACGAAAAGAAAAAAGCCTTCGGCCATGCCGACTTTATACCTCATTAATATATCCTATTACGAAATTCGATTTCGATGATTTTCAGTACTAATATTTAATTCATTTTGTTTGGGAAGAATACCCATTTTCAAGTTCTTAGATGCTTTTTTGACGGATTTTTGACCCAAAACCTCAATATCTGAACAAATCGGTTGTATGGGAGCTATGTAATATGGTCGACCGATTTGGTCGGTTCTGTCAAATGATTAATACATAACAAAAATGCATCCGTATAATAAGTTTCGTTGAAATTTCTGAAAGACTGAGAGAGTAGGTTGCGTTCAAAGAGAAGGAAATGCCTTACTCAACTCTGCTCGTCATTCTGATCCGATCGGTATAAATATTGGTGGGGGTTTATCTCTTCTCCATCTGGTACTTACATACTTCGGACAGAAGTTAATGCTATATTAGCTTGTTCATGTTCATAAAAGTTATAAAAACAAAGATTTTAAAAAGTGAGATTTTTTCAAATGCAAATTACGAAATTTTTAAGTAGTGAAATATGTAAATACCTTGTAAAAGCAATGTTGGGTGTGTTATACAAATGTATACATAGATACATAAATTTATGTGTGCACATATGTACATACGTATGAACATTTGATTGTACATATGTATATACAAATGTACATATGTATTTATTTATAGACTGAACGCGCAAATGGTATTTGCGTAATTAACAAACAGTACGCATTTTACTGTAGTCAATTTACAAAAAAAAAAAAAAAAAAACCATAAAAAAATAGTTAATAAATTTAGGTGTAAATAACCAATCAACTTTTACTACAATTCGCTTGCTGACGGCACACTTTCTGTCTCTGACTTTATTAAGTAACAATGACAATGTGTGTATTGAACTTATAATTAAAAAAATGTTTAATTAAAAAATTAAACACTTTAAAAATACAAAAGTGACACATTTTTGAAACATCTTTATCAATATGTACATATGGATATATATCCGGGAACTATTAGTAAATTCGAGTGAAGTCAACCTGTCAACTGCTATCGATTAATAGACTACTGTAAAATTTTGAGCCACCTGGAAAAAATTAAATTTCGTGTGATGATTAGAAACTGTTTTTTTTTGCGTGAAAAATCATCACCAAAACCAAGGAAAGACTTGATAAATACTATGGGGACTTTGCACCATCAATTTCAATGGTTAAAAAGTGATTTACTGATTTCCCTTGTGATCGAACCAGTACAAGTGACGTTCCGATAGTAAAAGTGCGTGAGGTAGCTAAGGGTGTTAGCATCTCAACCTGGACATGAAAAAGCTCGATTGCTCACACACGACCATATGTGAAACCGTGTAACCACTTCAAAAGAGTTTTTGGCGACGTTCAACCGCAATACAAATGAACTTTTGCACCGTAGACGAAACATGGATCCACCACACCACACCAGAGATCAATGAACAATCAAGACTGTGGTTGTCTCTGGGTGAACGTACACCAAAGAAAGCTAAGGTGGTGGGTCTGTCGGCCAACAAAGTCATGGCCACAGTTTTATAGGATGTGTTATAGTGAGGTGTCATTCAAAGCAATTATCTTAAAAAGAGTAAAGCGATCACCGGCGAATATTATTCAGAGTTTTGGGACAGGTTCGATGTTGAAGCAGAAACGACCGTATAGGACAATGCACGGGTGCACACGTGAGTAGTCACCATGGCAAAAATTCATAAATTGGGCTACGAACTCCTACCCCATTCAACATATATATTTAGCCTCCTGCGACTATTTTTTTTTTTCAAACCTGAAGAAATGGCTTGGCGGTAAAAGGTTCGGGTCGAGTGGAGAGGTCATCACAGAAACAAACGTCCATTTTGAGGCCCTTGAAAAACCCCCGTTATTTGGAAATACAAAAATTGTAAAAAACGCTGGACTACATGTTTAGAGGTAAAAGAGATCGATAGACCTACACACATACGTACGTGATTAATCAATTCCTTTCATCGATCTAATTTTTTTTTTATATATTTGTATGCATGTACGAACAATTAGTGCAGCAGAATAAAAACGTTTACTTCTATTTGTCAACATTTGTTCAGCATTCCAATGATTATAGCACTTTGCACACTTTAAAATTCGAATTCTAGAAAAAACGAGGAGGAAAAAGTCGATTTCAGAAAATTTTTTATTTGAAACGTGGAAATGATCGAGCTGTTTGAAAATTTTCAAACAAAATCTTGAGCTCACGTTCACAGTTCTTTACTATTTGATTCAATAAAGTAATAAAGTAAAAAATATGAAAAATTCTTATTTTCTTCTTCTGATAATCGGAAACCAAGTTTAATAAATCGATTTAAAAGAAAATTTCTTTGCACACAATAAAATGTCAGAAGGGTTACTGATAGCATAAATACGAATATGAGCTACTTGACCCAGTTTAATTACTGTGCATGAGGATTTTCTAAAATATTTTCGGGGGTTTTATTCATTAATATCAGAGTTTAGCGAATAGCTCCAGCTTGGTCTCTTTAGTTTACTTATATTTTTTACGTTTATTCTAAAATATTTCTATTAAATTCTATTTTAATTCATCTATGCCTTTAGAGGGATGTATTTTCTTCTAAATACTAGTTTTTTATGTGAGCAAATTGGATTTTTTTTTTGATGTGCTCAAACAACGTTGAGTACTTCAATTTTGAATTGATTTTATTTGATATACACACACATACACACTACGTTATTCACATAGTATTCCCTACATTTATTCAATGATGGCGTAACCTCAGAAACCACTAACAATATGCTGACTCACAAATCTCAGTAAAAGTTTGTGTTTTTGTTTTTTTTTGTTTTTGTTTTTGTTTTTTTTTTGTTTCCCTTTACCCTAGTGGCAAAGGACAACTTGCTCATTGAGAATAAAATGTTGCGCCGCGTGAAAGGTGAGGGTAGGAGATTGCGGGCAGACAGTGACCGATTCAAGCTTATGTATTCTGAATAGTTGTTGGTTTTGTTAACGTTGATTTAGATATCGCTTGTGTAACACACATACATATGTATGCAATGTGAATGAGAATTTATTTAATTATATTTCACTTAAAGGGTAGGAGCACTAAATAAGTAGGAATGTGTGTTGTTGTTGTTGTTATAGCCGTAGAAAATTCTCCAAATGGGGCTTCGGGGAGCATTGCGGGAGTGACAGTCCTTGGTCGGATAAAAATCCGGGTCGTTCCGGTATAAAGACCCGACTGTCGTGGGAACTATGGAGTTTAGTCGGCTCTTACGACAGGCATGCCTTACCGTGGGTAAATTCCTGAACCCCTAACCCGCAGGGGGTTAGGAATGTGTGTGAGCATGTATGTATTATATTTATTTGGGACACTAGAAAATTGATGTTATTGAATTGGATTTGCCCATTTCACTAATAACCAAGGTCAATTAAGGGCATCGCATAATACAATATGTTTATATTAGCGACCAAAGTTTTCCACATACATACATATGTACATACATACGACTTCTTTTGTAAGATTTTCTTAGAGAGCTTCACCGAATGGTCGTTTTGGTACATGAATATTTATGTAATACTTCTCTAAGGATTTAGTCATTGCTGACATAAAAAATGTATTTGAAATTCAAAAGAATTCTTCAAGATGACACGCTAGTAGCTGATAGGGGATTTGAAAAATGTATTATTATTGCTATTATAAGAACTAAAGTTTTTACACTCATTAAAAAAAAAAAGAAGACAACTAATACCATCCCGTGTTTTTCTAATATTCGGAATCGTATACAATCGGTATGTTAGCACGCACTGCTAATCAACCCACTCGGCTCCTGCTGCCGCCGTGTGTATTTAGCAAACTAAAACTACTAAAAGTAACGTATAAAGTGCATATTTATGTTTTGCCTAAGTAATGTCAAAGAGTTTTATTTATTGATTTTGGAAATAATAAATAAAACATATATATATGTGTATATGTGCATACATATTCACAGCGAAAACGCTGAATAAAAGTGTGAACAAAAACGTCGCGCTATTTGTATACAATATTTTTTATATCGCGAATACTTAAAAGTGAAACGTGACACTTTTGTAAATGACAATCAATGAATTGGGGGTGGGCGGCAGCGAAAATGTTTTTCTATACGGTAAAACATTTGCGTTAACGGCATGAGATTGATATACATATATATGTTACCTCCACGTACAATGTACATACATACCGGCAGTTTACTACAATAGTGTCATAACTAAAAATATTTGATTTATATATATATATATATATATATATATATATATATATATATATATATATATATATATATATATATATATAAATAAAGTGGCAAGTAATTTATGCGGTATGTATGTATGTATATAAAAATGCTATGTTGGCTTCTGTACGCTTCAAAAACTCAAAAAGTTCGGCACCGATTGAGTGGAAATTTTAGCACGATATATAATCCGCATGAAGGACTGTTGTTATCTATTTTTTTCATCAGTCACATATCCGTGGGAGGTGGATTTGGGACTGACCTATTCGAAAAAATCATACTTATGCTTCGATTTGATTGAAATTTGGTACATATCCTTAGGTACCTTTTTGCTTAGAATAGCTGGAACACCACTTTTCTCCCCGAAAAGTAGACTATGGACCGACCTATTCGAAATCTTATTTATGATTTGATTTACGTGAACGATGATTTCCAGGCTGGGAACCGATTTAATTGAGAAAAAATATTAATTTATGCTTCGATTTGGTTAAAACTTTGGATATGTCTAAATGGAAATGGACCATAAGGAGAAAAGTTCAATATCCTTGAAATATTTCTTTACGGGTAAGGGACAAAAATTTGGATAATATGAATGTAAGCATAGGCCCGTGTGTAGTTTGTTCGCTGCGTCATATAATTCTTCTGTGACCGAAGGATGCGTTCGTTTTATTTTGAAGCTTTCATATTGACATTTTCGTGAAAGACTTTAAGTAGTGAATTACCGAAACGCACTTACAAAAACTAGCTAGATTAATATTACAATATAATAAATAAAATTAAATTATAATTTAGTTGATGCTTAATTAGAACTTTAATGACCCTTTGCAACATCAATTAGAATAAAATCTGGAGAAAATACCTAAAGCCACAACAACATGTGGCCGGATCAACTAGTTATAAACAATATAAAACCGTGCGAAAGCCAACTTGTTTATAAGCAGAAACTACACCTTTTGAATTATGTTTTTTTTTTTACACTATATTGTTCGTTAGTTGGGCGCATTTCTGCATACCTAACTCAAAACTCGTATTTTTTTTATATAAATGAGCGCATGTGCATACTTTCAGCGAGTTAACCAGTAGACAATCTATCTGACTAACAAAGAATTCTAAAAATTAATGCGCTTTAAGTATTGCATTATGTAAATACGTACATATGCACATACATATGTATGTATGTATTTGTTAACTAAGTTGTTTTTCTGTTAGTTTTTTTTTCGGTTTGTATTATTAAATCATTTACACTTGGCGTTTGGAAATCATCAAATGAGGATCAAAGTTAAATAAACAATTTCTGTATACTTAAGTACACACACACACACACACACATACACACACACACACACATGTAACAGAAAACCTTGACGACCTCTAGAGTGTTTTTTGTGGGACTCATTACCAGTTTCATTAGAATGTATAAAATCCATTGGATGCTTTAGAATGACAGTTACAAACCCATTTACATGCTTTCCGTCCCCATTATCCTTACCTATCCTTGTTGCACCGTCCCATTATGTCAACAAAATTATGATTTTTTTTATATTATTTATTATTTTCCTTTTATCTGTTCTATTATTACCTATAATTAACTTATATCAATTCAATGCCTTGAAATTTGTTATAAATGTATATGTGTACAATGAAAAGGCCTTGTGTCTTAATGTATCTATAAATGAATTGAAATAAAAGAAATGAAAATTTGCTTATTTAAAAAACATATATAAATTTCATCGCTAAAATCATTTATGTTTTTAATAATTGGCGTTCGCAATAGTGAAGTTAAGCACTGCAGGTGGCCAGTTCAGCACCCAAAATGGTAAGATGTCTCTAATAGCGGTCGCCTGTCGTCAGAGAGTATATTTCTAACATTAGGTAAGATCGTTTCGTAAAAGTCCATCAGTCATTCGGACGCATTAAGACGCACTGCACAAATCGGACGAGAAGCACGGAAGAAAATGGCTTAAGCGGTCAATATGTATAACATTGTATAACTGTAATTACTCATTAGCATACACGCGCTTGATGCCTTGGTAATTGCAGATCAGACTCCTTTGCCAAATTTTTAAACATAACAAAGTACCGTACAAGCAAAGATTACCCAATTAAGTTAGCAACGCGAACGGTATTATATAACTGACCGAACTAATCAATATTTCTATTATATGAACTAAAAGGCATCCATTAAATGCTACAACAAATTGAATTTAATATATTTGGCATATCTAAACTTTAACTTATTATTAATGTGATAATTTCATTTGTATTTTTAGTTTATCGTTTCTATTACCCAAAATCAAATCAAAATCAATCGATACAATACATAATTTGCAAATAATTTTGTCAATTGGCGAGGAAAATTAATTTGCTAACAAACAGTACAAAAAGATGTTGAAAATTTAGATTAGAATTTAGATTAGCAGAGTTAAAGAAAATTATCTAAAAACATATATTTGTAACATATACAATCAATAATACAAGCTGCCAAGAGGAATTAATTAAATAAGTAATAATGTGAATTTATAATATATGTATATGTAGTTACTATATTGCATCAAATGTTATATGAGATGATATTACTCTTTGTGAATTGCAAGTAAATAAAAAGTTCGCTAACATGACAAAAACATCCCAGTTGGAAAAAGAAAGCGACGTGGTAGTGAAAGCTACTCCTACACATGCTTTGTGCTTTTTTTTAAATTTCTTTTCAAAATTTTTTGTCATATCTTCCCTTTTTATTCACCTTTCGCGTGAAAGTCTCACTTGTGAAAACTTATGAAAAGTATAAAATAATCAATGAAAATGGTAAATAATCGAAGAAAATATTGATAAAGTGAGTAAAAATAATTTTGAGAACTACTATTTTGTACGTATTTATAGTTTAATACATAAATTAACAAAAATTTCCAAGAAATATGCAGATAAAGGATATAAGAAACCGCATGTGATCATTATATAAAGCTAATGCAGAAGGTAATTTGTCGATCGCTATCTAAATCTCTAAATCACCACATTACTTTCGTAGGAAATTTGCTGTGTTAGGAGTATTGTAAAAATGCTAAAGCTTGCTTTCTGTATATGGTAACATATCACACAATACCATTTCCAAGGGGGGTGCATAAATGTAAAGTCAAACAATATTATCTGAAAAAATTTTTGCACAAGTGTAAAATGCAAAAATTTATTTTTGAATTATATGCATGTAATTATAATAATACAAGCATACATATTTACGTACATATATATGTTACGTTATGAGCGATTTACAAAACGAATAAATACGAGACCAAAGAGCATGCACTACTATCATAGGCCTGATTATTTCATTGTGTAAACTGGTCTGAGTGATGCGATTTGTAATTCTAACCTATTGCTATTTTATTATTTTATTATTTCTTTTTTTTGTTGCTATTTTTAGCTGACATCAATTAAAATCATTCATTATCAATTCGAGATATTCTTATTTTTCCTTATTATTATTATTATTATTATTATTTAATATTTATAAATCTGACATATCAATTGAATTTACATAATTTGAACGCAATTGTGAGTGATCACAGAAGAATCAATTATATTTTCTCCAAATTGAATTACCTATAATAATAGAGTTGTTCAGTCGCTAGTTTAATCCGCAGGAAACTATTGATATTGGCTACTGGAGTAATTAATTAACATTCGATGAAATCGAAATCTTTGAAAAAAAAAACACAAAAAAGAATATTTTTTTTCCAGAAAATTGTTAGAGAAGTGGAATCAACTTAATAAATGCTCTTTCCAGCTTTTCTTTAATTTGCACCCACTCTGAAGTTCTAACGCGAAGGATGTTACCAAAGATCCAAAGATCGATATAAACCGATCCAGAAAAATCAAAAATCTTGTTCCGCTAAGCACTGCTCGTTGTAGTACACATTTATGTATGTACACTTATATATATGTAAATATTCGTCAACAAAGAAATATAGATACTATAGACTATAGGGTTTCCCATTCGCTACGGCAAACTCATTGCTCGAATGTATTTAGCTTGGGTGTGCAATTGCAGTGATGCAGACTCTCCAAGCAAGTGAAACCAAATATGCAAAGGTGCAGCAAGCAAATAAGTAAATCTCAACATTTTTCTGCTGAATAAAATCTTACAACATATGTATGTACAAATGTATATACATATATGGTATTTAATTTACATATTCACATACTAATTCAGACTGCACTAATAAGTGTATATTTATGTACGAATACTTATCGCACTTGTTTTCTCAACAGCATTGCATTACAACACAATTTATACACATTTTGCTTTTGATCTGCAAAGTATGAATTGAATCAAAATAATTAATTTTTGAGATAAGAGTTATATATAGGTATGTATGCATGTGTGTGTATTTATGAAATCAAGATTAGCTTATCAAAATCAGATTAAAATCATAAATTAGGCACATTTAAATTAAGTACAGAAAATGAGATAAAGTGTTAATTCCGTACGTATAACCAAATCTTAGTTTTTTCCCATTTATACAATAAGTTTAAATTATAAATTTTTATCATTGCATATCGAATTTCCCACAACAATGCTATCATATTAGAGTAATAAACCGTCAATAATAATAAATCACCTGGTGGCAATCACACCTTTATGCAGTCTCAGTCTAATACTAATCATAAAAAGGCGTTTAATAACTATGCCGTTACGTTATTAAGTTTAGGGATTTGCATATTATTAGATATATATATATATATATATGTATATGTATGTATGCACTTGTTGATATGATAAAGCTTTAATTACATCGTAAACTGACAATGATCAACAGGGCAGCTGTCATGCGATCGCCTTAATTCCAAACTATTTAAAAGCTTATAATTCACTTTAGTCCAACCGGTTTAATTATCAATAAAATTTATTAACGGACATTTATTTCATACTTAAAATATGTACTGTACCCTACTGAACTGAGTACCAATCGAGGTGTCAATTCTGTATGCTAATTAAAAAAAAATTGTAAAAAAGTAAAGAAGAAGAATTAAAATACTATCCAATAATAATAATAATAATAGATATCATGTTATAAATACCATTTTTTTAATTATTGAACATATCAACAGTCAGTCTAATTTATAAAACTACATCTTTGAAGCGAAAAAAAAAAATAATAATTGAGAAAATCAATAACCGGCGCTCGGCAAAAGGAAACGAACCAAATATATTTTCCATCATTATCAAGCCAAACCATTCAAATCAATATCAACTGTAATCATTTTGTCAACTGGTAAAATATATCGAGTATAAGTTCCTGCTAATAGCCTATGAGTTAGCGGCTCGTTAGGCAGCTGTGCTCTGTTTCACAAACAGCTTGTGATGTGATTAGCTCATACATATTGAAAATAATTAGACAACTTGTGCAAAGAGATAAGACAAACATGTATTAATGCAGGTGGAATCGAACACAAAGGGTGTACGAAGTGGACAAAGTGTGAGGAAATTAACTAATTAATGCTAAAATACTGTTATTTTATATAAGCTGCAAGAAATTCAATTAATATTTTTTCTACAAAATGGCTTACTTTAATATACTGTAAAGCTCGCTTAAAAACGGAGTTAACAGCAACAACAAATATTCAATTTTTCGATAAAATGTTCGATTATTTTGGCTTTAGTTTAATAATTCCATAGTTAATCAGTTGATACCATTTTATTTATGAAGTTAATTAACTTACGAATGAAATTATAATATTCGATAACTTTACGATAATTTTATTTCGAGAAGATATCATTTTTTTGCAAATATCGAAATTTATAATGAACTGCTATTACTAAGAGTTTTGACACAAAGAGGTAAATAACTAATTTTTTAGTAAGGCTGATTCCAATATTGAAGACAATATGGGTATTCTTTGTGTCAAGAACATGTATGCTACCCGTGCAATGACCCAACAACAAAACACATGTAAAAAAAATGCTCCCCAAAACTATGTATATATATTTCCCACAGATTGCAAGAAAAATTTATAATTTGACTTTAATATGTCATAATTTTGCAACGAGGGTGCTCTCGTTCTCCAGCACAATTCCATACACAGAGAATACCCCTAATATGTATTTCTTTCTTTCTAGCAAATTGCTCTACTTGTATTTCTATAAATTTTTTTCGTAGAAGGCTAAGTGTGCATATCATTTGTATAACTTCATTACAATTGGTAACATAAACAGCTGCCACTGTCGACTTCAACTCAAATGATTTGCTGCGTACTACAATTACATATGTATGTGCTCGTATGTACGTATGTGTGTATATATATTAGGGGTGGTATTGGTATTTACTTGGTAAGTATATGTATTTGCACATTCATTTACATATACATATGTTTGTCACAACTTTATATCCCTAGAAAGCTGATAAACAAAACGAAAATAACTGTGCAGTGTCGAAAGCGAAACGTTATCTTCTGCATTACCCCTTCCTGCATAAAATTAATGATAAGAATTTCTTTTTTAATAAGGCAAAAAGTTGCTCACATTGCTACTTCGCTTATATAGGGACACATGGTCTCCCGCGATTCTTAATATACTCATATCCGTTTTTTTATTTAATTATATTTACTGTTTAATTTAATTTGATTCGAATAAAGACTTGCGCATGTTTAATTACATTATGAAGGTGGTAGAAGTGGTTGCAGATTCCACGAATATTTCCCTGATCTTGTTACTTGAACTCTACCCCTACGTATTAACAATTCCTCAAATTCTGTCTATACTCTATAATCCACAACCATTGCTTAACTTTTGTTTTTTACCTTTACCGAATAATTATTAAAATAAGCGCAAATGTTGAGAATGGCATCATCGTGTATATACTACGTATGTATGTATGTATAAATGGCAGTGAAATTGAATTCATGGATCGTATTATCGATAATGCAATTTAAATATGTTACCAACAAACCAAACAAAGAGCAAAAATATAAATAAAGTGATTACAAATTTTTTGAACAAGTATTGAAAAAATAGCCCATAAAAACATTGATTACAAGTAGCTTATGCTTAAATTTCGAATTCGACAACAGAAACCTGTTGCATTAACGGAACTTGACTTTAAGTTGCAAACTCGTATAAATTAATATCATAAGCACATATGTATGTAATTGTTTTATATCACGCATTTCGAAAGGTACATATTATGGCATAAGTGGATATTGAAAACGTAAAATTTTTAAATAAACTTGTCTTGGAACCAATAGTAGCTCCTAAATACGAAAATGCTTTGCCTATGTTTAAGCAAATGCATCCGTTGACAATTTATGAAGAATTTCAAAATAAGCATCCCACATACTGTAAAATATATTTTAAATCGAATGTAGTAATAATTCCACGAAAAAAGTATCTACCGGAAGTGGCAAATTGAGTGTGAAAGAAAATAAAATCGCAAAATAAGCGACAAAGCAATTTGCGTAGGATGAAATTGAATGAAATAAAAAGGATGTAGGTAAATTTTATTAGCTACTGGAATTCAAGTATATAAAATTAACCAACATTTTCTTTCGTGTTATCAAATATGTGAGTATACTTGTGTATATGCATATGTACATACATATGTACTCTATCTACTCACCTAACATTTGCATAATGATGGCCGGAACCGGTGCCAGTGCTCCAATCGACATGCTCGATTTCCGAGGATGTTTTCGTGTTGTCACAATGCATTAGTTATTTCAAATAAATTAGTTCACTCTCGAGATCTCTCATTAAATTATACTTTCTGTTATATGTATGTACATATGTATGTGATCGTGCTACAGTATTTCGTATAGGTACAAATGTTTACGCTTACGGCGCTATCTATATATGTATGTATACTCTACAATAATATTGAGTTATTTATTATGTGCTGCTTGAGGTGTTTTGTTTTAACACAATACATACATACATCTTTTTTTTTCAATATTCACAACAAAAATGCTTCTCTCACAGTGTACGAATCCATAAATTTGGTAGTTTTCGTATCAAATCTGTTATCAGAATGTAAAAACAAACTACGCATTCTTCAGTTAAGCTATGACGGCACGACAGCGACAGAATTCAGAAATAAATAAATAAAAACATACGCTTTAATGGATTAATTGTTTAGAAGACAGCACGACACCAGAGTGTCAGAACTGTAAACGGTCTTTGTCTTCAATTTATAACTGCCCTGCAGGAAAAAATTATAATTGTTAACTAGAATCCACCTAACTAGTTAGGCTTATTAGGAATTGAATACGAAGTGTTAGGGTGAAAATTATTATTGTTCCGGCACTGGTTAACTGCTACACAACTAAAGAACTGGTATGATTTCATCCTAATATTTAACTCTACATTTTCACTGCAGGGTACTTCAAACGATTACTTTGGAGTTTCTTGAGTAATAATAAATGCTTGTAGTAACTACAAGCAAGACAATGTTTTCCAGAAAAGAAAGCGGCGTTGTCGTCCTGTCGCTTCAATGAGTATTGAAAAGGGAGACGGATGAATCATGAACATGAGGAACACAACAAATGTACTTAAATGTCATGCACAAAACATAATAAGAATACTTTTCCTGCTTCTTCGGCGTTCCTGAATTTCGAAGATTCGAACGACTGCAGAGAAATAATTTAAGTATTGCATTTTGTTTATTATACAAATATACCACAATATACATAAATATTTACATTTTTGTTTCGCTGTAAAGCAGAAAAGCTATGCGTTGTTACCAGCAAAAATGTGGCATAGGGCCAAATAAAAAAATAATCTACTTCCAAAGTATGTGAAGGCTAAAAAGTTTTACATTTCGATTTCTCTTGTGCTTTTCACAGCAAAATTTATACCTTTGTAACTACCAGAAAACAAAGAAGCGGTACCGCAATTTATCCCGAATTTATCAACGGTACAGATAATAGTTTCAATAAATATTTAATTATATTCGCATACAGAAATTCACATATGTACACATAAGCACATTATTTTTTTTACATCTGCAGGACTTCCAATTTTTCAGTGGATTTTCATATTTATTGTACACTTCATTGATTTTGGCTTCCTTTGCGTGGACATTCTTTCAAATTTCAATGACTCAGATAATGAATTGAGGTGTGTTATCCACTTTTTAAGATGATAAAGCACTCATTGTACAAAAACTAAACTGCGTTGCAATTTTATTATCACGCCTACATATCAGCTTTTCGATATTTTATTTGCAAAGCCGATTTTTGTTTGCTAAAAAAATTTGTATTTTATATAAACACACCTATCTTCATAACCACGAAAAAACCGAACGAACGAGGAGAACAGCGGCGAATGCCAAATTACAAGGCAAACAATAAATAATCGTCTTGTTCAGGTTTCCAGTTTCCGAATAAGGGAAAATTATTGAAAGATACAACACTGGAAGTTCAGTGGAACGAAACAGTGTTGGGTTAGCGGGTTTCACCTCAGACACATCCAAAGAGTACATTGAATCGAATTTCGTAAATTTTATCCACAATAATTTCCCAACTCCTTGGGTTACAAAGCACAGCGACTTGTTATGCAACTCTCACTGTCTATTATTTCATTTTGTGGAAGTTTTATCACAAAATTGTTCTTTATGGAAAGCTGGCAATTTGATTTTGGGCATTGGAAAACAATGCAACTATGAGGTGTTTAACAACTCTGTTCATATAAATTAGCTTTCCTGCATGAATCGTTTGAATCAGCTTTTCGTTATTAGTGGATTTAATTTGTTCATTCGTTTCTATTGCTCAGCATAATTATGTCCACAGCACAAAGTACTAATAATTGCATTACATTGCGTGGTTCATCTCAAATTATAGTCGAATATTTGAGTAAGTCGAGCACTGAATAATACATAAATTAGAGCCGTGTCGATGGCGCCAAATCAAATACATTGTTCCAAAAACAAAGCCCTTGAAACGGTACTGCTTTTATTTTCAGAATATGGTATTAATTCAATTCTGTTTCAACGAGGGATTTATCCACCCGAGACTTTTGAGAATACCCAGCAATACGGTATAACCATATTGATGTCGAAAGATAAAAAGATTGAAGAGTTTCTGGCAAATGTGTTGCAACAAACTGAAGGTAGAAGAGTTGTGATGCAGCCATTGTAGAACTATCACCCATATTTATTTTACCTTATTTCAGAATGGCTTGCTAAAAATATGATAGAGAAAATATCGATGGTGATTACAAACGCACACACAAAAGAAGTTTTAGAGTGCTGGGACTTCAAAATGCAGGCCGAATTGGGTGACGGCGAAACCGGTGATTCCACTAAATTAACGTCCAGCAAAGAACTAAAACGAATACAAAATGAAATTCGAGATGTTATGCGTCAAATATCGGCTACGGTTACTTATTTGCCTCTGCTAGATTGTATTTGTACTTTCGATGTGATGCTGTACACATTACAAAATTGTGAGGTTCCTGAAAAGTGGGATGAAACTGGCGCTGTGTTCATACAGAATGCGCAAGCCGTACAATTACGATCTTTCTCGACCGGTTTGCATAAAGTTGATACTGTAGTTAATTACAAGATGGCTTCGTAAATACTGTTTGAAGTCATCGTCGATTATTTTAAATATGTTGAACCTTACAATTCTAATTTATATGTATACTATTAATGTAAGCAGTTATATTTTTTGCTAATAAAATTTAATATTTAATACTGTAATTCAATGAGTAATATATGTAAAAAATCAGATATCAGCAAATTATTAGGCCTTACTCCACATTTGTTTCATAAAATAACATTTATGTAAATCGGTCGCTGGATGATCCATGTGATCCATTAATTGAGCTCAATCTTAGTCCTAACAAAAAGTAAATTACCGAGCCACGGAACTATATAAACGCAACTATATGAATGATTGCGTTCGTATGTTAATTACTGATTATTGATCAAAATAGAAAAACTAAATTTGTATTTCTTTATTGTGATGAATGATAAAATTAAATCATTTTTAACTCTAAAATGCCGTCATAATGTACTAATTAATTGATTTCTATAAAAGTAGAACAGGTTCATAAAGTGGAAATTGTAACATTACATTAAAGGACGACAATTTTACATTGAAAAATATTTTTCGTAAGACTTAATAAATTTTAAGTACCTTCTTGCTTTTTTAAGTTTAAAAAAATATTTATACAATCTGAGGAGCAGTAATTCCGACTCCTAATTTACATGCTACTTTTTTATATGTTATATGCAATTTAAAGCTAAAATAGTAAACATAATCGCGTACAATGCCTAATCAGTACCAAAATATTTTTGTCCAAAATG
Source organism: Neoceratitis asiatica (assembly GCA_030068015.2). Lineage (NCBI taxonomy): Eukaryota > Metazoa > Arthropoda > Insecta > Diptera > Tephritidae > Neoceratitis > Neoceratitis asiatica. The sequence continues at coordinate 92,055,046 of CM061526.1, forward strand.
ATTAGGTGCAACCGGGTGCAGCTCGGAAGTAAGAATTTTAAGTTTGGGGAAAGCACCAACTACAGTTTTCGCAGCGATCGGTGTGCAGAAGAGATTTGATAATATAATGCAGCTTTCGGGGACACCGTGCTCTTTAAGTACATTAACAGCCTAAAAATATATACGCATATACATAACTGAAAAAAACTACATCTTCCTCAGATAATATTTTTTACTTACTTGCAAAACTGTATTACCAGTGGACATAATGGGATACATAAGCAGAACTTGACGGCTAGCAATGTCGTCAGGAAATCTTGCATAAACCACACGCGCTTCATGCGTATCGGCGTCAGACTCAACCAATATTTTTCCAATGCGTATTGAACGACAGCAATCTCGCAAACCTTGTTCCATTGCTTCACCAGATCGTATAATGGATACGCCACAATTTCCAGCCCGATACTTCAATCCGTCGTATGTTGCACCGGTTGGTGTTTCTACGCGACAGTCTGAATATGGCAGCTGGTTAAGGGACTCCTCGATGACCAAACGTATGAGCCGATCAGCGTAAAATTTAAAGTCGCTGCGAGTTGTGTTTCTATATTAAAGATAAAATATAAAAGATAAAATTTTTACTAAAAATATAATTTTTTTATAAACTGTTACTTATCACGCATGATGGTTAATAGCTCAGCTACTTGTGAATTGCAATCTAACAGCTTTAAATTTGGTCCGTATTCTTCAAGTATTTCAGAAGCTTTAAGTGATGCTACCATTACCGGCCCAGTACTTGACACAGCTGTTAAGCTGCCATTATTGATTTCGCCATTACTATTGCTATTGTTGTTCTCACCATGTTGATTTTGAGGAGCGTGAATTGCCGATTCTGCACCTGCCATGGTATTATTGGACAAAACAGTTGATTTATCTATTAATATAAAAATGGGAACTCCAAGAAAATTAGTTCCAGTCTGGCAAAATAAGTATTTATATTAAAAATTTCTTTTCACCTTACACCGCTTATTATTTAGTCAGCTGTTTCGATAAGAAAATGTGAGGCTTATCGATAAATTGATATCTTGCTTAGTCAGGTTTACATTAAAATAATAGTTAAATTTCGAAAAACAAAAATCAAAAGACGTACAACTTATCTCCCACGAAGAAAAACATACAAAAATCAAAAAGTAATGAAACTACATATTCAATTTCTAAAACTTTTTTACAGTTCATTGATTTCCATTTCCTTTGACTTTGGTTTGTGTGAAAAAATAAAACCGATGGCAGAAATGACTTAAGCTCCGTGTGGAGTGAAATATTGACTTTGGCGTCTAAGATGAATACAAGCCACTCTACGAAATTTCTATCATAGAGATCACATGAGCCATTACTCACCTTTTTGCGTTCGTTTACCTACCGCTGATTTTAATTTACATTTATTTATAAAAAGGAAAACGTCTTAACAATTTAACTAAAAGCTTAATATAACAGAATATTAGCTTCTTGATAGAATATAAAAATGTTCATTGACACGCAAAGAAATAAAGTCCTATCTGCCATACGCTTAAAAGTTTCGAATTTGGCATATGTCAGAAATAAATGCAACAAACATTAAATAGCGAAATTCTAAAAACAAGTCGATGAGTTCTACAGCTGATAACTATTGTTGTTAATGCCGGTTCCATTTTGATTAATTTCGTCATATCCACAAAGTGAAAAGTTTTTGCGTTGGATACTTTACAAGCTACGTAAATATCTCTTTACGCTTCCACGTTGTAATGAAGTAAATTATACAGCATCCTTTCGCCATTATTTGAAAGTTGTAGTGATCATTAGCATAAAAATGAGCTGTAAAAACCTAGCAGGATTGTCCACTAATGCGAGCATTTTAATACTGAACGATGATTGTTTGTTGGAAATTTTCAATCATCTCGAGTTGCACGATCAGCTACGTTTGGCTACTATATGCCCTCGCTTGCGAAACGTTTACCAATATTACTGCCAGAGGCATTGCAAATATTTGATGGCAGATGATATCAATGACCTGAGCACAAAAGAGATCAGACGATTCTTTGAAATTGCTGGTGGATCCTTAGTCGGATTAATTAACCTGCCGCACACTGATCAGGAGCGTAACGAATATGTCACTCAAGTTCATAAGAATTGTCCAAATATACGCCGTATACATTTTGGCATGACAAAAATCAAATCAAAATGTTTACGCAAGCTATTCATGAACATGAAAAACGTAACTTGCTTGCATTTACAAAAATGTTCGTTAAATGACAATGCAATGCAAAGTGTATCGGAGTTGACCACATTAGAAGTTTTGAAATTGGAGGGAGAAGAAGACATAACAGGTAAGTTGAACAATTCAAATATTTCACTGAAATGGTACAAGTGTTTTAAAATATATCTCGCAATTTAGGTCGTTATTTGAGTAGACTTACAAACCTAAAAGAACTAGCGTTAGTTGAATGTGGAATCAAAGATGATTACTTCGTTGAGATATGCAAATCTCTTAAGTATCTCCAAAAGCTGACGCTGCAGTGGTGTGAGGCACTCACAGATGTAGCTATTGCAGCGCTGTCAGAGCATTGTGTAAATATAGAAACACTCAATATATCTTGCAATCAAAGCTATGAATATTACGCAATAGCGCAACTGCCAAAACTTGTTAATTTAGAAATATCAGCTGAAATGTTTAGAACACAATCATTCAATTTACTGCTTAACCGTTTAGCCGAATGCAAAGCAGAGCAATTGGAGTGTTTGCGTATATTCTCACCACGACTAATTGTGGATGAGGGCATGAGTCCTTTGTCGCAATTTAAAAATTTGAAATTATTTGGCTGCGATTGTAGTAAATACATAGATGCTGCTTGTTTGCGATACATTTGTGCACTACAACACTTGGAAGTTGTTAGTCTGAGATACTGTCGCTCTGTCACAAACGAAGCTGTTTTATTGTTGTTGGGCGGCTGTCCAAAATTGAAGTATATAAATTTAATGCACTGTGATCAATTAACGGATGATTTAGTTTACAAAACTATAGATTTGCTGCAGACAAAGCAAAGTGAAAGGCAACATGTATGTGATAACAAGCCAGTGCTGATGATGGTTGCGGGCACGAAAATAGGAAGCCTTATTGCGAAGGTAAGTGTTGGATGTACATTACCATTTATTATTTGGCTAATTTTTTTTTTTTTTACTTTTAGGATGATACTTACCTTGTTGCATTGACCAGCGGAATTTTAAGATTAAGTTTCGCTAATCCCTTTCAATATCCATATGAAAACCTATACTATACATTTAATGTGCCGGCCATTGGTGACCTAAAACATTTCTATTGATATAAAGAGCCAGTTGTCTTGTAATTTATTTATTAGTTTTTAAATTGGTAGTGATTAAATAACCCATATTTCTAAAGATTTATCAATTTTATTAATTTATTGCAAATAAAAATGTTCTACAACATAATTTAGTTGTTAACTTCTTGGCGGCTTTTAGGCTTGTTAAATTGTAAGATTTATGTAAAAATATGACAACTATTAAATAAAATCGATAAAAATGTATAGAAAGTTTCTAAGGATATAAGCAAATATGTATGTTGCCGCCTTAAAATCGGTCTGTCAAGTACAGTTTGAAAGTTTATGTAATATTACAATGTAATCCAAAGTGGTTAATGGAATTTCTTTGCAAGCAATGGGCAGGTTGCATTTAAGTCTCAAGGCGATATATACTCTTCAATCATCAGCTGTTGTACCGTGCTTTTATACTTGTTCATAAAACGAGTTTGGATAATAATAATTTCCTCTTCAAATAGTCAATAACAGTATAAAATGTCATTTTCCTTACCTTTGAAACCAAAAAATTTTAAACAAATTTAATTGATAAACTATTTGATTTATGTATATCGATTATATATTCCATTTTATGCTAAAATTTTTGTTTGATTCAGATTAAGGCCTTCCTTATTAATAAAATTATTACTGATAAGACATTTATTTTATATTCCTTAAATGTTAAGCAATTTACAAATCATACGACTTCTAATGTATATTATTCAACTAGTTATTGATTTATGTATGCAAACGTATGCTCGTACTCGAAATTTTCTTTCATTACTTCAATTCATTCATTTAAATGCAAACCGTACTCAGAAGAAACAAAATTCACATTTAAACAAGCAATTTTATTCGGGAAATGCAAGGAAAAGTCAAAAAGGCAAACCATAAAAAATACTAAAGAAATACTATATGTATAGTGTAAATAATATATATTAATCCTCTATTTTATTATAAATGCATTGTTACGTTCCCGTTTATTTTTCTTATTTATTGCCTGCTGCACATTGTTTCATTTACTGTATTTCTAAAAAAAAAAAAGCGTGAATTATGTTTTAACAACTATTTAACAAATTAAATTAGAACAAATTTCATTGTACATATGTAAGCATTTGTAAAAGAAGTTAGCGGCAATATGCATGTATGTAAGTTTTTGTGAATTATAATTCTCTTTATTCGTGTATTGTTACGTGACATACGAATTTATGTGTGTATGCAAGTAATTATCTTTGTTTTCTGTTTAATTTCGTATTTTTTCTTCTGTTATTTATGGGCGGCTTTGTAAAGTTTTCAAAATTAAATAAATATAACTATTATTTTAGCATATTATACAACTGTATTTAAACTCTTCTTCTTCTCTTAAACTAAATCAAAGCGAAACAATTAAACATAAATATTTTTTTTGTTTTTGTTTTAAACTAAAACATTTTGGCACTGTAAAGAAAATAATTACATAAACTATTTCGAAATTATATTTATTATATATAGTTATTATAAAAATTTGCACGTCCTTTCTCGATGTGGCGCATTCAAGTGGTGTTTGCATTGGTTGATATTCTCAGTATACTGGCATGACGTTGCTTACAAACAGCGATGGCAGACTGATTTCGTTGATTATTGTAAAATGAGGAATATTGGCAAAATAACATATTGAAATTTCCTAACACAGTTCGATTTTCGCTAAAAATTGAAAAAAAAAAACTACATATAAGTAACAAAAGCAAAAAATGCCGTTCTTAGTTACATATGAAGAAGAGGCCATAATTATCTTCAAATAAGAAACGGTCGGTACCAATTTCATTATATTTAATATGATTTTCATACATATTTGATTATAAACAAGTTAATTGTGATGACAATTTTCTATTTAATTTTTTTCTAACATTTTTCTGAAGACAATTGTTGTTGCATTAGTTACAGTCTGTATATAATATCATGTTACGCTAAAGTTATTTATAAATAGAAATTTTATGCTGTTAAGTGTTTTCTTTTAGATTTCAATTGATCCAACGATTTTTTGGCAAAGTAACCCTAGTTGAGGCCGCATGGTTGAGTGGTTAGCAGTTCGTGCTACCATGCGGACGGGTCTTTGGTTCGAATTCTGGCTCAAACAAAATCCAAAAATTATAAAAAATTATTTTTAATTTAAAATCCATCAGTCGCTCGGAGGCGGAATAAAATAAACTGTAATCTCATCTGTTTGTTGGAAAAGACTGGCCGAAAATCGATTCGGCGGTTACAAAACGCCACTTATATATATATATATCTAAATCTCCAGTGGAGACCTCCTTTGTACTTTGGGAAATTTAGACTGGGCTTGCAAATCATAACCGTTACATAACAACTAACATTTCGTTAACATTTATTTCTCAAAGACTCGTGCTTTTGTTTTTAAATTCGATTCTAGTACAGAATCTACACTCTAATCCTAAAATCTCTACTTTTAGACACCAATAACAATCCGCAGGGCTTATAAATCTTCATCGCTTCGTTTTGTAAGTTAATCTCAATGTGTCTATAGGAAATAAATTGGATGCTACTGAAACAAGGGGACTTTGAGTTAGAGCCAAAAATAACAACCGGAATTGTCAGTCAGTAAGATTCCCTCATGATACTATTCACCTGATAACACCTCTGAAGCATATATATATATATATATATATATATGTTTGGCGCTTTGTAACCGCTGAAGCGATTTTTGGCCGAGCTCCTCCTCCAATTTGTGGTTTTGCGTCTTGATGTTTAAGTCGCCTCCGAACGGCTGATGGATTTTTACGAGGAGATTTTTTTCATATCAGAAATACATAAATAATAATCTGGGCTCGAACCCAGGCCTTCCGAATGGCAGTATGCAATGCTAACCATTCGGCTATCGCGGCCGCCAAAGCATACTTTCTGCTATATTACTTTCGTTCCGTCTTCTAATTCCATCGAAGACGCTGTTTAATATACATGCGAGTATGTTACACTACCAACTATCGAAACAGTATCCAAGACAGTTGAATGTAGGCCCGAATCGAAGGGTTCGTTGAAAAAGTGAATTTAGTCTAATCTTTTACTAATTTTCATTGAAGCCCCTATTCTTTTGAACCGAGACCCATTCGCAATTGTTCATAATTATCGCTTTCATCTATAGTCGTCCCAACTAGTGTCTTAGTACATCTAAAAGTGGAATTTCGATTTCTATTTACTCTTCTGAAACGTATTATAGGCAGTTCTTTGTTCAAGCTTTATCTATTCAAACACTCGAATTTTCTTCGAAATCCCACAACAAAGGTTACCTTATCAAAATTATAGAAGGAAAAATATTGAATTTTCGGGGGAGGTTTTTACTTTTTCTACAAGATTATTGGTATTATTAGTTGTATTTGTGCGTCGTTCCATCAACCATGCCATTTCATTCACTTCACACTTTTTTTCCTTTAAGCCGCCGTTCCTATTCACCTAAGCTCTTTTTTTTCGAGTATAAACTGCTCCTTGAATTTCGTCAAAGAGTCGAACGATTATTCCATCTGCTGCTACACCATGCCATAATCGGTACGCACCGGCGTTGGTTGGTTGTTCTGTTGTTTCTCCTTATTCGCCGCCGCGGCAGCTGCCATATTCAGTTCCACCAGCGTATCGATACTATTCAGGCTTACACCTTGCAGTATCTTCTGCGCCGCCAATGAGGTAAAATTAAATGATAAATCCGTTAGGCTGGGAAAATTATAGAGGTCGTCCTTAGCTGCGGTCGTAGCCGTTACGGGACCACCACCGCCAGCCTCACCATTAGGGTCTTTTGACAAGCTAAAACGACGATCGAGTCCCTCTTTTTCTACAGACTTGTCATTCGAATTCGTGCAGTTATTATCTTTTAAAGCTAAATTTGGTTCACTACCAACAGTGATGATATTTTTTTGCAATATATGTGCCAGATCTTCACCATTGATAGCTGGATTTGAGTTGAGAACGTTACCGGTCTTTTGCAGGTTACCTGATGATTCATAACGATTTAGGTTCTTCAAGTCACAAGTGGAGTTCATCAGTTTCGCTTGTGATGCATCTTTCGTGTTCTTCTCGTAGAATCGCAGGTTACCTATAGAGCCGGCAATCTCAAAGTCTTGCTTAGCTGCCAAAGCTGCCATGGCAAGTGTCTTCTCGCCGCTAGGTGAGTTCGGGTTGGACTCGTTCTTGAGAACATTGTTTTTGTAGACAATATTGCTGGAGCCGTGTTGTGGTAGTTGGAGGCACAACTTACGACTGTTATTCATGGTGGCATCGTTGTTGATATTTTTGGTGAATTTGGAGTTGTCTATCACCTCCGACGAGCTTAGGGTGTCTAGATTGTCGGGCGATGTTTCGCTAATAAACGAGATCGAATCGCATGTTTCCGAGTTCGCCTCATTCTCGCTGATCGAGTTGTCTTGGTAAATGTGCTGTATATTTATTGGTTGCTGCTGATGTTGTTGCTGTTGCGGCTCCATTGTTTGGTGGTGCGTTGGCGCATGCGCTTGTGCGTAATTTCGTTTCTGTTGATCTTTCTGTTGTTGTTGTTGTTGTTGATTCCTTAATGGGGTCGTTTCTTGTTTGGATAATGTTTTCTTAATGATCTCACCCTTTTCATTGGTAGTGGTCTCATTATTGATAATATACACGTTCGAGTTATCCATAAGCTTTCCGTTCTCCAGCGTAATGACGCTACGCGCGGGAGAGTTCTGCACAAATATCTTAGTGCTTGGAATACTGCTCTGACTGCCATTCGAGGTGGTCACTTGCAGTGTAATCGAGTTGTTCGAATTAGAGTTGGGTATGCCATTCAAGTAGGATTGCCCACCGGTATTGTTGTTCGATTTGCCGCCTTTCGTCGTTTGCTGATTGGTGATCTCCTCAAGTATTCGCGAAGGTGTGGAGGAGCGCTGTCGTTGCGACTGCTCAGCAGCGCGTGCACGCATAGCTTGATGACGTGGTGTACTACGCGGCGAACCATTTAAAACAAGTATTGACCGTGCGGGACTCTGCTGAACCACTGCTGTATTGGTCGAACATTGCGAGTCAAGACTAGAATGACCACTGGTTTTGCTGAATGACACCTTACCGCTGTCGATACTCGACGGTCCCGAGGTAAACATGGACGAGGCTTTGCCCGACTCCAAACTTGATGGACCGCTTTGCACGCTGCGATAACTGACTTTGCCGGCATCCAAGTTGTTGGTATAACCATTTATTACAATGTTATCCGTCTGACGCTTGGTCGTGGACGTCTTTAATGTGCCTGCGGTACGTGAGGGCGACTGCTCGAAAATGTGTTTGCCAATAACACTCTTTGAGGAAGATTTTTGTGCGTTCGCTGTCGCAATGGCGGCCATTGCGGATGCCGTCGTTGTGTGATTTGGTGCGGAAAGACGTGACAATGTTGTGGAGGAGCGATTACTATTATTCGTTGACGTTGGCGCAGTGGTGATGCTAGTCGTACCATTTGCTGTCGCGGGTATGGATTGTGTTGAACGGGGCAATGAACTGCTGCAGTAGACCGGTGAGCGACGGCGTATGGGCGAGCAATCACGTGACGATATAAGGAAGGTAGAATCGCTGGACATGTTTCGCCGATGTCGGCGTGGCAGTGTCAGTGAGCGTTGGCTTAACTCTGAACCATCGTAGAACGTGGAATTGGAAAGCGTATGTACCACCGGCATGTCCTGCACAAGAGTCAATATAAAATGGTTAAAGTGTGTTAAAACAGTAAGTTATCGAGACTGATTTAAGACTTACATGATCGGCTGTTTGTGTGCCAACGCTGTGTAAGTGCACCGCACGAGAATTGAACCACTCTGCTGGCGGGAACTGAGCTGAGTATGTCTCAATTTGACGTTGCTTGGTGCGTCCACTACGTCGGAAGAGACGAGACAGCAAAGATCCTTTTTCTGGAAGCAAAATAACAAGTGTTAAGTAAGTTTGAGTATCAGAATTGAGCCCACAAGCCCTGCATTTTACAAGTCTCTCGAATTTCACTTACTTGGTGACGAAGAATCTGTGCTTTGGTACTCCGAGCTGCTACTGTCCGTGGCTAAAGTTTGTGCATAAGTCTTGGAGAGACTTCGCGTCGACGCGCAACGCTGCAGTCGCTTTGAAGAGCCAAAAAGACGTAAACTATGCCTCCTCTCCAGGCTGCGAGGCGTTGGGAATGAGGCGCTCCGTCGCTTTGCCGCGCGTGGGTAAAGTATTTTATCATTTGGATTACCTGTTGAATTGAGTGGAAGGTATTGAATATGTTTCCCGAGATATAATTGTGTCAGCTGCTTACCGCCGCATATAACATCGGCCAAGTTGGTTTGTATACATTGATGTGTTAGATCACCATCCCGTTCTGTGGAGATTTCACCGTACAATGAATGAAGCGCTTCCGCATTGGTCATGAGCATTGTGCGTGCTTCTTGAGGTATTTCGTCGGTTTCTTCAAAGCCCTGGTAACCGTTGCGATTGGCACGCGGTCGTGAACGGCTGCGGCGTCGTCTAAAGAAAATTGTATGTAGTGAAAATTTAAAAGTTTTTATGAATAATATAAAAATTGTAAGAAGATCCAACACAAGCTGAATACTTTCCCACCGTTTGTCAGGCATTTATGTATTTATCAAACCATATTGTTCCCATCGAGGGGTCCGGTTTCAGGGTGGTCTCTTAGATTAATTTCCTTTACAACGAAATTCATCTTATTAATGAAGAAGCCAAAAATTTAGCGCATACCAATCCTTGAGGAGCTGGCAGCTAAAATTTTTCGATCCTATCCTCTACTAAACTTAAAGAAATCTTGAACACTTTAGTTATATGAAAATCACCGATTACATAGATCGCCCGCCAAGTCTCATTGTTTCAAGGTCTAACTGGAAAGAGGAGAGCCTTTAGTTGTATTCTGAAAGTTGGAAGTGGTTGATGATCCCGAGTTTTTATCAGAGGTATTTTGTTGAGAAGACCACTACACCCAGCGCTACGCCTCGCATTCTTCTGTATTATTGACAAAAGCTAAACAAACATTCTCACAATTGGATCTCCATCAGATGCATGCGAAGCTTTAGTACTAATTGATCTTACATATCACAAATAACTGTGTTTGACATGAGTAGAGTCCTGGTACTGCTCTCTTAAACCTAGCTCACTCTTATGTTTGCAAAACACTGATTTCAATTCAGTTGCTGATAGGCTGTTTACATAGAAATAAAATTTCAACGATGAATACTTACTCTGGCGTAAAGATGAAGTAACCCTTTGAGGTTTGATAAATTTTCTGTTCCTGCATCAGCTGCGCCAGCGTGTCATAGATGACTTCGGTGGCTGGTGGTGTCATATGCGGAAATCGTATGCTCAGCTTGATGCGCACATTTTCTATGGTGGCCGAATGACCCTCTGAAGTAAGGTCCATAATGACATCACAGAGCGCCTCAGGTAATGGCGTAAATTGTCCTTGCACAGTCGGTGTTACGATGCAGTCATCGATGTCACCTTCAATACATGAGAAAAAGAAACAAAGCGATAATTAGTAAATATCGTAAATTATCTATCCTTATGGAAATTTTTAGGAGTATTAATTGTAATAAAATAGATAGTTTTATTTATAAAAAAATTTCACGAAAAATTTGGTTGATTTCGCTCATTACTATGTTATGTTACGAAATATTTGAAAAGTCCAAGAGAAATGCTATGCCATTTGTCAAGTGCTAATTGAATTGAGATCTCTTTTTAAGCCTAATGCACCAATCGACATAGATATTTATGCATGTATGTATGTACATGTTGAAACCTCACATACTCGATCATTGCTACCGAGTAACCATCGCCGCTTCTACTTTTCCTTTTTGTAAGTTTATTAGTTGGCGCATCCATTTAGAGGTACAATTGATTTTTTTAATTACGAGTGTTTCGTAAGAGATACAAAATCATGCAACTGCAATCCGGTTTGATTGGATTCACCCAAGTTTGGTGCGAATCAAATGTGAGTTTTCAATTAACTTTTAATTCATCATAATACCATTTGCTTCCCAGTTGAAGGTTATCCAGAAATTGTCATTGATGAAGCTGCATTTGGGGCGATTACAGAAACAACGTTTATTATTTGTTCATTAATTAAGACTAAATAAAACTAAAATTGTTGCAACTTGTTTAATAAGGAGTGTTTTTTTTTAAATAATAATAGTCATAGACATGTGACCTTGTACTTGGCTTTCGCCTTTTCGAACAATGAGTAGCAGAGGTTATCTCTCGATATGCCATTATAAATATACGAATGATTTTTCAGTGTACGAAAATTCATAAATATCGATCTCAAGACCTTGCTAGTTACCCAATATTTACAATAGAAGCTTTCAGTGAGTGCCAAAGATAACTTTTCCCAAACGATTTCTGCTTACTAAAAATTTATCCAGCATTGCTTGTCTCTGCAGAATATTCCTTTTCAATACTGAAAATTCTGAAAACCACTTTTCTAGATTGGATTAGCCCCAGTGATTGCTCATTACAGAAACACATAAAAGAAAGGCCGCAAACAATCAAGTTACTGAATATGTTTCTTAAAAATGGGTAGCTAAAGTTTGCTTATTGATGAAACTTACAATAAACATTAAACGAATGAAATGCACTTCCAAGCTCTCCACATACTCCCTCATCCCTCTCTTTGGTTGTTGTCTGAAAATAACTAACGGAATGGAACGGAGGCGACCCTTCTACTACAGTATTTTCCAGGCGAAGGTCTTCGCAGCAGAGGAAGCTGCGGAAATAGCTAACAACGCAGGAAAACACATAAGAAACAGCAACATATACGTCGATAGCAAAGTGGAAATTAAGGCAGTAGTCTCATATAGTATTACGTCAGAGAATGTCTCTAGGAGTATGAAGCAATGAATAAGGTGGCTGCAGAAAATCAGCTGCAAGCATACCTGTTTCCAGGTCACAAATGCAATATGGGAAACAAAATAATTGATGAGATTGCCAAAAGTGCAATTCGTCTGGCTACCGACCCAATATAGAATATTTGAAAGTCGCCAAAAATGCTACACAATCAAATTTCCGAAAGGGCTGGAATACGGATCAGGGTGAGATTGAACGCTTAACGTCTTGCAAGACCGCTACGATCATGTGCACTGGGCGACAATGAAGGAAAATACATCTTATTTTATCCACACGAGCAGAATGGGCTTTAGTAACAATGAATAGAAAGTGTTGGGAGGAAGACATGAGTGAGACGATGGAACACCTCTTTTGCTTCTGTCCGCCTTTATCTAGAACTCACCTTAAACATCTAGAAGCTTCGCAGTTCAAAGGGCGAGAGGAAGTATCAAAACTGGAAATCATTTCTCTCTCAAACTTCGCAAAAATGTTTCACGTCCTACACACCGACTACTTTAGCTCGAAGTTTTTGTCTTTTTTTATGAAATAATAAACTTTTGTATTTGTGTATCTTTTTGTTTAGAATAAAATGTGTTGAAAAAAAAGTTGCATAACCTTAATATGGAAAGAAATCCTGACATTACTCATCCTATGTTTGTTTAGTTATTTATACACCCGAGATGTGTTAGTACAGTGGTAGGACTGGGATACAGTTGTACAATTACTCTCAAAGGAGCTTGTTGAAAGACCACTGGTTGGTTAAAGGAAGGACCTCGAGGTACTCTTCAAATTTAGTTTGAAACTGTAGAACAGGTTCGATCCATCTAAATTTCGATTCAAAAGTAGAGAGAGGAATTGAGAGCTTTAAATCTTTCTAAAGGATTTTTTTGGCTAAGGACCGGGTGGAGGCAGACCTGTTGAACATATGTTAAGTCTGGCTCGTATTCGAACTTTAATTTAGAGAATATAAAAAACTACAACAAATACCTTTGATGTCTTTGAATTTCCCGCATTTCGAGTATTACATTTGCACTTCTGAACACTCTTCTTAATTTATGAGCTCACGGTAATTTTACCCATGAAAAGTTTTTTCACTTTTCACAATTTCAACGAAAATATTTAATAATAAAAAAAAACAATAAAAGTAACAGTAGCTGAAACCTTTTTAACTTAAAGTTAATGCAAAACCAAAAAACATGTAAAAAAAAACAATAAAATCATTTGACTTCCATAAAGATAATAATAAATTTAGCACTTGACTTCACTTGCCTCCTCAGCTATTCGCTCACTTCCTCCTCCGACTGATGCATTCAATGAAAGGTAATGGACCAAAGCGCAACGCTGAAGGTATTTACCTCCACGAAGGCGCCGCCAAGTGTGCAGTGGTCGGTGTTTGGCTGCTTGCCCTCGTCGACCATTGCCATTGACTCTGGTGATTGACTTCCGTTAGTAATGAGCCTATTATTATTAAAAGTTTCTTTATTTTTCATGAGCTACACCTGCTGAGTGCATGCAAATTAACTTTGTTGTTTGCAAGTTTCCGTAGTGTTTGCACTGCACTATTGTTTGGAAAATTCATTTATGATTATTACTTGCGATTTTTAGTAGAATATTGCCTTATTTTGGCAGCTTCATCAATTATTTTCAATGCGTTATTAATTTTTGTCTACTGGGAGGTCTGTTGAGCGCTTTTACATTCGTTTTCTTTTACTTCACTAGTCCTATACTCGTACATATACAAAAAGGATCTTTAAAACCATGAAATGTTTCTTCAAAATGGATATTGCGTTGCTGTGTGCGATTAAAAGTTTTTCCTCCGATATTTAATCTAACCCTTTGCTCAAGTCGCAATTCCCCTTGTGATTTATTTTGCCAATTGGTTTTATAAGGCAGATAGCATAACTAAACATTTTGCTAAAAAACAGATCCGCTAGGAATTTGTCCTTTCGGCAGAATACTGGAGATGCTTTCCGATTGAATCCGAAGTAAAACCATTTCTACGATCTTTGCTCAGTTCTCCAGCTTTGGTCTGGCTGAGTTCTCTAACTCCAGGTCATTTCAAAGCAGTAAAATCTATAATCCACTGGAAGAAGTATTTTCAAAATGCGTATTTGAAATTTTGTTAGGAATGTTGCTTTGGTTGGGAATCAAACTATGGCTTCGTGCACGCTTTATTGCATTCTCGTCTTTACTTGTGCGCATTCCTAATCGGTATCCGCTTTTTCTTACAGAGTACACAAATTTACAACAACTTAAATTATTTATTTTGTAAGCATATTTCCGCCTCTGTGTTGTTGGCAGGAGGTACGCTGGCGAACATTATATACGAGAATTACCTGTCGCGTGGCAAGTATACTTTTTTCTCATCATCACTGAGAGATGCTTATGCAGGATAGCAACAGTGTGTGGCCCACAGATTGTGGATCGTATGATCAAAACGCTTAATCGTGGCTGAAGTCAACAGTCAACAGTCAACATCGAACAGCTGGCGGGCGACAGGTGTCAGTTGTGGGCGTTCCTTTAATTACACACACATACACACACACACACCAATCTTATGGCGTATGTATGTGTGTATATGCAAGTAATTATATAAATATGGTAATTATTATGCAAGTGTCTGATGTTGATATTACATTTTGATTTTATAAGGAAGTTCCAAACATATTTATATTCATTCAGAAAGTATAAATATGCGCAGATGCAAAGTGTTGTACAACCCAGTGGGTCACTTTTACCTAACACGAAAGAATTTGAATGTACGAAAGCATGCCTGTCAATGTTAGTGAAGTTGTAAAGTGAGCTACTCCGAAGCATGCGCAGCGCCTTTATTAAAAGCTTGCTACCATTCATATCATGCAAGAAAGAGTAATGCCGAAGATGTCGTCGCTCTGGATAAAATAATTATTTTTCATAGGAAATTTGCTGGGTTAAGGTTCAATATATTCTGAAATGTATAATTGATTTGGCGATGGGTTACTTTCTGCGTATTCTAAGTGGGCAGTTAAATGAAAATTTTTTCAGATAAAAAATATGTGTTAGCGGTTGCGATAGCCGAGTGGTTAACAGTGCGTACTACCACGCTAAAGCTAACGGGCCTTATTCTCGACTAATCTAATTGCGGTTACCCCACTGCAGGGAGTGCCAACCTGTCCGGGTGTCTTTCTGACATGAAATAAAGAGTCCTCATAAAAATTCATTAGCCGCTCGGAAGCGTTCTGTAATGAACTGTAACTGTAGGTAGATTCATTTGTCGGCAAAGCATTAAGACGCAAAACCACAAATTAGAGTGGAGCTCGGCCGAAAATCGCATCAGCGGTTACAATGAGTCATTTAAAGCCATATATACATACATACATACATATGTATTGTATATAAAAGTTGTGACAAAAAGTTTTTAAAAACTTATTTTTTTATTCGTGATTGCTCATAAAAGAGTTATTTGGGTTAAAAGAATTCTATTCGATCTCTACGAGAGTAGTTTATCAATACAAAATGAAAACCCCAAGGGATTGTCTCGGCAAAGACCTTTTTTCTATTTCAAAAATTAATTTCCTGAAAGATTGTGATTTCAATTCCGCAGGCAAAACAATTTATTTAATAATTTAATCTCAAAACAATTTTCCTGCGTAAATCATAGAAAAGCTACAGCTGCTGGTCAACTACACTTAATGAGTGGATACCCATTCTACACGTCCATAGTTACTTACAGTATATTTGTCCATTTCAAAAGGTAACAACATAAACAAGAAAATATGAAAATATGAAAATGTTGCCGTTGTGTTTTATATTAATTCGCGTCATTTGAGCACAACAACAACTCAAGCATTTTACCTGATAAATTGTATTTACATATAGCCATTGGCACTTTTGCTTTTTATGCACTTTCAATACATATCTACATATCTATATACATGCATGTAGATAGCAATTTGTAGATTTACGCATTCGTTGTTGTTGCTTACAATTTCCCTTTTAGCGGGAAAAATTTGTACATTTTTTACCTCTTGCTTTGCGGAGTCAAGATAATGCGAAATCAAAGAGGTGGCTTTGGCTGAAGGAAAAAAGTAATGAAAAACTAATAAATAAATACGCGTGATGGCAGCGTATGATTCGCATGTGGCGTGTGCAATGTGAAGACATAAAAATATACAATAGGTAGATATGTGTAAATATTTGTAAAAATTTCAACCCAGAAGGGCAACTGGATAGATGGATGTCTGGTGATATTAAAATAATATAAAAATTAATTTAAGTTTGAAATTTTGAAAAAATTTCCTAATTGAGAAAATGTTTCAATATTTGTTTAATTAAATAATTCAATATTTGTTTAATTGTTTAATTCAAAGAATCCCGCCAAGCTCATGTTTTGGATTTTAGAGAAAGAGATCTTATATCATCTGCGTGGCGGACGGTGGAATGTTAAACTATTCTTCGATAAAATAAAACGTATCTTGAATGATCAAACTGTTGATTCTCATGGAGCTAAGTTTATCACAATAGTAATTTTAAGAGAATATAGGCGGCCGCTATAGTAGGTCCCTCCATTTGTTGGTAAAAACACCAAAGCTCTCCATGCAGCAGAATCTTCTACCCTCTTGAGCACGACAAATATTTTCTGCGAACCAAATAAACGCACGAGAGCCAAAATAAAATCAATGAACTTTCCTACAGGGCTTATGCAGTAAATATCTGTTGATTCTTATATATATTTACGTATGCATTCGTGTATATTAATAGCTCTTTGCAGCATCTTCGGTTCGCACCGTTGTGAAGCTCAGCATTGCTTGTAATTACAAATGATTGCTTGTGCGCACACTCGCCGATTGGTTTTTATTGCTGATTTTTGCTTATTGTTGTTTGCCATTTGACTGTCAGTTTGCCGCTGATTGACAGCGAGCACCACTTAAATGCCTATGGCTTTTGCCTCCTTTTCGCGCAAATACATGCAGCACAACGCAATATGAGCGTACATACATATGCATGTATGCACGTATGTATGGATGTGTTTCTTCTACCAAAGCGACCAAAGAAGAAAATGCCTAAGGCTCTTGACCTTAACCTCCCGCACTCGCTTTGCTAAACATGCACACGCTTCATTACACACGTCCCGCTGTTGCTTTCAACGTGTTTGCTGCGCTCGTAGTGAGGTGTATGCGTGCCATTGCGTTATGGAACCGCTTAATATTGCTGCGATTTTTTTCTACATTTTTTTTTACAACATTTCCTTTGCATTAAGCCATTTCTTTTGTTGCTCTCACGTTTCTGGGGAAGTTGGGAAAATCTGCGAAACTCCCACGATTTCATTTTACTAACTTTGTCTGCCTATTCTTCGCCTTTTCTGTATTAACCATGTTTCCATTTGCCAGCTCATTGCATGCACATATTTATATACATACATACGTAGTACTATATGCAAGTTTTTGTGCAAAATTTATGAATTGTAAATTTGAATTTTCATAGCAACATACTTTTTAACTATTTAGTTGAGTTGGGCTGAGTGAAATTTTTAAATTCGCACTTTCATTCTCCCACACTTCTCCATTGCTAGTCCTCCTTCCCTATTTATTCAGAAAATAATTGCTTGTTTTTTCCACTGACCATTAATGGCGTTTGAAAATATTGCAACTTGGGAGTGAGTGAGGGAGGGGTTTGTTTACCAAAAGGCCGAATCGGTTTATCTCCCACACTCATTTCGTCGAAAAAAAGCGTGAAAAGGTGCTGCGAACAAATGAACTGATGTCGAGACGACACTTAACCTAGTACCTAGGCTTCATACGTAAAGTCGATTACATGCATACGAAGTATTCTCCCAATTACCTAGTTTATCGCTAGCCCTTGGCTATTAAATTGTAGTATTGGGGAAATTTTGAGAAAATTAACACAAAAAGTGTAAAAGGTTGTGGCGGAAAGTTATTCAAACAACGGCTAGCGTGAATATTTATAGATACACTATGATACATATATATATATATGTATTTGTATGTGTGTTTATTTAACTTACGCTACAAGAAAATTGAATAAAAATATATACTCCTAAAGTAGTATTATTGGTCAGTGTTCTATGGTTATACTAATCATCAGCTTGTGTGAAGTTATATGGGTCAACAGCAGATCGTTTATCTGATGTTAAAGGAAAAGCAATTTATTCTCGTACTTTATGCAAGAAATTCTCACCGTTCAAACGATTTTCTGTAGTGAAGAATAACATAGGAATCACTACACACCTACATACATACATATGTACATACATATAGTACAAACGTTTTGTGGTAATTGGTTTTTGTGGTGTAGAAGTGTGTCAGATAATAACGATTATTTTAAGCGAGTGGATTTCACATACATGCATACATATGTTCCATAGAATGTAACCTCATGAATTGACGAATAATAATTTCTTATTTTAAAATTATGTTTTTTTTTTGATAGAAAATTGAAAGTTGAGATTTATTTTCAATTATTTTGCCGATAAATTTTCTATTGTATATTCTTAAGTTTTATTTCAAGTATTTAAAAAAAATGCAGGTCGGCAATTACCGTACACAATTGAGGCGCAAATATACATATATATTTTTGTATTAAGGGCGTCCACAATATTAGGCGTTTTCTTTTGCTCTCGACCTGCGAAAGAACGCCCAAGTGGCTTATTTTCAACTTGATAATCATTTACATCTACTTTACAACAATGGTGTTAGCTGTCAAAATATGGAAAAGTTGAAGTTGAGAGAGTTGATCCGAAAAATTTTTTTCTCTTCATTCCTAAATATATTTCATAATTTATTTGATATTTCTTTTAATAAACTATGATCCGCGATTTTACTTCCTGTTCCACTTTAACAACAGTTTGAAGCCAAGCAAGAATTTCCCTTGGGTGTTTTTCGGTGGCCCATTCACAATATATTACTTTTTTTTACTTTGCAACACAATTTGCCAGGTCGGGTATTTTTTAAGTTGTTCCAACTCAATACAGCTAAAATAACTCAAGTATCTTATTTGGTATTGTTGCTTTCCACGTTATTCGATAACCTAGATAATGTTTTTTTGCAGGCCGAGTGCGAAAGAAAACGCTTATTAATAACATTAATTCGGAATCTATAGCCATTAGCGGTTTTTGGTAGTGGGGTTTCTTCGGCATGTGGTTGTCTGCTGGAGTTTTCCTACAGCTTTAAGTCAACTCTGAGTGGGTGATGGAGTTCTATGAGAAGTAAATGCTTCTGTCTTCTTTAAGTCAAGCAAAAAAGAAAAAGAAAAACGATTGATATCGCTATGAATGTTGGTCTGAGAAGCGTTTTATCCATGCCGAAAAACGGACGCATTTGAACAAAAAGAATGTGCATGACAATGAACCGTGCCAAAAGTCTGTAAAATCGATGGCAAAAATCTACGAACTGGGCTTCGAATTACTTTCGCATTCACCGTATTCTCGAGATCCGACTACCAGCTGAATGCAGAATGCTCGCTGGGAAGAAATTTTCGTCGAATGAAGAGGTGATCGCCGAAACAGAGGCCTATTTTGAAGCAAATGACAAATCGTACAACAAAAATGGTACCGAAAAGTTGGAGGGTTTCTATAATCATAATGTATAATGTATCACCCTTGAAGAGAGCTTTGTTGAATAAAAAAAAAAATGAATTAAAAAAAAAAGTGTTTTACTATGGTAGGCCGGAGACCTTTCAATTGACCAGTTATTACATCCCAAAGCTTTATATGACATACGTTCATTTATTAATTCTTTGTAATTTTCCGAATTATGGTTTCCAACAAAGTTCTGGCCAACATTCACAAGCTTTTGTGAAGCATTGGCAAGCTTTTCCTGGTCATTCAGAGTTCCTTCAGAGGTCTCAACTTAGTAGAAGTTTCACACACGTTACACAGAATTTATAGAAACCCAAGTTTTTTTGATTCCTCACAGAAAATCACAGGAGCACTATTCAATGACTGTTTAAAATTTTGACGCTGCCGTTTTTCAGTGTTATTTCAAAACTTGTATTAGGCATTAAACAACTAACAATAAGTTTCGAAGTTTTGTAGATGGTAAGTTTGCTACCATTTTATTTCAGTCGAAATACTATATTAAATTGATTTTCAAATTGAAGAGTGAAATTATTCTGTAAAAATCTAGAGGATTGGTCGATAGAGTGTACACTTGTTTAATTAATTACAATTAAAAATGGAATAAAGAGGAAAAAATTCTCAAAGCAAATAGAAGGTAGAGAGAGTTTTCCTTATAATGGGTGAGTTAAATTCAATTCAAACTCCTCAGAAATTATTATTACAGAAAAAATAGCGCATTGTTTGTGAGGAGAGCTTCTTTAATCTTATCGGATGAACAGGTAGTCGGTAAGTGCAGTTTCCAAATTCTTTTGCAGCTGGTTGACACCCACCTCAATACTCAAATTAACTAAATTATACAGACTCAAATAACTGAAATCACACTGCAAGTTGGGATACCAGCATAAAAAATTAGTAAATTTTGTAAAAATATAATAAAATTAATTATGGTAAATGCAAATGAATAATGTGTCATAGTTTTTTCTATACATAAGCATTTGAGTGACAAAAATTTGTGTCAACTCAACTGACGACAAAAAATTACAAGACAGTACACTTGCGCGTTGCCGCTATTGCAGCTGTTAGTTGTTGCATTGATATATTATAACGGTTTGCAGTTTGACCAAAAATCAAAAATAAAATGGGAAAAAATTAAAATTTTTAATGCACTACATGACGATAATAAATACGTCGAGCTTGCGAAATTGGCATAAGCCTTGTGTAACGTGCCACCAGCAATGGCAACAGCAGCAGCAGTGGCAACAGCAACAGCAACGAGCAGCACACCACTAACAGCGTCAAATGCAATGAAGGTTTGATGATGTAATGTGTTTATGAACAATTTTTCTTTTAATGCGAAAAAAGCTATATAAATTAACAACAGCAACATGCGAAGTGACAATGAAAGCAACTCAGTTCGTGTGTATGTAGTTGTGCAAAAAATATTGCGGTGCAACAAAAAAAAAATGTTTGAAGCTTTAAAAATTTGGTTGGTTTTTTGGTTTTTGGTGCAGCAAGCAACGCGTGCGCGCAACAACATTTTTAATATGCCAAAGTGTAAAATTGTAACAGCAGGGAGAAAGAAATAAAAAATCAAAATAAAATATGAAAAAATTGAAAAAGGTCATAAAGAAAAACACCGTGCAAAGCTGAAAAATTCAAAGCGGCCAATAAAAATTAAAAAAAGAAATTAATATTCTTTTTTTCTTTCTTAGTTTGAACGCTTGTAAACAGCGAAAAATGCAATTAGAAAAAAATTGCCGCCAACACATTTACAGCCGGCAGCAGAAGAGCTATTGCGAATGCTCCTGTTACAAGCTTAATTGTTTTTTATTGCTGTTGTTGCTGTTACTGTTACAGCTGCTTGTTTTGGTTGTTGTTGTCATTTGTTGCCTACGCTTTCTTAACGGCTGTTGAAGTGAAAGTGTTTTACTGACATTTTTACTTTTCCTTGCGACGAATTGTTGCAATGTTGTGCCTACTAACTGTTCTTGTTGTTATTGTTTGTTGTTGCCCACCACCATTGTCTTATCAACCGTTGCCATAGCTTTGCGATGCATTACTCAAACTCTGCTACTTTTCCTCTTGCTGCTACTGCACTCCTCTGACGCTGTCTGTCAGCTGCCGCGCTTTGGGCGGACACATGTCGCCGTTCCATCAAAGCAATGCTGATTCGTATACGACAAACAACAGCGATAGTGCGCATAAATATGCAACATTGTTGTTTTTGGTGGCGACCGAATTGCCAGCGGCCGTAACAACATATCATAAATATGTAACCACATACAAACACACAGCCTCTGAGCAGACTGCGTGGCAGGTATGCGATATGCTCGGCAATGCGGCAAAGGCGCTGAGATTTATCCAAACACTTTCATGAAATGGGCTAACAACAACAACAACATTGCCAAAATGCGAACAATGTAAAGTGTAATGCTATGCAACTTATGTTGCATGTACTTGTTTATGTTGCAAGTATGCTTGTTTCTCGTTGCCGTTAACATGAGATCGTCGAAAATTGGCAAATAAGGCAGCGACAGCGACTGCAGCATATCCGTACATAAATTTGGGAAATTTTATCAAAATATGCAAATCAACATGTTGCTGCTGCCACCACCACCACTGCTGCCGGCGAAAACAATCAGAGCAATGCACCGAGTTGCAGCAACCGAATATGTCTGTTTCTTTTAAGCAATAACTTGTTGTTGTTTTTTTTTAAATGTATTGTTGCCGTCGGAAATGAATATTTATGTTATGTTGTTGCAAGCTGTATAACATAGATATGTACATACATATATGTATGTAAGTGTTTTGGATTTAAGCCCCGGTTCGTATTATGAACAACAGGTTTAGGTGAAGGGTGGTGGGTGGTGGGTGGCAGGTGGTGTTGATTCAATCAAACACTATTTACACTATTCGCTTAAGCTTTATGCAAATTCGACTGAGGATCAGTAGGGAAGATGTTGGCTGAAATCTAAAGTATAGTTCGAAAATAATGCTAATCTGTGGGAATTTTACTTGCAAAATTTAATTTTAATAGAATACGGTGAAGCAGTACAAATATCAGCCTAACCCTAACCGCGTTTGAAACTTAAACGGAAAGTCTAAGGGATTATTGGCTGAAAAGAAGCTACAGTTCCCACTGTACTGACGTCGAAACCGAACCCGAAAGGGCACTGTAACGCTAAAAAATAGATTAGTTCAAAATAAGGGTAGTTGGAAAAAACACTAGACACCTTAATTTTTTGAAAGAAGAACGGAGGATGAGCATTAAAACCATTGCACGAATGGGGTATTGATGTCTCCTCTTATCAGCTTAGTGAGATATACGACTCCAAGCGTCTCTCCACAGCTTCGAAATGTAGGCAAGCTGAAAAGCCGTAAAAGGCTCTTATAAAAAAAGAAGATAATTATTCTGATCCCAGATTCTTTAATGCAAATAATATCAATTGCATTTAAACACAATCCAACTCATCACTAAGTACTTATTTATTTATTTGAAAAACTAATATTAAAATATAAAAATACAATTTAACCAAGTGGCCTTAGCAACAACAGGCCTTAGAACTGACAGATATCTTTTACAATGTTTCATCTGTTTATAAATTAAGTAATTTGATCATAAAGTACTTGATTCTGTGTGTTATAGGCAACAGGAGTGTACCCTATCGAAAGGGGTAATGAGTATTTTAGCTATATATAAATCATAACACTCCTTTGTCCACCTTTCGATAGAAGCCAAATTTCTCTTAGTTCAATTAATATCGCGATGTATGCACGTATGTAATTTCGTAATTCTAGTTTAGAGTGGATTTTGTAAAATATAAGTCAATGAAGTCCGTAAACTGTTCATGAGTGTTTCATATTTTCAAAGGATTCTCACTTAATCTTCTGATTTGAAGTTTTCAAACATTCAACTACGGTAAAAGTTTAAAAAAAAATTGAAATAAGATCCTCTGTGCCAGCAAATATTGATGCTAATAACTCTTTCAACTAATTGCAACAATGAGGCACAATTGATGTGAAATGAAAATTACATAAAACAATTTGTTTTGCGTTTTTTGAGTAAAAATGAAAAATGAACAAAAAAAAAACGTTTCATCAAGCAACAGTTAATTGCTTTTTGAGCATCAATAACAGTTCATTAATATCCCATTTAAACATTTATTAACGGCGATAAGCTGCGTGTTGCCCGCACACTGTGGCATGCAACATAATTAGCGCAAATGATTCGACGACGCGCTCATGCCAAATATTGCAGTACACACTTACAGACTCTTATAGCCACTTTTCATTATTTGAAAATCCGATATGACTTTTTCGCTATGAATTTTTTATATTACTCCATTGCGCTACCACACTTTCCTCCAACACTTCCTTGAACGATAAAGAAAACACACAAAATTTATGATCGCAGTGAGTGTTAGCGCCAAATAGCCGAAGACGAATGCGGCGGGGGTGGTGGCATACAGCCGATCTTCTGATCAGCCACAGTAAAAATTGGTGTTTTTCGGCGTTTTCTAGTTTTTGATTATTGTTTTGATAAATAATAAAAATCGCATTTTGTAATTGATAATAAACGTTTTGTTATTTTTAAATTATTTTATGGTTAATTCGAAAGTTGTATGGCTTTGCCTTTTATTTTTTTATTTTTTTTTATATTTCCTTTTTATATTTTGGTTAGGGTGAGTAGATATTTTTCTTCCAAACAGCTTTAAATATTTTGTTAGGGTGTAACAATTTATGGTGCAAATAATAGCCTTTAATATGAATTAACGTAGTCCACATCGCAATTTCTTATTTTCCATGAAAATATAAAAAATGCGAATTATATTTTTTACACTTATTAACAGAATGCAGAATTTCCTGTAAAAAAAGGATCTGTTATGATTTTTCTCAAAGTTTACTGTTTCAAACTTTGCATAGCTCATGCCTTTCCTTCAACCCATAACTACGGAATTTTCAAAAAGTTAGCCAAAACCGCCTTAAACCTCAAAGATGCTCAGGTTATCGAGGCAAATATTTGCCATCAACCAAGTTTCAAGATTGGCATGGCGTGTTACTTTGTACCTTTTCGCAATTTGTTAAATGCGGCATTAATTTGTGGCATTCACACAAGATATGCTTCCACTCTTATTTACGTACAACCTCTGTGACTAGACGCAACGGCACACAGCAGTAGGCGGCGGCTTACCACCGTCATTCAAGCCGATGCGGAAGAAGCGCCTCAATGCCTGGTTGAGTGTGGCTGTCTTTGTGTGTCGTATTGAATTTGAGAAATTGAAAACGCTGTCAGCCATCGAAGAACGGCAATCGTACCTCACTATTTCACTATTGTGGCATTTTCGCGCGCGAATAGGTAATTCAATCAGATGCCAGCGTGTGCCTGCATGTATGTGTATGTATAGGTATATTGGTAATATGTAAACAAACAATGATCACCCAACAAACACTGAAAACCGTGTTACTATGATTGAA
The DNA here is from genome assembly GCA_030068015.2 of Neoceratitis asiatica. NCBI lineage: Eukaryota > Metazoa > Arthropoda > Insecta > Diptera > Tephritidae > Neoceratitis > Neoceratitis asiatica. Next base: position 92,080,258 of record CM061526.1, read on the forward strand.
AATTTAAACATTGTTACAGACGGTTTTGAAAAACAGCTGAAATAGAAGAAGAAAGCGTTTCAAAATATAACTAAATAATTATGATGAGGTACTGAGCAGATCTTAAACTAGTTCGGAACTAATTTCAAAATGATTCTGATTCTAATCCTATAATAATTGGAATTATTCTACACACCTATTATTTTGATATAGGAATCCATACTATGAGTTAAAAAATCGTCAAAACTATGTTGTAGTATGTTAACTAACAGCGTCTGAATCAGCTTCGATTTTGAAATGAATTTTATTTCGGTTTCAGTCTGATTCAGCTTGTTGCGTAGGCCAAACTGTTGGTCAAATCGTTCGGATGACTATGTGTGTTTATCGAATTTTGAACCGATATAGGCATAATATCGGTTCTATGTGCATACAATGAAATTATGAAAAAGAAATTTGTTGTAGAGACTAAGCGGAGATTTTTTAAATGTTAGTGAAATAATAAACTGCAGCTGTCAAGGCATGCAACGTCGTTAACTGTATACTCAATATTGGCTCGAGAACAATAATTTTTTGGTAAAGCCTTCTATGATTGGATATTCGCAATGAACGACAGTTCGATAGATATAATTCAAGGGTATTGGGAAATGTGTTCGGTAATGATAGTTTGATTTTATGTGTGAGAACGTCATACCACACTTGGTGGAGTCTCGTCAAGTAAAAGTTGCCGAACAGTACACTCTGAATTCGAAAGATTTTCTTTCATTAGTTATGCGATTTACTTGCTCGATTGCGGATATTTTTCGAAGTAAAAATAGTTTGTTTCGGATAAAAGCAGATATTATTTATGGCAACAGGCCCACTGACCAATGGGGATCACTATTTCAGAAAACTCCTGCAGTAGTTTTTATTAATCCAGTACTGCTTCCGAAATGTTTCCAAACTGTCTAAAAATAGTTTCAAACGTTTTCTATCGACATTTTCGATTTGTAGAATTAATATATTTGAAATTAATGTTATTCCACAGAGAAATGCTTATTGGGCAAATACTCCTGACAACTTGCGTTTCATCCTAACTCTTTTGGCGTTATTTGTACAAGTGCCACCTCCACCACCATAATGCTTCCAGCAAATCGATGGTTAATGCCAGTCCCACACAGCACTATGCGCCGCTGCAGATGCATTTGAAATACGGCTTAAATGCCACCTTCTATTTCAGTTCGCAGCTTCACTTCACTTCATCTTTGACAATTTGCAAGCGCTGTATGTAGCGGCAACAGCAGTCGAGGCATACAAAAGCAGCTGACAATGATCGGTTAACTCCTTCCTTATTAGGTAGAGCTCTCTGCTCTAAACGCCACAAGGCATTAATGCAATAATACAATATTTACCTGATCATATTCACTTACATATGCACATGTATGTATTTATGTATGTAAGTCAATATTATTGTTGCAAACGCGTGTGGCATGTTCAGCACATTTGGTATTTTTGTTTGCTGTTCGCCGTTGGCTTTTGGTAACTCCACCGTTGCGCTGTCTTTAATTAAAAGCATTCACCATTATAACAGTTTACTACAAATATCGATTTTTCTTCTGTTTTTTTTTTTTTTTTTTTATTCTTCTGTATATTCATACACACATTCATTCCTTGCCTTCACTATCTCAGGCTTGCACTTTCGTTGATTTGTTGTTGTCCATTTGCGGTGCTTAAGTGGGCGTTTCTCTTGATAAGTCCATGGTAAAATTGAATTTTCCGATTCGGTCGACGTCGACCACTGTCTGTATGGTTGTTGCGGTGGCACCTTCTCATATTTGGAAGTGTTATTATTATTGTGTTTTCAACATATTTTTTATTTTATCTAAATGAGCGTGTGTAATATATATTTAATTTAGTACATTTTGTTTTGGAAATGGTTATAGATCTCGTTTACATTTGTATATACATATATTATAATACATATATATATATCAAAGTATGGATCAGGTGGCAAAAACATGGCGTGCACATTATTTGGCAAAAAAAAAGTATTGCCAACCTCCACTTTTATCAGCTGATCAATTCGTTTTACTAACTGCTTGCCATACACCCATTTTTGAAGTGGCGGTAATATATTTATAATTGCAAACATTTAGGAAGTGGAAAAATTATTTGATAGTATTTACGGTGTGGAAAAAATTAACTTGAGTTATTAAAAGAAATTTATTTCAAATAACCCAGCAAACATTAAATTTAATAGGAAATAGAAAAATCCCTGTTGACAAACTCATTTATCAATACCTGCACTTAATATAATGTAATTTTAAGGGCTTTTCTCAAACAAGTCTGGGCTATAGGCTATCACATTGGTTTACCCCACTGAGATCTGACTGCAATCCCGTAATCTGGTGAAGGGGTAGCCTAGTAATGAAACTGACATCTCTACTGCTTGCTTGAGAATTGTGAAAGAAAGGTGTATTATTTAGTAAAATAATTACGTAAATCAATTTTCTATACACTTAACATGAAATTGAGTAAAATTGGTCAAACGCACCACAACCAATACGAAAGAGCTTTCCTTAGGTGTTAAAGGTATTTCTTATCCACCTTTTACGGTTACTTACTTTATGGAAAATTTAACAATTACACATTCTACTCGCTTTTTTATTATGTGTGACCCACAACATTATTCAAATGACCGCCTCGTGATTTTTTGAAAGCTTCGAGCAGTTTGAGGTAATTTTTGACCACGTTTTGGCACATATTGGGCGGTATCTGAGCCATAACTCGACGAATGTTGGTTTCAAGCAGTGAAAAGTTAAAGGTTTAACACCCCAACACTGTCCTTCGCGTAGACCTACAAAAAAAAAAGGTTCAACGATCTCAAAATGCACGATCTCGACCGCCAATTGATATCGCCAACACGCGGCTGGGAAAGTTCTCTCACAATAAAGCCATATTAGGCCGTGTTGTGCGGCATGTGGTAGTATGTCGTGTTCTTCGTGCTGCAGACCAAAAAAAGTCGGTTATCATACAACCATAATGCTCCAGATTGACAGTGGCAGTTTCGACGTTATCGTTTTGAAAGAAATAATGTCCATTCACGCCTTCGGACCAAGGAGCGCACCAGACAGTAAGTTTTTTTTGGATGTAATGGCCTCTTTTCAATTATTTGAGGATTCGCGGAGCTCCAAATGTGACAATTTTGCTTATTTAAGTATCCACCGAGTGAGGAATGTGTATATTCACTGAAAAAAATTTGATTGGAAAAATCTCGTTCTCCTGCTTGTTGTTCAACCACCCAACGCCGTGAATGGTCAGTTGTTCCACGGCGTTGGGTTTGTCTGTTTGCTGGCTTCAGTTGCTTGTGTGAGCTGGACTTCATAAACACAGGCGTTACAATATCTGTAACCGATCCAGAGTCTTCAAATTTCTTTAAAAATTTACCGAGTCACAGTCACCTCTTAAAACGCGAAACATGACCTCGTTTAAATTACTATTTTTGTAGCAGGTTTCCACAATTTTAACGCATTGTTAAGCGATTCTTTTTCATTAATGCCTGAATTTTAACTAAAACAAGACATATGTTGACAGATTTCAAAATACAGCCCTGCACTTTCGAAACCACAAAATTTATCTCAATCGGTCATCATTATAAAGAGATATGAACAATAATACATTAGATCAGTGAATCATACGCTCTTTCTCCCTTTAGGGCTGGAATTTTTTTCCAGATTTATTTGAGATCTTCTTCGAAGAAAACTGCTCTGTAAAAAGTTATACGTACAGCAAAGCAGAATTAAAAAAAAAAATACTACTATATAGATAAGTATAGATACTTTTTACATTTTAAATTTTTAAGTAATTTTATTTCACTTTTGCGATTAAAGTAGAAGTTGGTAGTCGGTAGGAAATCTCTTTGCAAGAAAAATTTATTTTGATAAAAGAAATTCAAAACAATCGTGGAATTGTTTAAGGAACAAAAAATTTGTTTTCGAATGATGCCACATCTTAAAAACAATAGAGGCCACTTATGTCAAAGGCTTGAAATAAATATTGTCAAAGTCAAATTGGCTGATTTGTAAATGACACACCAATACAACTGAAATTGTCCACAAACAACAAATTGGTAGTGGCAAATTACAAATCACATGCAGCCATCAACAGTGTATTTTATGAACATGTATATACATATGGATAACAAACGGATTTACCTTTCAACGAAAATTGTATCGCAAAAAAAAAAAGAAAGAAATTTTCCACTGGAACAGTTTTGTTTTCACTGCTGATAAATTTGTTGTGGCACCGCCTTTCTTCAATATAGCTGTGGAAGGGGCAGAGTGTGAATAGGCGCACAAAGGCAGCAGTAGCCAGTGATTTATCTTACTTAGTGCGCATGCGCGACGGTGTGACTTTGTACGAATGTCCCACTGTTTTTTCTATTTTTTTGCCTCGACCTAATCGTTGTCATGTACTCGTATGGATATGTATATGTATGTGTAAGCATTTTCTCGGCTCAAATATGTAAGTACAGTAAGCTGATTTTCACTTATGTTTCGATATTCGAATATATATTTTTGGCGACTGCAGCTACTTCTGTTGATTGCTGTGACACACTACATATGTATCACATTCACTACAATAAATTGACAAAAGTTGTTACAAATTTTGTCCAACACGGCACTACTTTTGTCACCGATTACTCTTGCCGACAACGATTTGACACGGCCTGTTGCTAATTAAACGATTTATCGTATTGAATAAATTCACAGACATGTACATATGTACTTGTATATGCAAGTATGTATGTATGTGTATATATGTAATAGCGTAAATTGTATGTATGTAGATATGTTATATTGCTAATCTAATTTCATTTCAAGTCCAAAATTTTTCACTTGTGAACTGATATATTTACATACATATCATCTGATAAATAAATTGGTTGGGTTGGATGTTGGATGGATTTACATATGTATGAAGGCAAGTTACAGTCGCCCGATTTCAATTATTTTTTGCCGCCAATAAAACTTACACCTAAATTCACATTTTCAGTCACTTTGAGTGGGACTTGACTTGCTGCCTCATATGAGTTCCAAAGAGAGGTAATGGCGGCGTGCTATTGTGACTCCAATGTGATGGCTTAAGATATGTCTACGGTAATTGATAGAGAGAAGATCGATAATTGTACTTTATATTAGAGACAGCTAAACTCCGAAAGAGATTATTTTCATCGAAACTCAAACTACACATCACTTAGAAGGAGACCTCTGTATAATATACGACAGTTATTGTGTAGTTAATAGGAATTCCAACAACAACCCCGAATAATGTGTCGTAAGGCTAAAATCAGGAGATTGCTATTCTCATAGCTAACCGCTGTAATCGAAATTAATATGCATTTTTTGCAAACTCCATTCTCATTACACGAAAGCGTATGTGCATATGCGGATCACACAGCCAGCCGTACGTACACACATATACGTGCTTAACCAACAAATTTCAATTTCAATTTCGTTTAAGCCGTAAATGCCGACAGTGCGACGGATGCTATGCGGCTTTAGTTACATTTTAATAAGATTCAATTTAGCCAACCGCTTGGAACGACTCATCTTAGACAGCGACAAAGACAAGACGAGCTCCGATGGCAGCGGGTAGAGTGCTCAACAGACAAACAGACAGACAGCAGCCATAGAGTTATCACAAATGCAAATTGGCAAAACTCATTCGAAAGATCGTCACGATTTCACAGTTTTTTAATGACAGCGCGCAAAATGCAGAAGCGGCAAAAGCTCTATGGACCTCATGATGATTGCATTTGCATAATGTGCCAACAGAAACTGGAAGCGACGACACTGCACACACTTCTACATAGCGACGGGTGGATAGTCAGCTGATAATAGTCGGCGACTCACTCGGCGGAGGACGACGAGGTTTCGTATGAGGGGCGGAAGTGCTCCTCGGCATTTGTAATTGATGGACCGCCGGGAAGCTATCAAATAGAAAAGTAAGCAGAGTTTTGTAATTCAATTTCAAATACATAAACATATGTATGAGTATGTATGTATGTATGTATGTGTGTGTGTGCGGGTTTATAGCATTTAGTTAATAGTGTGGCGCATATTTCGGCGACATACATTAATTGCTTCCGTCAGTTGATATTTTAACAAATTGCGAATGTGAGGCGCCAAAGAGTCAAACGTTTTGCCAGCTAAATGCTGATTGGACAATGTTGTTGTTTATTATTATCATCATTATTATTATTATTTTGCTTTCTTTCATTTTGATGTTAAGAAATGCAAATTGTGTATCAAAAATTGCAGAAGAAATTGCAGAAATTACATGCAACATATGTTTGTGTTGGATTTAAACTCGAGCGACAGGCGCGCGGGTGCATGATGTTATTGTTGTTTTCAACAATATAAAAGACGCATATTTATGTTGCATAAACACGCATATGCTTGTATGAAAAGATAGATTAATATGTGTGTAAGTGGCAATTACTTAGTGTTAAAGTTCAAGCCCCGAAACCGACAAAAGTCAAGCGTTCGCCACGTTTAAGCGGGTGGACAGTAAACCAGTTGCAATCACGATCATTTTAAAGTCGCCGAGATTTACATACATTAAATTACAATACAAAATATAAGGAAGAGCTAAAATCGAGTAGTGCTGGGTGTAATTAAATGCGAAACGCGAAACGCGCAATTTGCTTCACATAGTTTCTGGTCTGGTGCGGTCAACCCTAGGCATCCCATGGGTATGGGTGGCTAGTAAAAGTTACGTGCTTGAACGATAAGGAGCTTTATGAGTGCTGACAAAGTCTCGTACGACATATTTTACGTTTAATCCCTTTCAATAGTTTGTTTTGGTATCTTAGGAAGGACCAGCTATAGCTAAATTAGGATCCGGATGCTTACTCCGTTTTGCGAAGCAATTAAAATTTGTTGCAGGATGTCTTCTGATCGAAAGACCACAAATAGGATTGTTCAGAGGCTAAGCGGATGTCATTTTTTCTATGCAAGAAGAAGCGCTCGACATTCAATTCGGCGATCTCAGGATCAATGTGAACAGACGTAAAATACCATATGCAACAAGCAGCGCACCGAGTCTAAAAACGCAAAAATGCGAATTGAAAGCGAACGTTTGTGTTTGAGCTTGTGTTTGTTGAAAAAAAATTATATGGCCCCTTGAGGCAACTTCCTCATACATGGCCACTGAGCGACACATAAGCAACCACACCATAACGCTCACCTGTACGACATACGCCACCATTATTGTCCATATGTACGTACAAGTATATACATATGTTATATGTCATACATATATTGCTTAATGTGCGTCCGGCAACATGTTGCAATGAAGTCATTTACTCGAGTAAACGGCAGCAGCAGCAGCAGCAGCAGCAATACCCGTAACAGCCAACAATCGTTTTTATGTTGCTTTTGGTGTTTGGCGATGATTATTGTATTCCCATATTTGGTTATCTATTTTCTGAGATTTTTTCCTGCAACTGATGGCGATTTTCGTTTTATTGCTCTCTCGCTCTCACACACTCACAACGGTGGTAGTGAACTTCTTTGGTTGCCTATTTCTGATGCATTTACGAGTATTGCAATTGTCGCGTCTGGCTATTCCATCTGATAAATGCCCGTCATAAGCATCGAAACGAAAATCGTGCAAATGCGCGCCATATTTCGCGCGGCGTTTTGCGAAAATCTCCGTTACGGACATTTATTATTATGATTTTTCATTATTACTCGCATTGTTGTTATTGCTCATTGTAATGCAGCTAGTTCTGTTGTTGCAGCAACATTAATATTGACAATTGCTTTTTTAGTGGTTCACAGGCTTCTTAGTCAATAAAAGGTCGCCATTGATGTTATGGTATGCAAATTTTTAACGGTTACGAAATCGCAATTCATGACTCCGGATGTTGTAAGAAAGCGTGTAGCGTGTTTCATAGCAGAGTGGTATTGATACTGATTCTTTGTTGATTGAAATTTCCAAATTGTTTTTTTCCTTTTCAATCCGCTTCATGAGTACATAAGTAAAACACCTCTGTCGCGACGGCAAGAGGCGAGTAGTTAGCATTGAGTACGAACATTCGGAAGGCCAGGCTCAAGTCCTGACATCCAAAAATTAAAAATTGAAATTAAAATAAATTTTCCTTATTTGGGTGACCCTCGGCAGCGATTGTAAAGCCCTGCTGAAATATGTTTATTTCTGAAATGCAATAAAAGTTCCTCATAAGAATCCATCGGTCGTTCGGAGGCGGCTTAGAATAAACTGCAGGTCCCTCCAAATTGGAAGAGGAGCTCGGCCGAAATCACTTCATTGGTTACACAGCGTCAATTATATATATATCAATCGATTATTAGATTCCAGTGGACCTGAAAACACTCTGAAGACCTTAGCATGCCAAAATCTTGGTTATCCAAGCAGTTTAGGAATTGCTTAAAGTTTTCATGTCGGATATTTAGTTAAAAGGCTTTAGTTTTTTTATCGACTTATGGACTTTAGTTGTTTTTGTTATATTCTCTGTTATATATCCATGCTCAAAATTCATCTTTAAACTTTATCCGCAGTACTGTTATTGGAGAAATGTGATCAAGCAAGCATTCTACGTATGAAAAAATTATGTATTCATTCCGAGATTAGTGCCTTTTTAAGAGCGATTAAGTAAAGGGAAGTGTTTTGGTGATATTTTTTGTCAAAATCTCGGCAAGTAAAAGAATTCTGTTCATCTTTAACATAAAATATTATTATTGGATATGGTTTTTAGGTTAAGATGCCAAGTACTACACAATATCAGAGGAGGAGCATGGATTGATTAAAGATTTGCATGAACCGGAAAGAAAATTGCCGAAATTACTTCCAGAGTGAAAGTTATCGTAAAATTAAAAATTGGTAAAAGACAGAAAAGCATGTCTTGCTTGGAAAATTTTGGGCAGATGAGTTCAAAATGGTAACTTTTTTTACAAAAAAAATTTAATTTGGACATTCCTGCTGGCTGTCGTAAGTATTGGAAGTACTGGCGTGGTACACAACAGCCTCGCCAAACTCGCTATAAGCAAAATCATGGTGGAGGTTCACTGATGATTTGGGTAGCCTTTGGATATGATGGAAAGTCTCCGCTTCATATACCCACCAGAACGAATGCAGAAATATATATTAAGCTATTGGATGAAGTACTGATCGAGTTTGACGGTAATTTTTATGGTGATTATTGGACTTTTCAGTAAGACAATGCACCAATCAATACTGCGCGCGCGACTAAAGAGTTCTTTTCATTTAAAAATTTTACCTCTTTTAGAGTGGCCAGCAGTAAGCACAGATCTTAACCCTATTGAAGATTTGTGGGGTACACTTTCAAACGGACGGGCTTATTGGTGGCGTAGGATGAAATTAAAAATTTAACGTTAAAACAGTTGGTGGATTCCATGCCAAAGTGAATTAATCAAATTTTTCCATAAAAAGAAAGCATATTAAATTTTTTTTTTTAAATTATCAAAAAAGTCGAAGAAAAAATGTTTACTTATGTTTACTAATAATAACTATAAAATGAGATTAATTTAAATAGCAAAAAGGTGTTTCCTGCTGTTTCATTTCAAATCACATCCATGCACATATACTTTTTTCCCAGAAGTACATCTTAAGGCAGGAATCTTACTTATTTCGCTCTGAAAATGAGTTGCTATTAAAGTATTGAAAGAATTTTGGATACTGTTACAGCGTTACCATATATATCAAGAGTTTTATAATGACTTTGTGTTACCAAAAAATCAGTCCGATACGAATATTAATATTTAATTAAATGTTTCCTTAAAGTATTATTTTTATATAATAACTGATTCGGAATGTGATAATTCCACTCATGCCTTGTGTTTGTCACTGAAGCGAGGTTAATAACCATTGCGTATTACGCATGCGCGAACACTTGAGTGCAAATAAAAAGCAATCAAAGAGAGAAAGGGCAAATCTTCAGTTATTTTAATGAATGAGTTAAAAATGATGGTGCAAGTTTTTGTCGCGGAAAGTAGAATAAACCATGGGGTTTCGCGTGACTAAGGAAGCGCAAATATTTCAGCAAATGATTGTCATCATTCTGAGAGTTCTCCAGCTAAAGCAAAAAAATAAATAATTAATAACTGACGGACTGATTTTGCTGGTAGACTTGTACTCTTAACGGCAATTGTCTGTCGCTAAGGGCATTAACCCCATTAACAACAAGAATGATATTATAATTCTCAAAAAATAGCGTGTCAGAATTTGTATTGTTTGAAATTGTTGCTTTGTAATGGGTGGGTGCGTCGATCAACAACTTCAACTTAAGATAGATACTCGCACATACATATATACACATATATATAACTAACGGTGTGGTAAATTAAATGTCATTACATTTGCTAAGGCATTGGGGTCACATTAATCATAAATATGAACTGAAATAAGAAAATAGAAAAACATAAAAAGACAAATAGAATGAGAAAAAATAAATGAAAACTTAAAAGAAAATCCCGAAATTTACCACACTTCACTACTTTGCTCCTGAACTCTTGTGTTTTTTTTATTTACTTTTTTTATACATTTTTTTTTTTGGTTTAAAATAACAAATTTGAGGTCAGTAGTTCGTCGGCGTCCCATTTCCACAGCACCAGCCACCATTAAACATTTCTCCCAATTACTGACATGAATTAGCGCATTTGAGTTGAAAGAAAATTTGTCGTTCCAACATTTACCCTAAACAAACTCCTTTTTTCCCCTTATTTGTCTACCAAACAACAACTTGCATAATGTGTTAGTATGTATGTGTATTGGTGGATTGTCTAGGTATGCTTTTTTGTCACTGATTGACTTTGGAGTTAACAGTTTTTGGTTGGTTCACCTAAACAATTAGTTGGTGCAAGCAAAAAGCGATGGAAAACATGAAGAAACCTATTTGTTCAACAAAAGCTGGCTAACAATAAAATCAGAACTATGTTTTAGAGACAATGTTGCTGCTATTGTCGTTGTTGCTGATGTTTTCACTGAAAGTTGGCAGTCGTGCTACCACGTTTTGACCAGCCAACAGCCATACTTGGCCAATAAGTAAATTTATTGAATGCCCTTTGGGGAGGAACGGCAACTTTTTGTGCGAATTGCCAAGATGTGGATAGGCAGGATGAGCTTACCCATTTGGAAAACATATACCATGGGGATTATGGAACTTTGGTCTAGTTACAGAGTCTTTTAGCTCACCTGCAGGACTACCTAACTGCCTGTGGTTGAGCTACTTGGAACCGCATACAGAGGGTTCTATACAGCTTAAGGCAGTGAGGTAAGGAGGTGAGCATATAGGTATCAGTGATATAAGACAGTTACGGCATCTCAACACCAAAGTCTAACAATGTAGACTCAAGCCACAGAGCGAAATATACTGTAAGAAATGAGTCATTGGTGAAATGAACTTTGATTTCTCACATGGCTGCTTTTATTGTTTACTCCTGCATAGGCACACCTTCAGCTTGCCCTATTAAGTCGTGTAATCCCTTTATTTGTAGTTGGTTTGCTTTGCATGATCATTTGAATTTTCTTACACCACTGAACTTCCGTGACTGCTCACCACTTTTATCGTCCTCAAGCCCAAAAGTATCTTTTCTTGTGTGAAAATCCCATAACACACCGTAAAAGGGAAAACATTTCCTTGACTACGCTTGTATGTATGTTTATAGATATATGTATTTATATGTACGGCCATCGATCTTGCTTTATAATTAGTAAACATCAAAAAAAGTGGTATTTATTTCAACGAATATTATACTTATATGTAAGTTTGTATGTACGTAATATAATTTAGTGCATTTTCGCCAAATTTTTTTGGTTTCCCTGAAAATTTCACTTTCAGCGCACAGTTTTGTATTAAAGTAAGTTTTTCTTTCTCTCGCTCTTTTGACATGATCGTATAAACTTTGAACCTGAAAAAGTGTAAATTCGATCACTGCAAACTTCATTTTATCCTCAATTCTTATAACCTGAACGAACGAACGAAATTCTGTTATGGTATTATTGAATTATAAGTACATTTTGGATAGAAGAAATCCTCAAGAGCAGTTTACTTAAACAAAGAGCCGTCGATCCTTCAGAAATGTAATCTTTTGCCATAACTTCGATAATTAACCGGCCAAGAACAGAATATATTGCATTCTATTTGTCTCTCTTTGGAGGTCGCAGTAGCCAAGTGGTTAACATTGCATACTACAATTCAGAAGGCCTGGGTTCGAGTACAGGTTCGACCAACATCCAAAATTAAAAGAAAAGAAAATTTTCTATTGCGGTCGCCCCTCGGCAGGGCATGTCACGCCCTCTGAGTGTATTTATGGCATGGAATAAAAACTCCTCATAAAAATCCAATTCTATCCTAAATATTGGATTTCTAGTTACAACTTACCCCAAAAACTGAAAATTTTGAGTTGTGTTCTGTTTGCCTATGTCAGTAGGTGGCACGCGTTTTTAGTATTCGCTTTAAGTTTTATAAATAAAAAGTAAAGTAATTTTAAATTTAAGTTCGTATAATTATAGAGGTAGAGACCTCCATTTGAGGAGTTAAAATACTAATTCGGACTTTTCACCTAAATGGTGTAACCGAAGGCAACTGATCATTTTGGTAGCATAATTTTATCGGAAGTAGTTCCAAACTACTAAAAAATAGCCATCAAAATATTGGCATGATCGCTCAGTGCAAAATGGTCCTCATAAGCAGTCTTCAGTGATTCGCCTATCATTTTCCCTAGATCAATGCTTTATTCATAATGAGCCAAACTGATATCCCTGTTTTAAGTGCTCCCTTCTAGTGGCCATAAACTGTTTATATTGTTTACCGTTAAGTTAAGTATATTACCGGAACGTGACAATATGTTACTTTCAAATTTTAATTTTTCAATTTTACTTAATGTGGTTAAAGCAAGATACTTAAGCTGTTGGCTTCAGGTCTTTTTAGTGCATACATTTTTATATGCCATACTTGTTATTGCCTTGTTTATACTACATACGAGTGTTTCGCTTTTACTTTCGCATCATTATTATTGTTGTACAATAGTTGGTATGCAACGAGAGTTTAAGCCATTTCTGAAGTGTAATGATCAGTGATCCTTCAACAACGAGATCAGTGAAAATGATCTATGGCTGAAGTGGGTGATATGAATGTGAATGAATAGCGCTTATAGGAAAAAAGGTAAAATATATGAGAAATGAGATCATATACATAAGTGTGCAGCGACGTACGAGCAGCTATGTGTGCATGTTATCGATTGATCGATCAATGCGCGCTTTGTCGCTCTAACCAAATAGATTTATAGCACTTTCGCCGTTTACTTGACTCCTTTATTGGTTTTTGTTTATCTGTTGTTATGCCATGCAAGGTCCATATGTGGCACGTGTGGGTATATCGTATGGTCAACCAACGGTGAACAATTTGCGAAATGTTGCATGCCGCATGCAAAGTCAACACATAAAAATAATTGACGTGATTTCATCAATGAAAATATCATTGATTAGCTGTGCTTGCGGTGGCGATCGCACATTATCAACATCATTATAGATTTGGATTTAATTTGTTTGTATGTAATTGCTAAAAGCAAATATCGGTAAAACTGTGCACGACCTTTATGATCGTCTATCGGTCTATCGAGGACGGTATGTATATGTATGTGTATCTCTAAGCCTGTGAGCGCGATTGAATAATGCTGATGATGATCTTCAATTCCATTTGGTATTTGGCAGTAATACGCATTGTCATTGTTGTTGTTGCTGTTATTACTGCGTGGTGCGTGATCCATTCGTGAATGGTCGCCTAGTCATCATATGATTTTGTGATGCGTGCACTTTTCTCATTACGGTAGTCATTTACGGCATTGCTCATTAAGTGGAAAAATGCTCTGCGCATGCAATGTTGCCAAACATGCAATTCAATTGCAAAACAGATTTATGTGAGCTTCATAATTTTCCAAAGTAGTATTTTAAAGCACTGAGAGAATAGTTTTGCCATTCTAAATTGCTCATACCTGATTCTCGCCACGGTTGGTTAACATAAAAGAAGGTATTTTACCTCCACTTCCTCCTTCAGGTACATTGAAACCACAAATTATCAGCTCTTAACCATTTGTGGGTATTGAATTCTCCATTACTTTCCTTTCTATCTCTCTTTGCGGTCTCCGATGGGGAAGTCAGATCACATTGGAAGGATTGCTGTTTATTCTGTGGGACTGCAAATGATAAAGTATCTGGCCGTTCGCGAAGCCTAATCCAAGCTTACTTACTTTTTTTGATCCGTTTACTAGTTTCAACTCTTGTATTTTTTTGTATGTTTGGTTACAGCCGACGAACACTTTCTTGTAGAATTTCGGGTTCACCCCCAACCCTGGTCCGTGAATCTGCGGTCGGAATCCACTATGAAACTGCACATTTCTCACAGTGTACGCTGCGCTTCTTCGTTTGGGCTAATACTTTTTAATTAGCACAGAACGTGCCGCTACTCAAACTCTGCTACAGACAAAGAATTTCTTTGCATGCCTACAACATGTGTTGCAATCAAAGAAAAATACTTCAAATGCTCATCTTACCACAAAATGCTTACCGGCAATATACTTGTAATACTCGTTGCATGCCACACACGCACGCGCATTCAATCTATAATTTTGCTGCCGTTGAATGGCTTGTCAGTCGGTGCGATTTTCCGCATTGTTGACCGTCTAATGTGGAAATCATCAGCCAGCGCAATAACAGCCAATTTGTAATCATCTGTTTGTATGTATTGTATGTGTGTGTGTGTGCGTGTGTATTGGATTGCATCGTGATAAATCGTGATGAAACAATGCTATTTTTTGTTGCTATAATGATTATGGCCACAGTCAATAGTTGCTGCAATAGTTGCTTGTTGCTACCGTTGTTGTTGATCCTAACCGCTGACGCAGCCGCCGCTTCTGTTGTTGTTGGTCCTCATTTGTTTGTTTCTTTCTTTCTGTTTTAATTTCCATTTCCATTACCAATTTCATTTTCATTTTCATATGGCATTGCAATACAGCAGCAACAACAACAACAACAAAAACAAACAACAATTGTTGGCAATCATCCTCATTGCGCGTCGTTGACGATTTGACTTCAGACTCAAGCCGTTGCATTGAGTCCATTGATTTTCGTCGAGTTTAATCTTGAATGAATTCGCTTTTCGACTATGTCTTCGTGTTGGCTATAGTTTTACATTTCGTCTCAGTTCGCTTGGCAGCTTGACGCCGTTGCAGTGTCGATTGATGATGTCTACCGTTACTGGATACGGTTGTCGACAGTCGATTGTCGACAGTCGTCACGAAGAGCTCACGAATCACCGTTTGAATGATGATGTCTAATTGAGCGAAAAATCGTTGCTGATTGATTGTTTTCAAGCAGCGGTGATGGCTCTGACGGCAGAAGCTTCAACTAGCAGCAGCAGCATCAGTGGCATTCAAAAAAGTAACGAAAAGCAATTGACATTGCAGGCAATAGATCATTGTGGCTGTTTTTGTTTTTTTGGTGTTAGTCGACTGAGCTGCAGCATTTTGCCTCAATGTTGGCAATTCATCTGAGTATATTCCGTTAAACAAGTTACCGTACTAAAGAAGATTTCACGAATCTTGCAAGGTTGTAAGCAACTGTGGAGAGTTTCTTACTAGTTCTGCTACATGTTTCTGTAGCGTATCTAGAACATTATTTTTAGAAATTAGATTGGCCGATATTCCAACCTGAAAGAACTCCAAAATAATTCGATCTTGCATTAGTGGAGGGGAACATGAGACATTCTCTTTGGCTGTTCAACTTTTTCAAAATCGGAAAAGAGATCTTGGAAGAGTAGACTTAAAGGGAACGTGAAGAGCTGGACAATGCTCTGCAGAGACTTCGCATCGAAACAAGTTCAAGCCCGATGACAAAATAACTAGCTTTCCATTACCTGTTATTATATATTCAAAAACAAAAAATTTTAAATTCATAAGGTACTTATTGCACATAGTGTAAATATATACATACATACATATATACTAAATTCATAATGAAGTTAGCAACCGTTAACATATTTATTTATTTTATTTTCCTATTTGTCTTGCACCAGCTGATGCTGCGGCCATTTAAATGAGGTTCCAAATTTACATTTCATTTATTTGTTTCGTTTCTTGTTATTACACACACATACATAAATTGTGCCTGATTGATGTGTGTAATTTGTGACAAGAGACAGCAGTAAAAGATCAGTAATTGATGAAAAGCACTCGCAAGCGATCGTGCCACGTGCTGCAGTCGCGTTGCCAACTTAGGAGGAAAATTAATTTCACTTTTCTTTGAGCTCGTAAATGCCGCGAGTCTGTCGACATGTTGTAAACGTAATTGAAATTTAAATTAATGGAGGTCCTTACTCCCTCGCAATTGTAAACACACACACACACACACATACATGGAGGATTGTGCATGCACTTGTCGGTATCATCAAAATAAATTCCAATTAATTTTACTTTTTAAATAATTTTCTTATTGTTTGTTGTTGTTTTTGCATACTCTATACTGTCATTGCATAATTTTATTCCCAACTATTTAATCACACACAGATGTACATATATTACTGTGTTCATGAAATGTCGTTAGTGTTGTTGTTGTATGTATGCGCATATTGTTTCCTATTTTTTTCATTTTTTGGTTTTGCCATAAATTAAGGTGCAACAGAGCCAATTATGAATA
Organism: Neoceratitis asiatica; assembly: GCA_030068015.2. Classification (NCBI taxonomy): domain Eukaryota; kingdom Metazoa; phylum Arthropoda; class Insecta; order Diptera; family Tephritidae; genus Neoceratitis; species Neoceratitis asiatica. Next base: position 92,096,950 of record CM061526.1, read on the forward strand.
TATTGGTGAATGTGCATACGTATGTATGTGTATGTAAGAGTTGTTGCTGCTGCTACTGCTGCTGTTGCCTATTTGAAATGACACAGTCTCCGCCATAAATAATGCGGCATTTCGCAAGTGATCCGCGTTGCTGCTACATAAATTATCGTCAGGCTCATCCGCATTCTGAAAATGTGTCATGATTATGAAATATGAACATAAATTATGCACAAAGGTGACGACATGGAGCCCACGAGCGCCTCCATTTATTCATTTCAGGAGGAAAGAAGGAGTTGGCGGAATGAGCTAGACAATTTTACTATTACATAAGTGGCAATTGAAGGATTATTTTCGGATGGAGATGACAACTTTTTTAGCTTAATTTCGAATCTGTTATACGATGTATATATGTGCATTACTATGCGTATTCTAACGGGAACGATTCATAAAATTGAGCAAAAGAATCCTGGCTTGCTAGGACTTGTGTCATCAGCAAAAAGCTTAATTTTCACCCAGATAGATTAGTTTTTGGCTTACCCTAATGTACATTTGTAAACTTGTTGGGAATGATATAGTGATTTCATTGCACCAAGTTCTTTGCTGGAAGCGAAAAAGTCTTTTTGGTAATAGTCGAGCCGAGCTTCGGCGCCACTTCCAGATAATTCTCTGCCCTTACTTTGAAAGAATTACCCTTAGCTTACGACTAAGCGGAAGCTAAATACGGATGTTAAATAAGTGATTTAATCAGATTCGGACTAGGAAAGAAAGTTTTACTGGAACCGGGAATTCCTTCTGCGGAAACGGAAAAGTAGCTAGTGCTGTTAGCGGGGAGAATTTATTGGATGCCGAGAGCAAAAACAAGTTTTTTTTGTGCCAAACAGTGTCGATACAGGAGCCGCAGATGGAGAGGCTCCTAATATGCACATGCATCTACCGAATGAACTATTTCTTAGAATTATTCATTTAGGCTAGCACTTGATCATACCAAATATACCTTATCATAGTCAGATTATGGGAACTTGAACTTTCGCATCCGAAATGAAAGTTCCACCATATCCATAATGTTCCCTGTCATTTTCCCAACCCACCACTAATTGCACTCTTTCTTCTTCATTCAAATTTGATATTTAATTTCTCAAAAGTTCTACAACGAACTTCGTAATATAAATTTTCACTTAAATTCTGTGGCTATTAACAAATTCCTTTGTTGATTTACACGAATTATCACTGCAATGCGACATTTGTTAAAAATTTTCGAAATATTTGTGTACAACAAAGTGGAGCAGAAATATATTTACAAACAGTCAATCAATAAAGTAAGTATGCAGTTGCACCATAAGAAAATAAACAATAAAAAAATATACAAATCTTTTTCAGATTTATTTCTAAACAATATATTAGTAACTTCAATTCAGGTACAAAAAGTTAACTTAAAAATTACATTTCTTTAAATAATTTAAACTTAAATAAAAATATCTTCAAAATAACATCAAAAAAGTATGCATGCAAAATCAAATTAGTAATTCTAAATTCATATTTTTATAAAAAAAATTAAAATAAAATTGGTTTTCAATATTTTGTGGGGTTGCCATTTTGATTAGGACCGCTTTTAGTCTCGAATTCATTGAATTCACCAGGCTCCCTGTCACGCTAGACGGAATGTTCTCCCATTCTTCCGCGAGGATCTTTTTCAAGTCATCCTTGCTTGAAATGCTGCGTTTTCGAATCAGCCGGTCAAATTGTTCCCATAAATGCTCTATAGGGTTGACATCGGGGGACTGAGGTGGTGTACGAAGTTGTTTCTTGACCTTATATAGGAGCCACTTTTTAACAATGGAAGCAGTGTGCTTTGTGGGTTATTGTCTTGTTGAAAGACAAACGACTCCTGAAGACTAAGCTTGGCGGCACTTTCGTGTAAATTTTTTTTCAAAATATCTAAATATTGAAAACGATCCATAATGCCGTCAATAAACACCAGCTTACCGACCCCAGATGATGCCATACAACCCCAAACAAAAACGGAGCCACCACCGTGTTTGACTGTGCCCATCAGATTTTGCAGTTGAAGCTCAGAATTCACTTTTCGCCATACCTTGGCTCGTCCATCGGATCCATGAATATTGAGTTTAGATTCATCGGAAAAAATAACTGTGTTCCAGAACGTTTTGTCAGATTTTTCGGATTCTTTGGCGAAGGCAATTCTTTTTTTTTTACTTCGCTAATAAAAGGTTTCTTACGCATGTTGCGACCATGGTATCCGGCAGTTCGCAGTACCTGACGAATCGTTTTAGGATTGCACAGTTTTTCAACCTCATTTTAAATTTCTTTTTGAATCTTGGGAGCTGATTTTTTTGGATTTTCACGCATCTTGCGAACAATAATTCGCTTTTCTGGTGATCTAAATATGCTAGGCCGTCCAGACCTCTAATTGGTTTTGGTATCTCCGTCTCGTTTATATTTCTCAATGACTTTTTGTACCGTTGCATGACTTTTACCAACAATTTCAGCTATTTTCCTCTGAAATTTTTTCTCTTTGAACGATTTTATTATCAAATCTTTTAGGCCCTGAGACAATTCTTTTCCCCGCGGAGGCATCACGATTTTAAAAACTCTTTATTAATGCTTGTGCTGAAATTTTATTAAAAACTGAATATTTCAATTATATTCAAAAAGATAAACCAGCTTCTATGCTCTCTTACCTTTTCAAGCGCGATGTACTTTACGTTTTGCATACAAACTTTAATGACATAATTTTTGCACCTATCAGAGAACACGTGCTATTAAATCTAACGGTACTTTTAAAAATAGATCATGTTGCATGAAAGCGACAGTTGATATCGTAAGCAACAAAACAGTAAAAAAAAATTCATTTGTGACGCAGTTAGAGCGAAATATTTCATTTTGAAGTTTCAAATACTCAGTGCATACTTACTTTATTGATACACTGTATGTACATATGTACATATGTATGCATGTATATGTACAGCATTAAATAAACAAGAAGCCCTGAAATTCCTTTGCACCAGACCATTTAGCGCTTTGGCATTTGCTGCATGCAACTGAATACTAGACGAGCCGCAACTAATAATGCTCGAGACGTTGGATAGACAACAACAATATGAGATTTATTAAAATATACTTGTGCTACTGAGCATTAGTGTGAAGAATGTGCAACAAAGTTGAAGAATTTGATTTTAATTTTTTTGGACAGGTTTTTTTTTTTTGGGTTGCATGCCACAAGCCACTATTACACATACCACAAACCAACAGCGTTGCATTGTCTTGTTCATGCTAATTTAAGGCCAATGTTTTGTGGACAGTTTGAAATGTTAATGAATTTAGAAGTGTGCATATTTTTGTGTTGGGGTACAAAACCAGAAAAATAACAACAACAAAATAAAAAAAATATTGCTATTCAAAATAATTGAGTTCAAATAAAAAATGTCTTTCTGCCGCTACTCTTGCTGTCTACTCGAATTCAGGAGAAAATATTGCCGCCGGGTTGAAAGCATAACGGAATTATCACAATCTTGGCTAGTGAATTAGAGGAGAGTGAAAAGGGCAGCAGCCAACAGTGTCATAGTGGCACGCTATTGCCTCACTTGCCACATTTCAAATGCATAATTTTGAGCATTTGTTGACAGCTTTTTGACAGTTGTGGCAGACAGCTAATAGTCGGCTAATTGATGGTTACAAAATTTCATAAACAAATTTTTTTTGGAGAATTTTGAGCACTTCTGGCACATTTTGTTGTTGTGTGGACGCTTAATGTATTTCTAAACTTTTATTTATTTCCTACTTCTTAGCTTTAATTCCTCCTATTGTTTTTGTTAAAGTAAAAATTTAAATGTTTTTGTTTCCTTTTTCACTGTGTGCAGTTTTTCTACCTAAAATTCATTGTCCGTTGTGTGGCATTTTAAATACTCAATTTAACTTTGAGTCGCTGTACTTTCGGCCCAAAACAATTGCATTATTTTTTACTTTATTTGTGTTTTCTAATTGCCCTAAAGGCCTTTTACTCTTACAAAGTGTGTGGCCAAGTAATTTTAAGAGATTTTGGGTGCAGCCGATATTATTGGTTTATGAATATATTTCGATTTCTTGACATCTTTTTAAATAAACAAAACTTTACTAAACTCATTCAAACAATATACATTGTTACTCGGTATATTTGTTCAAATTAATATATGAGCCTGATGAGAATTACAATCAAGTTAAGCTTGACTGTCGATAGCACAATCAACTTATCTGTTAATAGAAACAAGTGTAGGAGAGCGTTAAATTCAAAATTCAAGAGATCTGACATAAAATTTGGTGGAAATAAGCGCTAGAATATCTCTATATAAGTTTTGAAAGAAAATTTAAACAATCTATGAGCTAAATTTAGCAAGATTGCTGTTCTTCAATACGCATATGCTCTACATCAGCATCGATTAAAATCATTTGCAAAACTTATTCATATTATTCAGATAATTTCCAAGTTGGGAGCGCTAGGTCTTTACACGCACCGTTAGTCACTACCAAACCATACAATAAGGGTATTCACAACGTGCCTATCGTTAAAGCGCTTGGCTGTGAACATAATTTTTGTCAATCTCAGTAGTGTGGTAAGTTTTGTTTCAAAACAGCTAATCCGATTGAAAATTCTGTGTTTTGATCAAAGAAATTGTTATAATTTCTTCAGAATTTCTTTAAGTTCATTTAAACTATTCTTTGGATTAGATTTAAATGTTACGAAAACTGTTAATTTTACAAAAACAAATATAGCTAATACTATCGAATATCGAACGAAACCAATTAACAAAGCCACTGTGAATACCCCTAATGTCTTCACGGTCTTCAATATTATATGTCTTTCGATACGATACTTATTTAGAAACAATAAAATTATATAATAATTCAAAATAAAAATATTATTTTTGTTTCGCCTTTCAGAATTACTTTGGTATTTTGGCAAAAATTCGATTGCAAAACCAGTAGTCGAACGAGGCTTTAATAATTTCCAATAAATTTATACATAGATGAAAACAATATTAAATGATTTCCAATAAAAATCTTAATATTTTTGGTCAGATTTAAAAGCTTTCAGTATACAATTCACCTAAACCTCACAGTTTCGCGGCTAGAATTCAATGACATCAATGACTGTTTGTTTGTATGCTATCGAATGCATCACTGCACATTTTTAGCAGCGTATCAAAATGTGATTGCCGCTTTGCAGCTTAAAAACCTCAATGGAGTAAATTGCATGTGTTCAATGTCTACTTCTATATACATATGTATAATGAGTATTAATGAGACATGGAACGAACATCAATTGAAGGCTACTCACTCCTGCAGCGCGGTGTTGCCAATTTTCTCATTTCATTTAAATGTTTATAGCTGTTTTAAATCAATTATTTCCGGAACCAACTGCTTATAAATAATAAGATTTAACGAGGCCAGCTCAAGGATTTTAATTATATACATATGTATATGTATATTCAAGGAAAATTTTCAAAAGGCGATTTTCAGTGATTTTCGAATCTGACCTTTGGATGAAAGGGGATATTGAATTCGTGATCTTGCTACTTTTACAGATTTGATTTAATTTAATTATATTTAATTGTATTTTATTTTTGTTTTGTTTTTAATTTTAAAATTATCAGTTTTGTTACAAGCAGATTTATAATTCTGTGTTTATATGTATAAGTAAGTTACAATCATAAAGAAATACATTTTTTACAAAATACAATATTTAAATTTTGACAATTTTTCTCCCGCTTCTCTCAATTCATACTCAGAATTAAGATAGTTGCGCATGGCGGGTCTCTCATCAATAACGTGATGGCATGCTACGCGACCTTCGAGCGCAATCGCAAAATGCTCCACACATATTACCCTGATACAACCGTCGAGGTTCGCCAAACGAACGATCGGCTGCGGGTCGTGCCACTGGAGAGCGGCCATATTTCGTAGCTGCTATAGCCTGTACGGGTGTTGAGTAACGCATCGGAGAAGATGAGCGCGAGACACCACGCGGACACTGTATGCTGCCGCCAGAATTAATACCAAGCTGAGATTTTTGCTGCGTGCGTCCAATCGGTGGACAAGATTTACTGCGATGTGGTATGGAATAAGTACGCGCTGCGGCACGTACCATACTTTTATTATCACTAAAAATATCATACGACACACTCTGTGAAGCTTCGGTGATGCCTAAGCCGGAGAGTGTCAGCCAGTAATCGGTATAGTTACGAAAGTATGGGCGGCGGCCAGTGCGTGGACAGTTCTTTGGTGTTGAAGCCATGACAGGGTTGGGACAGAAACTAGGGGATGCTGCGGCGGCATTACCTGAGCGTGGGCAAACATTGAACGTGACATTCGTGCGTCCACGCGGCGGTCCAACGTCGAAAGTGCGATTATCGGGTTGTGATATGTCATATGCGGTATTTCGGCCGGACACATTGTAGGACGTGTTAGGATGACACACTCTGTAGGTAACATTCGTGGGACGCGATTGTGGTACATTGTAGGTAGTATTTGCGGGGTGGCGTGGTACATTGTAGGTGGTATTAGCAGTCTGGTGACCTACGTTATATGTTGCATTTGCTGTACGAGGAACATTGTATGTCCTATTCTTCCCGGCGGAAACGTTATACGTGACATTTGGTGCACGTTGCATACTATAAGTGGCATTTTGTGGTGGACAGACACTATATGTAGCATTCTGGGGAGCACGACTGCGCTGTAAGGACGCGTTGGTATTCATCGGTCCACATACATTATAAGTACCATTTGCTGCGTTCACATTGTAGGTCGCATTCGCCAGCCGAGAAGGTGTACCCGTAGCACAACTAATTGGCGTGGCCGGAAGGGATGAAGAGAATTCTGGTGGCGTATATTGTGAATCATCGGGATGCATTTCATAGATAGTCGAGCACATGTTGGGCACTGGTGGCGTTGAAAACCCACCAAAACTTGAATTTTGAAAATTAGAGCCTCCACTGTCCGAATACGGGCACGAGTCGATAGCACCGCGACCAGAACCCCCAACACCATTTGAATACTCTTGAGTACTATTAGCGTACATGGATTCAATTTCGTTAGCTGCCGTGCATAATATCTCCCAAAGCGTACGTCGGTTCTGCCTAACGCCGCCCCTGCCACCGCCTTTTAATCGTTCCCTATGTTGCTCTTCGAGTAGAAAGCGTTTCATCTCCGATAATTTTTCCCATTTCGCATACTGATTCTTACGGAGCTCATCGTAAAGCTCTTCCTGCTGTGCGCGCTCTAAATGATATTCAAGTTCTTCTCTGCTGAGTGTAAAGAGTTCGGATGGCGATAAATTGAGTTTGCGTGCCCAAAAGAGGATCTCCTTTTTGGTTAACTCGGAGAGATCGTCATCTTGCAGCGGATTTGGCTTTTTATAAAAAGAAACGGGCGATGAGCTCATGTTGCTGGGGAACGGCTCCGACAAATGAGCAAAACGGTTTTGTAGCTTTTGCTAATTTTTTTGGTTGTTGGTGGTAATTAAAAAACTGCGAATTTTTCTATTTTGTTTCTCACAAGAAATTTAGTTTAAATACCAACTGACAGAGAGTGACTTAATGGTGTACGCTTTTAAAGCAAAATAAAAACAAAATCAAGAAAATATTTTTTATTCTTCCATAGTGTGCCAAAGCGCATTTCTTTTTTAAATATAGGGAAATTTTTGAAAGGGCGAAAAATGTGGACAAAATTTTAATTTTCTTTTTAAATTAATTTATTAATTTCAGTATAATTAACTAGGAGTATATGCGTTTAACACTCAAATTTATAGAAAATAAATTTTTCTAATTGTAGTCGCCACTGAGCAGGGAATTTCAAGCCCTCCGAGTGTATTTCCAACATTATAAAAATCCATCAGCCGTTAGGAGGCGGCTAAGAATGAACCGTAGGTCCCTCTATTTGTTGCAAAAACAGAAAGACACGCACCACAAATTGGAAGAAGAGCTCGGCCGATAATCGCTTCAGCGGTTACGGAGCGCCAGTTATACTTATATATGTATGTTTATTAGATATTTTATATTATTTAGTTTAGCTTACGTTATTTTTTCCATATATTTAATATTAATTTTAATTTAAATTTTTATTATTTTTTGTTATTTTGAAAAAAAAAAACATGGAATTTGTAGAAAACAATTTTAAATTTGTCTGAAAAATAGTCGATAAACGTGAAAAAGTAATTTAAATACAAAACAATGACCAGACACATTTAAGTGTAAAAATCGGCTAAAAGAAATTCGTTAAAAGTTATGGTCGAATAAGTGAAGAAAACTTAATTAACTTGTTGCCGCAACTGACAGACGTTGCAGCGGTAAGCAGTTGAAGCAGAAAACGGAGGCAATGACAATGGCTGTGACCACTGGCGGCGCTCTCAAATGCAGTTATATATACTTGTGTCTGTGTATGTATGTGTGTGTGTGTGTGTGTGCATATGCCGCTTCTCGCGCATTGACGGCAACATTTATTGCTTGAATTTAATTATGATTGCAATTGGCTGGCGGAAAATGGAAAGAGTCATGGACAAGTTCATGGCCACCAAAAACGTTTGGATGGGAAGGCACAAAGTTGGCTGTCTTTTGTTGCTAAATTATTGTTGCTATTTGTTGTTATGATTGTTTTTTGTAGTGTTATATTGTTGCTGTTATTGCCTTCGTTGCTGTTGTAATTGCTATTGTCGATATCATGAATTGTGTTAAAGTTGCTGATGATTCTCGCTTTGGCTATTTGGTTTTGGTCTACTACTGCTCATGCACGGGGTCTGCCGTGTGCTGTCTTCTTACTTAACAAATTTGTAAACAACACTGTTTGCTGTTGCTTCAATTACACACTTATTATTTATACAAGACAAGGAAAAGTGTAAAAAAATGATTTTTAGCGAAGTTGCCTGTTGAAATAAATATTGACTGGATGGAAGCGATAAATAAAGTGGCCGATCGGATCGGTAGAGTCGATTTGTTTACATTTTCATTTTTTTTTTGGTCTTTTCTGATTTTAATAATCAGTTAATTATTTACATTGTTGGCTTGGCAGCTTTATTGATTGGTGATTTAAAATTAAATATAAAACTAAAAAATTTGTGGAACGGCTTGTGGTTTTAATGGAAAATTTTAAAAATAAACGATGGTCACCTTCAAGAATATCGAAATGCCTAACAGTAGGCGTGGTGAGAGGTCATTTAAAATTGAATGTAAGTTTAGCTATTAGATGCGTCAGTGATCTCCAGTTGTCAGTTGCAAAAATGGATAGCAGACTTTCGAGGGAAAACAGATAAAGTCTTTCACATGGGAATTGGGGTTGAGTTTTCCAACTTTGATGGTTGTTTTTACTAATACATACATATATTTACTTATACATACATGTATAATTGTAATAATATTTTTTTAGTGAATTTTATGGTACTTACCGACTGAACTGATGACATAGGTCGCCGGTGGTTTTAAAACACTTCGCGCATACGCGCCGCGCAGTACCTCCAGTGCACACGGTTCGGCTGTCACCAAAAGCATACCGGGCGCCACATGACCGGCATATTTGAGTGCACGCGTGGCGGCAGTGAGTGGAGCATTCCACCAACATTGTGCATTGGCGGCGAGAAAGTTCTGAAAAGCAAAGGAAGAAGTAAAAGATGATTAGGTATTGGTGCCGATCATATTTGTTTTACACATGTCAGGAGTATACTGTTTTTATTTCGAAACTTTGGAACCACTTGTAATGGCAACCAAATATACATAAAGAAATGTCTATAACAATATTTGGTTATCCTAAAGAAAAAAATATGCTTAAAATCGAAGAAACCCATAGTGGTTGATCTATTTCGGATACTCTTTTAAAGCAAGTCCACTTTCTTTTTACATCTTGCTGAAATATACATTCCTATCAACCCTGCAGTTGGTTTTATTGAATTTAATGTTTGGCATCAAACTTACTGAGCGTTTAAGACTAATTTACAATATTGGCCGAATATTTGAATATTCAAAGTACCAACCATCCCATCGCTACTTTAAGGCCATAAGGCTATTCGTGGCAATATCAGTTAGCCTAAGGGCATCATTTAATTCGCCCTACAACAACACTTTGGAAAATCACCAGTGATAACCCTAAATTATACGATTCACAGGTTAAGTGAACCCATAGTTGTGAAATGTTGATGGATGGAAAGTGACACCCGAAGGCTTTTGTAGAAAATGGTCGGTCACGCCCACTTAATAGCATAATGGCAGCAGAGGTGTTAACTAAATGACAATCACACATTGGCAATTGCAACAGCACAGCGGAGGTAGCAGCTACCTTTTTCCAACGGGTACTAACTCACCAGTAGTTGTTGCTGTATGCCGGTTATTTGCCACCTTACTTTTGTACAATGATTTAATGCGAAATTTCTTTATTCATGCCAGCCTCTGAATCGAATCGTAACGAATGAATGCTGACAATGGTCGGATCGGCCTGTCTGCCACGTTCAACGTGCGATAAATTGCAAGTGCAACTGATAAATCACAGATGTTGCATGATTGTTGGCAGTGGCGATGTGGAAGTGGTAAATGCAAATTTTCATGTTGGTTGCAAGTTGTGAATTTTTATTTTATTTTCCGTCTTTTTTTATTTCAATTTATCACTTGCAACCGCCAGTCGCATTATTTAATAGCAACACTTAGCAGCGCATTAAGTGCAAGTAATCGGCAGCTATTTGGTGGTGGCTCCTGAGCGATGCTCATGCTTAAGCGTTGTATTGTGGCTGCTGCTGCAAACGTATTTGTGTTTACATGCTTTGGCGTTGTTGTTTTCATTGTTAGTAATGCTTTTTTTTACAGTATCCACAATTATTCATCCATTTTTTGTTTTGTTTAGTTTTATTGAATTTAATTTAATTTAATTTTATTTTTTTAAATTTTATTTGGTTATATTTTATTTTTTTTCTAATTTTTGTTATTTTTTATTTAATTAATTATAATTTACTTATTTATTTATTTATTTGTAATTTTTACGTTCATTTCAGGGAATTAACTTTGAGTTTGGCTCTGTGACTGCAAAATTTAACAAGAAACTAATGCTACATAGAACCACAATAACAACAAATAATTGTAGTCAGTTCCGTACAGTTACACTTAAAAATGTTTATTATTGAGGCAGCTAAATCGTTGTTGTTGTTTCATTCAACTGAATGCGTTGCATGCAAAATTATACTCTTGCTTTTGCCTTTGCCGCTCAATGCATACGGGCTTCACTCCAAATAACCTTGCAGTGAATCAGTGAAAGTCAACGACCTGCACGTATGTCTTCAACAACTTTTGGCTCTGTTTATGTAAAAGTCGTTGATGACTTTTCCATAGAAATATAATTTATTGTTAATGACATCTGGATGACATTGTCAGGCAGTGGACATTCAGAGGACTTTAACCGCTTCTAAAGATTGTCAGCGATAGGTCATTGATAGAAGCTCACATGCATGACATTGTCAGCAATATGTCACTTACAATTTGCAGCTGGTGTCATGCTGTCACCAAAGCCTCATTATTGACGATGATATTGGTGACAAATTCGCTCCTGGGAAGTAATATTTGTTGTATTTAGTGTATTTTGTTGCTGTTACTGCTGCCGGCTCGTTGCTGCGCTTAATTTATGATACCAATGCATATAAATATAATTTGATTCTATTTTAGCATTAAAGGATGCATTAAATGCAAAGAAATTGCAACATGCAATAACAGCGCTGCATTTGGTGGGTTTTAGATGGTGTTTAGACTCATTCTCTTCTATCGTTGGGTGGACATGTTTAAACTAAAATTTTGTTCAGCTATGTGGCATAATATAATAATTAATGTCGCACTCAATTGAGTGATCGTATGAGATTGTGTTAACTTATACTCCTCAATCACATATGGTTTACTACACAGCTAGCTTAAAGCAAGTTTTCATGTAAAAAATAATACCATTTCATTTATTAACGTTTATCATCAGACAGTTTTGGTTTCAATACTACCACGGAAAACAGGGATGAAACTTTTGGATCAATTGTTAAAGGAAGGACGGTTAGACGTCTATGAGTTACGGAAACTTGTGTTTCCTTTAGTTTGGGGAATTTATAATATCACTACCTTGTTTGTTTAGCATCTGTGAGCAACTTCATCTGCATTTTTGCATTGAAAAATTTATGAACCGTTAAACCATACATCATATGTCGTTGTGCTCATATGCAATCAACCGTTGATTTGCTGCCCACATTGAAGACGCAAAAATTTACGGTAAACATATGTCGTTACTCAATCATCAGTCGTTGTAAGATCGGTGACTAGTCAGCTACTGCAGCGCCAACCAACAAAGGCAGACAAAGCGTGTGAATATGGGGAACCTAACAAATTGGTGGGGCGCTTCGTGTGCCCTTTCAAAGCTCGTTGGCAGCGAGATTGATGGTTGTCGTTGACAAGCATTTGTACGTACAAAGAAAATTGCAATGTCAATGAGACATGTACCTCAATGTAGGAAGGGCGTTCCATCGTTGCTTGGCGCCAACTGTTGCTTGTATACCCTATTGGTCTGCATTGACTATATTTATGACAATTTATTGGGAATTGTATGAAGAAATTGCAGAAAAAATGAAAAAATTATAGAACACAACAACTTCATAAATTCTTTTTTTTATGATTTTATTGCTTTACTTGCTACTTTGAGTAGTGAACTTCATCTCATCTTCGTTGTGGCGCCAAGTGTCTGTTATTATGACAGCAGGACTTTGTTCCTCAACAAACCATATGCTTGTCTAGGTTCTTAACCTCTACTCGAACATATGTAGGCAGACATTCCACGATGTCTTCTTGCTAATATTTTTGTTGTTGGTTAGGTCTTCGCCAATATTAATTTGCTGGCCAAAGTGTTGTCCCCCGTCCGGTTATTACATATATATGTTTTACATACAGAAATATATTTGTGGTTGTTTAGTGTGTTTTACACCATTTGGACATTTTCCCGCCAACAACAACCACATTCAGAACATTAGCAAATAAATGAGCTGTCATGTTTGCTATTGTGCTCATTTGTTGTGTCTTCAATTATTGACAACATGATAAACTCATGTACATATGAATATGGAAGCGTAAAAAACTTAACTGAAATGCCCGGTAGGAAATTTTTCGATTACGATAATGTTTTCTATATTTTACCGCGTCTTATGCCATTCGAAGTCGTCAGTTTTTATTGGAAGGGAAAACCACATAGCGGCCTCGTTGAGAGAAAAAGAAAGATATCAAGATGGTATTTGACTATATTATTTTTCTTTGACTATATCATTTTTCTTTGACTATATTATTTTTGCCGAGAAGTGACACTGGTTACAACGTATCATTTAGTTGCTTCCAGGGTTCTTTGTACTTATTGGTCGCGACAAGCGGAAATATATGTTATAATGTTTGTGAAATAAATGCAAAGTGCCTCCTACTACTTTTGAGAAATGATTTATGGTCGAAATTTTTTAGGGGAACTGAGGTCAGCAACAGTGATAAATGTAGATGAGACTTAGCAAGAATTGAGTGAAGTGAACAAAGTCCCTATTCGGAGCTGCAAAGTCTAGCATGTGGTTACTGCACTAAAATATCTTTCATAGAAAACAGAAATTTTCCGTAAGCCTTTTCCCTACAGGGTATTCATAAGCGCGGAGGCATTTCAGTTGGCTGATGTGTGGCATAGTCATCAAAGCGATGGGCATGGCAAGCAGCCTAATTATTCTTTTTTTCTTCTCTGACATTCTCTACTTGTCTTGTTCTTGATCTTTGAGAGGAGTAAAGCCAGTAAGTAAAGATTCTTGAAGTTTTTTGCTCAAAGCAAGACCTACTGCTGTGATTGTTTGCTATTTTCTATGACTCCGTTTTTGTGGCGCTTGTTACGCCAGCGGGTGTTGCCACATTCGAAATGCAGCGCACAGTGTGTGTATGTGTGCGTTTGCAGTTATGAATGCGGAAAAACTGAATAACAAGGAAGAAGAAAAAAGTTGAAAAAAAAAAACGGATTGATTTATTTATTATTGCTCAGTGTGACGGTTGGAATGCGTTAGAATGGCGAGTTTTGATGGAAGCGAATGCCGTGAAGGTCATTAAGCAAGAGCTTAAAGGTTATTAGCTTTGGCTGGATGATAGAATGTGGCAATGAGTTTTGTTCTTGAAAAAAAAAAACAATTTCATAATGTTTAATAAAATTTATGTAAATCAAAATTTTAAATATAATTTATTGAGAGCTGAAAATTCTTCATTTAAAATTCTTCTAACGTCACTCACAAGCACTCTAGTGTGCCATTCGTATGTAATAAATCAAATAATTAAACTACTTCACGGAATTTTCGACATTATTTTTCAAGTACCCAATTGGAGCTTAAAGCCTATGGCACAGTCATATTTGCGCCTGCCTTCGCCGGTGCCTATAATCAATCAGTCAATTAATCGTAAATGAAATAATGACATTTCCCTCTACTTAAATGATTAATGTGCCACCACTGTATGCATGTATGCATGTGTGAGGGATAATAATTCATTTACAGTCATGCCATAGATTTACTGCTTCTGACAGAATTCTGTTTTAATTTCCGGCAGCAAATTGTCATATTTATCATAATTTAAATATGAATAAGTTGCAGCAATTGTTGCAACAAACAGAGCACCTACAGGTAAGCAGCCTGGAAACCTAAATGACAATTGTTCACTAAAAGAGGAAAGATTTCGAAGAACAACACGAATAAAATCAAAATAGAGCCACCACATGACCGAGTTATTGAGTTTATACATATATATTATATAGTAAATATGTCAAACAAATTCTAAATTCTGTCGAATGAAATGTGTGGCCTCCATGCCGATTTGAGGCAGAAAGCACACAAGCACACGCACACACATACACACATTTGAAATCAAACATATCACGACTCACACGTTTCGAAGGATAACCAGCCTCTTTACAATAATGACTAAGCACTTCATGCAACACCCTGATTCACTCCAGCCATGTGTGTCAAGGGCTTTGTGCAACACCGATTTGTAATCCATCTGAGTGAACTGTTGAGCCGAGTATGTTAATATATAATTTGACGTTGCATGCAACACGAATAAATAAATTGGGGATCGGGTTGTGAAGTATTGAGTCTTCTCGTCACATATTCTTCGCAAATGTAGTGTGTGTATGTGTAGCGATGCATGCAGGCTGACCATAGTTGTCCAAATCAAACGTTACTGAGATTTGCACTTTTTTTCCGCCATCGGCCTTTATTCTATACATATGTATGTATGTATGTACATATGCATTTCATTTGCACGAAACTTTTTTAGTATTTGTGGGTCAATATGTCGAGGCATTTCCATCTGTCAGCGGATGACTAAGGCCCAAAGTCGAGGAAAACGGTCAAAAGCTTACATTTTCTTCACTGCTTAAAAAGGATATTTATGTTTCGTTGGTTTTTTGGGTTCAAGCGTTCAAGCGAACAAGCAAAATTTTGTATACGTTGCATGTTGCATATATTTTCTAGTTGTGAAGTAATAAATATTTCTTTTTTTTCCCTAAAATTTTGTACACTGAGTAAAGATGAAGGACGTCTTACAAATACAATGAGTAAGGTGGAATATCCTCTTATAATAAATAATTCAATAAATATTATGTCTTTTTTGTTGTAGCTATTGTAATGGGTAAAGCAGTTGTTCAAAGAGATAACAGCCAGTAGCTAATGCAAAATTTTATTCCGAGGGATTTTCTCCTCGCAAAAAGTGTTCTTTCCATACTTGTGGTCTGTGCAAATGTATTTCTAAGTACACAACATAGTGGCATTGGAAGATTGGGATGCTGTTAAATTTGTGTCTGTCATAGTTATGTATGATGACAGTTGATCTTTACTTGAAGCTTTGAACATACATTTAATGCATTGCAGAGAGTCGTGATACCAGCGGTATCATCGGCAGAAGTTCCAGTTTGAAAAAAGGTCCAGATATGATTTTATTAGTGAATAACCATAGGTTTGAGATATGTCCCAGAAGATAAGTGAGCAGAATTCTCTTTGCTCAAAAGCCAATTTAATGGTTTATACAATCCTATGGACTTGCAATGATGTGATCATAGCCTGGCACTTTCTGGTATTATAGGCCACGCATAGTGCTTGGTATCTCACTCAATGATAAAAAATAATATTATGATGAGTTGAGAAGAAATTGGTAATTTTTAGTTTAAACGATGGTTCTGAAGAGCAGATAAGAACAATAAGCTTCAACAACATTTATTTGGAGCTTGGTTTTGGAAATAATAAATTAATTTAAAAACGTCCTGTTTTTGACCATAATGTTGATTGAATTTGAAAATTTTCTTCAACAAATTTTATGCTCAATAATTTTTTCATTTCTACAATACACATAAGATTTTCCGCTAAATTTAGCCTTGACAATTTGATAGATGAATCAGCCATTCTTATTTCATTTGAGCTGCTAGCGAACCTAAAAGGAGACTCTGTTCTACGGGTATTCTTCCTTTTGGTATTGTGAGGATTTTTTTCGAACAAACCAGTGAAGCACCTTAAGGGGGAGGGACAGCAATTATTGTCATCTAATTATGGTTTTCTTTTGTTGATTTCTCAGTTATATTTCAATTTAAGCTTGTTTGATGGAAACCCTAAATGAAAGGTTCAAAACAAGATGCATAAGGATATGTTGTGTCTACCCCTCTTATACGTCAAAATATGAAAAATATCAGTTTATGCTGCATATATATATAAAGGGTGTTTTTTTTATAGAGGTATAGAACTTTAAGTTGGCATTACTTTTCAAGATGGCGACCGATTTAACAGCTGTCAAGTGATTTATTCTCAGTTTGGTTTGGCAATTCATCATGAATAGACTCACGCCTGAACAACGATTGCCGAATTACCGTTGTTCCCGATTTTCATAAGCGTATTTTGTTTAGCGATGAAGCGCACTTCTGGTTGAATGGCTACGTCAACAAACAAAACTGCCGCATTTGGAGTGAAGGTAATCTTCAAGTGTATGTTGAAACACCGTTACATCCAGGAAAACTGACTGTTTGGTGCGCTTTATGGCACTTTATGGCTGGTGGAATCATTGGTCCGTACTTTTTCAAAAACGATGGTGGCCAGAACGTTACAGTCAATGGTGATCGGTATAGAGCCATGATTACTAACTTTTTCATTCCTGAATTGAATAACCATGATGTCCAGGAGATGTGGTTTCAACATGGCGCAACATGTCACACAGCTCGTGCCACAATAGATTTATTGAAAGACACGTTTGGTGACCGCCTAATTTCGCGTTTTGGACCTGTGAATTGGCCTCCAAGATCTTGTGATTTAACACCGCTAGACTACTTTCTGTGGGGCTATTTAAAGTCATTGGTCTATACGGATTAGTCACAAACGCTTGACCATTTGGAAGACAAAATTTTGGAAGACACCCTTTGGATATGTGAGGTACATAGAAAGTATGAGTTAACGGTGAAAAAGTGATATTTCATTAATTGATTTTGCAAACAAGACATTTGCTAATTTAAGACGACAATCGCTTGTTCAATGGCTAACATTTCACTAACAACGCCTAATTACGTGTCTTTGTTTGTTTGTATGTATTTTGCATTTTTCACACGCCAACATGAATGACAGCGAACAATCCAATATGGTGGTTTATAGCAGTTGACACAACAGCAACACAAACAACAGTTGCATTAACGCCATTAACAACAAACACAAACACCACAGATGTCAATAAATGTCAATGATCAAGCGGTTAGCCAAAAGCTACCATTAACGGCAGCAACCACCAATATGAGCCAAGCCAAATGAGCACCATTAAGGAATGTGCGTTAACCTTAAGGAGATCAATAGGAATCGAAATGAAAACAACAACAGAATGTTGTATTTATTTAGTGACAACAATAACAACAACAACAATGCAGACGTACAAAGCCACGTCATGAAAGAGAAAAAGTGTAATTGAGCCGCATTGATCGGTGGGGGCTGAGCTGTGGCACATTTAATAGGCATTTTCACTTTTCAACACGAACGTAACGAACGGACTGAAATGGAAAGCCAAACCATATTTACATCACTCTGTTACTATTATTATTATTACTGTTAGTTGTTGCGCGTTGTTTCTACCAGCCATCACTAATGAACCTAAACGACAAAAATGTCACCAACACCGAGCGAGACACCTCCATAGGGGAGTTTTCAGTGCGACAAACAACATAAAAATGTCATAAATACATGTTTTAGACACACGTCGGCCATACACACCGGTCATCTTGCCGCATATGCCACATGGAAACAAACAAAATTTGTTTTTTTGTAAAACGAAGAAGTTATGGAAGCACAAAAGTGTTTAAATATTTGGCGGACAGACTTCGTTAAATGTGGAAATGGTGGCTGCAAAGGGTTCAAGATGTATTGATCAACTACTGATGCTTGTTAGCTGCCTCACCGTAGCCCGATTTTGGTGGCGCAAATGATGTGAACGATGAAAAGCAATAACAGCAACAACAAAAGCAGTACTTTGACATTTGAGCGCGCGACTTTGAGCGCCATCAAAGTACTCTCATAGCGACAAGATCTATGGCGGCGCTGCCGCGCCTTAAAACTGCTGCGAGGCAGACAGATATACAAGTATAAGTACAGACAGTCGTGGTGTATTGATGGTGGATCGATGGGCGCTGGGTGAAATATGAGTGCTTTCTGCTTTTGGTTTATTGGTAAAATATAGACTAGTTTTGCAGAAACCATGTTGGGACTAAAAAAGGGGTCTACTCCAAATGATTTCATGTAAAGCAGCTCTCTCTACCTTTCTTGCTGTTGTTATCAGAAGTGCCGAGCTCCGCTGCATCGTGGATATGCTTATGACTTGAGTGCGAGGTTCAATATTTTCAAAATTGCTGAAGGACCTCTCCACTTGGATTTTAAAATCCAGAAATGTATTTTCCAGTTATTCATTCACAATTTGACTATCATCTCAGCCAAGAAAACATGCACGAATTCCGGGTTTGAACAGACAATACGAACTAAATGAATGGCATAAAATTTCGAAAACAATTCTGTAAAGTCAGACCGTGCGACAGTGAACATGACACGCGTACTAATTGCCAACTTTTTGGACAATAGTGTCCGCAATGAGATCTGTGAAGTTGTTGCAAATACACCAACATATCTGAGATATCTGAAATGCACCATTTTTGGAAATTTCCATGTGTTGTTTTCAGTTACGTGTGTCAACAACAATGGACGTGCAACACGTACAATACTCATGCAAATACATATGTACTTATATATACCAACAAAGTGTCTAAGTAATCTATGATGTTTGCTCATTTAGAGTGTGTCTAAGAGTGTTGCGCATTGGGTGGCGTGTCTGGTGGCAGTTTTGTGTGGCAAGATATTTATTTGCAACAAATGGCAAATTATTGTTATTTTCGCGGTTGGTTAGTCAAATAAAGTGTTTTTGTTAATGCTCAGGGATCGTGATGAGAACACTGTTTCGCTTTTTGTAGGCGTTGCACGTTGTAATAAAATGAAAAAGAAACAGAAAGGCGATTGACTTGGTCAGTGTAGACTGTTTGCTTAGGCACGATTTTGAATGTTATTTTATTGTTTGTTATTTATGAGCCATAATTTAGATCAAAGTATTGTTTAGGGGAAATAGTTAACTTCCTAAATATTATTATAATTGTAGTTGCTTTGTGTCGTTTATTAAAACAATGAACATTGTTTTACTTTATTTAATTTTTTTTTATATTTTATTTATTTGTTTCTCAATTTTATTTTATTTTATCTAATTTTATTTTATTTTATTTTATTTTATTTTCTTTTACTTTATTTTATTTAATTTTATTTTTTTAATTTTATTTTATTATTATTTTTTATTTTCTATTTTTTATATTATTTATTTATTTATATTTGTTTTGTGTCGTTTATTAAAACAATGAACATTATTTTACTTTATTTCATTTCTTTAATATTTTATTTATTTATTCTTCAATTTTATTTTATTTTATTTTATTTTATTTTATTTTATTTTCTTTTACTTTATTTTATTTTATTTTATTTTTTTAATTTTATTTTATTATTATTTTTTATTTTCTATTTTTTAAATTATTTATTTATTTATATTTTTTTTGTGTCGTTTATTAAAACAATGAACATTATTTTACTTTATTTATTTATTTAAATTTTTATTTATTTTATCTAATTTTATTTTATTTTGTAATATTTTACTTTATTTTATTTTTATTTAATTTATTTTATTCATTTTTAATTTTTAATATTTAATTTTTAATTTTTAATTTTATTTTCTTTTATTTTTTTCTTTATATTTTGTTTATTTTTTATTTTGTTTTAAATTTTTTATTTTATTTTATTTCATTTTATTTCATTTTATTTTATTTATATTTATTTTCTTTAATTTGCGATTAAGCGAAGTTACCTCTATGAGTACTTTGAAGACAAAGACTAGTACAAAGAGATACAAATATATATAAAAATATGTGTAATTAAATAGATATATATGTATGAGCATATAAATTGTGCATTTGATCATAATTCCAGCTGTTTGGGCCGCAGAGCAAACGCAAACACAATCACCTCAAATTAAATTCTCAAAACGTTGCTTGCCACTCAACAACATTTGTAAATCGTTGAACGTTTGAGTTTTCGAAAAAGATGCTATACTTCATAAGCTTCATAGCCACCGTCGTCGTCGCGTCGCAACAAAGGGAAGTCATTGTGTTCATATTTGTATATACATATGTATGCATCTGCGTTAAACATATCGAGCAGAACAAATGCGGGGCACATACAAGATTATGTAATTTACCGTCTGCAGTAATAGCAACAAAACGTCCGCTGGCAGTAGTTGGAGTTGAACAATTGCTTATAAAGCCATTTGCCACAGTTCAAGCTTCGTTTTTATGGTGGTATGTGTGACTGTATGTGTGGTTTTTTGTTGGTTTGTTTCTGTTTTTGTACATTACTCACTTTTTTTGGAGTGCTCGACAAGTGTACATACATTTAGTATTTTCAAATAGCCCGCATAGCGGTGATGAAGGTGGGGGCGGCGGCCGCATGTTTGATTTGGGAAAACAGAAGCAAATTATATTAACTGTTTGCTGGCGTTATGTTTACTCGTATGTTATTTATTGCTGTTGCATCCTCTCACTACATACATACGTATGTATATATGTAAAGCAGAGTTAAAGAAACTTAAATAATTTGATATTTTTAAGCACTTGCAACTGCTTGTCCGCCCGCATCGGTCGGCATAGAATATTCAGTTAAATAGTTTAATGTGGTGTTTTGAAAAATTGTTGCCGTGAATGGTGTCAACGCTGCCGCGGTTTTCCTTTCGCCAGTTGTTGTTTGGAATTGAGAATTATAATTTTTCCCTTTGTTTCATTTCAACACTTGTTGTTGTAATGGTTGAGTAGTCAAACAAAATTAAATTGAATATTTTCCCACATGAATTAGGCGTTTCCCACACTTTTATGATTGAATTGAGCAATTTTCGGTTATTCGTAATTTAATTTAAAGTATTTTTGAACTACTATTTAATGTTGAATTTGAATTTTGTGGGTGAGAAACTCTTTTCATAGAGATTTGCTATGGAACTGCTTTCTTATGACACAACACTGCTGCCACACAAGTAAAAAAAAAACAAAAAAAAATGTGTCATTATATTCTACACAACGCCAACAAGTCTACCAGATATTTCTACTACTAACACACTCGCATGTTTATGCAAATATGATGCTTATCATTATGGGTATTTTATTGCCAGGGCCAAAATCCAAAGGACAAATGCGTGGAAGTAAACGAAATGAGATTTTGCTTATCGCAAATTTTCGAAAATGTTTTTGGCAGCCACACTTATGCAATATGCAATATATTTTATAACATTTGCCTTTGTATGCCAATGGCATTTATTTTATTTTACTTTACACATGTTGTTAGTGTATATATATGTGCATATATATGTATGGCTGTTAGTTGCTATAGGCCGTTTGTGGGCTATGAAGAGGCATAAGAATATTTGAACATGAAAGCAATGAGGTCAGGCGATCACTGAAGGATATTATTCCTTGAAGTTGTACAAAAAACGGGAAGATTTTTCTTCGTGTAATAAAAATAGTTACTCCTGAATCACGAATACATACACACATAGACGAAGTGCTGAGCCTGTTGCCGGTTAGAATATTTATTTGCAAATACATCGCAGTTGAAGGTGTTGAAGTTAAATGAAGTTTTTTGTACGTGTCGCATTGCAGCGTAATCACTTTTAAAAAAGATAACAACGAAAAAAGGGAAAAATATAAATAACTACGGACAAAAATATTTCAATGATGGAGAGGAAAGAATAAATAAATCAGCAATGTTGTCTGCACGTGATTTTTTAAAATGAACTTTTCAATAAAGTTTGCTCAACGATATTATTTCACTTTGTTTTTTATCTACACATTTCATTTTGCTACTCCGGCATGTGTTGTGCATGTATGTGTGTGTGAATTATCAACTTTGAATCGGTGGAAACATTGTTCACCGGTTATTCTTTGCGAAGCTTCAACCATTTAACATGAACATGAAAACACATACACACATACATACAGGTAGTAAGCTTACGCTACGGTAGCTTTATGGGTGTGTGTTATGTGTGGATAACGTGCATGTGGCTGTGTGGGCGAATAGCGAAGCAAGGTGTTACGGCGTTGCGGCGTTTGCTAGAATGGCGTTTTGTATGTTAAGTGGCGTCATTGTCATATTTGCTGTCACCAGCGGAAACTAAAAGTATGATTTTTCAACTCACTCGGCATACTCCAGACACTTACTCAATATGCGCAAATATGGAATTATTCTTTTTTATTATTATTTTTATTACACATTATGTTTGTTTCCGTTTCACACCAATTGACAAAAAAAAAAAGCGACTCGGCGTGTGCGAACATTTGCGTGGGTTGCAATACATAAATGCATATAAATGTGCTCATTGACATCGAAATACAAGCAACTATGTGAGTATGTGAGTACATTTGTACCTATAACAGTTCAAGTGGCTGAATTTTGACAGGTGTCGGTATTGAATCATTTTTCGAAAATTAATTGAAATATCTGATTGATGTGACACATAAGCACGCTTCGTCTGTTTTGGAGCCATTGAGAGTGATTTTAGTTGAGTGGAAATGTTTAATTTAAATATGTTTTTTTTTGGTTTTTTATTACCGAAGAAGTTTTTGATATTAGATATTAGAAGCCGATAGAAGAAATATATTCTTGTTATGAAATTAGACGAGATTGAAATCTTAGCTACTTTAACTTAACAATTATTGTATATTTGGACTCATAAAAAACAATAATCCTCAATATCTTTAGTTAGAATCGTTAAAAAATAAATAGTTGCCTAATGCCCTCTAAACGAGTGGCGAGGGGTTATACGATTATACATACAGATCTCGGGTTTCGTGTCATATTACCTTTGTCCATGCATGTATGTATGTCACAACATTTATGAAGCCAAGTTCTATCTACACACATACGTATGTATATCTGAAATCTACTGCAACATTTTCTAAATCTGCAGCTATCCAATGTCTGGTAGACTAAAACTCAACAAAGAATTTGAAGATTTCTCATTGACGATTTTTCAACCCACTCCAGTTGACAGCCTGAATATAGGAAGCACTTAAAGCCACAAACATTTATGTATGTATATACTTGGATATTATGTTATTTTACTATTCCATAGCCTTTGAAAACTTTCAAAGCTTTTAAGCTCCTCCTAAATTAAGCTTGGAAAAATAAGTATCAAAGCTGAATGTTTTTGTTTGTGTATTCTAGATTCATTTTGCTTCAAAAAAGTTAATCGATAATTCTTCGAAAATTATGTAGCAACAACAGCCGACGTAGTTTTCCTGATGTCGGATCGATGAAGACTTTTTAGATTTAATTTATGATATTGTTTTGAAATATGTATAGTACTACCAACTCTTCACTGTTGGACTAGGCATATATAAGCACATATGAAATCGAATATATCTTTAGTCTTGATTATCACAACTAGTCCCTAAGATAATGCTTTAATAAAAGATGAATGGAATGTCATGTATTGCAAGGATATTACATAAATACACAATTTACACTTAAATAGCATTTCCTGCTAATGGAGCCCACTTATAAATGAAGCCAAGGGAAGGGGGAGGTGGTACAAAATACACTCTATAGAACGCTCAAACAAAAAGAGGAATAAAGTAATAAAATAAAACAAATACTACTCTCAAGGGAAAGCTTCAATATATACGTACATCAATACGAGACAAAATATTTGCGAATATATTTCACCACTCTTATCATCATTCAAACCGTACAAACAGATATATGTACATATATGTATGTTTATATTTCAATTGTTAGACATGAAATGTGATGAGCAAACAAACCGGACATGTTGCTTAAAATAAACAAATAAACACTCAAATTTCATAGAACATCGAGAGCTCCTGTTGTCATACCTAAGCACCCACATAACAATTAGGCATGCATGCTGCAGCTGAAGGATTACAATAAAGTGTATGAAATTTTATTGCATCTGTTTTAGGGTTTGAATGCTTTTATACCCAATAGTTGTTTTTATAGAATACAAGCAACACTCATGAAACTACAAATATCCAATAAGAACTATAACAAGCACTTTATATATATATATGTTTGACGTTTTTCTAAACCAAATTTCTTGAGTTTTCCTGTCTGAAGGGGTATTAAGTCAATCATCGATACACAACGCAAACTAATACTCGATTTGTTTCGCCCATAGCAGCAGCCACGCTACGACATGTGGCACGCACTTTTTCACCCTCGCCTAACTAGTAACAACCCACTTTCCACCCTCATTTCGTCACACAATAATTATAGCAATCGGAAAGTGTGGCTTAAAGTACTTATGTATATCCATATATATGCGTTTGTATGTTTTCATCTGGGTGATCCAATACTTTCTCAATCTCGGAGGGTAAAATAGTATACTTTAAGATAACAGCAAACCATTAAACTCGCCCACACAATATAGGAAATTAAATTTTTATTGTGAATGTGTGACCTAAACTCGACTGAACCCTCTTCATATAGAAAGGTGAAGTCAAATGCTTTTAAATAATGTATAAAATTTTCTGTATTGGCGAGATCTCGTCTCAGGATTTTTTTGAGAATATTCACATAGAATTATTAATTTTTTTAACCCTTTGATTGTGGTTTTTCTATTGGAAATATCTGAAAAGTCTAGGAAATTTGATTAAACTGCTTTAGAACTGGTGAAACTCACAAGAACCAAAAAACTAAGCTAGATAAATAGATAAATAGATAAAATAGATAAAATATCTATTTAATTAAAATAAATAATCGATTTTCTCGCTTAAGGATCATCCTAATATATACATACATGCATGTATGTACATATAGTACTTTGCTGGGCATTCCAAATTTATTTTGTTCAATTTTCCCGGTATTTATTTCATTCTAAGGTACACATTTCCCCCCACAATAACTGATAGCCATTCAGCCATTCTCATTCATCCCTTTTGATGCTTCACTAAGAAAGTTTTTCCTATCCGATTTACACTAAATGAAGTTTATATTTGAGTTGATATTGAACACTATTACAGGGATATATGTGCATATGTATGTGTATATGCGTTCATTCCTATCTATCATCTGTCATTCAATTGGAATGCATTGAAATCGCTCTATTTCCACCATTCAACACTTTGGTGGCGTCTTTGCACGCCAACTCAACCAACTCAATTCGGCGAGTTGTCTTCCAGGTTCTTCTGCTCTGTCTATCTGTGCAATCTATCTATATTATCCTTGCATGTCTGCCACCAACAGATGTCTATTTAACCAAATCAACACTGGTACTATTCTCAGGCAGTTACTACTTTATATGTACATATGTATGTATGTGGAGCGAGTCTGTCAGCAGCTGGCTGTCAGTATTTATTTGAGCATTCCCTTCGCTTGCCAGACACAATTGCGGACACCCTGCAGTGAAAACGTCAACTAATATGCAAAAATTCTAGTTAAATACTAGTATGAAACAGGATGAAATCATACCAGTTCGTTAGTTGTATAGCAGTTCGCCACTAACGGAAATAATATTAATTTTTTTTTACCACTTTTCGGGTTTTCTTGTTATTTCTAGAACGCCGCGACTGAGTTTCATTTCCTAATAAGCTCCGTTGAAGTGCCCAGTTACTCATTACTCTCCATATCACAACGATAGCCGAGTGGTTAGAGGTCATCACTAGCGTGAAGTTCTCGATTTGATGCTCGCTGAAAGCAAATTCATTTGTATTTTTATTTTTAGTGAATTACAAATTGAACTCATACTTATATACGCCAGTTTGGAGGACATTGTCGTGTTAAAAATACCAGTTGCTTACATGGAAAATATATGGTATTTAATTTGCTTAGTGCAAAAATGCAAACTAGTAGGATTCCAGTTAACAACTAGCATTTTTCTCTGCAGGGTAGTTACAACAAATATCTTATGTATATATGTATGTATGTATGTATATTTATAATAATATACAACAATATCTACTAAGTGCATACCTTGCGTCTTAGTTTGTCGTGTGAAACTTTGATTTTAATGGAGCAACGAAAGCAAATTGAAACAGAAACAGACAAAAACAGAGCACTCAACTCAGCTTAGTCCGCAACTCGGAACTTATATCGCATATTGTACATACATACATACATGCATTGTCAGTTTGCATTGTCTGCGTGTCTGTCTGACTGCTGTCAGCAATTGTCAATTTTTGGTCTGACAGATATACATATGTATGTATGAGTGTATGCAGGCACACGGAAGCGAAATATTTTTATATGTATGTACTTTTGCATAAATACATAAATTGAATAAAGTAAAGCAAATTGAAATGAAATAAAATCTTTTTAGTTTGCACCACAAGGACCAGCGACCGACTCAATATTGTCGTTCACTGACAGCGAGTCATTGATTGTTTAGTGAAGTAAATAAGTTAAATTGCAAACTAAATATTATTTATGCTTGTATTGGTAATGAGCTTATAGTCATAGAACACCATATTATGTAATATGCATTTATTGCAAATCCAAATAAATTTATTATTGACAAGTGTGCTTGACAATATAAAATGCCTTCTTCTTGGCCAGATATGAGTCTGGGTTTGAGTGTAGACGTTTAGGTCTGTCTTTTCTTTTACATTTTTTGAACATTTTTGAAGATGAGAGCTTATTGAGAACAAACATGTTTTTATGAAAAGTGCAGATCCATTTAAATCTGAATTATAACCCCTTTTAGATATATAAGGTTTTCCAATAAGAGTGACATGATTAAAAAAAAACGCACTAATTGTTAAGGAGATTCAAATATATTTTTTTAATATGAAGTACAATCCATACAATTAAGTTCTGGATATAACATCACTCAAATGGCCTCCACGACTTCTTTTGCAGGAACGAATTCGATGAACCCATTTTTTTTAAGAAAATCACCTTCTCCGATGGGGCTCACTTTCATCTGGGTGGTGCGATAAATAATCAAAACTGTCGATTCTGGTGCGAAGAATATCCACAAATTATTCATGAACAACCGCTACATTCATCTAAACTGATCTGGTTCCAACAAAATGGGGCTACGTGTCACACAGCACGTGCAACAACCCAATTATTGCGAGAAATATGTGGAGATTCGATTATTTCAAGAAATTGTGGCATTAAATGGCCTCCAAGAAGTTGTGATTTAACACCATTAGACGACTTCTTGTGGGGTTATTTGAAGTCATTGGTCTGGCAATAAACCAGACTCTCTTCCAACTTTAAAAGTCAATATTCAACGTGCTATTCATGACATACGACTTGATTTAGTGAAAAAAGTGCTCAAAAATTGTGTTCATCGAATTCGTTCCTGCAAAAGAAGTCGTGGAGGCCATTTGAATGATGTTGTATTGAGAACTTATTTGTATCGATTGTACTTCACATTAAATAAAAAACATTTGAATTTCCTTAACAATTGGTGTGTTTTTTTTTAAAGAAATCATATCACTTTTATTGGAAAATCATATATAAGTTAAGCATGGGTGGTGCGCCTAAATGTAGGCGAGAATACTGATTTTGTGTTAGAACTTTTTGTCCAAAATATTGCCTACGTTTTCAGTGTCATTAGCTTGTTGGAAAAAGGGAAGAAAGAAAATGAGAAAAAAATTCTTAAATAATTTATATTCATATGGTCCTTTTGTACGTTATTCAGAACGCCTTTTTCTTTCATTGTAACTACAAACATAGCGAAGCCCTTTTCTTAAAACGCACACTTTTTAATATTCCAAAGTTTTTATCTATGCTATGCACGGCATGTTTTGCCACATGCCGCATTGCATATACATATATGTATGCACATAATCGTAAGAATGTCAATGCCACATTGCTGGCAATGACCGCAAAAATTTATCTTGTCCACTCACACACATTCGCATAGTTACATATAACATATCCATGTATGTATATGCGAGTAGTTAGCATAAGTGTCTACCAAAAGTAAGTTTAAAACTATGCATGTCCTAGTTGCTGCAGCCAAAGTGTTGTTAAAAGTGGTCGGGCCACAAAAAAACCGAGCCCAGCCAAATGAAATGCTAGTCGGTGGTGCCATAATGTAATAGATTTCCGTTTCCGGTAGTCAAGTAGAACGGTAGTTATGCAATAAGCAACGGTTTGGACACCTGCTGAAGTGTTCATCAACAAGCATTCAATTATGCACATACAATAGGGTCATAGCAAGCCTTGTCGAGCCACATTACCCTGTCAAGCCACGTTAGGCTATCATAAAACTGATTTTATACAATAAGATATTTTAGTTGGGAGATTGTACGATGGAAAATCTTCTTCTGATACATATTTTAATGTTATGTAATTTTAGAGAAACGCTTTGGACCATGAACCCTCTAGAAAAACCTTTTTAATCCTTGGTTTGACATGTCATGAGGCTCAAGCCTATGACCTTTCAGTTCGTTGCACGTACAGCTACGCCGGCCGCCTACTGTGGCCTCCACGCCCCATAGACATTGCACAATAATTGGTGATATGTTATTTCATACTGGCAAAAAGACATTGCAATGAATAGTACTTGTATGGTGTGTGTTTTATGTCTATCTGTATTTTAGAATTTATTTGTTTTTGTGGTTTTGCAAAAGTAACTACTCGTGTTGGCCATTGACCTCAATATTGGCTCCAATAGATTTGTTTTGACCCTTTTAATGTTGTTTTGCTAATGATTTTTCAGTTTGTTTTTACTCTCCTGCCGAATTGATGTCGATGGGGCGTCGAAAAAGGGCTAAAGAGCCGTTGACTTTAAAGGTTTTTCCTCGTTTAAGTAAGTTTTTTCCTCGTTTAAGTAAGAAGTAGTGGAATAAGGAAATATACAGAAATCGTTTCAATGAACTGATTTTTTTCTTATAAATGTATTTACCTTAAATCCATACATAGGTATTAAATGTCTGTATTGGTTGACATAACTAGTCTGGAAAACTCATGTAACTGGCGCCTTTTTATCATGCCTGTATGCGATTATTGTTGGTGTGTTTTGTTTTTGTAGTATTTTAATATTTTTTCTCTGTTCCGACAAACACATATGCATGCTCCTTTATACACTAACTGTCTGTTTCCGCTTCCGTTTTTGTGGCAAGTTGCCACATATGCTGCGGCGCGTCTCTTTCTCCCCTTTTTGTTACAGTTACGAAAACCAGCGGCATGAAAAACAACAGCAAGCAGACTGTTTGTGGCACATAGCACAGCATATGTCGCGAATATAATTTATAACTTTCATAAATTTTTCAGGTTTTACATAGAGAAATATTGAATGCAGTTCAGATTTGAAAATGAGGTTAAAGAAGAAAAGATTTGATATTTAAAATATAAAATTTAATTTATTTTCAAGTTCGTAAATAACTATCTCTGCATAAGTTGAAAGTATTTATGTATATAAAAAAAATATAATAAAATTTATGAAAAAATTAAAATTATGAAGAAACTCCTTAATAGGCACGTGATGGAAATTTCTGCGCGAAATCCTTTGGGAGTGAGGATAAAGTGAGTCAAAATCCTTTGTACGTTTTCATCTCATCTGATTTGTAGCATTATTTTGTAAAAAAAATATGACATATAAGCGTCGACGGTAGTTAATAGTGTGTAATCTGCACCAAAGGGTGGTGATTTTTAGTCCAGAAGTATTTCCATTCTGGAAATCTATCAGAATTAGTTCTTTACCTGATTTTTTCTTATTTCCCTAACCAGAAAGGGTTTGAATTCACGAAACACCTTTGATGTCTTGGTTTATTATTCTTCGCCTTCGTCATCTTCATACTCTAATTTAAAAAGTTTATAAGCTCGGAAAAATGAATTGAATATAAGCGTCCTCTCCATTGCCTTAATATAGCCGGGTGAGCTTGAAACACTTCAGGTGTCGTCAGATCTAGCAATTTCGACTTCCACTAAAACTTATAGTGTATGACTGCATTCATTTATCTGCAATTTGATTCTGAAATAATGCTAGAGGCTCCTTTGTGTTCGCCTTTCTTATCGCACAAAAATTTTTGTTTTCTTGGTGACTAGTGATGAAATCTACGAACTTTTTCGAGCAGCAGCTTTTTGGCGTAGGCATCGCTTACGCGATTATAGCCGCATCAACAATAGCGCGCCACTCACCTCTTCCATTTGCTGTTTGCCACCAGTTGAAACCAAGTCGCTTTCCACCTTATTCTTCCAACGAGGTGAGGTGAGGTGGGCGGTCTTCCTCTTCCCCTACTTTCACCAGCATATATTCTATAAAGTACTTTCAAAGCTGGAGAGCTTTCGTCCTTTTGGACAACATGTCCTAGGCAGCGTAGCCGTTGTCTCTTGATTCGCTGCACTATGTCAATGTCGTCGTATAGAACCATAAAGGACCATAAATATTTTCTCTCGAAAACTCCTAAAGCCGACTCTTCAGATGTCGACATCGTCCAGGCTTCTGCGCTATACGTCAGGACGGAAATGATGAGTAACTTGTAGAGTTTAGTTTTGGTTCATCGAGAGAGGATTACTTTTCAGTTGCCTACTCAGCCAAAAGTAGCATCTGTTGGCAAGAGTGATTATTGTTGGTGTTGTTAATGCTGGTTACTAGTGACGTGGGAGCCAAGTCGCTAAAGCGATGACTGTTTTTTTTATGACAGAAGATGTTTTGATCGAGGATATCACGAGCTTAACTACCTAGTTTAAAAATATTTGAATTTCTTTTAAAATTAATTCTATTGCTTAATTTTTAATTCCTCAGAAGTTAAAAAACTATTGGCGTTACTTTCATCGCTTCATCTTTAAAAGGTAAAATTTAATTAAATGTCACAGCACGAAAATATGAATACGAATTTTTCCCGAGTTCTAAACTCATCTCCCAAAAGAGCGATCGGTAGTAAGCTCTTTGGGTGTATGAGTAACGTCAGTTCGACATCAAAGTCAAGGCAACCGAAGGCATAAGATCAGCAGACGTAACATAAAGTTTATCTTTCTCATTCAATTACACATTGATTTAATTAATCTATCTACTATTCCTCCACTACTTCGCCTCTGCGCCGTTTGTCACCCACATTTTGACTTTCAATTATGGTCTCATCACACTTCATTGCTCATTGCTATACACACACATACACCAATTAATGCCAACTGGTGTTAAGGTAAATGCAGAACCCTTAAAATCTCAGATGCCACAGTCTCACTCTCAGTCATGCTAGACCAATATTTCATGGCTTTACGGCATGGTGATAACGGCAGACGATGTTTTGTCGGTGGCGCTTCACAGCAGCCCTCCTCTTCCACTGCACTGCACTGCACTCCACTTTGTCATTTCATTATTTTTTGACTGCTGCAATTGGCATTGTTCTGATATTTGCATTTATGGCTTGAGTCTATGGTCTACGGTCTATGGTTATAATGCCATTTACTCTTTGTTATTGTCATTGTTCATGACGGCATTTATGTCTGTATCTGTCCTCTTTCTCTTCCTTCCTTCCTAGCACAAACTCGTTGCAACCCGGTGTTTGTTGCAAGCATCATAGCTGCGAGAGTCTGTTGTGTCTCTTCACAGATACCGACACTGACACTGGCTACCGCAGTCATCCGCACTTTATTTCGTTATTTTTTCCTTGTTGTTGTTGTTGTTTTGCATTTAAGTTGACTTTTGACATATTCAAGCTTGCTATCCTCCGACGAGTTGCCCCAGCTGCAAAGCGGCTTACAACAACAATGTCAAATTAAATCAAATTAAATTTTATGTTTTCGAAAGATTACGCAACACCGTCAAGCTGTTTTGAGTTGTTTTGTTTGGATAATGAGAACTATGGTGAATTTTTAGGTTTTTAGCGAAGAATATGCAGCAGAGCGGAAGGGGAGATGGGAGGTCGATATGTAATTCTGATCGGCAGCAGTTTTTGACGTCAAAAACACTATAGGGAAACCTCTTGCTTTGTTTGAACTCAGTAAGTGTTGTTATGAAATTCGCTGTTGTATAAGGAGCCGTTAATTGTTCTCTCTCTGCTTTCGGGCAATTGCAGGGTAAACCCTTAAATACGTGAGTAAAATTGTAGGCTTACAATTAATGCTGACACTTTTGAAGAGAAATGGTGAGCAGTGCAGAAAGTTGTTTCCGAATTCTGAAGCTTCTGGTATTAAATGCTATACTGTATTTTCGGTAACAGACGTTAAGAATTAGGTTCGGCCGAAGATAACCCAAATTGTTATAAAGCGAAATTCGTTCATATTGATTTATGTCAACATAAAAATACAAATTTCTAAATATTTTTGTAAGCAAGAATAAGTTTAGAAAAGACATTAAAAGGAAATCGCAATAATTTGAAAAAAAAAGAAAACCGGTTAGGGCGTGATTTCAGCAGCAATAAGTTTTTGGTGCTATACTATTTCGAAAACGCAAATGACGCCATTTGTGGTGTGGCAGAAGACATCAGTAAATGTGTACGAGTATACAAAAAGAATATGATAATATAAAAAATTGAATTTAGTTTATAAGCAAAGGAATATATAGAAAAGAATTAAATTTTTATATTAACCTTGTACTGCTTATAAGAGATTCTTTCAAATTTTGAAAGCAATAATTTTATAAATATGTTAAATAAAAGAAATTTTAATATTCTTAACCATTTGTAAGCAAAAATTTGTGTTATGTATTTACAATGAAAAATTGAAGAATGTTTGCACCGCCAATTCAAGCGACGTTTTCTTATGCATTGCCAATTTAAGCGGGTTTCTTAATTTTAGCCACAATTTTTTTCTTTTCAAGCTTAAGTTTTGTTTTAGCTAACATTTTTGCAAATTTACCTCACTGATACGGTGTTCTTTTTCATTAGTATTTACTTAAATGTGTACTATCTAACGGTATTAGTACTTTTTCTTTTAAATTAATTCATTACTATTTGTTGCATATTTTTTCTATTTGTTATGAGTTATTTTTTTCGATTTTTTTCATTTCACACCACCGTCCATTTTGCTCTTTGATTGCTCTTATTGTCACGTTTCATTGCTTTATTAACAGCATTTTAATTTTTTCTTGATTTATGGTCCGCCGCTTTTAATGTTTTTATAAATTTAATATAATGGCAAAAAAGAGATTAATTATAATCAGCGTGAAATGTGGTAAAGGCATTTTAATGTAATTGATAATGTAAACACCATTAAACTCGTACTTGTTACGCTATATACATTTATACAAACAAATATATTTCGGTTGGTTTGATGGTAATAAATGATTCAAGCGCGGCAAAACCATTATTCACAGCGGAAACTACTATTTCTCTGCTTGTGTGTGTGTGTGAGTGTGTGTGGTAGTAGTAGTAGGTTTTTTGAATTCTTTCTTAGTTAATTTGGCTAACGATGGGGCATTTAATATGAGTTTTGGTTAAAAAATAATTAAATTTAATTTAATTTTAAAATTCTACTATAGAAACGCCGATACTGCTTACTAAATATTATTATTTTATAAAGTCATAATCAAAAGAATGTATATATGTATTTTTATTTCCTTATTTTAATATAATTCTCTGTATAAAACTATGCACATTTCAAAAAGTTAGTATTTTAATTTTAATTTGAAATATTAAAAAAAAACCGATCAAAAGTTGTGCATAATATTTTTAAATTGTACATCAAATTTTGTCTAAGGTATTCAAAATTTTGAAAAAAATATTTTTGAAACTATAAAAAAATTAAAATTTACCACCTTGTTTTAATTTTGCAGCTATCGTGATGAAATTATTTAAATTATTTTTATCGGTAATAGAATGTAGGGGTCTTTAGAAACTTTATTATATCGATACTCTTTCTTTCTTTGTTTTTTTTTTTTTTTTTGAATTTCGTCTCCATATTATAACACCAATTAATTAAAATCAAACAATTGATACTTTGATGTTGTCGCATTTTCAATCAGCAACAATCAACTGGTGAGCTAAATGTTCAAATTATTAAATGCTTTAACATTCAGTTAAATATATTACGTAAATTTGCGCTCAATTGAATGTTGTACAGATTTTCAATTAATATTTGCGGCGGGCATTTATTTTAAAAATTCTATGAGAATATTTGTTTGGTCGTCAGTAGAAACATGACAGTTTTCATATACAATGCCACGTTGCATTTTTATTTTATTTTTATTTTTATGTTTTAACATTTATTTTAACATAATATTCATTCAACTTTTTATGTAACAATTTCTACTACAGTATATACATGCGTTGCAGTCACGAAAGAATTAATTTTTAAAAGTAATTTCGTTTACGACCACACGCTTGTAACGTTTGCGGTTTTATTGAGTCAACAATATTTAATTTATTTTTATTTTAGCAGCAGCATTGCTTGCATTCATTAGAGTAGACACTTCATGTGAGGCCGCAATGCGTTTGTTAGGTAATATTTATTTACACACTCGAATGTGGGTTATACATACACACATGTGCATATGTATGCATGAGTATATTTGAATTTGAAAAAGTGTGTTTGCCGCCGGTTATTATGGGCACTCCCACAATAGCCAGATAACTTCATCAATGCATATGCATTAGGGAGGATCAATTAATTGATCATAATTGAATTCAATTAATTTTATTTCTGCATAATTTGTCAAAACCCTTAATTGAGCATTTCATATTTAAATATAAGAAAACCTTATTGCAGGTAAAATTTTTCGTATTGTTATATCCGGTTTTAGGATTTTTTATTTATTAGAGATTCTGGTCATATGGTTTTTATGACGAAGTGTGTAATATTACAAAAAATTCTAAATAATTTGTACGAGATTCACACTACATCCATTAGTTTATACCCCAATCGAATATTTTATTTTTTTAACTGACCTGATTTTTTGGATATTGGCAACTATACATAAAAAAAATTAAATTATAGATTATAAAGGAATCTAAGCTTAGAGTATTAATAATAAGCAAAAATTAAGCCACCCTAATAATCACAAGCTTTCATATAACCACTTTTATATGCGTGTATGCATTGGCGTGCGTTAGTCGTGTGCCGCTTTTTCGTTTCTGTCATTTACACTTGAAGTTAATTGAAAATTCTGACAAACCGATGTCCAACGTCATCCATTGCGGCACTGTTGTTGTTGCTGTTGTTGATGATGTTATTGCCACAACCGCCAACGGCAAGGTAGTTAAATGATTGACAGTTAAAATCACAATAATTTTAAAACAATAATCAATTGATATAGATGTACTTGTATGTAACTATTAGTATGTTTACATGCAATTGCATGCGACTGAGTATGCGTGAGTAATTTTAATATATAATTGAAATTTTTCTAATATTTCATATTTAGGTGCTTCTCACGATTGCTAAAGGCATGTGTCTGGCATATTGGTTTTATTGCTGCAGTGAGGAATGTAATTTTTTATTTATTTAAATTCTCCTCGGGAGTATACAGATTTTCAATTATTTGATATTTAGAAAACAGTGGAGCCAAGAGAATTATAGAAATCTTGTGTGAATTGTATTTATATTATTGAATCTTCTTTAAGTTGAAAAATTTCAAATCTCTGATTCTTCTTCATGGTATCCGATGATTGATGTGATCATAATGAAAGAGGTTAAGTCTTAGGTTAGGAGTATAACACACCAATCTGGTAAGCAAAGTTCAAACCGGAAATATTCATTTTTGTGAGGGATCATGACGTTATAGGCACATATTTTCACATAAGAAGATCTATCCTCAAATCAAAAATGATCATTCTAAATTCATGACATTGATACGTGGATGAGAGAAGAAGCAGCAACAAATATAAATAACATATCGCCACCTAATTATCATATCGTTGTCCGAGAGAACTCATCAAAAACGCGGAGCGAAAAGCCTCAGGTAGTACAACTTCCTATCTTAATTAATTGTTATGTGACTCTTCTTGGGTTGCGATAGCCGAGGGGTTAGCATTGCGTACTACCTTTAGGCAGACCAGGGTTCAAGCTCAGGTTCGATCAACATCCAGATTTATAAAAAATATTTTTTTCTAATTGCCGTCGCCCCTCGGCAGGTCGGAGCCGGCTTAGAATAAACCCTAGGCCCCTCCATTTAGTTAGTAAAAATATCAATATTCAAAATAACAAATCGGAGGACAAGCTCGGCTGAAAATCGTTACAGCGGTTACAAAGCGCCTAATATATATATATATATATATATATTTATTTATTTATTTATTTATTTATTTGAGTCTACATAAGACCCCCGGAGAGGTATTTGAAGTAAGTATTAGATAAACATAGATTTCTTACTAACAAATAGAATTCAGAATTCTCACAAAACTTGATTTTGATAATGCAAAGTCGATTTGATTTGAAGATAAAAACAAAGCATTGAATTCTCGCAGTGCACGCGCAATACGCGCGTTGCTAGCATAAACTGTTCTGAAGTTTTCCCCATAGAAAGGGTAAAATCTCCGAAGATTTATTTGCGGAATATTAAAGCTAATCCGCTGTAGTAAAATTGGGCATTCGATGATGCCATTAATAATATTGAACACGAACGAAAGGGAAATAATTTTTCTTCGTTTTTCCAATGAATCCAAATTAATTAACATACGTCGAGACTCATAAGGCGAAGCCGGCTCTTCAAACCGTATTGAACGTAGCGCATATTTTAGAAAAATTTTCTGAACTCGTTCAATCCTTATTATCGATAATTGATCATATGGCCGCCAAATGAAAGCAGCATACTCCAGGTGCGATCGTACCAGAGAAGTAAAAAGTTGTTTAAAAGTATATGGGTCAGAAAACTCAGACGAGTTTCGACGAATGAATATATATATATATTATTCTTCAAGCCCCCCAGCGGTATTTAACATCGAAAGATTAAAGTGTAAAAAAGACAGTGAAACGACTGAAGTCCCTTATGGCTATGAAATCAAATTTTTAATACATTTGAAATATGTATGTACATACATACATATAACTATGACAGACCAATTTCAAATTAAGTTGTTTTATAATCTTCAAAAATAACTCAATTTTCGGCAGAGACAAAAGGAAAACTTTTTAGCAAAGTTTGCTGTTAGAGCCGAGCCACCGGCGCTAATGCGATTACAAAAGTCCCAGCGTTGCAGAATTATAAATTACTCTTCGGCAATGCTATTTGCAACACGATGCGCTAAAAATCGTTGACGTTTTGACAGTTTTGATGCGACATTTTGTGTATGGCGACGATTTTATTGCAATTTCTGTTACGTACATTCGTTGTTCGTGTTGTTGGTGTTGTCTATATGCCGCTCGTGGCATACAATATAATAATCACTTTACAGTTAACTTGCGGTTTGCCGTTCGCTGCTACAGTCAATTCGAAAAAGTGATTGTCACTCGAATTTGCATTTCATATTGCCGCCACTGACTTTGACAGCGCCACAAAACATACATGCATATAAATTATGATTGTTTACATGTATGTGTTAACGTAGTTATGTGCATAGGTGGCGCATTGCGAAGTGTTATTCGGCAAAAACAGTTTTTAATTGCCGAAATAATGGGAGCAATGAACCGCAATGATTGAGTGACTTTGGTGATGATGATGGCGGCAGTGAGTGGGTACTCTATACAATGCACATACATATACATATCGCGTGTATCTATTTTACATTAAGATTTAAATTTCAGATTTTGCAATAAATCACGTCTGCTGAAGTAAATATTATATATTAGAAATGTCAAGAAAAAAAAACTCGGTTATTACAAGGTCTTTGGGGGGAAATTCTTTGCTTATAAAAAAAATTTATGCATTGTATTTAAACCGTTACATTTTCGCACTTTCATTGGTCTCCATTTCAAAATATAAATATAACTTTAATGGGCATGAGTCAAAAGTAGTCAAAAATACAAGTACATACACACGCATACATATTCACCAACAGTTGTATAAGCAATTTCATTTGTTGTAAATTAGATTTCCCTTCTTTCAGTGGCACTTTTACATTAACTTCCTCATTTTAAATATAATTAAGTGAATATAACAGCTTTAAAACATGAACGTAATATCCGCTTATTTAGTGCATGGTGGATTAGTAAAAAAAAAACGAAATAAAATTTTGAAGTCAAACAAATTTAAATAGTATCATTACTTAATTAGAAATACTAATTCGAGGCGGTATTCATGTGTTGGAATGAAAACTATGAAAACGTTTAGTTTTGATATCAGTATTATAATAATTTGAACTGTACGACATTTTTATTTGAAACACATGCAGTTGCAAAAGTGTTTTTCACATAAATGACAAGCTTAACTTTTAGGATTGAATGCTCGGAGACTTTTAACACGAAATAAAACTTAACACAGGCTCAATTATTTAGCAGTTATTTTTAAAATATAAATAGCAAACTGCAGTCCTTAATCAGAGATAGACCCTAAAATATTTGATTATTAGTAGCAAGTCTCTGCTGAGGAGTCTATTATGACTCACAACTAAGTTGTTAGTTGAGTTGTTTGTTATCTCCTTCGTATTCTTACAACTCAACTTAACTATGAATTAGCTGGTTTTTAGTTAAGTTCGTTAAGTTTTTACCCCTATGATAACTAGATACAAATAATTTG
Source organism: Neoceratitis asiatica (assembly GCA_030068015.2). NCBI lineage: Eukaryota > Metazoa > Arthropoda > Insecta > Diptera > Tephritidae > Neoceratitis > Neoceratitis asiatica. The sequence continues at coordinate 92,136,096 of CM061526.1, forward strand.
ATATTACTTGTCAAATTTAGACAACAAATTCCAAGTATTTTCAATAAAAAATGTAAAATATGCAATAAAAATATTAAATAAGCAAAACATTTGAGAAAAATTTGAAACATAATAACAAATTAAACGCCTTGTCGACTTGGTCATACATCATGCCTGCATTGGGGACTGAATTTTCTTGCAGCCGCCATTAAGCTACGGGTAAAATACTTTCAACAAAACCAAAAATAAAATCCATTGTTGATTTTTTCCATACTTTCTGTAGGCGAATTCAAAATGAAGTTTTTCGAAGTTTGTAACCCGGAATGAAATCTTGGGTGCTTTAAAAAATGGAAATTACGCAGCATAATGTATATGAAATGAAAATACAAAAACTATAAAAAGTGCCTTAGAAGATCGCCAAGGAAAAAGTTAAGCAACTTACGAACAAATAAATGGAGATCCAAGTAGAGGTAGTTTTTTCAATAGCCAAGTCGTGTCAAGCTTTCATGTTATTTTTGTTCAGTATTGTTTGGCATTTCATTATGGAAAAACTTACGCCTGAACAACGTTTACAAATCATTCAACTTTATTACGAAAATTCACGTTCTGTAAAGAATGCGCGCTTCGCTCAACTTATGGTCAACATAATCGGCCTACTGAGCGTACTATTCGCAACAACATCACCCATCTTGAGGCCCAGCATTCATTATTGGATAATATTCGACCGAATAGACCACGTCCAGCACGCAGTGAGGAAAATATAGCGTCCGTAACTGAGAGTGTACACGAAGACCGTGGAGAATCGATCGGCGCCATTTGCAACAACTCGAACTGACGTATGGAACGACTTGGCGCATTTTACTTCGAAATCTTAAATTTAAAGGGTACAAAATACAGCTTTGTGCAAGAACTGAAGCCGCTCGACCTTCCCAAGCGACATAGCTTCGCTCTGTGGGCTCTTGAAAAGTTCCAAGAAGATCCCACGTTTTCGAGGCAAAATTTGTTCAGCGATGCAAAATTGCCGCATATGGGAGGAAGGCAACCTGAAAAGATTAAAGAGCTGCCATTTCACCCAAGAAAAAACAACGATTTGGTCTGGTTTGTGGGCCAGTGGAATCATCGGTTCATATTTCTTCAAAAATGATGCCGATGAGAATGTAACCGTCAATGGCGACCGCTATCGCGCCATGATAACCGACTATATGATGTCTGAAATTGAAGCTCGTGATCTCCGTGACATTTGGATTCAACAGGACGGCGCCACTTTCCACACATTGCATCAATCAATGAATTTGTTGAGAGAACACTTCGGTGAGCAGATAATTTCACGTTTTGGGCCGGTCGATTGGCCACCAAGATCGTGTGATATCACACCGTTAGACTTTTTTCTGTCGCGATATGTAAAGTCTAAAGTCAATGCGGACAATCGCGCTTCGATTCAGGCCTTGGAGCAAAACATCACGCGTGTCATTCGTCAGTTACCAGTCGAAATGTTCGAATATTCCCCATTAAATTTGAATTTTCTGAGTTGTTTCTTTAAAAAAGTAGGGATCCTCGAAATGGATCATCCTTTCTTAGAAATTAGGAAAAAGTTTTAGTAGTGGTGATTGTACAACGATCCCTAATATCTTCTAGTACCAGTTTTGCCTCTAAGATGACGTTTAAGACGTGCTGCTGATTTCTTTCTTTCCATCTTCTGAAAAATACATTTTAACAGATATATCCGCTTAAAAAAAATATACTCCTAAAATACACAAAGATTTTGAACGTTTGGGAGGCTACCAGCTTATTTTCAGTTTCCTTAATAACTTGACGAGGACAACTGAAATCGATAGTGTAAACAAAAATAGTTCAGTTGAGCTGTAATCTTGACAACACAATTGAGTTCTAGGGGTATAAATCTTTGAAAAGAGAGTCTTTAGAGCATAACGGATTTTCGGCATACAATATGCATTTACGAAAAATTATTGGTGTGTCGGAAGTAGTTACTCTAAAGGTCTTCTATTATTCTTTTCCAAAGAAAATTATTTGGAGCATAGTGAGGATTGAATCATAAATTTGAATTTTTGGTAACAATTCGTTATTAGCGACATCTAGCTTAGAAGATTTAAAGTAATTTTTAACTTATACCTTCTGCGTACCGGTATAGACTTGTTAAATTTCTTTATTATTTGCCTCTATTTCTTTTTTGTAATTTTTTTATTTCAAAACTATTGTTTAACAAAATTAGTGAATACCGCTAAGATCGTGTGTCTCTGTCTAGCACAACTAGTCGATTGTTAGTGCAAATATGAAGCGAAAACTGAGTACGAGCGATGAGACTCGCTTGATTTCCGCTATTAAAAATGCAAATTTATTTCACAATAAATACAAATGTAAATACGTAAAGCCTTTTCATTGTTAGATCGTAAGAAAAATATATAATGAAATAAAAAAAAAAACACTTAAGCAAAAAAGATTTGTATGGGAAAAATAACAATAAGCTTTGGAGTGATATTTTATAAAACCGAAAACCAAAGTTCGAGAATTGCTAAAATGGCTGCATAAATGATAAATTAAAACAAAAAAAGGAAAAGAAAAGAAAAGAAGAGGAAAGAAAAGAAAGAAGAACTTACAATCGAATTTATGTTAATAGTAGTTGTATTTATTTCGAACATGGTCTTAAATGTTAAACATTTGTTGCTCTACTTTTGCTAGAACAAGTGTTAATAACGGAGCGCATTCAAGCTCTTAGATACTTGTTGATAAAGTCATATAAATGAAGGTCTGTTGGCATCTGTACATCTTTTATGATTAGGTTTTTGGGCTTGCCAAGCAAATATTTGTAAGTAGGCATGTATGTAACACACGTATGTGTTCAAGCGAAATTTCAATAAAGTTAATTTGCTTTATGACTCAAGAGGGAGGTGTTCAAAATGCCATTCTGCTGTGTGCCATGAGATATGTATGTATAAACATCCACACATTTATTTATAAGTAACACTTTTACTACACAAGCTACACGCAGATATACTTAGAAACTTGTCAGCACATTTACAAATATGTTTTTTCCGTATTCTTCCATCTAAAACAAAGCCCCTCAGTTGAGCGTTTCATAGCTTCCGCGACTTGTATGGCCCATTTCCGTCGTCAACATCGCCAAAAACAATTACACTACTAAACATTTGCTAGTAAATGTTAATTTGTCGCAGCTGAAAACAGTTTGTGTCGTCAAGTTTATGTGTGTATGTAATTGAGTTACCCAACAGTTAACAGGGCTCAAGTAAACAGCGGCAATTTTCAATCAAAAATCAATGTTTATGAATTCATCAGTAATATTGTGCAATAACACAATATTTACATAGCATACTTATGCGCATCAAAAATATTCCAAATTTGACTCTACTCATTTACATTACACAAATTGACAAGTAGTTATAAGTACATATTTACATGCATTCAGCCATTATATTATGTAAATAATATGTTCATGAATATATTTTAAGAGGCATGATGTCAGTTCAAGACCAAATACTCGCACTCACTAATCATTTATACGGAAGGAGCATAGTGCAGAATAATTTTTATAAATCAGTATTATTCGCAAATACTTGCAGAGATAGCTAATTGAAGCATTGTAAAAGTGTTTTTTTCGATTTATTGCCCCAAAAATGCTGGATTCTTAATATAACTCCTAAAAAATTTAGATGTTAGTCGCCAATAGCCTTCCTTCTGTAATTCACAATGAAGAAACTTTTCCCCCAAATACTACTAATCTAGGTATCATTGACTTCTTGACAAGTTAAAAATAATAAGTAAAATAAATAAAATTTATTGAAGATGCCGTAGATCAGAATTTTAACTTTACACAGTAGTTTGTAGGTCTAAATCAATAATAAAGCTTTCCGTTATAAATCTGAAGGGCTCAAAAATCTTTTCGAGGTCTTTAAAAGGAAAGAAAAAAAACACAAAAATCGAAGCAAACATTAGTGACCAGGTGCAGTGCTTTAGAACCGAGTCTGACATAGAAATTGTACACTATTTTAGCTCTAACATAAACATACATATGCATATATATATAAACCTACTACAAAACAGAGGCTGTACTAATTAGCAGTAGAAAGTTGGTAGAGCTCATTAATATCCGAGTAGGGTCTGAGCTGATCACATCTAAGCGCGCAATAAAATATCTTGACGTTATGATCGATAACCGATTATCTTTTAAAGCTCACATAGAGTATGCGGTTAATAAGGCTTTAAAAATCCATGCTAGTCTATCCCGTATTATGCCAAATAATGGCGGGCCTGCACTTAGTAAGAGAAAGCTATTAAATAGGGTGGTAAGTTCTATTCTGCTATACGCTGCACCAGTTTGGGCCGAAGCTTTGAGCCACAATTCGCAAAAAGGAACTCGCCCTATATCGGTTAAGCTTAATTAAAGTTATTTGTGGATTCCGAACGATATCGGATGAAGCATCATATGTTCTAGCTGGTCAAATCCCAATTGACATCCTCGCTGAGAAAATTGAAAGGATGTATTTAAGGCTCTCGGTTCTAAATGTGGCCATTAATCGGAGGGAAAGCGCTGGCGAAAAAAGGAGTCGATCTCTAAATGAATATAAAGAGCGGTGGAATAACTTTGCAAAGGGCAGATGAACTTACGAGCTAATTCCTTGTTTAAGCCGGTGGATGGAAAGAAGACACGAGGACACCGACTTCTTCCTGACGCAATTCCTTTCAGCACATGGAGTTTTTAGGAAATACCTCAACAGATTTGGCCATAACATTTCGGCGTCTTGTCCAATGTGCCCAGAGTGTGAAGAGGATGCTGGACCCGTAATGTTTTGATGTCCAATATGCTGTTCAGACACCACCAGAGCTCTGAGTGAAAGCAATTTATTAATTTTTATGTTGCATTCCCCTGAAAATTGGCAAAGAATATGTATAATTTCGAAAGTCATATACACAAGACAAGCGGAAATTTTAAGGCATCAGGACCTTTGATAAAGAACTTGCAATGTGGTGCTCTTCGCGAAGTATGGCAAATATGGTAAAAAGCTAAGCTAATTTGGATCGGAAACTCATCCTTTCCGACCACGCTTCAAAGCGTATCAGTAGAGCGGAGCGGAAACAAGGTCTTTCCGTCTGCCCTACCTTGACTTGTGGCACTCTTGATAACGGGGATATGGGGCGGAAACAAGGCCTTTCCGACCACAACCCTTTGTTTGCTAAGAGAGAAAGGAGTGGAAACTTGGACTCTCCGCACGCAGTAGAATGTAGTAGACTGGAGACTAGGCATATCCCGCTAATCAGGTAGCTTGTATATCGCAGCTCGTTGCGAAAGTAACACGTTATAGCCAATGCTGTGAGGTTGCAAGTCGTACATACTGTTATGTCGGGTTAGCAGTACTCATGAGAGTTTCCTCTTCACGGGCGTCATCTTAAAAAAAACCTATCTCTGATAATAAAATAACAATTTTTTTCGAAAGCATATATTTTTTAGTACTCAAAAGCCAGTGAAAATGCACTAAAATAAACAAATAAAATTCAAAGTGTTTATCTAATGTTATTTAGTCGTAAAAATGATGCGCCGCAATTTTTATGCATTTATATGCACTCTCACATGTGTATGTATGTATATATGAATACGAGTGTATACAATTTTAGTTAAAACAAAAGCTATGCAATAATTAGCTTTTTGTTTACTGATGCATACCAAATAGCGATTAACACTATACACCGAAACAAACATAAATTAAAGTTTGCATTGAAACATGGACAATCACGCAGACATACATAAGTACATACATAGGAATGATTTAGATTTAAAGTAAAGCACTCTAAAATTGAAATTTTACTCCATAAATTTTAGTGAACACAACCAGTGTCAAGTGCAATGTCAAATATGTGTATGTGTGTGTGTGAGTGTGTATTTTTGTGGTTGGTAGAGCGTGAATTTGAAAAGTGTTGGTGAATAATGACATTAAAAATTACTGTTAATAATGGTAATATGAGTTCGCGCAAAACACTGGAGAATTCAATAACAACAAATGACCTTTACATTGCCCTAATATACATGTGAATGTATGTGAGTTTGAGTGAAAGAGAAAATGTGTGGTTAGCGTAAACAAAATAAAAAATATTATAAAATATAAATAAAACTATTAAAAAATTAAATTAAGAAATAGTACCAAAAAAAAAAAGGTTAATAAAAAAAATAATAATCAACTAAAGAGTCATAATTTTCAATTTGAAAAATCTAAAAAAAAAATTAAAATTTAATGCATATTTTAACAAAATCAACATAGCTGATTATGTGAAGCTAATGAAAGAATCTAACTGCTTAGAAATAGAAACTAATGATTTCATACATATATTTGCATATATGCGTCGCAGTTCTATCGTTTGAAAATAGCAATATTCGCACAACAAACAGACAAATAAAGAAAAACCGGATATTACAGTGCAATAACTTCTCAAAGTCATCAATAACCCTCAAAAAGGCACACACACACTCATATGCCACATATGCCAGCAATGCCAGCTTTGGAAGTGCAAGGCCACACAGAAAAGGTTTAACCGCACACCTTCATACTCGCCCATAAATACACACACACACACACGCATATGTATGAAGAGTATCTGTGCATCTCAGTCAATATATTTTCCATTTTGTTTTCAGGGCGGACAACCGTATTTCCGGCCGATTTGCAGTTTATGTTGCGAGAATGCAACTTACTTTACACACATACATACACACACAAACAAACAGACAAAAACTGCCAATAAAGCTATATCAAACCGTAAATTATTTTCAAATGCATTCCGCAGGAATATGCAGTTGCTGGTTGCAAGTTGTGTGGCATGTCTAGTCCTTGTGACGCCTAGTCTACCATTATTTTGGTGCATAACCCTTTGATTTTTGGCGTGTCTCCGACTAGTGGGTGGTAAGGCAAGTGCATAAAAAAGGTAGATGGCGCAGTCACTTTTCGGTTGCATCCACATAATTTAACTTTTGTCTATTTTAGTGGAAATTTTCATTTGAAAGTTTTTCGGCTACAGTCGATTTATCAAAACTGCATTGATCAGATCAGTAAGTTTTGGAAACAGCCATGTGTGCAAAATATAGATATTTTATTGTAGTGCTTAGTAAGGTTCTTTGATAAGATCTGAATTTGTTATTGGTGGCATTTCGCATACATAACACACAACTTCCATATACACGAAGGGACGATTTAGGTTGGGAGACTTAAGTACGCCATACCTTAGGAACGTGAATTGTTTCATAAACGGAAAAACTATGCCTCAATTTAGGAAAATTAAGAATTTTTAGAGCTTTCCAACGTATTGAGACTTCTTCCCAGTAGAAAAAACCAAGAAATTTCGTATATATCGATTGATTTTAACTGTAATTTCAAATCTTCTACAGATTTTGGTACGAGGAATGTGTTGTTAGTGTTAGGGAATAATTTAGTTTGATCATACCCGAGTTAGATCGTTCTTCTATAACCATACAGGTGATATTTATGATATTTATACATACCTACATATATGTACATATAAAAATAAATAAAAATCTAAAAATAAATAAAATTTGAAATCTGCCATGCGGCGATGCCAATGGTGCTGAGATTCCTAAATTTTTTATTTAAAATTTGAAAGTGCGTTTGGGATATTCACCATCTGTGTGAGTGTGTCATCTCTGTGAATGTGTGTCAACACCATTCAAATAGACTACATATGTATGTATGTATGTATGTATGTATGTATGTACATGTAGTAAAAATTTAATGGCTAAACAATTACTGCAAGTACATCATCTAGAAATAAATAAAACAATTAAACACAACAACAATAATAAAAATCGCCGCGGACACTACCAAAAAACACGTCTCAGTTAAAGTTAATAAAATTTCACTGATTTTTATCTAACCACCAGGTACTTAAGACACACACGATTACTGAATCTGGACTTTTATTTACTTTGCGGCCATTTTTATTTTTTTGTTCAATTGAAAGTTGAGTCAAGTTTAACACAAGTGGCGCTGAAACACACTCACATATGCATTTGTATAAACATATGGACTAGTAAAGAAAAGGGCCAAGGCCGCGAGCCGCAATTGTATATCTCCATGGCGTGACACAAATCGAAAGCCAGTTCGAGAGCGTGGCGGCTGGACGCGCGACACAACGCGCGATCGACCACACTGGCGCAGAAATTAAATCTTAAGCAGCATTTAAGAAAGTTGTTGATAAATAGAGGATGAAAAAAGTGGAAAGTATCTACACTTATGCCTCCAAAACACGTTTGCTGCTGATTTTTATTTATTTATTGTTTTATTATGCGTATGTAAGGTTGTTTGTTTCTTTTATTTAATCACAACTCACCTGAAAAATCATATATCCCGAATCGTACATCCAAAAATCCTCCGGCGTATGTCCGGGCTTACTTAGTTGTATGGCCAGACAGTGTTGTAATATCAGACGGCAGCGTTGCGGTCCGCCAGGCGATTTGGTGCCCATAGTGTTGTTGGCGATGTTGCTTGTGTTGTTGCTGTTTTTGAGTTTAAAAGTAGTGTTGTTTGTTTTTGTAAGGAACACTTGAAATATTTTTTTTCTTTTTTACTTGTAGTTTATGAGGAATTTCACTTTTTTGTCATAAATTTTTGATATTTTTTAAACTCATATTTTTCCCGTTCAAAAAATATTCTTCACTTTATTTCTGTTTTTTTTTTTTAATTTCATTTAAATATTGAATTTACTTTAAAATTTCTTATTTAATTTTTTGATAGTAATTCTGTTAATTTCACATAATTTTTCAGATTTAAAATGGCATTTATGTGTTTTTTTTTTACGAAATGCCATTCCTCCTTACGAATTTTTCGAAATTCCTACTTTATTCCTATAAAAATTTCTTGCTTTATTAAATATCCGTTTTTAAAATTAATTTTTAGTTAACCAAAGTTACTTTTGTAACTTTTCTATAATTTTTTGCGAATTTTATTTTTCACTTCAAAATCACCGATGACACCACTTGATATTATCAGCAACTCTTTCGGTTGCGAATTCACATTTTTTCTTCGATTTCCACTTTTCCCTTCGTTTAATGCCTGCTCGACGCACTTTACTTGGTCTCCTTTGCTTTCCTTCGTCGGTGCGCAGTTAAAAAATATACATTTAGAAATACACGTTCTCGTCGCACAACACACCACTCACCCACATCACTCAACCACTGAATGGTACACCGTAAACCACAACATCGCACAACTCGCGTTGGTAGATGAATTCGTACTGAAGTCGTCGGCGCGTTGTAGCTGTTGACGAAGTCTCTACCTCGCTCGCCAAGTCTCGTGCCGTGTGCTCCACCAATCTTGGGGCAAGCAGCAGCAGCCTCAGTGAAGTCAACTAAAGTTACAAAGTCGCCATATGCCAAAAGTCGAAAATCAACAACGAAAAGCAGCGACGCTGTCTAGAGGTAGTCAACCAGAGCTGTAGCAGTAGAACTTCAGTTCACAGCAATATCACCAGCAGCGACAAATCGTTGAAATAATTGAGTAAGTTGACGATGACGACGATGGCTATAGTGGCAGCGACGACGCTGCGCTGCTCATTGGAGACACCGACGATCTTCTGCGATTACATTGAGCGAAGCCAAAGTACGAGCACTTTGCAATCGTGCTGCTTGCCGTTGGCTTTGGCTTTGGAACTTGTAGTTGGAGGTGGTTGGAGGTGTGCTAGCTCGTTTCGTTTTAGCTCGAGTGATCAGCTGCTGGATCTGTAACGAGAGACAAAAAGAGCGAATGAGAGCGTGTGAGAGATAAGAAGAGTGAGTGTTTGGAGCGAATGATATAAAAAAGAAGGAAATGGAGTTAGGTAAGTTGGATGCGAATTGCTACCTTTTGGCGTGTGGAGCGTAGGTGCGCCAAAAAAAAATGTTTGCAATTCAGAGCTGCGAATTTGGACAAGAATCTTTAACTGACAAAAAAACCAACAGAATTGCGAAGAAGAAGAAGAAATAGCACTATATGGAGATCGGACACACAAACACACACACACGCCACATTCGCATTTTGCTGTGAATTTACGTATTGTGTAAAAAAAAAGTGGCAGATCGAGTTCACACACACAGCACGGCCAGCTCAGCACCGAATGTGCGATGAGCGACAACTCGCAACTCACCTTAAGAAATCGCAAAAAAAAATTTATTCTTTTTTGTCTTGCCTTTGTATAATTAAATGTTATACATAATACTTGCTGTGTTGGTGATTTCTCACCAAATTGGAATTTCTGGGCTCGTTTCTTCTTATAACTTATATAAACTTATTTTAATCAGCTCGGCTGCAGAGCTACTACAGATGAAGCATTGAAATGGTACATAAAAGTGGAGTAATGATATAACAGATATGCCAGAGAATCGTAAATTAGTAGTAAAGCTCATTTGTAACGGTAGTTCTTGATTACTGCTATAACACTTAATTTATTGTATTTATAGCAAACATACAGACAAATTAGGTAGAGTTTTGGAAGGGAAGACAAAGTATTTTCAAAGTGATGGAGGCCTCCAGTTACCACAGATTATGATCCTGAACATTTTACTGTGAACTAAGCCGCATTCGTGAAAGAGGAATTCCAAATGGAAATTAATGGCACGTTTCGAACCTTTTGAGTGTATTTATGACATGAAATAAATGCTCCTCATAAAAATCCAACCGCCGCTTGGAGGTGGCTTAGTATAAACTGGATATACTTTTAGACGCTCACAACCAATTGGAGGAGGAGCTTGGCCGAAAACTGCTTCGGAGATTACAAAGCGCCAATTAAAAACAATTCAATCTACAGTTCATTGTTAACTGTTCATCTTCACTTCGTCTAGGTATTTAGCATGTGTGATATCAAGTTTTTAATCTTTTTCATTCGGTAAGCATTCCAAGGCGTAACATACGTGACTGCTTTCGGATGGGTCATCGGGTGAAAGGCTGCCAAAAAATACTTCTATTAGACTGAACTTGTGTTAGCGGGCATAAAAAATGGGTATATGTCAGCAAAACTCCTCTAATTTATTTTAGTAATTAACAATCGCTTTGCTCGCTGTGTGATTAAGCGTTATGCAAGTTTGAAATCCAGTTTAAACTAAATCTGCGAAATTCGTTTGAAAAGATTTATTATCCCATTCAACAAGCGAAATTCTTCAAGTGCGAATGCTTTTGCAACATTGTGATTTTAGCATACGTAATTTTTATATTTTACAAGTACAACAACAAAAATCGTTACTGCTGTGGTCGCTCATCTGGTTCTGCTCTATTTAAACAAGGTTAAGTTAGCAATTAGTATGTATGTAATATATATATATATACATACTCGTACATACATAAAGTTCTTAAAGTTGAAAAATAATTGGAAGTACAAGCAATGTGAAAGATTACCGAGTTCAAGAATCTTATAAATCTTATTGTTGAATGAACAAGCTCAGCAGCGGCACAGCTTCAATGTGCTTTTTTTAGTTGTTTTCTTTTTTGATGAATTATTTTTTTAATTTAAAAAAATGTTTTTTATTTTTTTTTATTATAAAGTTTTTCTAATTATTTATTTAATGTTGTTGCACTTGCTTTTGTGTGCGTTGAAAATGTATGGCTTCGCGCGAATATCCTGAAACTCATTAGTGGAAATAATAATTTAAGCGCTTAGTCGTGGATTGCTAACGCTTTTTGGGGTTTTCAATGTGGGAGATAGTTTTTTTCATGAGTACTAATTTTAGAGCCAAGTCTCTGTTAAAGCTATGACTTCTATTTATTTCACTTAGCAACACTTTCTGTATAGGATTTTTAGACTGAAATCAAGATTTAAGATATCTCGGAATAATTTTCAGTTTTAATTGGGTAAGTATTTAAAAAATTGATCCTAGTCCTTGTTAGATACAGTTACGAATGCGATCGGAATAAAATCTGGTTTAATTTTATTTCAAATATCGGACTAAACTTTGTTTTTTGATAAATCATTATCCTTCGTATTCATTTAATATTTTTTTAGATTTTAATTTTCTGTAAGTGATGACATATATAATTTGAAGTATTTATCTACATAAATGCCTTTTCGGCTTGTTTACTCAGCTTTAAGGGTACATTGTACATATATATGTACGTTTCAGACTCACTTGGAAAAAGTGGTAAATCATTGTTACTATTACAAATTGATTCTAAAAATTAACAAAAGCTTTTAGCTTTATAATAATCCAAAGGTGTGAAATAATTTCGCTAATTACTCCATATATCTGTTATGTTAAGTAATTGCGTTCTAATATTTTGCAAAAACGTCCCATGGCTTTGCTAAATTTTTTGGTCATTAAATACCTGATTGAACTGAAATTATGTGTACTCGTATGTACGTGTGAGCATGTACTGCCAATCAAGCGGACCAATAATGCCAACATTATCAACGGTTTGGCTGAAGTACCATTTACTATACTATGTATTTACATACATACATATAGATATACATATGTATATGTATATTACAAGCACAAGCCAGGCAACGTGTCAACTCCAAATTTTGTTTTGTGATCTCATCGCCCACATAATTTTATTTTTGTCCCGCTGTCCACAGCTTAAAATATATTTCGTTATTGTTGTTGTTGTTACTTTTTTTTTTAACTTTTTTGCCAAAGTTTATTTTGCCTTCGGCATTTGGCATTTGAGGGGTTTGTCTATATAGAAAAAGAAAAAGAAAAAAATTGCGTTGCGGTTTCTTTTGTCTTTGGTTTTGGCTTAAATTAAAGATTAATGCTTCAACATGGACATACAATTGTATATATTTACAACTGTTTCGAGTGCCATTTTATGTTCGTTTTGGCAAATGATCTTACCGTGAACTAAGATTTCTTTTGCAGTTCATATTTCACCGTATTTGACTTTATTTTCTGTTTCGCATCAAATGACAAGAGAATTCACTTCAAATCAAAGGCACAACGTGATCAAATGGTTTTCTAAGTGTATGGACGATTGTTTAGAAATTTTGAATAAATTTTTTTACGAAATTTTCGTTTTAGAATTTATCGCACTAAGCTCTATTGTGCGCGCTGTTCGAAAATAAGCTTGATTTCTGTTGTCCATATGCCTTTATTCATTGCATGTATGTATGTATTTGGCTCGCATGCCAATTAACGGTGTAAATATTGCCTATTCTTCGTACAGACAAACTGTGTATAAATATGTAAATATTTGGCTTTTTTGTATGTCAATGTACGTGTTCACTCGTAGGCTTAAAAGCACATTTCAATTCCAGTTTTTTATTTATTTGGAAACTAAAATCGTTGATGCCTATTGTTGTTGCCAAGAACGAGGTTTTCAAAACTAATATAAATGAAATAATTTTGGTGACCGTTTTTTACTTATAAACTAAACTAGAAAATCCGCATTCAATTGTTATCTCAAATAACTAAAATCAGACGCAATTAAAGGCCTACAAAGTTGATAAATCTTTTCCATTATTTTTCAAATTTAATCACGTGAAATTAATTTCCATTAACATTTTTTATTTACTTCGTGACATTTATTCAGTTATACATCTGTTTAGTATGTATTTCATTTGAGTTAAGTTCGAAAACATAAAATAAAGTGAGGAATTTTTGACTTTAACTACCAGTTAATACTTAATAACCGTTTTGATGATGAGTATTGAAAATTGATTGCAACCCAACAAACAGTAGGCTCGAGCGGTATTGTATAGAAACTTAGTCCTTAAGGCACAAATAAAAAAATGTAATCTCTTGAAATCGTCCTTTCATAGAGGAGTAATACCCATACAGCTTATACATATACATATATACAGTTTTAGTGAAATCTAATTTAACATTTATTTAAAAATACCTTTGTTAAAAATGATTTGTAAAATCTTGATTATTTTGTGAATCGAGAATTTCCAACGATTTGTATAACTAATTATTCTCACGCCAGCGAAACTTCAAATTCACGTCGTCCTGGAATATCATCTTATTAGTTCTGTTAGAGAAAGCGAATTAATTTTGAATTCGAAGCGAATTCGTTGTGTTTATTGGGAAGTCAATTGCATATTTCATGTGTTTATGTAAGTTGTGGTTTTGGTTGAACGAATAATCCGTAAACAATATTAAAAGATATGAAGTTTCTGATAGTCGAGGACGTGACCAAACTGTTGAATGCCTTTTAATATACTGTTAAAGTGATTTTAGTTATGATTTGCGTGAAAAATAAAAAACGGCAATGCATATGTACGAGTATGTATGTATGTATGTATTTCCTAGTATTGCTTAATTGAGCCATTAACAGGTACTTTGGCAGGTGTGTTGTTGTTACTCAATTAAAAAGACATTATCACCGCATACGTTTTTAGAGGAAAAGAAAAAAAAAGGCATCGGGTTGAAAGCATTTTTTTATACATCACATCGCTTATCAACCGCAAAACGCGTTCAAATTGCTGAGACCTACTACAAAAATGGTGATTAAAACGAGGTCACGTTTCGCGTTTCAAGAGGAGACTGTGGTGCACATAATCGTCGAACTATTCATGTAATTGGTAAAATTTTAAAGAAATTTGAAGGGACTGGATCGGTTACAGAATTTGTAAGGTCAGGGCATCATCGTTTTGCTTGTTCTACCCCACGTGATTTTTACAATAAAATTTTCTTCAGCGAATAGACACATTTATCACTCGGTGGATACGCAAATAAGTAAAATTGTCGCATTTGGGGCTCCAAGAACCCTCAAGTAATTGAAGAGAGGTTTTTACATTACACCCAAAAAACTTACTGGTGCGCCCTTTGGTCCGCAGCTGTAAATGGACCTTACTTCTGTGAAAACGATAACGTCGAAACTGCCACTGTCGATTCGGATAGTTATGGTCGTATGATAACAGATTTTTTGCAATTTTTTGCAATTGAAAAACACGACCTAGAAAGTATGAAGTTTCAAAAATATGGTGTCACATGCCACACAGCATGAGTGAATGAATATAGCTTTATTGCGAGAGAACTTTCCCGGTCGCGTCTTGGCGAAGTCAATTGGTCATCGAGATCATGCGATTTGCCATCGCTGGACCTTTTTTTGTGGGTCTACGTGAAAAACTCTGTTTATTCGTCAAGTTATGGCTGAGGTACCGCTCAAGATGTGTCAAGAAGTGATCGAAAATTACCTAAAAATTCGAAAAAAATTCACGAGGCGGTCATTTGAATGATGGGGTGTTTCCCTATAATGCCAAATTGTAAACTTTATAATAAAAAAGGAATTTCAGGAAACAAATTATTTTATATGCATTTATTTTGGAAATCGTAAAATTGATAATTCTATATACATTTTTTATTTTTTAAATGAGAATAAGCATTTTCATACTTTTTTTTAGATTAAAATTTAGAAGTTTCATATGTTGCTCCTATAAATTTCAAAAAGTTCAAATGTGTACAATAGGCTTTGCGTTGATCCGTCAGTCCGTCCCAGGTATCGAACTAGATTTCATTTATGTTAGTAATTTGAGGAATCCTACAAACTTTCGGTTGCGAATTATTGTCACCTCAGACGTATAAATTGCCAATTCTTCATTCTTCATTTTAAATATTGTTTAAATAAAGCTTTTTACTTTTCCATATTTTGTTAAAAAATTAGATTTTTAATTTATTTATTGTCTAACAATATGAAGGAAAATAAGTTCAAAATACTGACTATATTTTCATTGACTAGCTCATGCTGTCATTTACTGCTTTGGTTCAGATTGCCTCAATAAATGAACCAAGAAATTTGAAATTAAAAATACTTGCAAAATCAAATTAGTACCATAAACAGTAACGAAAACTATACACAGCCGAGCTGCAAGTGGCTACTCTTTAAAGGGTGTGCCAAGTGGAGATCTGTGGCGAAGTGACGATGCCGTTGAACGTCAATTTTCGAAGTCATTGCCGGAGGTGACCAAATTCGATGTACGATGATGCTGCACAATATCTCTGCTGCTTGTTGCATAGCGAATTCGATGACTATGGTTGCGATGATGATGTCTGCTTTTAATGATGGATTACCACGTTGCTGTTGTTGGCGAGTGCGCGCCGATCAAAAGGTGCTTCATTACTTAGCGCCATTTGCGCTGCAGGCGATGTTTTAAGTTTTAGACACACCTACATGTAGACACACATAATTGTACATATACATATATATATAAATGTATGTATGAATGTATGAATGCAAGTGTAGGTGTATTTTTATGGAAAATTCAAAGGAAACTTGCAAATTGTAACGGAAAATTCAAGTTTTCGCTTTCAATGAAACGCTTTCAGTCTCATGCATCATTATCTGATGCGCTTTTGCGCTTATACATGTATCCGTGGCACAACTAGCATCGCTTGCTGCATGCAACGCATTCATCTACATAACATTAATGCCAATGCGATTACATTGTTGCAGGGAAAATGATTGTATATGCTAAGGAAAATTAATATGTCTTTTAAAAATATATTTTGTATACCGCTAACGAGCCTAATATATACTTGCACGCTGCAGCAACAAAAATAAAAGAGGAAGGCACATCATTGACACTAAATAGTTCGAAAATCTTTTTGTTCAACCTTTAAGCCACCTTAAAATACGAAATAAATTAACTTAAAATAGAAAAAATGGGCTGAAAATCACTAAAATCGGATGACTGTTGGATGGATGGGTATATATCCAGCTGCCATATCACTCCAGCTGCGCAGCTAGGAACATGGAATGTAACGTTCTACTTATCAATTATGAAAGGTATTGGCAACATATAAGCGATTGGGTCATCCTTTAAATCACCTAATAAATTCGTTATAAAATTTACACGACTTTGAAGGTGAATTTCGACAACCCCTAAATCTTATTTTTTCTCTATCGTGTGGGGCATGAAGTTTTCGGTGTGTCAAAATGAAGCGCTTTTTATAATGATAGATTCGCGTTGCTGCACTTGTGCTTATATGTGTCTGTTTATATGTATTTTTGTATTGTGCGGATTTTTCATAAAAAATAATGAGCTGCCTTGGCGGCGTTGTTATTCATGAGAAATTGTTGTTGTTGCTGCTGTTGATAACTGCTGATGATGCTGGTACATTTTCTCTAAAATATACCATATTTTGTTGTTAAACATGTTGCATGGAACTACTAGTGCAAGCATATTGAACGCCAACTTGTTATCCGACGTTGATGTGCAGACATCCGTCACGTCAATGTGAAATTTAATTTACATACATACATATTTATCTATTTATATGTATGTACCTGCATTGTTTAACAACATGCTTGGGAAGTGCTGAAAGTGAAGCGCCAAATAGTCTAGTGCTTGATGAGCGTCGTGGGTTGACGTTTGATGGCTGGTGATGGGATGTGATAGTGTCGAATGTGACTCCCCCTTAAGGCAGTGAGCTTGGTAAGCTAGTTTTTATAGACCCCTCTGTTTATTGCAAGATGAGCGAAGGGTAACAGTGGGACTATATAAAATTTGGAAAATTGTGTTGACATGCGAAAATTAGTTGTTTCACTCTTTGGTAGGTGGCATGGAATGCCTCGAGTGAAAATATGCAGAAAATATGCTTTTCAATTTTATGCATGCCACAAGGGGTAAAATTTTTTTAAATATAAAAACATTTTCTAAGTATGAGTGAGATGTTTGCATAAATATGTAGTGTAAATATGTATATCTATAACTATCAACGGCAATAATTTTATATAAAAATTACAAGTGAAAGTTTTGTTGTCAAGAAGGCACATTTGTCTGCTGTGGCAAGTGATTTGATAGGAAGTTTCATTATTGCTACACTTGATGTGAAATAACTCATACGCTTGGTGGGTTGGAGAGCTTTCAGATATGCATACATTAGTGCGCAGACATTTGCAGCTGAGGCTGGTCGGAGAACTATTTTTGTGTCCTGGAAACTCAAGGAATTTCCTATATACATGTCTTAAGCCAATAAACCAACAAAAAAATTAAAGATTTTTTTTTATAAAATTCATCCTTTAAAAGAAATGATGTCATCATCATTACCTACCACAATAGATGCGTGAAAATAATTCAAGTGGCACATAGAAACGTCTGCATTAATTATTTTTTACCAAACTCTTTCCAGTCACAATCATATTTTTTCTTTCCAAAAAAGCCACTTGCCCACGATACACGAAAAAGGCTACTCAATGACATCCCGCCGCAAGCCAACTGTCATTCAGTTGTCACTGTAGGTGTGAGTGCTCACTTTATGGAGCGGAATATGATGGTTATGGCCAAGTTACACATACTGGCCGTAAAAAAACACAACTAAACTTGGTGGCGTAAATTTTTTTTTTACATGATATTTATATTTGCCCAAAAAGGAGGGATAAAAGAAATTTGTCGCTTTATAATATGTAAGTGTAAAGGCAAACATTTTAATTGATTTTTTATGACACGCTTCGTGGGAAATAAAGCAACGGTTGATTAATTATGGCTGATAAACAAGTCATACAAATTCGTAATGCATCTGGATTTTAATTTTAAAATTGTGTTCTCCTTACTGCTATTTATGTGCGTCGGAGCATAAAAGTTACTACTGCCACCAATTCAACATCACCCTGAATGTTTTTAACGGCGAACCCAGTGTTAACCAAGATTCTACCGAAGCGCTCCTGATGGATAAAGATAAAAACCAACAAGCCGTTGACCGAAAACCAGATACAACCCGGGCTGTCCTGAACCAGATACCGATCGCGGTAGATCGTGGCTACGTTTGCCTCTTATACTGAATAGCCACAGGTTTGGTCATTAGCTGCCATAAAGTTAATTGCGATTGAGAAACGTTGAGAAACTATGAAGTGTAGGCAGATTAATAAGGAGGGAGATTATAATAGGAATTCTTTTTGTACAAATTCCAAATTATTACTATGCAATTGATAGTGCGAGTTCCATGCAATGAAACCATATTCGAAAATGAGCCTAACGAGTGGAGTGTAAGGTAATTTGGTAATATATGGGTCACTGAGCTGTTAAGCTCTAATTTTCTAAAATCCCGCTTTGTTACTCCTAAGTCAATGAGGTCACTAATTTGTTCAACATTGTGATTTTGAATCTTATGAATTGCAATTTGATATGCAAAGATTTTCCAGAGAAGGAAATATATTTACACTCTTTTAAGTTTAACAACCAAATTTCCAAATAGTGGTCAAGGTCAAGTTGCAAAAGTTCTCTAACATCTATAGAACGAACTGATTTAAAGAGCTTGACGTAATTGCATACATAAGTGTTTTAGAATGAAGAACCACCGTTGGATCGTTGATGGGGACCGAGATGACTGCCTTAAGGTACACCGGATATTACTGATATTCCAAGTGGTTCGATGAGGTACGAGTATTTATGTAACACAGGATCTACTTCACCTTTACATAAGGAGGGAAATGTATTATGATTGATTGTAGCACTGCATATGATCTTTATTGGCAGATATAGAAAATCGGCATTGACCTTAAGTTCGTTCACTGAATGGGATATTATCTCGACTCGCATGTAAATGAGCCTTCTACCAAAAAAAATAAAAGACAGCAATGCGGAGATTGGTAGGAACCAATGGGATAGAATAATGTCAGCATATGCAGGCCCGATTAATTTTTATACGGATTCGAATTGAAAACTATTTAATAGGGTCAGCAAATCAAATAGTATAACTCAAAAATGTCTGGAATCTGCAATCATAAACTGGGGAGAATCACTTAACATGATGATTAAAGAGTTCTCTTCGCTCCTGGTACTGGTTTTGGGTTCTCCATCTCTCAGATGCAATTGTCTGTATATAGGGTATATTTAGCTTTCTGACATTTTGGGTGCAAAATCTTTTTAAGCAAGATAAATTAGTTTTTCAATAAGATTTCTTCACACAATCTTAACTTGTATTGTTTGAGTTTACTGTGTGCGCCTATGTTGCTGTACCAAAAGCTCTCAATACTCAATTTCCGCATCGACAATTCAAAAGCGAACATTTCCCAACTAACACACGCATACATATGTACATGTACATACATATGAATGCAGTTTCTATTCATATATGCAAATTACTCTGCAAAACTATGTGCAAGCTCCAGGCGAAGCGAAAATAAACAAAGCAAAAACGTAAAAATCTTTGCATATATTGAAACAATGAATGAATGGAGTAGTGATTGAGTGAAGAAGCAGCACAAATGCAACCAACGCGGCACAGACTCGATTGCTGACGATAGACGTTAGACAACACCGAGCAGACAGTTTCAGCTCAGCAATAGTGTTGATGATGCATTTTTCAGCTATGGAGCAATTTGAGGAGTATGGGATGCCGGTGATGCCGCTAATACCACAAAGATGTGGCAACGACAAAAAGTGCCTGCAGTGCAAGCAGAAACTTTCGCAGTTACACACATGCATTCACATAGATTTATATATATATATATATATATAACAAATAATGCATAAAAGTACGTAATAAGAGCATCAGCATCATCTCCAACAATAACAACAAAAACTAGCACCGCTACTTTTGTATCGTGTAGCCCGAAAGAAAATTTGTTTGCTGCGATTTTAATAAAGTGAACGCAGTAAACAATCAACTTCTCAGTGAAATATTCCAACAACAACAACAAAAATGAATGAACGAAATTATACTGCAAAAACCATATTAAAAATGCAATATATATATACCTATATGTACACATGTAGTTAGTGGTGCGAAAAGAAAATAAAAGTGGTTAAGAGGAAGTAAATAAAATGCGAAAATATATATGTATGTGTATATATGTAAGTGGGTGCATATGTATATACAAATGCATATGTTTCTTTCTTGGAATGGTAAGAGCAAAAACTTGTGTGCTGAGTTTAGTTAAATAAAACCTGATTTAAGTGGTTTCTAGAATGAGTAACAAATGGTGGGTGATAATTTAAGAAAGTAAGTGAAACATGAACGCCGGTCCTGCTACAAGAGAGACTTTAGGGGTGATACCCTGATGGTATGGGTCGCATTCTGCTAAGAAGAAAATACTCATAAATGCTCGAATTTGGTGGCTATATTACAGCGATAACTAGATATATCAACAGGATATTGCTTCAATCCACACGCCAAGAAAATCTCTGTATAGAAATGGTCAGCATGAGTCCAGACCTAAATCCTCTGGAGAATCTCTGTGGCATACTCTCTGCTCGTGTTTTTAAAAGCGAAAGACACTTTGAGAAAGTAAGCCACCTTAAATTGCCCGTAGAGCTAATATATTTGCTAAATTACTCTACACAATTTAGCTAATCCTGTGCCAAAGCGCCTTAATTGACTTTCAGATAAACCCTAGAATTATAAAACAAATATAAACTCTAATCTGCCATTCAGTTCCAAAACTAATTAAAAATTTGTTAATTTTTTTAATTTAATTTATTTTAATCCTTGGGCTCGTGGAACGTGGACGAGATGCCTGTTTGTATACATTTTTCTATAATTTTTCATTATTTTTAACATAAACTCATTTAATGGAGACCACAGTGGCTACCTAATTATGAGCCGTACATAGCATTTTGCCACACTTGAGTGCGAACAATTGACTCTGGCTGCTTCGCTATGCTCATTTGCGGTGTGGCAGTCTCCGTTTGCCTTTGCTTATATGCGCCGAAGTGCTAATAGAGTGCAATAGTGAAACTATTATATGAAGGAAGATGTTACTACAACTTCGGATGAAGAGTAAGGAGTGGAAATTCTGAGCGTGCGGTCAAAAAGAGAAAATGCAAAGATTTTCATTCAAGCATTCACAAAAAGTCACAGTTTTCTTTATTCATTCATATTTTCTTTGTCAGTTTGATTGCCATTTTATGTTAGGACTCTTCAGTGTTTCTCTATTAGATCCCTTCGGTACGTCACGGTGACAGCAGCTCTGGCATTTCTTCCGTGATTGCAACATTGGCACTTAAATACTTTGCTGCTGCACATTTAATTTGCAGTTTTACTATTGTGGTTGGCATTAAATGTAATGTCAGAACTAACAACAACAGCTACAACAACAAAAATGGCAATATTTTTAATTTAATTTTATTGCCCACATGGAAATATGCACATACATATATATATATGTAAATATGCAATATTAAGGAGAGTAGTGAGTGCATTATGGCCATTTTATTTCACTCGCTTTTTATTCTTTCCTTTTCATTTGCGTTACTATGCATTCCACACACACACACTTTAATTAACAACTCAATTAGAGTTTATGCCATGCTATGCCGTCAAGCAGAATTCCCTTAAAATGGTTTGCGATTTCTATTCTTTGTGCAAAAAAAAAATATATTTATATTTCCCACTCACACGGATTTAATGCAACAAAATTCCAGCCGTTTTGTAGTTGTACATTTGGCCTCACAATTATACAAATAAATAAAATAATACTTACATACATAACAAACCATTTGTAGTAAAGTGGAACTGAATTCGGGCGATTTGGAACAATAAATACTCAACTTCACTGAATTTTTATACAAAAAGAATAATTTAGGAGTTTTCAGAATTTTTAAGAATTTTTTTAATTTGTGGAATTATGAAAAATAATTATTTCAGAAGAACAACGAACAGATTCTTTAATAGATTTATAAATTTAATTTTTTATTTTTTATTCTTTTTGGTTATCATTAAGCTTTCAAAATTTTGAATTTGGTCAATTAATTAAATCGCTTAGTACTTTACCTTTTGAAAATTTAGTAGAGATCCTTCAGAGTAAATAATTGCAAGTTCTATATTAAGCGTTTTTTTTTTACAATCGACCTTCAAAAGAACGCCAAACTGGCTTATTTCTAACTGGCTTATAATTTGTATTTACTTTACAACACTAGTGCTAGCTGCCAACATCTAAAAAAAATTAGTTTGTGAAATATTTAAAAAGCAAAGCAAAATGAATTGTTCCGAAGAATATTTTTTTACATTCGTTTTTTTAACATCGTTTTTTCTCTAGAATTCTGAAGTATAATTCATATCATATTTGAATTTTTTTTTAACACACTATGAGCCATAATTTTACTTATTGTTCCATTTTGAAATGTCACTGAAATTTCACAACATTTTTTACGTTTAGCGAGAATATTTCTGCACTTTTTCAGTGCCACGTTTTGACCTTGTAAAAATCAGGTATTGTTTAAGAGATTTCAACATAAACTGGCTAAGTTAATAAAAGTTGCTTGTTTTGTGTTCTTGTTTTCAATATTAATCGATAATCTGCCTAACGGGCTTAATATTCCCTACCGAGGGAACCTGGACTTTAGCCTTGGCCTTCCGAATGGCAGTACGCATTGCTAAAATCACTCGGCTATTGCGGCTGCAGTTGTTTATACTTAGTGGCAATATTGACTTGGTAGTTCCTTTTTTGGTAAGACTACGATGCTACTATTAGCTAACAAACCTCAAAAACCCAGTGGAATAATGAACATCAAAATAGAATGAAAAATTTGTTACTGTATGTGTGTTTGTGTGTAGAAACAACGATCATATCGTACGAGAGCAGGTGGTGTTCTGTGGTCTGTTGAGGCAAATTACCACTCCTCACCAATAAATTATCAGCAAATCTCATCGAGAAACGTGTGCGAGTTGCTAGCGGGCAGACATGCAGGCAAGACACTAAAACTCTAACAAACGTTCGTCCCAGCGACAGCCATGTCAAACGAATCAGCCGAATTGGCTAAGTAAAGAGAGAAATCAAGAGTGAATGAGCAAAGCAACCAAGAGGCAAACGTAATAATCATAATAATATAAACTAATTAGTAATTGCAGCGGAGACAACAATCGCAACTAACAAAGCAAAGCGCCAAAGTAAAGCAGCAAAGCAAGTGGAAATAACAACAAAAATAGAAAAAGCAGCAGCGTCATTGTAGCAATCGAGCAACAAGTGCAAATGTCGGCAAGGCATGCAATGCGGACCCACTACTCAATGGGTAAAGTCTAGCGAGTGCAGATGAATGGGAAATGACTGGGTGAATCCCCTCACCGCTGTCAAAGTCGTAGTCATCGTCTCAAAATCGTCTCTATTGGGGACGTTGTTGTCGGTCTCTGCAACGTGCAACAAGTGCAACATATTTTTCAATGCTGTTCAATGCTTGGATATGCACCACTTGTGGCAAGCGCAACAATTTAAGGTGTGGAAGGTGGCATTTTGACTCTTTAACTTAATTTAACCCAATCCATTGTGTATTTGTGGAAAAGTAAATAAAATAAAAGCGACAAAACATTTGTAATGGAACAAAATCTAATATGAGACGAATTTTATGGGTTTTGTTGTTGTATTCCCATGCATTTCTGAACTCGCTAACATTCTTTCGCTCATTTAAAATCTAAATGAAAAAAATAATTTACTTAAAAATTTGTTAAGAAAATAATTTTGCTACATTTGTGTCCAGAATAGCAGTATTTCATTTGAAATTCAGCTGAAAGTTAATAAAAAATACACCGAACTGTTCATGCTACGATGTGTAATACGGACCATTCCGCTTTGAATACAGAATTATCCCTTTTATTCGCCACACTTCACACTTCAATAACATTTTTTTGTATTTCTACTCTATTCCTCCAGTATGGGAGCTTAATTAGTTCCTCTCAAAGAGACTTTCACAGAGTCATACTCATGAGACTTTGGTTAAAACAGTGCATTAATCTATTTGACAGGTTGTAGAGTTAAGCGCTGAAATTTATTCTCAGGAATGAAATGGTTTTTCGTCCATCAAATGGAAACGGTCAAGGAATATCAAAATTTGGATCAAATAACTTTGCAGTCACGACGCCAATTGATTTTGGTATCTTTAGGAACCTGACAGGAGCAGCATTTCAGTGCAAATACAGAAGGACTACACCAAAACATTTTTACTTGCTTCTCACTAAAGATAATTCAAAAAGAAAAACTACCTAGTAATGTAAGAAAAAGAGTTAACCAAAAGAGGCTACCATTTTCGAGTGCCTAATTATAATGCAATTCAATTCCTCAATTGCTCCTTGAATTTTCGAAATTGTTTACTTCCTAATTGGTCGACCACTTATGCTTGCAATAAAAAATACGTTTGACCTAAACGCAAATTAAATTCAATCGGGAAGAAATGCCGAAGCATCAAGAGTTAATGCCCAAAAAGGTACGTGAGGGCGCGTCGCTGGTGTCAATGGTGGGAAATGGTGGGTAATGCAGCCTTCAGCATTGCTAAACTTGTTTCGTAAGCTAATAAAAGTTTCATAATTTGATAAATATTCAAAAAAAAAAATTAAAATTCCAAATCAAAAATTGCACAACAATAACAACAATAGTAAGTACACCGACAATGCCGAAGTGCATAACAAGCGAATACAAACTGTTCAATAATACAAAAACAACAACTGTGGCGTTAACAAATATTGACACTGTAACCCACTCAGAGCTCAGCCTGTGAACTGTTGCCGTGATTCGGCGTCGTAATGGGCTCTTTGCATCGAAGGCAGCGGAGACTGTGTTGTTGGAGTTGCTGTTGCGCTAGTTTACGTTTAATTTATTTTCAATTGAAAATAAATGTCTAAATATTTATGCCAATAATTTTGGATTCATGAAAATGTAGGGAAAAAAATCAATTTTCCCAAACATTGCAACACCGATACGGAAAAGATAAAAAAAGTCCCCTTCCCCTTTACGCAAATGTCATCAAAGCAACGAAATTCGCCTAACAAGTTTGACTGACAGCCATCGTGGAAATTACATCACATTAAAATTGTCATAATGGTTAAAATTTTCCTGCAAACAACTACAACAACACAAACAAATAAATTGCTACTTGAGTACAGCTGCACTTTGTTGGCTGACTGTTGCTGTTTTCATCTGTCTCTGTACTCTTGTATACCAGAAATGCCAAAAAATATACATCAAATTATATGTATGTGTGTATCTATGTAAATATATAGGGAAGAATAAAAACGGTAAACGGTAAACGGTGTGCGCATGCACTTCGCACAGATCTTGTTAATTTCCATTTTTCCATGCAAATTTTTACTTCCTTGACGGAAAATTATCGCTGCAGCAGCAACAATCGCAGCAGCATCAAAAGCAACAGCGATGGCAACGATGGTAACGATGGCGATGAATGCGATTGCGTTGATGAAAACGAAAGATTTATGCAGCGAACTTGAGTTGTTTGGTGTGAAGGTGGTAAATGCCTCCAAGCATTGATTCGGTTATGCGTGTATAGTGTGTATGTGTGTGTTTATATGAGTTAGGAATATATTTATTCAAACCATTGCAATTCAAAAAATGCCCAACAATAATGCGAACACTATTATTCAAAGAAAATTGTGCAGTGACAACAACAGCAACAACAACAACAGGAACCAATAAATGACAACAATGCGATAATGGCGTTGAAGTGAAGTTATGCAGACACATACATACATGTGAGTAGATGTTATACAATACCGAATGACAGTGACAAATGCCGTAGCCAAAAGCCGAAATTTTTTCAAATATTTATTTACTCAAAAAGACAGACAGACAGATGGACACTAAGTGTGGAAGAATTTATGCAAATTATTGAAAAGCAAAATACATAAAATGATTAATTCTCAAATGTTTTGAAACTATATAAGTTTATTAATAGCGATGAAATGATGTCAACGTTTGAAACGAAGAATCCTGTCTATTCATTTATAGTCGTAGAAATGGCTTTTTAAAAAGAATTCCCTGATATTATTCTTTAACAATGCCAAGCAGCTAGATGAATTTTCTTGTGCTTGAATCTGGTGCTACAGACAACCATAATTCGGTCTCCGTACAGCGGCAGTCCGTTTGGTGCTGAATTATACGACTGTTGTGCCGAAGAAACCTTTTCGGCCCACCCTGGCGTTGAAATCAATATGGAAATCATCTTTGTTCTTCTCTTTCGGCGGGACTAGCACCCAAATCAGCGTTAAGCTGAAGAATTTCGCACTGATGCGGATTGTGCCGAGATGTTCGATCATCCGCCGGGCTGAATACCAAGACTCGACGACGGAGCCTCTCTTCCTGATGCTACATATGACCATAACTCGGTCTCCGTACAGCGGCACTCCGTTTGGTGCTGAATTGTACGACTGTTGTGCCGAAGACACCTTTTCTGCCCACCCAGGCGTCACCATGAAAAATATCTTTGGTCACACTGTTCTTCTCTTTCGTTGGGACTTGCACCCAAATCAGCGTTAAGCTGTAGAATTTCGCACTGAGGCGGATTGTGCCGAGATGTTTGATCATACGCCGGGCTGAATGCCAAGACTCGACGACGGAGCCTGTCTTCCTCCACAAATCTAACACAAAATATCTGCCATTTATATATCCGCCAACTATATTTCATAAGGATCCAACGGCGGTGATTTAAACCTTCATTTTTAAAGGAACATCAAACAGCTGAACTTTTCAACTAAGGGAACGCATGCCCTTAAATCATGATCCTAAAAAAGTTTGCAGGGGTTATCATCAAAAGGAGATTCTCTCATACGAGTCATATTATTCGATTTGTTCATTGGGGCAGATTTTTTTAAGTTACTGCTACCGAATCTAAAACACTTAGAATAATACTTGGTCTAAGACCGGAAGGCGTCAGCTGCGGGAGTCATATGTAAAAGCTGACATGTGAAAAATTGGGGAAAATAAGCTATATGGTGCAGATAGGTAAACTAGTAGCGTTCTAGTTCACAGTACTGGTTCCTGCTGCGAACTAAAAAAAAGAGCCTATAATAATGAGTCATGTTGAAAACGAGGTCTGAATATTCAGAAGAAAAATAGTAAAAAAAAAACTTGCTGAAACTGAAAGGGAATATCAATTGTTGATGCCACTTCGAGCGTGTCAAGTACAAATTCAAGCCGGTGGATGGACGTATATTTATTATTGTATGTGAATGTGCATGTAGTGCATTTGTGTAATAAATATGTAATAATAAATTTAATTTGATGATATATTTGATCGTTTGTTCTTATTGCGCAATATACATACATATGTAAATGCTTCCTGCTGCTTTTTAATGCTAATTAATTTACATATGTACAAATGCATGTACATATATTTATTCGCATCTTTTATTGCTGTATGTATCGAGCAATTTTCCTCACTGCCTACATTATTACTTAGAGTTCATTTTTCATTTGTGTTTTGTTAGCTGAAATTAACATTCTTTGAGATACTTTTATGTTTTTTCATATCTGTGCCAAAGAAAAAAACGAGACTACCTAGAAAATAATTTATTTCTTGAGAGTTCGATACCATGTTTTACACGATTAATCGTTAAATTTTTGGTCAATCATTAAATTGCTCTGAAGGGGCGGGTTGTGGTTACCTTTGCGACAGCAGCTTTGTGTAAGCTTACTCCTTTACAGCAGATGAGGTGAGAAGGGAGGAGAGGAGAAGCCACAAATATACTAAAGCAAAATTATATATGTTTGAAATTTCTCGTATAATTATATGCTTCATTAGCTCAACTCGACTTAATTTAGTTTCGCTCTAGCCATGAGTCCACAGGTCGCTCTGGCCTAGGTAATTAAAAAAATATCGGACGATTTTCGGGCCACGCACTTTCGCTGTGCGAATTGTGGGTAGAAAGAGCTTAGTAATCAATAGAGATCTGATTTTCTCACATTTTGTTAACGGCTAAGAGAAATTTAACTCCATTTCGGGTCGTCTCATGTGGCTTTTCACTATTACAAATATGTGCATATATGTCTGTGTCTGTGTCTGTATCTAATTTTGCACTGTTGCGCAATCATCTCTGCAAATATGTATGTATGTATGTATTATACCTTTCATCATTAGGTTGTAACAATTAATAAGCAACAAAAAATGTTTGTGGCAAGCCTCTAGGGCCAGGCCTTAATGGGGATGTCGTGTGAACGGGAAACAAAAAAAACTCCATTGAAGGCGAAACGGCAAACACACATGCATATATACACACACGAACACACCTACCACAATAAGAAACCATGAACAAGTGTAATAAAATAATTGAAGAAATCAAAAAGGAAAATATTTTGGCAATTATTAAAGGCAAAAATCGACTACAATGAGAAACCGTTTGATTTGTTGCGCCGCAGAGCTCAAATTAATCAGAAATAATTAAGATATTGGTAAAATGTATAAATGTATAAATGTACTTTGTTGGTGGGCAGACAAAATTATTATTTTATTTTTATAAGGGAACTAATAGTTGCCTACGGGGTTTTTACAAGATTATCGACTTTATTAAATTTAATTTTTTTCCTTGTTTTCTATTTTGTAATTATTGTTTTTTAAGTTTTATTTTAAGTCTACCAACAACAAATATCACTTGAATGTGTTGAATGTGTGCACTTGTACATATGTGTGCAATTTGCCATTGTCTATTCATAAGTACAGCCGAACGAAGGTAATTAGTTTTTCATAAATCACAAGCAAGCAGCATCAGCGTTGTGCAGCAACAAAATACAAAAAAAAAAAAACCAACAATTTTTACCGTAAAATGAGCACAACCCATGGCGTCAGTTAATTTTGCAACAGTAGCAAAAAGCAGCCTACGGCAACATACATACGAGTACATATGTATGTTAGGAAGGTGGGGATTTGCATATGTGTTCGTACGCACATACATTTATCTCTTACTTTGTGTACGTTTGCCTTTAGTTGTTTTTCATTTTGGCCCGAGAGTAGGTCAGGTACACGAACTTATTGTTTTTCACATTAACTAAAGGCTTAGTTACATTGAAAGCTGCTTTTGCCCTTGCTGTTTTTGTATTTGACTGAGTAATACAACAGCGGAAATAAATGTTGCGAAAATTAAGTTTTGTTTGTGCAAAAGTATTTGATTAATGTTCCTCTAATTGAAGATGAATAATTTGCGTAAATATCTCACTTTTAGTTTTTGGCAGAAATCGGCGTAAAACGTAATTTTTATAACCGAATGAAATTGGTGGGATAAAATATTTGAGAAATACAATTTCTTTAAAAAAATTTTACCGTATAATGACCGTTTTTTTCTAATATATTGGAAATTATATGTTTTCATCTATATTTTGAGGTTTACAGTTTTTTCCTCCTTATAAATCAAAGTCCAAACCTTTTTTTGCTAAAAATCCTAATTAATGTCATAATTGTGTTCACGAAAAATTTTGGTGAAACCTTCTCTTTGCTTTACATATTAATTTTTGTTATCATTGGAATGAATGTTTTCGAACATATGAAAAATTATATCCAACAAATATCTATCCTCAACTTTCAAAATTTTCACATTTTACATCTATTACTGTGAGCTTGATGAACTTAGGTATTTTTTTTTATTAAGAAATTTTACTCATATAATCAGCAATATTGAAATTAAGTTGGGTAATGTTCATTATCAGTCCTTTTGTGCATTCATTACACTCTCATATGGCCTCCCTTAGCTTCCAGCGATTCAGGAGACTGCAGTTCCTTTCTTTCTCACGCACGTACTTCAAACTTCACTTTTCCCATTTGATTTCACAGATTTTTCACAATTTCCTCGCATCAACATTATCAACAACATAGCCTCACGTGCTGAGCGTGAAATTTTCATCAAACCAAGCAATCGCCACTTCTATGTCGACGAAGTAGACAGTGAAATGGCATACAATGACGATCACTCTCACAAATACGTACCTACAATGGAATGCAACGGTACTTATGTACTTGAGTACTTTAATTCGTACATGTCGGTATGTATAAGTAGATGTACATTTATACATTTAGATGCATCTTGCTATGAGCACCTCGACTGAGTAACTGTAAATGTGCGAAAATAGTAAAAGTTGCATATTCAAGCAGCAGAGGGGACTTGCAGTTTGCGTTGAAATTCCCAACTGTCAATTTAGAGGTATTTGTGCCTCATTTATCCTGGCATCAGCACCTTCCCAAAAAATTATGTTTAAAAAAATAATTTTTTTCATTTGGTTTTTGATTTATTTATGTATTTCAAAATTTTCTTATATTTAACGCCGGTTCATCGCTAACTACCAAGCTTCAGCAGCTCATCGGCGAGTTCGGGGTTATCAGCAGATGTGTTGCACTTTTGTTATTGTTTTTGTTGCTTGTTTGTTTGGCATTTTGTTAACACAATTTGACCCATTTGTTAAGTGCATTGCCATCTTCAGTTCCATGTTTTGCTGGAGCTCAAATATATATGTATATATGTGTTTGTACATATGTGCGTGTGTTTGTATATATTTCAAATGGCGCTTTGGCCATTTCTTTGCACCGAACATGTTGTTTGAGGGCAATCATGATTTATTTGATATGCCACTTTAGAGCCGTTGAGGTTTTACGGTTGTTGTTTTTCTTTTTTTTCTCTTCAATTATACATAAACAGCAAACATACATACTATTTTCATTGCAATTGTTGTTGTTGTCACTTTCGGGCAAAATAAAGGAAACAACAACATTTTGTGTGGGAATTTTTGATTTACAACCGTTTCTCAGTTGACACTCTGCACTCATTTCCATTACTCTCCCCTCTATTCCCCGTCCCCGTACACTCGCGCTTTATTCGTTTCCAGTTTTCTTCGGCAATTTATTATTTACTACATTGACCATTTTATTGGTCACAATTCCTGTTCGCCTCCTCGCATTAGCTGAAATCTATTGACAAATCTCTTTAAAATTTTTGTTGGGGTTTCCAATAGACTTCCTTTTATTGTGTATTTATGTATGTTGCAATGGCTCATTGTTGGTGTTGCTTTGTTTTGTGACAAATTCATTCTTGTTTATTTAACCTAGTTTGCGTATTATGGGTGTTGTTTTACATGTGTATGTCAATCTATGCCATTATGTATGTGTCTGTGCCTAGTGACTGTGTGGCAAGTTTTTTTTTTATTATTATTTATCGCTTGTCATTCTGACGGGTGATTAACAGTTTCTTGTGTTAACAAATCGTACTGATGTCATTTTGTGTAAGCTAATTTCCAATCAAAAGCATTTTAAATAATAATTTAAAATGTTGTGTGCCATATTTTTAGTCTTTGAAAGTCGAATGTGGGGTTAAAAGTTGTACTGGCAGGTAGTTTTGTACAATATATGCACCTCTTCACCTCCTCTTCCGAACTATATCTTGGAAACGGGGTTTCGTTTCCTATTCATTCCTTCATAGAATATTAAGTTATTCCGAACTTGTGGCAGAGGTATCTGCACGAACACGTTTTGATTTACTAAAATGTAGGCTAGATATGAAACTCCATATTTTAGGAGAGTGCTCTTGCTCTGAAAATCCAAATTTTTTATAATATTTTATAATATTTTACTACTGTATCACTTCGAAGGAAAAGTTTTGTTCTGGGATGTTTGGAGAATTTTTGGGCGTTTTTTTTTTTTGATAATAAAGAATTGGGGAAAGCAATATTTTTGCACATTTACAGCTATGTTTGGCAAATAATTGGCTTCAATAAATGCAAGAATTATTTTTTCTTAATTTTAACATACCAATTTACCACGCCTAATGAAAATTTATTGATAACCTAAAATGCTTTTCTGATGAAAAATGATGCGTTTTCTTATTGACTAATTGGTACTGAGGCTTCTATACCATAAGCTGTTCAAAGTTCAAGTGTTTAATACGCTCTCAGCTATGCACTGGTGGAGAATTGGTTGTTTCGCAGCTTATACGAGTGAAATGGTTTGGTAGCGATCAACGTAGGCTGTTCGTCATCTTAGCACTGTTCGCCGATGATACGTGTATATGTACTGTGGTTCAATATACATGTCGCTATGTCGCTAGTACGGTATATTATTATAGCGTAGTAGATTCTACGTTACAAAATGACACGCTGCTACAACCTATCGATTAGTCTCATTATGTTGTCTATTGTAGTAAAAATTTAAATAATGAAATTTAAAAATAATTTAGTTAGTTTAGAAATTTTTTTTCCTCAATAGTATTCCACCAGTTAGCATCGCATTAAAGGATTTTTTTCTAGAGATAGAGCCAGTTAGGTCAAAATCTATTGTTGATTTGTTTCGGATGCTATTGCCAAAAATAGAATACACTAATCAAAGAGCCACTGGACGTATGAATGACAGGCAAAGCTAGCCAAAATGACAGTAAACAAATTTCGTGAATTCCTTTGTATAAAGATGGCAAAATGTGCATCTGTGCACGTGCCACATTAGACACAACAACACTCACTCGCTCTCACACCAAATAAAAAATTGAAAATCTCTGGTTGTTGAGGAATTCTTTGATGTCCTGTCATTAACAATTTTTTGCACATCAAACGAACATCAACAGCGATCAGCAAGATAATTGGTTTTATCCAAAAATGTCAACAACACTTCGTATAAAATTGCAAATTTGACAATTACCAATAGCAACCACAACCACATTGGGTAGTCAACATAGCCAATTTGTTGCTGTTTTTGTCTCTTTTATTGCCACTTACCCGTATGTAGTAAGTTCAACAGCTGTGCCAACAGATCTGTTGCAAGTGGAGAAAATGAAAACATTTTAGTTAAAAACGCAATTTCTATTCAAACACAACTTACATATACATACATACATACATACATATGAGTATAAATTTTGCTAAGTGTGTAAATATATACGTTGACGGGCTACCTAACAACAACAAATGTCATAATAAAACGACAACCACTGTTCAGAAAAACTTTCTTCTTCAAATCAAATATTTTTACAGACTTTTCTTTCGCAAAAACAAAAAAAAAACAAAAAAAAACACAAAAACGCCAGTAGCCACAGTGGGCGCCACTGCCACATCCGCTGCATACATATAGAGACGGTAAAATAACAAACGGTGCATTTGCTGTTGCTGTTTCCTTGCAGCAATCAACGCCTAAGAGTATTGGCATGGAAGAAAATTAAAAAAAAAACGCCTCAGCAATCATCGAATTTGTGGTTGACACGAGGCGGTGCGTTTTACTTTTCGCACAAATGTTGACATTAACAATGCAACCAACTAACCAACCAACTAACCAATCGACTTACTGGCCCATCAACAAAAAAAAAAAAAAAAAAAAAAACCAGACAATGAATGCAATCAAAAAATATATAAAAAACTGCATATGAAAATAGAAAGAAAGAAATGAAAAGTGTAAAGAGATGTGATTAATGAGCCGTTTAGCTAACCAAATATGCGTATACTATACATACATATATGTGCATGTGCACATACATACATACATACATACATATATGCATGCAACAAAGTGTTCACACAACCGCGACGACTACTGCAGCTACTACAGAGTTAGCTGTCCACTGGCATTGCAACAAGCGTTGTTGTTGTTGGCGCAGTGGCAAGTTGTTAAATGGTTTGGGGTAAAATATGCGCCACTGATACTTGTCGATCTAAATTGAGATGCATAAATTGTTTACTGTTTTCTGTTTCAGTCGAGAAAGTTTACTTTTGATTTTTTTTTCTTGAAAAACTGGAATCTTCACTACCAATCAGTTAGTGAATAGTACTCTATGGATGAATGGTAATACTTCAAAAGCTACGAAAGCTCATTATCACAATTTCAATTTGATTATGAAAAGCTTGTTTGGGGTGACAATGAATGATTTCGGAAAATATGAAAGAGA
Source organism: Neoceratitis asiatica (assembly GCA_030068015.2). Lineage (NCBI taxonomy): Eukaryota > Metazoa > Arthropoda > Insecta > Diptera > Tephritidae > Neoceratitis > Neoceratitis asiatica. The sequence goes on from CM061526.1 coordinate 92,170,582, forward strand.
AACAATAGTAAATAATTCAGGCGCTTCATAGTCTTCAAATTTTATTTGCTTAAAGTTCCTCACAGAAAAAGTCAGTCTAAAGCTCTGAAAAAGCTGCGATAAATAAAAATTTGGTAGTCTATTTTCATAAGCTGTTTCACCAGCGATCTAACTTAGGAAATAAGGTAAAAAAAACAGTTTAGCTAAGTGGCGTCAGCATCGGATTCATACCAAATATTGTTTTTCTAGACTTGGAACATTTTAGATTGTGTTCACAGCAACATCTGGGTGCCGACTCAAAATTACTAATGTAAACATAAGGTCGTTTAAAAACTTAAAAAGCGACCTGCAAAAGAACGCCCAACTGGCTTATTTCCAATTGGCATATAAATTGCATTTACTTTACAATACTGGTTAGCTGTCAAAATATAAAAAAGGTTGTTTCTGACATATTTAAGCGCAAAGCAGAGCAAAAGGATTTTCCGAAAAATTTTTGATAAAGAATCTTTGGTAAAAAAGTGTATTTAGTTAGTTTTTTCACTTGCATTATGAAATATAATTAAAATTTTATTTAACATTTCTTTTAAAAAACTATGAGCCGCGATTTTACTTACTGTTCCACTTTGAAGTGTCGCTGAATTTTGAAGTTTGTTTGAAATTTGACCTTTAGCTAGTATTTCGCTTGGGTTTACTCAGTGGCTCATTCATAATAGAAGGAATTTTTAACTTTGCAACACACTATTAGCCAGGTGGGGTATTGTTTAAGCGATTTCAGCTCAAACTGGTTAAATTAACTCAAGTCGCTTATTTTGTGCTATTTTCTCTTTCAAGTTAGGGTGTGAAACAAAGTTCTTTCGTAACGCTTTAAGATTAAATAAAAAGATTTAATACTTTTTGGCTTTAAGTTCTTTCGGAGACTAACATTTTTCTTAAAAGTTTTTATTAATTACACAAAACTATCAACAGAAAAAAGCACATAGTTTAAGCATGTTAAACCCAAACTGCTTTTGTCAACTGTACACTATTTTTGTTGTTGCCTCCCATGCAATTATATAACCAACCGAATGTTCTTTTGTTGGTTGGGTGCAAAAGATTACAGTTTCTACGAGTATTTAACAAAAAAAGCTCTAAATTATTGATCGAATTGTCCTGCAAGACAAGCCAGCCGACCAGCTCCAAGTGATTTTTGACTGCGTTCAAATTAGATCTGATAAATAATTTCAAACATTTTGATTTCTAAACACATACTTACTTAGTATGTGCTGTAAACCTTGACACAAAAGTTAATTTATAACCATATCTGAACACATATCTGAGTTTTAAGGCGTATAAGATCAATTTCCATGCGCACGTGCATACCTCTACCCATAATGCTAATCAGAATTTTAAACAAAAATTCATTAATAAATAGACTTGCGGGTGGTCAAGCGCAATTTGTTGTTTCTTCAATGCAATTAATTTGCAACTGCTGTTACAGCAATGAATGCCAGCGCAAATGTATACTCGTACTGTATGTGTGTAGCTGTAGCTGAAATCACAGTGATTATATAATTAAGCAGTTAATTGAGAAATAAACAGTGAACGCCCGTTCAACAAATTACACACCTCTATAAACAAACCAAGCATTTTTGCTATGAATCAAGAAAAACCGTTACCTGTGTTTAGTTGAATGTGCAACAACACTCATACGAGTATATACTGGTACAAATATATATATGTGTGTGTTGAAGTGAAGTGTTATATACGTATAAGAGTAAATATATATTTGTGTTGAGCTAAAGCAAATGTATTCATATGCTGGCTTACATACAAACACGCAAAACATTCATACATACAGACATTAGATCAAAGAGGAGAGAATAATAGTAGCATTTAGAGACATGACGTTCATTTTTATTAGACAAACAAACAGACAAATGGATAAATGAACGGACGGACGGACGGACGCACTGTTGGCCAAGTCATAGTCTAGCTTTAATGAGTAGACAATAAGAGCTTTTAAATGAAGCCGGCCAGACAGATTGGATACATGTTGAGACAGGCATTCAAGTAAAAGAAATACATATTTATAGTACATACATACATACATACATACATATATACAAATTTATATCAAAAAAGTAGTCAGATTGGTGTTTGTACATATGTATGTATGCACAGGCGGGTATCTCTTAAGCCAACAGTACGAAGTAGCCACACCATCAGCCGGTAGATTATTGTTATTGTTGTTGTTGGCTCATTATGTTAGTCGAAGCTTGGTTGGTGGCAGCTACCAGTCGAACAGTGGCGGATTTTATCAGACAGACAGTTAGTTGGTCAATCAACGTTTAACACCTGAGTGATTTGTGCAACGTAAAACTCTCATGCATATGTATGCATGTATGGATGTATGTATGTATGTGGGTATGTATGAATAAGTGTAATGTCTATGAATGTGTATTGGTAAGCAGGTAAGTAAATATCAATTATAATAAATGAGCTAAATAAATTAAAAGTATTTCCATTCGCCACAAATTGCTGGCCAATAAGTAGCAGCAAAAAGAACAGCAACATAATATGCATATATACATACATATATATAAATATAACATAATATGAAGCAAAAAGATTGTGGCATAAACAAACGTTTGCAGCACTTTGTTGTCCGACATGCCACCAAATGTTGAACACGCTTTTGTTGTTTTTTTAATTCTTTTTTTATTTTTATTTAATTTAATTCCTTTTTTTGTCCAGTCACAACTCCATAAACAACATTCCTTGCCACCAACAAGTAGCAAAAAGGCCAGCTGCACAAATTGTATTTTATCTACTACTTGTAGGTATGACATTATGTATGTACGAGTGTAAATGTATGCAGGCATATTTATTTACCAACTGAAAAAACTGCAGGCAACAATTGCCAACCGAGAAAAATAGAAATAAAATAAAATTAGAGTTTTTTTTCTTCGAAAATGGCCAGTAGGCGACAAATCGCCGATTGGGAGCAATAGAAAATAATTGACGTAGCGAAATTCGACGCGACGAAATTGGTTTTGTTTGTTAGCTTAGCTGGACAATAATATTTATTGTAAGTCGAATATGTAGAGACTCTTAGATGAATGTACAAGTATAGTAAATATAGAGGGTTTTCCAATATAGATGATATGATTTCTAAGTGTCGTTTTGGCCATTTTTAATATGTCATGACCCGTCATTTTTTCCATTGTATTCAGTAATGTTTACAATTTCATCATGGCAAGATATATGCAAGAACAACTTTTACAAATTATTCAATATTATTATCAAAATAATCGTTCTGCAATTGCAACTTTTCGTGCGTTTTCCTGTTTCGATGAGGCTCACATTCATATGAGTGGTGCGGTAAATAAACAACCCTTTCAATTCTGGTGCGAAGACAATCCACTAGTTATTCATGAATAACCGTTATTTTCACCTAAATTGACAGTTTGGTGTAGTTTTCGGTCTGGTGGAATCATCGGTGCGTACTTCTTTCGAAATGAAGCTGGTAACGGTGCTACTGTCAATGGAGAGCGGTATAGATCGATGATAACCAACTTTTTATAGCCACAATTGGAAGAAGTTGATTTTGACAACATCTGGTTGCAGCAAGACGGAGCTACCTGTCACACAGCAAGTGCTACAACCGAATTATTGCGAGAAAGGTTTGGAGATTCGATTATTTCAAAAATTTGTGCCGTTGAATGGCCTCTAAGAAGTTGTGATTTAACACCTTTAGACGACTTCTTGTGGGGTTATTTGAAGTCATTGGTCTTTAGCAATAAACCAGACTCTCCTCAAGCTTTAAAAGTCAATATTGAACGTGCTAGCTTGATTTAGCGGAAAAAGTGCTCAAAAATTGGGTTCATCGAACTCGTTCCTGCAAAAGAAGTCGTGGAGGTCATTTGAATGATGTTATATTGAGAACTTAATGGTATCGATTGTACTTCATATTAAATAAAAAACATTTGAATTTCCTTAACAATTGGTGTGTTTTTTTTTTAAAGAAATTATAGCACTCTGATTGGAAGACCCTATATATAGATGTATGCTTTTACAATATGCTATTTTGGTATCTTTTTTTGCTCTTACTAGTCAGTTTGTTGTAAATTTGTGGAAAAATTGGACTTTTGTTACCAATTCTACATGGTTTGGTTTTGCGGCTGCTGGCAGAGCTTGATATTTGAAGGAGCATTTGCGCAGGCGCCATAATTTTTGTCTGCCATTTTCGATATAATATCGTCAATTTTTCAATTTAATTTGAATTTTTGCTGCTTTATTATAAGCCAACTGGTTGGTTAATTCTCTGAAACTATTTTTTGCGCCGCAACAGGCAGCAGCAGGTGCTACGAACTGAAAATTCGTAGATTAAATTCCCAAATAAATGAAAATCTGGCAAAAGTTTTTATAATAAAAAACCGTTTTCGTTTTCATTGGAGAAAATTTTTAGTTTCAGATTTAAATTAAAATTCAAACCATGTTATGGCTCTGAGCAGTGTGCAGTATACAGGATAGTCTCTAGCACCAAAGAATGAGCCGAACATAAGGCCATCGATAGTAATGCCGGTATTCCAACCATGGATTGTGATCACCTAAAATATGCTTTGCAAGAGTGGAATATAGCTCAGGGCTTCATTTGCATTAACATTATTATCTTCACACGTTTCAATACGCATATTAAAAGCTCAAAAAGTGTGCCTCGGTCTGTCGATATTTCCATTCTTATATAAGCATCTCACATATTATATTTTCGCTTTGTTACGAATTTTTATGCAAAACTTATTGTTATGGGAGAAGGAGGTATGAGAATTACTAGATTCTAAAAATAGCCACGGCCCACCCAGAGCTGCAATTTAAGAGAGAAATAATTTAATAATAAATGACAGCATCGCCTTATCGCTTCGCCGCCGCCATTCACCAGGTGACAGCTATAAAACCAGAATCAAAATGAAATAAAGTGTTTGCTGTAATATTCTTGACCAACGACGACATCTCAGGGAGCAAAGAGCTCTGCCATAAAGTCAGGCTAAAGCTTTTTACTACAGATGAGCACAACAACAATAACAAAAACAACAGTCAACTCGATAAGGACAACTTCAGCAGAGTCAAGCAACGATCATCAATATGGCAACAATAGCAACAATAGCAACAGCAGCAACAGCAACAACAACAATAGCTATGAAATGCATGCACGATAGTGTTTTTAATTGCGAGCAACAACAACAAAAGCAAAAATAAACTACAAACGCGGCAATGTCGTCGTAGCCGCCACCACCGCTACAAAGTGAACGCAAAAAAGGAAGCGACGACGTTGGAAGACAACAATCAAGGTACATAAAATTGCAGTTTGCGACTTTGAAAAGTTGTTGCAACAACAGCCATCGACAATGTTGGTTGTTGGCTGTTGGCTGTTGGCTGTTACCTCTTGGCTCTTTGTGACTTTGTGTGGGCAGTAGAGCAATTCAAACAGCAAGCAATGACAACAACAGCAATACGGATAGATGGAGCGGTGGAGGAGCATAGAGTGGGAAGAGCAGAATAAGAGTAAAAGGCAAACAAACAGATGACTGTTGCCGGTTGCCGGCTCTGCTGATTGCACTTAATTTTGCTATTGCTGTTGTTATTGTAATGTGTTTTATAACAGTTGATACCGCGTTGGTGTCGTTGGCGTCTAAGGAAGGTGGCAACGATGTTGGTGGCGTTGTGGCTTGTGGAACGGCTCTGAACAGAGTCAGAGCAAAGAAGTTGAGTTAAATTGGCAGCTGGAAGTGAAAAGCGTGATGCTGCGGAAGGCCGTTCATTGACACCGCAAAAGCGAGCGCAAGCACGAGCACCAGCAACACCAATCAGTGCCAGCGACAACGGCACAAAAGGAGCAAGAAAACAAGAATATTGACAATGACAAAAAAAGAGCGGAGCAAGTGTGCAAAAAAGGTTGAAACTCGAAGCGAAAAAGCGAACTTTGCGTGCCTTTTTTGCATTCCATATCAGTTTTTTCCCATCACTCAGTACCCGGAGTACTCGGACGGCCTGCTACTTGCGAAATACTGAGGCTTGTAGATAGATTTTTATATATGTATATACACATACATGAGTGTACCCACTAATATCTATGACATTTCAAATGTTCAAGCACACAGACAACCATACACATATAGTTAAATAGATAAAACCACATGTGTCCCATTGCTTTTGGCGAATTGCAATTTATTCTGGTTTTTTTCTTAACTTTATTTTTTTTAACTTTTTTAAGCCAAACTGAGTCGACAAGTTGCCACTTTTTTTTATAAGAGACTGTCAATGCCAATGTTTGTTGTTGTTATTTACTTATTTGGTGACTAGTTGGTTGCCCGATTGAATCGCGGCTCCTTGCCGTCACTCTGGCTGCTTGTGGCGGTGGTGGGTGGTGAAAAGCTTAATTGTTTGTTGCCTTATTTGTTTTAGTTGCTCTTTATCGGATTTCACCGGTTGTGGAAATAGCATGATTGCGATTGCTACATACACACGCACATATATTCCATAGCAGTTGTTGCTCGTTGTCAATGCTACAATCGGTTTAGTGGTGCTCGGATTGGTTTCAATTTTGATTGAACGAGTTCAGTATATACAAGTACAAACCGATATATTTGATTTAATTTCAATCATTTGTTGCAGGTATTGTTGGTTGCTAACCGCTGCGCATATGTTACGCATTATTGGGATATTTAGTCAATGTGATTACGCTGATGTCCCACGGAAAGCAAAACTTCTTATCGTCACAGTGGACTTTTTCTATTCATAGTTGCTTAAGCGAAAACTTTTGACCACAAATTCCGCTGTTGTACACAGAAGGCATAACATAATGAATATATGAAACTGGATAAATGTAGAATTTGATTGTTTATCAAGTAATAAATCTTGGATATAAGAAGTCTAGATATCACATAAAACTTTAATGTAATTTTTTTTATTATTATTGGTTGAGAGAGCACTTCAATTTACGCCTTGCAGTCTAGAATAGTAAATTCTGACACTCGATCGATCATCAACCGAAGCACAACAGGTTTAGAGTGATCTCATTGAACTGCAAGGCAATTAGTTGCAACAACCAAGATCAAATATCACCTGACAGTAAAAAAGTAATAATATTGTAATGTTATTGCCAGCCAGACAGACATACAGACAGTTGAATGTCTGCTATTTAATAACGGTCAGACACTAAGTAGATAACCGATTGTAACAAAATCATTCCCATGACGATATCGCGTATATAGAGTCGTACAAACAAACGTACATACGAAATGTGTAGACTTACTATTGAACAATAGATGCGTGGGTGTTCCCTATAGAGTATTAAGTTTGGATCGAAAGTTGGTAATTCTCACAACGCAAATAAATTTATTTTCTCATTCTTATTTCTGTTCGCAATCTTTGTACTTTTATATTTCTGCAGTTGTGCATAACTTTGTTTTCTGCTTTTTTCGTATTTTTCATGGCATTTTAGCCAAATAAATGAGTGGAATTTCCCGCTTATGAACGTGAGTATTCTTATAATTATGAAAATGGATGGACAACAAGAATATAGAATGGAAAACTTAAAGCGTTACTTGAAGTTGTTGGTTGTATTTAAAGCACCGAAGCACCGCATTGTTAATTGTTCTTTAAGATTTTCCCACAATTTAGAAGAAAAAAATTGCTGAATATCCCTCCACAAAAAGAAAAGAAACAGAACAGAATATTAACTGAACTTTGACTTGATTTCAAAATGATTTTTTTGCTTGTTAACGGTAGTTTTGTCCAAAATCACTTTGTCTCTGTTGAATTCTTAAATCTACAAAAGGTCATGTACCGGCAAGAACGGGTTTTCTGGAATTTTTTTTAAAGATTTAATTGGTTTTGTAGGAGCATTTTTTATGTTGTTTGTTGTTTTCAACAATACAGTCTTCAGTGAAATTATAAAATGAAAAATATTTTTGTATAAAAATCGTTTTTGAATTTTTCAAAATGGCGTAATTTTTTTTTTAACTTACGATCCTAAAATGTTTAAAAATTCCAATTACGGAAATTTTGAACATAACCTCGCTTTCTTGAAGAGTTTTTCGAATCGATATTGCTATTAATTTTTTTCAAAGAAGCTACTATTACTCGTATTATATCCAGAATTTAGATTAATCGCTTTACAAAATCCTGAGAAAGAAATTGTTTCTTGATGGTGATAAAATTGTGATTTTTTCGAAAACAGTAAAAAATAGACATCTGAAAAGTGCAGTATTGAAGTTTCTTATTGGTAGTAACATTTCCGGGGGCTAATTCACCATATTAATTGTCTTATGCCCCTTGAATTCTGTTGAGTATCTTTCAAAAATTTTATGGGACGAGGGCAATAAACTAAATATTTTTGGCACGAAAAGTAATATTTAACCAATTATTTAAAAAAAAAACAAATATTTTTTTTTATCAATTTCGAGTGGGCCTAACCTTTCAGGAGCCTGTAACTTTTGTTAACGTTTGGAGAAGGGTAGAGAAAATATTTATATTTCATCATAATGAAATGAAACAATTTTCGAACTTGCTGCACATATTTATTTACAAAGGTAAGCCCATAACGAAGCGTTGAAAGCAGTTAAACACTTTCAAAAGTAATAAAATAGAATAACGACTTGAAGAAATGCAAGGGTAATAATGACTTGTAGCAAAATAAAACTAAAAGTAAAACAGTAAACAGCAAATGGGAGCTGCAAAATTTTTGCCATACCAAAATATAAAAAATTCAGCAGAAAAAACTGCTTTCCTAATGAGAAAAAGTTGAAAACTCGATTGAAAAATATTTCTAATAACTACGAGTTCACTTGGTTGTGGTTGTATTGGTTTGAGTGTGTATGGCAGGATGAATTCATTTCACTTTTTATGAATTCTCATTTGGTGCTGAAATATGTGGAATATGGTTAAATACTGTACGACGCTTTGTACTAAATATACAAAGTAATTATTGTTGTTATTGTTGTTGATGAGTGATGAGCGTGAATAATGGCAACTGCTTTTGCGGTGAGTGAGTTGCAATGTTGTCGGACACACAAGCATAACTTTCTTCGGTGTTTTATAGACTTAGGGTTGGGCTTTGATGATTAAATTTTTTTTGCAGGTTAAAATGTAAATTTTAAGATTCATTTCATTAAAAGCGCTCTAATGAGGAAGTCGAAACTACTAAGTGATAGCCATCATTGCCTAAAGATACAAATTTTTCACACAATTCCGTGGGTAGCAATGTGTGCCATTATGCAGTGGGTTATGGGCTCGATTTGATCAGACCAAAATCCAAAATTATAGAGCAAGTTTTTTTTTCTAAAACATTCGTCGCCAGGTAGGGAATGCCACTTGTTCCGAGAATTTATTAGCCTTTCGGAGACGGCTTAAAGCTGTAGGTCGTGACGGCTTAACGAACATCAATCGTAGCTCTGGAGTAGATGACAGATCAGAAAATACAATCGTATTTTGATAAAATGAAAATGTATAGGATTTGCAGTAAAATTTCATTTAAAAATCGCAGAAGACAACGTTATTGCTTTTTCAACATTTGCTACTTAATACTTTCGATGTTAAAAAAAAAATGCAATGACAAAATAAATAAGTGAAAAATTATTACTGACGAATGGCGTATGATGAAGAAGCGGAAATGCTGTAATCTCTCGCTCAAAGGAGCCGCGTTTCTTGTGACACCTGGAATGCATTATTTTTAATAGCAGACATCTGGGGCTGTTCTATTTGGATTGCAATTTGAGCATCGAGCACTAAAAAATTGAAATAAATTTAGGTCAACGTCAATGACGTCCAATATTTTATCAAATATTTTTCTTACAATATTTTTGTGAATTAATATATTTCTTTTTTTTGCTTTTCTAAGTTCCAGTTTCCTACTGCTCTTATAGAGATTAATAACATTATGGAACATGCGATGTATGCATTTATGTACACATATTTATACGAGTATTATTAAGTTCACTTCTAGGAAAAAAGGGGCCAAACGACACAACCTATTGCATGCGCCTAGAGCCGATCAGGGACAGCAAGAAGACGGATATACATACGTATAGTAAGTATGTGTGAATCTATGCATATGTGTTTGTGGTTGCTAACTATAATTAGAATTTGTTTTCAATCACGTTGTTGGCATGACTGAAAGTCTAACGACAAAAAACGCGCTTTCCACGCTCTCAGACCCAGCAATGTACGTATGTATGTATGTATGCATGTATGTATGTTACTTTAGGCTATAATACAGATACTATAATTTAGATATACCACTGTACACACGAGTATCTATATATTTACGTTTGTCTGTTTTTCCAGCATCAAGCACAAATCTGCCATTTTTGTCTATGATACACGTTCGTTTGTTTGTTTGTTGCCATTGCATGTGGCATGTTTGAAGGTGTCGTCGCTGTCGTTGTCGTGTGGCGTGTTCAACGAGAAATTCCACTTTCATGTGTTGTTGACGATCGTCATCTTCATCTAGTCGTGTTGTTGGTGTTACTTTCCATTTTATTTTTATTTTATAGCATGAGTCACTTTGTTGTTCTTGTTGTTGATTTTTTGAGCAATTTTCCTTCTCTATTTATTACAGCAAAGAAGTCAACAGCAGTGACGCTAATGCCGTACAGCATTTCACATAAATTCGCATATACATACATACATACATACAAAAGGCAATTTTGAGGTCAGTGTGGCAGCGAGTTAAACAGTAGTCGAGTCAACGCCATCCAAATCTGTGTGAAATATTAGAAGAGTGTAGGAAAGTATATGTATATGTATGTTTGTGTGTAGATGTGTCCATAAGTTTGTAGTTCTGCAGCTATTCAGTTGTGCAAATATATATATACATATATATATATACATATATATATAGCAGTGACTTGTGACCTCCAGCGCAGATGTTCTGGGTGTAGAATTAAATGACCGCCTGCGATTTGCTTAAAATAAAAAAAACCTCCTCCATTCACAGTTATAATTTTCATATAAATTGAAAATTTTCCCATATTTCGTTCTTAAAACTTTTCGTCCAGCTTCAAATATTTAAAAATAAACTTATTACGATATAAAAAATCATTCAATTTAAAAACATTTTAATAAAGAAATCGTGCATAACAACACTCAAGCCACCTAATCAAACGCCGCTAACTACAAACCAGTCACACAACCGCAAGCCAAAACAAAAGAATCGAAAGCCCCCATATGAAGATCAATCAATTTCACAGTGCGAATAACCTGTTAATAATAAATAAATAAAAAACAAAAGTTAGCAAAACGAAAACTTAAAAGCAATTCGCTCATCATGGTGGCATCAAAGTTATTTTCGGTGCAAAGGTGACGTGATATTTCACTTTGAAGTTAAGCGTCAAAGCCAAAGCCAAGTCGGCCAATCATATCAGGCGGCTTAAAAAATCGCAACGATTCATTTTCAAAATAAAATTCAATGAATTTGCAAATAATTGCCAATTGACGGAAAAGACTCACTTAAGTCAAGTCCAAGCAAGTCACGACGATGACGACTAGAAGACCACTTTGCTGGCCAAGTATTTTCTTGTGAACGCAATTACATTGAGTTATGCACTTCCTGGTGCCCGTTAGCTTAAGTTTGTTGCTGGACCGGCATTGAAGGCTTTCTACTTCGGGTTATTGTTGACCTTCAGGTGAGTAAACTGATTGCCTCTACACGTTCCATGATAAAATCAATTATTGTATTTATAAAAAAATGATTAGAAAATGTCTCTAGCAGAATTTGAGTACAAAAATTACCATGAAGAGAAATATTAACTGAATACCCTTTGATGGAACTCCTAATTGAAGAGCATGATTTCTTTGTAGTCCTATAAATGACTTAGTCCTTGCGCACTTAAGTTGCCATTTTTTTATAGAAATGAGCGGCAATCAACAGTGTATTAAGTAAAAGTTTTGAACAGGTCTTCATTACGTTCTCTGCTAAATGAAAACGATAAGATTTCGATACATCCGAGGTCAAATTGATGAGCGATTTAGCTGAAGAGACGATACATACGGTGGTCGAGTTCGAAAAATAACCTCAAGTCGTGCAAGTGCTACAGAACTTGGCAGATCCTGCTTTTCAGAAGCAGATGGGGGTGGAAAAGTCGACTAAGGTATTGGAACCGGCAGTTGCATGTTCAAACACTGTATGGGTGGAATTTTCTTGTCTTTATGTTTGTCTCCTTCCGGTTAACATGAATGATTTTGTTTAGTTAATACTTCCTCGCCAGGGATGATATCTTTAATGCTTGAACTGAAGTCAATTAAAAACTTTGAAATAGCGAGAAAGGCCGAAATGTGATAGAGGGGAAAATAGCTTTAGAACAACTGATGTTTTAGGTAAAATTGGGCATGAATTCACACCATACTCAAATAATCTTAAAATATTTGTATACTTCAAATCTTACTTACATTTAAATATCCATGAATATTTTTCGCTTTGATCTGAAACATAAAAAGTTTTTATTATTTTCGATAAATCGAATAAATAATTACCACAACAACAACATATTATTATGAATATAAATATGTATATGATATTAAAATAAATAAATCATTAGTGACACCCCCAAAATTATCCTTGCTTATTATAGCAAAACTTCATTTCACAATTTTTATTTATTATTTATACCTTGCTTCTCAATACTCCACATAATGCATACACCACATTTGATTACAATTATTCAATTAGCAATTAACTAAAGTCCCACCGCTAATAGACAAAAAGGCATTTATAAATAAATAAAATTGTATATTTAATTGTTTATAAACTTGAGATTGAAAAAATCAGCACATGAACACATACCTCCATGCATATATAATAACACTGCAGGGAATTTTAACAGTTGTGCACTACAATGCTACCAGTTTGTGCCAACTACTCTAATTTTGGTCATTTCATCGATTGTGATTTTGAACACTAGTTTAATACCAGTCCATTTATGCATGTTCAACTTCGCAGAAATAAAATTTTAAATATTTTCAAACAGAGGGATTCGCCTGTATTAACCTCGAATCTTTGGCTATGGTGAGAACAGGAAAGTTAACGATAATCTGAGCGATACAACAGAGCCTACATACATACTCGTATAAGAAAATAAAACACACCACCATTGTGGTAGATCTTAATACAACAATAACAATAGCATTGTGGTGGAAACTTTTTTATTTGCGTTATATGATGAACTGTTGTATATTTCCTAACGACTACGATTTTAACACAACAGCTTAGCGCTTCACTGCTGGGTAATCAATTAAATACCGACTGAGTAATTGTATATACTCACAGCGTGAGAATTACGTTAATCATTTCGAACACTGTTAACCACCAAACCAATTTAAGTCAGTCTTCTGACTCATTGCGCAAAGTAATAATAATAACGACAATAACAACAAACTAGTTTAGTTACACATACTCAGAACACATAGACGTAGTAAAAAGCTGGACTCCAGCAAGCATTAGACCGCCTAGAAGTTTTAATTTTCATGTATAGAATGAAGGTTTTTTTTTGCTTAATAAGCGAACTGTGAGTTCATTTGGAGATTCTAAGGCCTGTCATAAAGCTTTGCTTACTAAGATGCTAATTACGGACTGGCGTAATAAAGTTAATGACTTTTAAGTAGAATTGGTCTTGCGTAAAAACACATAATAAAAATTTAATTGCAAAAAAAAGCATATGTACGTCGATTATAGGAACGTTTCGAGGCGGGAAAAACGAGAATAATATTTTACGATAGATGTGTATATAATTTATTCGTTCCACGCGGATAGAAAAAATAAAACCAGAAAGAAAGTGTTGCCTTGAATATAGTATTTGACAGAGATACTCAACCAGCGAAACAAAATCACTTCCTTTTTTTAATACGAAAAATAAAATTTACGAAATGACTTTGATTCGTTTCGGCGCTATTTTATTCCAACGAAATGAAGTTGTTAATGTTGAAACTGCTCTTCGCTAATGATAATTTTAAAATGGCTGCCTCATATGGAATTACCAGTAGGATTAAACTTTAACAATTAAAATTCTCTAACAACGACTTAACGCTGCCGACAACATTTCGTTTCGGGTAAAAACGAAACAAAATTTATTTTGGTAACTGTTTTATCGTTAACACTTCCAAATGTTTCAACCGAAACGATGGAGATTTTTTGATTAAAATGAAATTGGTATTTCAGACATAAGGATTAGTGTGATATTTATTGCAAAATATATCGCCATGTCATGTATTTAAATAATTTATTTATTAATACAAATTCAATTTTTTTTTTAACTTAAGGCATTTAATAATAAATAATTAACCTATAAATCTATTTACAATAATTTTTTATGCGTGAAGTTTGCGAAATAGCTTAGTTATGAGAAATATGACACGAAATCATATATCTGAAATATCTGTTGTTAGGGAACTATATGTTAAAGTCGTCCATTCTCGTTGGTTCCAACAAATAAATAATTAAAAAAAGAGAAAGCAAAGTGTGTTCTAACTTCAGAAAAACTGATAGGACTGCCCTACGTTATCATATGGAAATTTTGAAGCGTCTTCGAGTCAAAGTTATTACACCACTTCAAATTCATGGAATTATATGTCTTTTATACTTGATCCTTTACCGCAAGACCCTTGAAAATATTCCAACTCAAATGAGTAAGTGCTTTAATTTCAACTTGCGGTCTTTATTAAAATATTTCAGTAGCAAAAGCATTTCTCGATAAATTTTCGAATTTTTTTTGAGACTGAAACTCATTTGGTTGTCCACAAATTATAAAATTAATTATCTTTCAGCAAGAATAATTAAGTCGTCTTGGCAAATTAATGAGGTAAAAACTGTGTAGGAATTAATTGAAGATATCTTACGAGAGTTAAGGGTAGGTAAGAGAAGATAAAACAAAACAAAAATGATATTAAGGTGAAATACTTATGTTTCTTTAAATATATGGAATGTGTATACCAGAGTAATGTTTTTTATAGTTGGAGAATTTGATTATTTAAAGAATATTAAACTTTTTTTGTTGCTTATTTTGAACTTTTGTGATTTTGTTTTGCTTTAGTGTGGCTTATGGCAAGTCAGAGCCATAATCATAATTAAATGCTGTGATAATGACTATATTAGAGGCGTCAATTACTTGTGTGTTCTCATACGAATATCTTGCTGAATGTATTTTAGTTACACTTTAATATATAATTAAAATAATCTATCTTGAGAATCTTGACCCCAAAGCACGTAACGCCTAGAAACTTCCGTAATTAAGAATAAAATGTTAAATGTGTAGACGTGCAATACAATACAATACAAGATATGTCCCACAGAAAAGGTGACTGGACTAAAAACAAAAATTATTTTAATATATTTTCTAAGTGAATATAATTTTTAATATCATTCCTCTTCACTCACCTAACTTTTGAGTAAAATTTGTTGTACTAGAAGTATTTCTAGTAATTACTACTTATCACCGGTATTTCAGGCATTCGAATCATTTGCCGCCTGCCATGAAGTGCCTTAGCAATACTAATGTGAGTGCTTATTAGCTTTACACTAATTTTAAAAATACCTCAGAAATTCTACAAAATCATTAAAACTGAATAAAATAGGTTTCCAAAGCAATATGTGTGTACATAAACATATATACGTATGTATTGTATATACTCTACGGCATAGTATTAAATACTGAATTAAAATAATATTAAATTTTATTGGCGTTCAAGTCTTACAAAAGAAGCTGACACAAAAACCCCCAATCCCAGAATATGTAGTGTGAGCATGTGTGAGTATATTTATAAATTTTTAAATGAAAAACAGCATTTACTGACTAAAAAAATGTTGCAAATTAGCGAAAAGAATTTTTACGACTGTGACGATTAATCGCAGACAATTAATGATTCGTTTTTCGGTGGACTTGGATTAGAGTTGATGGGCGCTGGTGTCGTGTCAAATTAACACTGATCAGCGTATACAGATTTTCTGATGAGCAACAGCAGCTATGAATTTTTTCCTATTCTTCTTTATATTATCTTTACAATGTTTTTTTTTTTGGATTTTTCTGCTGCCACCTTAATGAATTGATACCGCAGCATGTGATGCAAGTGGCAGTGTCAATAATTGACGATGAAAAAGGAGGCCGAGTGGAGTGAGATCCAATGGGAGGGTGAAAGTGTGCAGGTGAGAGTGCGGAAGATTGACTTTTTAATAGCTGAAAAGTTTTGAAGACTTAATCACTCACTTATAGGCATATATGCTATTAAATAGGCTTTTTCATGAAAATAAATATTAATGGATTTAAAATACTTAATAAGTTACGAAATTGAGACTATTATTGTATGCGGTGAGTATATACCAACAATTTTTATGACTACGTGCCGTGTGCATTTAGTGAGAAAGTTCATTGTTCAATCAGTTTGTTGAGTTATTTAATAATTTAATTTTTATTAATAGCTGCGGCCGCCAATAAGGAAATGCTATGAAGTTATAATATTAGAGTGTTCATTTCATTCAAAATATCTTAATGTTGAACATTTAATTGCCTGAAAATATTCAAAAAAAAACTTATATGGCCTTTTACACAAACATTTATTTATTTTAATTATTCGAATAACTCAAAACCAAGTATTAACAGGTATTACATATATATCTAAATATAAAAGTATGGAATAAGAGTTAAGGTAAAAATAAATAATAAAAATAAAATAAAATAAAAATAAATAATTTTGTAAAAATTTCGTTAAAATGAAGTTCAAAACCTTTTTGGCAAAGCTTGGCAAAGATAATTCAGGGCCTTGCTTGCAGAAGGCAGGGGCGACTAAAAAACACATATTCATCTCTTTCATCTATTATTTCCAATATATTTGCACATGCATATGTACATACATATAATTTTGAAAACAATTACTTGACTTCAACACCCTAAAAATGTGAACATACTATGCGTAGATTATAGGTTAAAGCATAAGGAGCACATACAATCGCTTCCTTCAGATATGTGATTTTAGGTTTGCATATTGAACTTGAAGTTTTGAAAACCAAACAACAAAACAATTATCTTCATTTTATAAAAGTCATTTAGACTTAGGTGTAGTCAAAGAGGACAGAAAATCATTTGTTAATTTTGTCTATAAAACATATACATACATACGTACGATCTTCGGATTAATAGCTCCATAGCAACATATATATATTAGGACTTTGCGGTGCATTCATCGTTTGATCTTCATTAAATCCAAATCAAAGGCGATGAGATTTAGAAAGAGACTGATTTTGTTAGCGTAGAAAATGCTAGGACCAACTCTGTATACAGAAAAATTTCATATGTTGTTAGACATATGTATATGTACCTTAAAATGTAAACAGCGTGACCGACTGACTGACTGACTGACTGACTGACTGACTGTTGCTCAATGCTTTTTAGCCTAGTTTCGATGATATGCTTCACTTTGGTGCTGCTAACTGAATTTTTCATGCTTTTGAGGCATCCCATGCACGACGCGACCACCAGCAATATGAACACACATGCGCGCACACACACACACTCGCATATACTCGTTTAAATGAGTATGAAAATGAATATAAACAAACGTGCATGCGATCTAATATTAAATTAACAGCATGTTGGATAATTGTTCATAATTATAACAATTAAAGTAGCGCCAAACTAAAATAGTAACAGCAACAGCAAGAGCAACAACAACATGTGTATAAATATGTATGTGAACGAAAGCGACAACAACACAGATTGTATAATATTAGCCACGCAACTTAAATAAGTCAAGCTATATATATATATATTATATAGATCTGCCACTAGTAAATATTTGTACATACACATGTACATCAATATGTAAGTACGTGTCTGCCTTTAAATACCGTAATAAAATAGTAAAAATACGCACAGGGAAGTAGTTATTTGTGGCAACAATATTTTTTTTTCATATTTTTCTTTTGCTTTTCTGCACCCGCATGTAGCATATACATTTGCCTGTGTGCATGTATGCTTTTACAGACGAGTATTTTCCACAAGCTAAGCCTTTGTACCGCATGCAGTAGCACGTTTTGATGCAATGCTAGGGTAGCCATGCCAGTCGGAGGGTGGCTGGGTGGGCGAGCAGCGTGCCGTGTGCGGCGTGTGGGTGCATCTACTTATGAGCACTCAACACATCATCACTGTACGCATATGTACATGTGTACCTATGTGTGTGTGCATACCTGCTATAAATATATTTATAAGCTAAGCATATATTTATGTGCATATCAATGCGCCACAAATGCAATAAAATAAATTAGAAGGAAGATTTCCCCTCAAAGCGCTTATGCCTTGGTAGCAATAGCAGCAATTGCTGCAGCTGCTCATAAAAGTGAAATGAAATGCTGCTGCAAACAAACAACACCAGCGCCGCAACGCCACAACGCCACAAAGCAGACACTGTACAACAAAAGAAAAAAGGCGAAGAAAAATGAAATGAAAATGTCTACACATGCATACATATGTACACAAACGAGTATGTGAAAACATAAATGCATGTGTGTATGTATGTATGTATGTATGTACGAGTATGCGTATTTTGCATTTTACAGGGAATTATATGAATGAAAATGAAATAAGCTTGCACACCGGTAGCAGAAAGAGAAATGGAAAGTCTTATTGTTGGCATGAATGCAATTTTTTTCCTTCTACAACAACATCGGGTGGCATGCAAAGAATTTAAGTTGGTGAAGAATTCAGAGAGAAAATCCATAAATATATAGGTATAATGAGGTTTATTTCTAAAAATAATGTAAGGGAATTATGGAGATTGCACTTTTATCTTGAGAATAAAAATTTGTTGCATGCTTCGGACTACCTGTCAGATATGGGTACACAGATGCTGTCTATATGGCTATTTACGTACTCTTAGACGAATATATCTATACCGGTTGAGTATTCCGCAAGAAATTTTTTGGCAAATTTTATTTTTAATTAAGAAAACTTAAAAAGTAAATAAAGAAATTAAAAAAAAAAATAGAATAAAATAGAATCATCGGTCATTTCGAAGATTTAATATTTTCATGAACATATCAAATTCATTGGAAATTGCAAAATCATTTCGATGGTTTTCAGTATCAGTATTCATTCGTGGGTATAAAAACAAATTTCACGCTTCTAGCTGGTTTTCTGACGGATTTATGGCAAAAATGTCAAATATGATAGAACGTTCGTATCTCTATTAAAGTGATTCGATCTGGCCGTTTCCGAAAAATGATTATATAAATGTACCGAGTTTGGTTGAAATATCTCAAAAACTAAGGAACTGGAGTGACTTTGAATACAAATAGACAGACAGACGCGTATGTCTGAATAAACTCAGTTCGTCATTTTTCTTTGCATACTACCGACCAAATGACCATTTTATGTACATGAAATTTTTCTTTCATTATAATTTTCAGTTATAAATTTGTGGGACCGAGACTTTTGTTAATCCAAAAAAGGAAAATAAAAATTAAAAAAGGAATATTCTGTCTGAAATAAGAAGATTTGAGTTGCATAATTTACTTAAATTTCTTTCTCAATTTTTCAAAATCTCTGCCATTATATGAAATTGGATTACCTTTGGATTAATCCATAAGTATATTTATCTTTTTTTCTTTTCCTCATAGTGTGAACAAAATGTTCCACTTAAAACTATCTCAATAAACCATTAATATTACTCACTCAATTATGATTAATAAGTCAAAGCATCACAGCTGATCTGATTAAAGAGATACTCTACAAGTAACACTCCTTTCTCATTGTGTTAATGGGTCTTAACAATTTCATTAACCACATGTGGTCCACTCATATGTTGCAATATCGAAGTAGTTATGTATCAAGAATCTTTACTTTTACTATTATCTTCTCACACACTCACATTCTTTGACTATTGCCTCGTCAACACACTACTTTTCTCTAATTATCCATCAAATTACCACTCCCTGCTGTTACCTTTTGCTTCGCTTTATGTTTTTCAACTTAATGCAATCATTGGGTTTTGTTTCGGTCGGTAATCAGTTAATTTGTAGCCAACAGTTTTTATGTAATTTTATGTAATTGTAAGTTAATTGACTACTTTTTTTGATTTTTTTAAATTTAATTTTTTCGTTTTATTACTCATTTTGTCGTACCCAACCACTTTGGTATGCGTATGAGTTTTTCAACGGCTGTGTCTTTGATTGTCGCCACCGTGTCTTCATTGTTGTATTTTCTTACAATGCCTTGCCCAACTTTCAATTTCGTCTTTTTCGCTTTTATTGGCTGTTTGTTAGATGATTAGCCTGCAGTTAGCTCCTTCTTATCTGATAATCATCTAAATTATTATGAATGTGTATATATGTGTATCTACCAAGCAGTGCAAAGTTTAATTAGTTCCTGGAAACTTTAGGCCGGAACTAGTTTCTTCTTAAATGAAATTATACCAGTTCGATGTTAATTTTTAGCACTCCAACTCTGGGTTTTATTTTTTAATACTCTCAGTTCAACTGCGCTTTAAAGTGTCATTTTCCATATAGAAAAGTCAGTAGAATCTCGTTGTAGGCAAAATTTTTCTAATTTTATATTCCAATGAAAACCAAATTCGACATGCACAAATGAACTGGTGTTCAACTGGTATGAAACTGATACATAATTGGACAATTGACATTTTGTAGGATATCAAATTGTCACTTGCCTGACTATTGTTATCCTGCAAGGTATACATTCTTTCTATACACTATTAAATTGTCAACTGTTTCCAGGCTATTAGTTAAGCGACTGATTGAGGCTTCACCATGGTGAGATTTTAAATGGGCACTAGTTTTCCTCTAGAATCGCACCACTTTTTCCTGCTGGGTTGTTGAATTAATTCAAAATACATACGTTAAAATATATGTGTGTATAGTCTCTACCTTTTTGTTGTTATTGGTGTGATTGATGGTGGTTTTGATATATAAGTTCGGCTAATGAGGCATTGGTTGGGTTATTAAAAAGCAACAACTAGTTAAGTTAAAAATTAGTTGCTAAATACTTTTAATGAACATTTGCTTATAAAATAAATTAATCATATTTATATATGTATGTGTGACTATGCGACAGTTTGGAATTGAGGGAAAATCAGCGAAGCTAGCAGTCATTATCACGTTCAAGCTGCCTCTGTAGGGTGTTTGAAGCACCTTTCGATGAGCTCTGAGCTCAAGACTTCCGTTAGAAACCGTTATCGCTTGATTAGCAAGCTCGGTAATAAGGGATTGTTGTGGTTCTGTATCATCAAGCCAAATAATTTCGATATCAATAAGAGAGTGAAGCTTATTACTCCCATACGAAGTAAACAAACGAGGCGAGAACTCACATTAGATGAGAACCTTGTGCTTTGTTTTTATTGTGGTGCTGTCTTGTCTGGCCGAAGTTCACTAAAAAGGCTAACATAGATGCTCCGAAGTAGAACTAGGTTGGAATGGGGAAAGAGCATAGGAGGGAGTTTCTCTATATTATTATATTCACCCTTGCAGCTGATTTCAGTGATTAACGTTATAAACTGGTCGTGATATGAGCTGTTATTTCTGAGGACCAATTGGGTATGTGAGGCCTTTCAGGTGCACTAAAGCAAAGCTTATTTTCAGGTCCTCCCTTAAAGTGCTGTAGCAACTGAGCAATACACCATCCATATTTTAGTTACTCTCCTGGTAGTTATTCAGTGCCGAAAAAAGTTAAGACGCAATACACACATACACACACACACATATATATATATACAGTAACAATATTTTAAATGCCGACACATTTGTAAACAGAAAGCTGCCAACAATTTTTAGTTAATCACCAGTAATCAAGGAATAATGATATTTCTTTAAAAATCAATAACCGTTATACGCATACAAAGGCGTACACAGACGTGAGAGTGACGAAGTCAAGTGATGCAAGTGACCAGCAGCAGCAGTGAAACCAAACTACAAAAAAAAAAAAAAATTAAAAAAAAAATACAACAAAAGAAAATCTCGCAACTCGCGACAGTACGGCAACTTTCAGCCATAAGCCGCTGCTACTGGTGATAAGATCAACAGCACGCATATAAACTCTTTGACTTTCGGCATTTCTATGGTCATTTGGTAGTTGTTTAAGGAAGAAATGCATTCCGTGTGTTGTTCGGAACGCTTGCGACAGGTGTTTGGGGCGGTTTGCCGTTCGACTGTTTACCTGTTATGCGTTGTGTTCATTTGGGAGTATATGGGCACGAGTATATATGTATGAGTAAGATTTAATATACCTATGCACCAATCAATATTCGTGCCTTAGGTTGTGGCGCGATCAGTTCCCAATGTTGATGCTCATGTGGTTGCTATGTATTATTATTATGTGGGTCCACCATTTGCAGTTTGATTTTATTTGAACTTTTATGCCTCACTTAAATTTTATATGGCATAATAAAAGTGCTGTTCTTTTGTGTGTAAATATTTCCTTAGGCATGGCTTGTGAAAGCTGTGAACAACGAGAGTTGCAGACAAATCAAACAAAAAATAAACTTTCAAAGTTATTCAAATTAAATAGAAAATCAAAATGTGTATACATACATATGTATATAGACCCAAATATGTATATTGTCTGAGACATATATAAGTATATACATAAATGCAATAACTCGAAATTGATCTTAATGGTTAGCAGAGCAGATCAAGAGGGGATTTGAAGGTATTTTACTAGTTTAAAAATATTCCTTCAGAAGGGATGAGTTTTGTCATTTAAGTACGATTACATAACGTAACAAATTTAGCTCATAGTTTCGTTTGAAGCGATTCATACTATTATGATAATTGGTAATTCGCGAAGGAGATTGACAACAATAAAAAGAGATAACCAAAACAATAAACACTGATGGAAACATTAAAATTACAATATGAGCAAACACACAATCAAATGTGTTGTTGCGAAAAAATATCATTAAAAAGACATTCATTTCATTTCAGACATAAAGCTGAGGTAGAGAGAAACTAACGGATAAATGAGATATTTTAATTTTATTATTTGTAAATTTTACAACATATCAACATCCGGTGCAAAAAACTGCTATTGATTGCGAAAAGTCGTGTTGGGACGCAGTTGCAAAAATATACTAAGAAACAAAAAAAATAATAATAATAAAAAGAAAAAAAATTATTTCAAATGAAAACAAAAATGTTAACATGCAAAATGAATATGTGTCGTAATAAAAACAATATACAAAATAACTAAAGTGACGTATATATGTGTGTTTGTAAGTGCGTGGAACGACCTTAACTTTCATTTGGCATTTCTCATAAACGAAATGATATATTTGGCTAAGTAAATTATTGCTGTTGTTTTTGCTGCCAAAATAAATGAGTATTGAATAACATGTTGAAAAGAGCAGCGTGGGTGAATTATGTTAACGAAAATGTTAACATATTTATACATATATTTGCATATGATTGCCTAGGCAAGTGCCCATTTTTCGGCCTGGCGGTGAGTTAAAAGCTTTGATATTTAAGAAAAAAAGTGAGCCAAATAAATTATTGGATCATTTTAGCAATCGCAATAAATGTCAGGCAACTATTGTTGATCCATAAATTCAGCCGAATTTTTTAATTTTTTATTCGAACATATATTTGACACAAGCAAAATTCATTCACTTGTAATAAATCGAAAAGTATGGCATGTAAATGGTTAAACATTTTTGTTAAATTTCAACGATATTTAATTTTCACTCAAAATACCGTCATTATGAGCTTAACACAACAGTAGTGCAATTCATAGTAAAAAATTAAATTATTAAAAAAGTTAAATTTATGAACATAAATAGTATGGAAAAGCCGTCACAGCTCGCAACTTGCAAATACAATGTAAATCAAGTAAGGAAGAGCCTAGTTAAAGTGGAGAGTAAAATATATTCCCAAAATTTTTTGGTTTTACTGTAACGGGTTGAATTCCTAACTGTATAATTTACTGTGTGCAAATTTAATAAACAATAGCTTGTGAACTCCTAGTGATTCTGTTTTCATGGATATAAGACCACTTTTAAACAAGTTCGAAACTGTGTTTGTATTAAAAAATATATTTAAAAGAAGTCAATAAAATATAAAAATTTTTTATGATAAAAATCAAAAACACAGTAAATTTTTTACATTTTGAAAATAATAATAATTTAAATGAATTCAAAAAAATAAAAATTAAATTTTAATACTTTTTGCTGAACTATTTGCATTGATTCCCAAATGCTGGACTTTTTCAGGCACGTAAGGCAGACTATTCTAATGTAATCTGAAAAAGGTATCCCAATTTTTTGTGCTAATTTCACTACTACTAACCGAATAGTAGGTTTTGAAATTTCAAACACAAAGAATTCTTCTCGAATCTGTTATTTTACGTTTATCAAACATATTATCCTGTGCAATAAACTCAGTTCTGGTACCAAAAAAAAAAAAAAAATGTTAAACTCTCGTAATCATTTCTCACTTAAGCTCAACGCTCGCTTTACATACCGTGGTCAGCTTTGATCGGGTTATAATCGCTTGTTATTTGTTGTTGTACAATGCCGTCTATTATTACATTTGTTGCTGCAGTTGTTAACGAGATATAGTACATACATACATTTTGTACGGCAAGCGGCAACAGATGATGATTGCATGTTGGCATTCAAATATCAACAACAACAACAACAGCAATCCATAGTATATATATTTTTTGCTCTCGTTCATTATTTGTTTTCATGAAATATGAATTCAATCTTTGATTATTACATGTGCGTGTGCCTATCACACACACAAACATACACATACATATAAAATATGTTTGAATTACATTTCCTTGAATGTCGGCTGTTGATATGAAAAAATTGCTGCTGCGTCGTTGCATCATTGCTTTTTCGATGATTTTGTGCAATCGAAATCGAAAGTGAATTTGAATTTGAATTTCGGTTTTCATTCTCAAGTGCAGCTGCGTGATTTTGTTACCATTTTGTTGATGTCTGTTGACTGGCTGCCACAATTGGGCTATCAACTTGGTTAAAGTGCTTTGTTTTCGGCATGATTATCTGCCTGCCTCTTCTCCTACTTATCTATAATTGAAAGATGTTTTAACGATGCGTTAACACATAGAAATTGTAACGAAAGTGTCAGTTTTTTGTTGCATAATGTGTAATTACTATTTTGTTTACTTACTTATTTCTATGCCTTACTTCGGCCTACTCTCGCTCCCTAATTTCCATCGTTATTTTTGACAGTTCGAAACAACGTGACTACGCATAAAATCACAATGAAAGATGATAGAGCTATTAGGTGACGTTATTGTCCGAGGAATCAACTCTTGCAAGAAATTATAAACCAGGAATCGATGAACTCCAGAAAAGCGCTATGTAGAACCATCACGAAGCTCGCACCGTGCACGAATCAAAGCCAATATAAGTCCAAACATAAATAAATGCGTTTTAGATCGTGTTTTTTGGCATCGAGCTAGAAATGAACATATTGACATGCCATGACAAAATTCTCACCAGTGCATTCATTGACAGCATATAAAACACTTTGCCGAAGTGTCCGACGACTCTCCGAATGCAATTTCAATACAAAACCCAGAGAAATGTGATTTTTTTTAAGGAAAAACAAAAATAATTAGACTAAGGCGTAGTTCACCCCGGTCCAGATGTTACAAGCTGGCACATAGTCTAGATTAAGCCTGAGAGGAGACCGATATTGAAGTAACGAAGAATGAATAGAGCCTGAAACTGCCACTCATGCCAATCTTCGCTTTTTTCATGGGGGACTAACCTTTTTCACCTTTTTCACCTATCAACATATGAGCATTTTATACCTTTTCACCTTTTATTTAATCGTTATCGTAAATGATTAACTCGCCACACCAAATCAATCAAAAAAGAAACTTGTCTTTCATGTCATATTATACATCATCCATTTTAAGCATTTATTTATGCTATGTTTCCGATAATATTTTTCATAATTTCGTATCATTAAATGTGATTAATCATTTAATTGTGTTAATTTTGCAAAAAAAAAAAAGAGAAACATTTTATGACGTGGTTTTTTCAGCCGCGGCAAAAATTGATATTAAAAACGGTATTTTTTATGTATTTAGGAATATACTTACTTTTTTTTAAACCCCCAAAGATGACAGATATTCAAATTTTGGGCAGTCCAAAAAAAAAAGAAGAAAAGATGAAAAATGAGAAGCGCCCTGTGAATTGCGAAGCCGAAAAGATGTGGATTTATATAAATATATTAGCATTAGTAATAGTTGTAGAAAAAGAAAGTTTATAACTAATGAATTAAGATACTTCTGGCCCAGCTGGAGTCTTTTGGTCAGCTATTAATATTGTGGTTGTTGCGTCACAGCTGGAAAGCTTGTATATTTCAAGTTTCTTCGAATGTTGTTAATGATATTTTTTAAATATATACATTGAAATGCTTATTTAATTACATATCTACGGTAGCAGTTAAGTCTAAATAACATATTTTTTATTATAAAACTTAACCTAAAATATTTTTGGATGTAATGGTAAACACGTGGCTAAATTCAAGTGCACTCATGTGTCTATCACATACATATTTACATACGAGTACGACATATTATGACATATTAGGTATAATATATAGTATCTATTTAAATATAGTACTCGGTGCACTCAATTACTTCCATATTCAATTTTAACTCTTTAATATAGCCAAATTGAATTGTTGAATTACAAAGGTTTTGGAAGATTTAATTTAAATTAATCACTAAATTACAATGAATTTCATCGTAGCTTTTGATTAAACTGTTCAGCGGAATTTTCAACTAGTTAAGAATAATTCGAAACTAATTAAGATATGAATCGTCGCTCTCTTTTAATTCGCTGAACTAGTATCTGGGTGGGAATTTGCCCATGACTACTATTAAAATCGCCACTCAACAAATTTAAGCCGTTATCTACCTTTAATATTAACCAAAAGCCTCAAGATGAGTCTACAAAAGAATTTAGCTTTCGATAGGCATTTGCTAGCCACCACTTAATTGACATACCAAATCGTGTTTGCTTTGTATCTGAACTCACTGTCAAGATGGCATTGATTAAAGTCAACAAAAGAACACTTAACAAATCAAATAAAGACCACCTGACATGTGTGTGCAGACGCTAGAAATAAGAGAGGAAAAATACATAAGTAAGAAAATGCCATGTTTGCTTGTTGTTGTTGTTGTTGTTGTGTCGCTGTCAAAGCATCCGCTAATTAGAATAAGTAAACATTTTTATCGCACCTCAATCCCATATCAAATATGCATATACATACATACATACATACACAAGTAGTATACTTAGTTTTATGAAACACTGGCGAGTACATACTCCGTTAGTTATGTACATACATACGAGTATGTACACTGGCGAGTTTCTATTTAATTAGAAAAGAATGTTGCTGAATTTTAGGTTAAGAGTTTACTAATCGAAAATATAATAAATGAAAATGTTAGTATATACATAAGAAGAGAAATCAAATCAAGAAGAGCAAAATAAGCAAAAATTTGAAGCAATTAAATGGATTAAAGGCGTGTTGATTTAATATTTTGCAAAATTTCTCATTAAATTACGCACCTGCATTGCCAGTATATAGATGCGTGTGTATGTATGTCTGGCGTTTGTTGTGTTGTGGACTCTGCGTCCCTCAAAGTGAGTAGTTGTTTAACAACAACAACAACTGCGGAGTAAGTGCAAGGGGAGAGCAACAAACAGCAAACTCAGTGGCATCATCATTTTTGTTGTAACAACAAACAACTAACAACTAACAACAATAGCAATGTCAACAATTCCCAGGCCGATCGTGTAGTCAATGCAATTTTAATTTTTAATTGTTTTAACAGCATTTTTTTTATTTCAAATTTATTACTTTTCTTCTTCTTCTTTTCTTTTTGTCATGCCGATTTTATGACTACCATTTAGCGAGTGTCAGTTATTATATTTATTTTTGCCATTTTTGGTCACGCACTAACTCATGCATTTTTCATAGTCGCACATTTTAGTGATCGAACACAGCAGCGACAACAACAACAACAACTGCAATGCATAATTTTGAATTTTAAAAGTGAATGAAAACTTTTAATGATTCACACCGTTACACTAGCAGTTGTGTGAGTTGAAATGAAATTGACTTTGGTGTGTCAACTAAACCAGCTGGCATTGGTTGCATTCATTGTTAACCCCGGCGGCACCTTGCCACCAAAAAGCTAAATACTCGTATTTATAGTGTTGACAACTTTCCTTTCTTGGTGGATCAGCGTGAAAAGCACCTTTCTCGAAGTGCGAAGGAAAAAATAGTCAATTGGAAACTTTCCATAAAAAATTATTGAACAATTTTAATAATACTCTTTTTTGATAAACTCTTCAGGCGGAAACAACACTTTATGGTAAATAAAAACACCTTTACGGTGATATTTCTGTCCATTACGGAAGTTATTTTGACAAAAGTGGGCAATATAAATTTTATAATCGTTTTTAAATTCCATGTGGAGTCTTTTATATGAAAATGTTATGTCAACAGTTTTTGCGAGCCAAAGGAATTGATTCAATGATGGTCAGATGATGTTTACTTTGTCACGGTGTGCGAGGGTGTTTTGGCCCTTTGTTAACAATTTTTAGGAATTTCTCACCTTCTCACCTTTTGTTGTTGTGGTTACTATGAAACATTTCTAATTTATTTTCGCATAATTATCTCTTCTTTCTTTCGGCTATCGTGTGCTGCTGCAGGTGAATTTCTGGTCTCCTACCATTCAATGGACCTGAAGAGTGGATCACATATATTTTTGTGAAGTATTCGAAGCCTCTGATAAATAATATTTCTAGGTAGTTGTGTTGAGTAGAGATCATAAGCGATCGAACTTTGCTCAAAATCAACTCAAAGAAACCCGTTAAAATATTCAAGGATAAAGTCAAATATTTTCCTCGATCTTCATCTCAAAGTCATTTATTGACCCGTCTAAAATTTTGTTCCATTTAAGCTAACTAAATATTCAGTTTATTCTAAATCATAAATTTAGGTATATACATACATATATTGAGTCGAAAACTCGAATTTAATCGAAATTCCTAGTAAAGTGTTGCGAGTTGAGCTCCTAAGCAACTCTGCAAGCAAAATAAAAAAGAGAATAATAACTATAAAAAGCCACTGGTTTGCTTTCGAAGGAGCTTTCCCAGTGACTTAAAACGAAATGATGGGTTTCGTAACCATTAATACTTTCCGAATGAGGATCACTGCCCGATGGGAATCTTAATTTATTTAATTTAATTGCATTTTTAAATAATAATTTGAAACAATTTTGTAATAATAGCTTTATTAAATGTATACGAAAAAAATTAATTGCCTCAGCAATTATGTAATAATAAAACGTATATAAAAAACTCTGAAACACTCGAAAGAAAGACATTAAATAAGAGAAGAAGCTGAAAGCGTTATAGTTGGTGCTTTGTTGTTGGCTTTAACCGACACCTAACAAAGGCTTGTAGATTCCTACATACATATAAACATATAAGCAAGCTAGACGCTATTTTGTGGAGAAAAATTACGTTAATATCTTATCTTAGCACACTGACCTCACTCTCCCGGCCGGATGGGTAGATGGACGGACGGATGAAGCTATAATTCATAGTCAAAGTTGGCAATTTTCTTGTGATTCTTTTTCTGCTTCTTCTTCTTCTTCTTCTTTTTTGCTTACATTGTTTTGGCCGAATGATGACAGATAAAGTCAGTAATTTCAAATTTCTTGAATTTTTCTTGCCTTTTTCAGTGTTACTGTGTGTGTGTGTGTGTAATTTTAATGTGCTTTTAATTTGAAGACATAATTATTGTGGAAAGACAAAGAATTTTCGAATTTCAATGTTTTCACTTGTAAGAAAAAACCACCAAGAACAAAGAGCAAGAATTTGTGTCTGAGGAGAATGCGCATCGCGTCAATAGTAGTGCCATGGCTTAAGACAGCTCTTTTAACTCTTTGTTTTTGTTTTTGTTTCTTTTTACAGCTGCGCTTGTCTCCGGGCGCAATGTTATGGAAATGAGCGGATTTCCATGTTTCCTCGCAACATTTGTATGTTTATATGTACAGACATATACTTAAATATGCATTATACATACATATACATTTATATATGTGCACTCGTATATATATTCCATGCATAGGTAATTAACTGTAGTAGACTCTGGTGAAATCAAGAACTCTTGAAGCTATTAAGTTACCACCCAACGATCGTCGCTTGACCTGATTTCCTGACTTTCAAACTCTTTAATAGTGTGGAATTTTGATTATTACGCGAAAATTAAATTACTGTTATATTTAAATATACATATTTAGTATTAGGTGATGGTATTAACCTAACATTTATATGTGTATTATGAATGCGTTTACCCATTGCTAAAGAAATTACTTACTTGTTTATGTCAAGCGAAAGTCCTGTAGTTGCGATCTGAAAAATGCAAAAAGGAGATATTTAAAATTTCAATGAATACATTTTTTATATTTTACGAGCAAAAAATATATATATAATGATTGTAAGGACGTCCGAAAAAAGGAGATTCCCCACTATTGTAGTTGAAAAAGCTTGATCCGAAGATCGGGACGATTGTGAAATATCGCAACCTGTATATTGTGATCTCTAAGACTTTAGCTCGACTTTGACTTAGCCCGCATCAAGCAGTTGTGATAAAAGAGTTCGAGATGCTGAATTAGCTGGGGGTGAAACAAATTTTTGTATTTGTTCAATGAAATAAGAACTTTTGATTTCAGTTCAAGGAGAAATAAATTTGAAAAGAAGAAATATATGAACGTTTGGTTTCAACATAACATATTTAAAATATTTTGGGTAATTTGAAACCCATTACAAACGCACTAAATTCTTTTTATCTTCAACTGAACATTTATTTTGAGTTTTTTAGCTTTTTTTTTTTGAGTTGTTGAGTCTTTTAAGTTTTCAAACCAATGAAATTTATTGATGTTAATATATATGTGCATCACTTGTCAACATTGCAACTTTATAAAATTTATGTCTCTGACTTTTGCTTTCATCTTGCGATGCCATTGCCGCCGCGCAGACGTTGACGGTGAAGTTGACGGTGATGGTGGCGGTGACGACGGCGGTGATGTTGATGGCGATGGCAATGGCGAAAATACGCTCAATATAGTGCAGGCGAACTCATAAATCACAGCCCCAAAAGGCAGCAGCGGAAGAAAATTATTTTATTTATTCGCGAGCGTGAGTTAACTCGATGAAGACGCGGAGTGGTGAGCTGAAGGTGAGATGGGAAATGCTGCATAAGATGAATGAGCTTCCCAGATGGAACATAAATGCCTTTATACGTACCTGAGTATGTGTGTATAAGGATATTGTATTTAATAAAAAATTAAAAAAAAAACTTTTGAATTTGTATGTACTACATACATATTTGTTTGTCAAAGAAAGATATACGAATAGATTTGTCAAAACGAAATCATTTTGACATTTTTTATTTCACTTTGTTTCTATTTTCACTCTCTAGTGGACACTATTCATGCTATTAAAGCGCTTACCGCACTCTATTGCCATAACAAAGGTATAAAGTTAAGAGATTTCATATACACATACAAACTTACAAATACACACACATCTGTACACATTTATTTATGCACGCACGCCTCCGCAACGAATTCGCTCCATTTGAATTAAGAAAGGCATAAATTTGATTTTTACGCCACAACCGGCACTCAGGCGTCCACCACCGGCCAACCAAGCGCCACAGTAGAATGGGATCCAAAAGCTTGACGGCGGACATATATATGTATATACTCGTATGTACATATCTAGGCCTTCAAATCATTATCGTCAGCATGTGACTCGCTGCAACTGTGACAATATCGTTAGCTAAGACGACTGACAATCTGAAAACAA
The DNA here is from genome assembly GCA_030068015.2 of Neoceratitis asiatica. NCBI lineage: Eukaryota > Metazoa > Arthropoda > Insecta > Diptera > Tephritidae > Neoceratitis > Neoceratitis asiatica. The sequence goes on from CM061526.1 coordinate 92,202,460, forward strand.
CAAGTGTGCTGCGTGCAGACATGGCGCAAGGAAAGAGTGCAGGGTCCACAGAGAGCTTCAGCACTTGGTGCTGCTTCGACGTGGTGGGTGGCTTTTATTGGTTCCACTGTCGCCAGCGGCCACGCTGTGTTGTGCTGGCTGGTAGTTCATTAGCCGGTTACCTAGTGTGGATACAACAATAACAAAAACATATTGTTAGTGTAAAATGCTTTGGTGCAAGGAGATGATTACTCGCCATCGAAAGTGGTTGTTGCGATTTTTAAAAAATTTGCATTTAATTGGATGATGACGCCGGCGACAGTGTAATCGATGAAGACAAGTTTCGCTGATCGCATTTATATTGAAGAGTTTTATACATATACATACATCTACTACTACGCTTATATTTTATTGTTCCAATTTAACTTCAATAACTTTTTTGTTATTGACAAAAAACAGCAGTTCCAGCGAACCGTCGTAAAATGCCTTCTTCATGCTCCTGCTGAACGGGTCTCGACTATCTGGCTATTATTTACGTCCAATTGGTCATAAGGATAAATAAAAGTGTGGAGTCTTACATATATGTATACACATGCACATAAGTATGCATGTTTTCGTATATGTTCCTTTGTTTAGGTTGAAAGTGAAATTTTATAATTTTCAAAACTTTAGATTTCACTTCAAATTGTCGTTGGGAACATAATGCGTAAGCCAACTGCAAAAAAGTCTTTTCGCGAATATTATTGAAATTGTCGCATCGAAAGTGGTTCAAGTCCTTACTTCGGATGAGTCTTTGTAGTTTAAAATGGCACTCAACGAGTTTTTCATAGAATTTTTGTTTCAAAATATAGCAAATCTAGAAATCTGAAAAAATTACTCCAGCAAAGCGCATGAATATGAGAGGCATTTAACTTGTGCAACTGATTCTGAGCCGATCGATGATTCGCTTTGATCTTTTAGTATCTGCATCGAGTTTTTCCTTACTCTGAATAGAACGTGTTTTCTACTCTAGGTCGTGGTGACCAGATTCACCATTATGGCTTTCACAGGTATTATTAAAAGCCTTTGTGTGAGAGGCGTATTGTTCACTCTCTAAGTTGATCTTACTGTAACGTTAATTATTTTAAGTAGGACGAGCATTATTAAACTAAAATTTTGAGATCAAATGAAATTTTAAAATTTTTGGAATTTATTGTCTTGGAATTTTTTGGCGTAGCCTTAAAACTTACAGCACAACTAATCATACAAATAAAATTTTCAAATTTCTTCAATGCCAGTTCAATTTTAATTAATTTTTGCTTTATTCCATCCAAGTTTTTACCTGCCTGCCTGTTAGACCGGAAAGGTTTTATGTTGGTGTGAAATAAATTATTTTTTGTGCGAATTGATGCTGGAATATATATTTTACTGTTCGCATATATGTATATATTTAATTAGCATATTTAATTGCCTAGAATTAATCTATTTTTTTGTGTGTGTCAGTAACCAGTAATCAAATTATGTTAACTAAGATAACCACTGTCATTACCGTTGTTAGCAAAGTTGTAAAACTAAACCCTAAACAAAAATCCATAAGAAATAATCAACTCAAAGTCAAGCAGCGCAAAAATTTCAATACAAAATTCAAAACATATAAAAATCACAGTAGACGCTACAAAGGGACGCAAAAAATTACTTCAAATGCCCAGGCGGTGTTGCAAGTTGTTGTTAAGGCATTTGAAGGCGTATGATTTCGTAAAATCATTCTGTTTTTAAGTTCTTGAATATCACAACAACATTTCAAAGTTTTTAATTACTAAACCAAAGTAAAGCAGAAAAGCAATAAAAATCTTCGTCTGTGTTGCTGAATATTAGAATGAGCATGAACTCAGTCTCGCAAGATTAGAATGTTGTTTTGTTGCTTTTCACTTTTTTATTTTATTTCAAAGCCTTATATTTCCACTTATCTCTGTGGCTGCGAAAAATATGCAGAATTTATGCTGAGTTGTAATAAATGTAATTTAATCACCATTTTGTACATGAAAAAAAAAAGTAAAGAAAAACACTTTTCGCTACTGTTTGTTGCGTATTTTTTTGCGCAATTTCAAGTAATTATTATATATATGTGTGTATGTATACTAGCATATATGAGTACATGAGTTTCACAATATTTCTCATATTCACAAATTCATGTGTGCAACATTAGACGAATGCACCTTGCGAAATCCGAGAATGCTGGAAGGCCAGAAGACAAAAAAGATATGATATCTTTTATAAAGTGACGTTTGAAAAAATTAACGCAAAATATTCAAAAATGTTACCTTGATAAATAAGATTTCGCTATAAGAACGATCAATACTAGAATAATCTAAGTTTGATATTTTTATAAGCTCACAAATCTTCGCATTTTCAGTAAAAGTTGAGTAGAATACATAATCGCATGTCGCACGAGACATACAAATCTTCAAAAACATGATTTTTCAACGCATAGCGAAGATTTTTGAAAAATTCTATGCTTTGTAGCAGTTCAGAATAACAACTTTCTTAAAGTCCTAAGCGTTCAATGCTTAAGTTTTCTTATACGACTATGGAACCAAGTAATTTTAAGCATTTTGCGGGTATTCGTGACATTTTATGCTAATTTAATATGAATCTGATTTAAGCTAATCATTCAAATCCTTATCAAACAGGTAGAGGAAATCGTGCATGAGTATATTGCATGTAGATTGAAATGAATAATTTTTTTTAAAGGAAATATACAAAAATTTAATTGAAATAATGATTAACTTAAGTCATTGATAAAATCTCCCATGCTATTTTCAAATATGCCATGTACATATGTACGTTTAGTTATACGTATGAAAGTGTTAAGCCGCTTAATTACACGCCCTTGAACTTGACAGTTTAACACTGCCGTTGCCTCTAAGTGTTGTTATCCTTTCAATGAAATATGTGTTCACGGTCAAAGGCACTATAATTTTCCAATTAAGAAAATTGCTATTCTGTTTTCCATTGTTTTTCTGCACTTTACTTTGACTTGTGTTGTGGCTTTTCACTTTTAAACATTTTTTAGTTTTGTCCTTTTTTCTACTTCCAAGAAGCACGTCCAGCATGGGGATGATTTAGTATGGCGCTACACTTTTTTGACCAGAACAAAAAATTTCTTCGTTTTTCTTCGTAGAATATGTGACTCCCTCTTGCATTGGTTGAAGCCCGCGCGGATGAGAGTATGTAAAGCCAGCTGGTAGCCGGAATGTGGCAGCAAATTTAGTTATTATTGTGGCTGTGGTCTGTTTGGTTACTTGGCCCTCCTTCGACGTCTAGACAAGTGTAAATTGATTTTTGTCCGCCACGCGATCGTAAAAATATTCACGCGACGGCGAAAAATAAAAAAAGGAGTGAAATGCAAATAACTGCAATTCGGTTGAAATATTGTAAATAAACAACAACAACAACAACAAAATTGTAAGACGCGTGCACATGCAAGAATCGATATACTCTTTGAGTTTATCGTTCTTTTGTGTTTTTGAATGAATTTATTTTATTTTTATTTTAACGTTTTCTTTGAATCGCTCATTGTTATTGCTACCACAGTGGCCATTGTGGCCAGTTTACATGCAACACATGCACCAATTGTGCGCACATACCTATCTACTTGTACATACGACTCTCATTCCTCCTTGTCGAAATCGACGCCACCGAGTCGTTTGCCCGACAGTGGGATTTTCATGTGGCGCTTGTGGCACTTGCGGGTGCTTAAAATCCACTTAAGCCACTTTATGACTTTTACTCTTCTGCAATACGATTTTCGTTATTCTTTCTTTGTTGTTGCCTTTCTTTTGGTATGGGTGCTCAACCAAAAATCACCGCCTTCAACTATCTCAATTTTAAATTAAATTCCTCGCATGCGATTTTGCATGGAAAACGGTTAGGGCTTGATTCAAGTGTGAATTGGCATATGTTTGTGTAGATGACATATACAAGTAAATACAGTTAAATACACGAAACTGCTACGGCTCTTTTCCATTATTCGGCTTGAATTATTTTAGCAAAAATTATTTGTTATTTGCGTGATACAGAGATTTGAAAATAAAAACACATAACCCTCAGGAATTTCATGCCAAATGCTTATATTTATAAGGGATTTATGTTTTGAATTTCGTGTCAATGCACGGAAGTTGTCAGAAATTGCAATTTAATTTCATATCGTGCATTTCACAAATAATTTAAGCAGTTGACAGTGAGAAAATGAATGGAGATTTATAAAAACTGTAAATACGGGTGGCTTTTCGCAACTTGCAATACTTAAGGAGCCAAATTATTTGAAATGAAAGCCTAACACTGCTATTCCATATTAAACTGGCACTGGCCTGCACTTTGGTTGAAATCCTAAAAAAAATAAGCTATGAAATGACTAAAAGCTGATAAGTTTCAGAAAAATTGTATATCACTGGAAAGCCTACGCATTGGGCTACTAGCTCTTGTATTAGGTTTCCAGACAACACTTAGATATTTTAAAAAGTTTATTTTGGGTATTCAAAAATTATCTTTGATATGCCTAAATTATTTGGTAACTGGAGGTTAGACTTGGACTATAGCTTTCAAAACTCAGCAATCTAAGTCCGGCATGTTTTTTCGCTTCTTAATTTTTTTTTTTCCAAATTTTCAATTGCTGGTCTATCATAAGCTTTGAAGATATGTTAGTTACAAAGCATCTATAATCAATACAATTTGTATTTTAGTGAGTTTATTCAAATTAACACTATAAAAAATTATTTCCAATATTTGGCTTTAATTTAATCAATCTGACTCCATTAACTGCATTTCATACAACACCACATGGGGTGAGGTCCGTCATTAATTATTAAATTTTTTATATAAGTATATGTAAAGTTCAAGAACAACAGAAAAGTGAATGCATTACCGTTATGTACATATTAGTATAAATGCTTGAAAATTCAACACTCAATGCGAGTCATTTTTTTTTGGTTTCAAATCATAAACGTGCAAATTCACACATATTTATGCTTACGTCATCAAAATAAATATATTTATTTGAATAATTAAGTAAGTTAGTTATATGTGTTTGGCGTTTAAACAATTATTATTGTGCGAAATATAATATTTGCAAAGTTTAATGAGTTTGCAAATAATGCGAATATGGAAGTAGAGAAATAGAAAAAAAGAGAATATATATGGACAGACATGCGAAATGTCACGAACCCAATGTTGTGGCTGCGAGGACTTTGCGCATATGTATATATGTATGTTTTTGCTACAAACGATAAAAATTTGAAAGAGAGTAATATTGAAAGTTTTAAAAAATCATAGTATTTGCTTATTTGTCCATTGTAAACAGCGCAACAATTTCAGTTGAGTGTTTTTGAGTTCGTCTAACTCATTAGTATGTACATATGTATGTGTTATATGAATCTTGGTTACTATTTTTCGGGTATGACTTCATTTGAATAACAAATGTGTTTTGATCTAGAAAAAAGTGAAGACTTGAAGTAAGATTGTCTTTGAAATATAAAAAAGTGACAAACATTTTCAAATAAGTCTTATAAGCAGCTACTCCTATTTGAAAACATATAAATTTTACAGTTTGAAATATATTTATTAGTTAGACTCTTAATTGCACATATTGATTGCCTCGTATACTTCCGGTTCAATTTAATTGTATTTCCTTTAAAAATCTGTCTACTTCAGCTATCAATCACCACTTGTCAAAACACAAGGTGATTTGTAATCTTTTACTATTTCATATTTGAACTACATTTCGTTTTCTTAATTTTTCAAATAAATGTTAAAACTTTATTGCAATTATGTAACACCGAAGGTTTTGTCGAGAACTCTAAAAGAGAAGTGGAACAACAGGTCTATCTTTCAATTCCTTTTCAAACAAATTATGGTAGGAAAGTGAGACTTAAATCAAGTTTTGGTAAATTTTCTGTGAAAAATGTTTTGATTGGCAAAAATCCAGTACTATACAGTGTTACAGGCTTAATTCTTGACAGAAATCTTGGTGGAGACAGGTTTTAGCCGCATCCGTAAGAATGTGGTGGATTTACGATGTCTGCAGATAGATCCAGATCCAAGGTCTCGATACTTTGCTTTCCCTACTGAGACACCCCGTTAATAAATGAATATATATTTATGTATGGCATTTTTTTAAATTTATTTTGCTGCTTAAATACGCAATCACGACATTTGACAAATTAGCCAAAGTTTGCACGCACAATTTCAGCGCATTTTATACATATATACCGAGACGTTGTCGTTCATTTAACGGACATGTTTTTTTTGTCGGCCAGTTGGATAAGTTAAACATTTGCGCACGTGCAGACAGCGCGACGCACTCTTTACTACTAAAAATACCGTTAAAGTATTTGCAGAAAAAACTTCATGAGGAAACTTCATGCCGTGATCTCAAGTGTTGAGGGAACTTGGGAGCAAATGTGTTGGTTGCATGATTATATATATGTGTCTGTACATAAGTACATGTTGCAGCACGCCTGGCAGGTTTTTGTTGTGTTGTTAATCTCCTTTAGGTCGGTAGCACAAAACCACGATATTTACCTCAATAAATGCGTTTACTTCAATTAGTATTGTCAATAGTAAATATATTTTTATGACTGTTTTGAGTTTCACTTCTCCCAGATTTATGTTCGTATATATGTATGTTTGCGATTGTGGCAGAATTGAGTTGAGATAAATACATTTAAAATAAGATGAGCCGCAATCGGGAATTTTATGGCGGAAATTCGTTAAATAAATCGTGTTTGATTTTGATTTTTCAGTTAGCTTACTTTAGAGACACATATATTCATATATATATGTATATAGGCGCACGCACTTTCTACTCACGATACATGTGCTCGTACATACACACATTCGAATACAAAAATTAAAAGAAACTTAAAAGCATCTTTAAGCTTTGACTACCGGCAATAGGGTTGCTCGTTGGCTTGAATTAGCCTCACTTTCGTTTGTCGCAAAGTTGGATTATTTTGTAGCTTGAGTAAATGAATGGTAGCGCACAGGTTGGATGACTGAACCCGGTGGCCCGGATGCGTGTTTGGCTGCACAAATACATGTTCAGGTGCAATAGCAGTAATGGGCGTCGGATAAGCTGACGCGATAAATAAAAATTAGTATGGTTGAAGAAACAAGCATTTAAATATAACTAAATATATATGTATGCATATATGTACATATGTATATATAAAATATGTTATCGGTAGCTTTTGGCAAATAAAGGGCAAAAATACGTTGGAGCTTTGGTGATTGGCTTTTCCGCTGTGCGAACGGGATGAAGGCGGACAGTTGGCGTTCAAATTTGTATTCAGAAAAAAAAAAATTAAAATATTTACAAATTAATTAAAAGCACTGTAATGAGGTACAACTTTCAATGTGTGCATTTAATATGTTTAGCCATTGCGAACATGCCTATATGCATGTGCTATACCAGTACATACATATGATGTATAATTAACTCATTCGTGTTGTAAATTCAATTTTGAAAAAGAGCAATAAGTAACAGTTTTAATTAGAAAATACTCTTTCTTTCTTCTGGGTGTAAAATTCCTTTAAAACTGGATGTTGAGGAAAAATGTGAACTTCCATCAAAGGTGTCAACATTTATTTTTAAATATTATTCTTGTTGTTTATACTGCATTATACTTGTATATATCATAATTTTCATTTATGTTGACATTTTTGTAAAATTCCTCACTTAAAACGCATGGCTAATGACAATTATTTAGACCTTTAAATGATAATCTGAGCATAAAATGTCAATATTTTCTCTAATTTTCGCCCACACCACATGTCTTTGACCCCAACTTGAAATTAATATTTTGCTAAAAAAAGTTAGTCTTTTTATTTCTTTCGATAAAAATCTATAATATAAGGTTTTCCAATAAGAGTGCTATGATTTCTTTAAAAAAAACACAAATTTTTAAGAAAATTCAAATGATTTTTATTTAATGTGAAGTACAATCGATACAATTGAGTTCTCAATATAACATCATTCAAATGGCCTCGACGACTTCTTTTGCAGGAACGAATTCGAAGAACCCAAATTGTGAGCACTTTTTCCACTAAATCAAGTCGTATGTCATGAATAGCACGTTCAATATTGACTTTTAAAGCTTGAAGAGAGACTGGTTTTTTGCTAAAGATCAATGACTTGAAATAACCCCACAAGAAGTCGTCTAATGGTGTTAAATCGCAACTTCTTGGAGGCCATTTAATGTCACAATTTCTTGAAATAATCGAATCTCCACATATTTCTCGCAATAATTCGGTTGTCGCACGTGCTGTGTGACACGTAGTCCCGTCTTGTTGGAACCAGATGTTGTTAAGATCAATTTCTTCCAATTGTGGCCATAAAAAGTTGGTTATCACCGATCTATAAGTATACTCCTCTCCAGTGATATTAACGGTGCTACCAGCTTCATTACGAAAGAAGTACGAACCGATGATTCCACTAGACCAAAAACCACACCAAACTGTCAATTTAGGTGAATGTAATGATTGTTCATGAATAATTCGTGGATTTTCTTCGCACCAGAATCGGCAGTTTCGTTTATTTACCGCACCACTCAGATGAAAGTGAGCCTCATCGGAGAATATGATTTTTTAAAAAAAATCGTTATCGTTTTCAAGGTGTTCCAAGGCAAAATCAGTGGCCCATGGATGAAATTGTAAACTACTGACTACAATGAAAAAAATGACCGATCATGACATATTAGAAAATGGCCAAAATGACACTTAGGAATTATATCATCCCTATTGGAAAACCCTTTAGCTTTATAATAATGGTTGCCACGGAATTTGGGGGTTCGCCCATTTTTTGAACTTTCTACAAAATATGTTCTAGTCAGTAGTGGTTTTCGATTTCCGTCCACGAACTACTACACTATTTAATAAAGCGCCCATAATTTAGTATATCTTAATGCACACACATACATAACATACACAAGCGTGTGCGTATTTCTAAAAGACGGACATAATGACAGTGAGTGAACAAACCAACAGCGAAGGAAGCACTTTGTGAGTCAAAGGCTACTAAGTGACTGTCTATTTTGTTCGCTTTTAATTTAGCAATTTTAGTTTTGAAATTTTATTTGAAAACAAAAACACATTTTTGGTTCTTTTAGTTGCACACATACATTTGGACGTACATAGAATGTCAAACAGGAAGACAGTATGAAGGAAAAAATTAATTAGTCACAAGATTTGTGCTGCGATTCTTGACAACTCACAAGCGTCTACAGTCTTCCAAATGCCCGTGTGAACTATGAAAATTTGTTGTTGTGGAAGTTGAAACATTCTTTTCTACAAATTCTTGTGGTTGCGCCGCCTGGCGGGTTTCCAGTTTTCGGATTTTTTTTGGAAACGTCTGCTACTTATCGGAAAGCTGGACGCTCATACCTAGACCAGATCAGATCAGACAAACGATGAGTGAAATTGCAGACGTTGCCAAACGTACAAACATACATACATACATACTACTCGTACGTGTATTTATGTGACTACTGTGATTGCGTGGGCCTGTTTGTCTCGAAAACTAATGTGGCTGTCAAGTGTTTGTGGACGCATTAATTTCACACTTTGCTGATTTCGTGTAGTTTCTGAAATTTGTTGTGCTCCATGTCACAAAGGGCAGGCGGTGTAATGCAAAGAGCACAAAGAAAGGGGTGGAGGGAGTAGTTGGAGGAGGCGAGTATGCGATTGGACTTTAAATGATTTGTGGACATGATTGCATACATACCCGTAAATATATGGAATTTTGTGTGTGTGGCTTTGTGAATGAATGAATTGCTGATGCAGAGGCAAATAAAAAAGGACAGCAAGAGCTAACTATGCCAGTTAGGCTGCTGCACATATACTCTCATATGTATATCAGCATACGAATGCCTCTGTGTGTAGGGTTTTTAATTAAATGCATATGTTGTTGGCAGGCGAGAAGGCTTTGTGGAAAGCCGCTGCAATTTTTTTGTATTTTTTTTTTAGAGAAAAAGAAAATGAGAAAAGAATGCAGCGTCGATTGGTGAATATGTATTATGGTAATGGTTTGTATAAAGATGAAAATATTCTCATTTTTATCGTCTGGTTCCCATATATGGAGTTAGGTATGAGGTTAACCTTAGAAGAACAGGGAGAAATCTGCATTTATGATGTATCTCCGTTAAGTAGAAAAACCTACAGCCTAAAATCACAACTGGAATCCTAATCAGAACCTTTTAATTTTATGTTGAACGAATTCATTTTGAAAAAGAAACCAATTTAAACATTTTGGAATGCTGCATAGTTGAAGACTTCCTCCCACGTCACGGATCCTTGAACGTGTAGACATCTGATAAAATTTGAATGCCCATCGGGTCGCAGTGATCTTTATATAACCCTTGTTCATGGTTCATTTAAAAGAAAGACTCTTTTGTGACCATCGATTACAATATGGGCGGAATGTCGGGAGGAATCCATAAAAAGTTCTACTGAACTCCCTTTGCTGACCCTTCCTTTCCTTTCGAGTGAATAAATAATGAATGAAGAGCATTTTCCATACCTTCATTTCACATATGGCTCTTAATAGCTGGTTCTATCATAAACCTCAAACTACTCTTGTTAGTAGACAGTGGAACGCACCTACTATGTATGTATGTATTTGTGCGTATCACTACAGGTAAAAAAAATCGATAAAACAACAACCGCAATTATTCAAACTACCAACTCTGCTTTAACCTGCGCTATTTCGTATTGGAGGTGGTGTCACAGTTGGCCGGAGTTTGGTGTGCCAACAGCACTGTCAGTAAATATCTTTCCGCACTTTTGCTTTTCTTAATTAAAATTGAAATCTTGAAATTCCACAAATTACAGCAAAAGACGCCAAAAATGGACTGACTAGCTGGCGAAGCGATAGATTGCGCACAAATACATATACGCTATATGCTTGAATGCGTGTGAGTGTATTGGTATGGACAGACGTTGGCTAATCGAAGGAATGATTGTGTGCCGGCAATAGCAACAGCAGCAGTGGCGTAAATGTAATAGGCAACAACAATAAAAACGAGTAGTAAATAAGTAATAACGACAGCTATGGCAATAACAACAACAACGACAACATAAAATGCAGTTGCATTGTGCTGGTATCTGCATTCAAGTCTTAACGGTCTATGCTAATTAAAAACATGCCACACATATGCAAATGCATATGTAAGTGTGTGTATGTGACTGCGGGTCCGAATGAGTGCCCCTGTGTATATACATCACTATATTTTAGCATAAATGTATGTATATGTGTTCATCTAATTTCCCATTTGCATCGAGGTATGATTAAATGTAAATGTGGAACTGCAATTTACGATTGCGTTGCAATGACCTGCCTCACCAAAACACCAACTTCAACACCACCACCACTAACCACCATGCTTTGTGCCATACCTCCCCATTTGTGTTGAGTGCAGCAATATTTGTGAAAACTTTAATTAGGAATTTCAAGCATTTTTCTATGCCAATATTACTTTTAATTAATGATTTTCTCTTATTGCAGAGGAAAGTCCAATATCAATACGCAATTGGGAAAATAAATGCGGAAAGACGGTTTCCATGTGAATGAGAGTTACGAAAACATTTAAAATAAAAGTCAAAATAAATTATGCAATAATAAAACTAGCCTATGCCACAAGCAATGGCACAAAGGCAACAAATACGAAATATTTTTGATTTGAATTAAAAAAAAAAATATTTCTCTATGTTTATGTAAGTGTAAATGTGTGCTTCTGGTGATTTGTTGCATTTACTCAAATTTGTTGCTGCTGCTTACGGCACTTAAATACTCGGCATTGTATTGATTTGTCAACGGAAATGCATAGCAAGATTATTCGTTGGCGATATTTCATTTGATTGGCAAAAGAAACTGCCTCGATGCTTAACAACCAGCTTTCGAACTACCACTGACGGGCTGACTGCTCGCTTCAGCAGGAAGATGCTTTCGCATTGCTAAGAAGGAAATGAATATTTTAAACCAAATTTTAGCATTTGAATCGCACATATTAATATTCGAAATTGAGACCTCAAGCAGAAACATCGAATAGTTAGAAACAGCTTTTTTTACTTTTAGCCTCGGCTGATTTTCGAACTGCTGTTACCGTGAATCTGGTGTATGTAAATTCGAAAACCATCGTAGTCTTGGGAGCATATTTAGTGTTTTGACAAGATATTTTTTATTTACAATTGTTTGCATACAAATGGCGAGATCTTTCGTTGTTAACTCCGTTGAAAATTTGCGTGGTCTAATTTCCAAACCAGAGATATATTTAAGTCTGTAAGGCATATTTACTAACACAAGTTAATAAGTTGATAGTAAATAAATAAGAATCAGATGTGTTTGAATAAAATATGGGAATTAATATGTTATAAAATTCACTGAAATTTTCATTCTTTTCAATTAGTGGGATTTTAATTGAAATATAACGTATTAAATTCAAATTTAATGGGGAATGTTTATTATCATTCGAAAGAACATTCTTTGGCACTACACCAAACTGCTCTTTTTTCTGGATGAAATGGCAGCTCTTGAATCTCTTCAGTTTTCTCTGCGTCCCAAAGGCAGCATTTCTGCTTGTTTATATACCCATTGAGTCCGAAATGGGCCTCACCGCTGAACAAAATTTGGCTCGAAAACGTCGGATCTTCTTGGAACTTTTCAAGAGCCCATAGAGCGAAGCGATGTCGCTTGGGAAGATCGAACGGCTTCAGCTGTTGCACATGTTGTATTTTGTACGCTTTCAATTTAAGATCTCGACGTAAAATGCGGCAAGTCGTTCCATATGTCCATACGTCAGAGTTGCTGCGAACGGCGGTCTTCGTGTACACTCTCAACTACGACCGCAATATTTTCGTCACTGCGTGCTGGACGTGGTCTATTCGGTCAAATATTATGCAATATTGAATGCTGTGTCTCAAAATGGGTGATGGTGTTGCGAATAGTACGCTCAGTAGACCGATTATGTTGACCATAAGTTGAGCGAAGCGCGCGAAACACATTCTTTACAGAACGTGAATTTTCGTAATAAAATTGAATGATTTGTAAACGTTGTTCAGGAGTAAGTCTTTCCATGATGAAATGCCAAACAATACTGAGCCAAATTAACATGACAAGACGACCAAAATAACATTGGCACGACTCACGCGTGATCTGTCAAAAAAAGGTCTTTACGAGTATGACGAAAACGCTCTCAAATTGTGGTTAATTATTCTGAAAATATACTGGATATATAAATGAAGCTATTAGGTGTACGTTTTCTGGCTTTAAATAAAATAAAATAAAGTGAAAAATATTTTTATGCCAATGATAATAGTATTGACGAGCACAGCTGAAACTAATTACCAAATTGACAGATTTTCAAATTGCATTGTGCTAAACGAGGCTTTACTAATTGATTGATTGACTTATAACAAGACAGAATATGCGAGTACATACATACGTACACACGCATATACACATTTACATATGAATAATGCAAATGTATAAACAATTGGTGAATTTTCGCGAAAAAACCGCCAATACGAAGTCGTTACCCCCACTCAAATGGCGGCAATGACAACGACAGCAAAAACCACAGCAACAACAGCAACAACGATGTCAACTCTTGCCATTTTAAGTGACACTGATTGAAATCGGCAAATTAACTTAAAATTAACACCTCATAAATTATGATGTACGAGTATGAGGGTACATACATATGCACTCGGGTAGATGAGTGAGTGAGTGTATTGTATGCAAAGACGTAGATGTTTGTATGAAATTGGAAAATTATATTTTCTTATCGTGAAATTACGATCAAAATAAACAAATTGCATGCAACAAAATACATAATTCCATACATACTTATACATACATACATTTTTGCATGTACATATGTATCCACTTGCAATTGCAATGCAATATGAATGAAATGACGATTGTCGTTAGCAATTATCAAACAGCATTGTAGCTGTTGTTGCTGTTTTTGTCATATATTGTACAATTTGTATGCAAAATGCAATCGCCTTTGACTTGCAGACACACTGAAAACAACATGAAGTGCATACAAATGTGCACTATGTGCACGAACAAACATATTCGCATGCAAGGCAACCGAAAGTCCGCAATTGCATCTGAGATGAAATCAAAGTAAAATCGAAGCAACCTTCTCGCGTAAAGCACACGATGACACGTGACAAGTGAATGTTGTAAAAACTGAAAATTTTTGACATTTTACATCAGTCTGCAGAGGCCGCAATGGCAACCCGCAGCAGCAACAGCAGCAGCAGAAAATACAATTTTCTCGATTATGCAGAAGGCATTATACCTTTCTTGACTAAAGTTGAAATTAATTTTAGTTGAAAGGAAATGGTCATGCTGAGGCAAAAAAAAACTTATTTGAAAAATCGATTTTACGATTGCTAAGTTCTATGCTAAAGTCTTCTTTATGCATTTTTCTATAAAAAATAATTTTTTTTCATTCACTAAATATTGATGGTTTGCAGTGTCAATCTCACCCTTTTTAAGGTAATAAAAACATTAAAATTCTTGCTCATTTCATAATTTCAAAATATTATATTATATTTTTTGAATTTCCCCGTGAAATACATGTTTTTCAACAATTTAATGGATTGAGATATAGAACTAAATATAATTTATCTTTTAAGGAATATGTGTCTTCAAAACAGAGAGCGGCAGTCATCGTGATGAGAAGTGATCTAGTCAACCGAAATAGGAAACGGTATATTACTGTATCTACATATATTTCCCTCCTTCTGGTAACTTCAGTAAAAATATCTCTATAAAATCATAATATAATGCCATTTTCTGAAAGGTATAGAAACCGCAATAAAAGGAATCTCTTCAAATACGGGTATGTACATATGTACCAACACGTAGCATGCGTTGAATAAAAATATATTAAATTAAAATAGCAATTTGAAGATATTTACTTTAAATTCATTGCAAAAGAAGTAACTAACGGAATTTTCCTTTTCGTTAAATGCAAAAGACCGAAGATGGAGATAGCGAATGGACAAGAGGAAAGTAATGCTCCAGTGATGAGGCGAAGGCGGCGTTGGCGTTGCTTATTTCACTGATAAATAGTGGAAATGAAGATACAAATCGAAAGAGAAATTCATGGCAGGTACTTGTTGTTGTTATAGCAGCTAGAGTTTTTTTTTTCTGTGGCATCTGCATCTTTCATCAGAGGCTCTCAGCACTCAGCAGCACGTAAGACATGCGCTATGCAAATAAAAATCACAAAAGCAACCAACAGTTGGAACGTGCTTTGCATTTTCATTGCAGTGTAAATTTGCAAATTGATGTCTAAAATATGGTTGAACTTTATTAATGCTGTTTGTTGTTGTTAGGCTAGTACCTAGTGCGAGTCTGCTTGTAGCAGAATGGTGGACTGATGAAAGATGACAGATGGACAGATAGATAAGTGGGGAGGGTTGGAGCTAAATTTTTTCGATCCTTACAGAATATCCGAGAACTACAACTAAAGGTCCTCAGCTTGGTGTCTAACATTTAGATGAGTAATTAAAAAAAAAAAATCAAGAATCTGACTATTAGTGACCAGCCAGTCAATTCACAAATTGTTTGTTTAGCGATATGCTTTTCCCCTGCGCACCCGTCCATACTTTCTATATGAAATTCCAAGGCTGTTGCCAAACACCGGAATGTTTTTAAAATGAATGATTATTGTTCGGGAAGTTAGGAGCCTCAAGAACGATCAATGGATAAGATTTTTTTGGATTTTTTGTTTTCTTGAACAATAAATATTTTCACTTTTTATGAATCTCATCTTTGGCTGAAAGCAACTTAAAATAGAAAAAACAAAACGAAGAAATCTGCAAAATTTCGCTTGCATTGACAAGCTGTCACTGTCATGTCAAAATTCAATAAGGTGCTCAAATAGAGACACATAAATATTTGCACAAACTATTCATCAATATTCGCAATATTTGCTTTGTGTGCATAATTTGCAATTTACATACTTGTTGTGAGCACACATTGCATTTGCATATTTTAAAAAAAAAAAAAAAAAAAGAGGGGAAAAACTATAAAAGAAATTTTCATAAAAGAGCAAAATCTGTGCAAAATAATAACCGTCAGATAAAATGAAAAACTCACAAATGCTTTGAGGAGCTCAGCTGCAAGCAATTCGCCTACTGTCTGACATTTCTCCCCATCATTTCTTGCTGCTGCTGCTACCGCTGTCTTCCTGCCGGTCAATTCAATCATTGGTCTATTTTTGTATTCAAATGCTCCAATAAGAGCGCTTTGAATGCGTTTAGCTGCTGATTATTCACTCAATCACTTATGAATGCCATGCAACAGGAGCGCAGTGGTAAAGTAGCTTCGAAATATTTCGCTAAACTGATTTTCGTTCCCTCTTTGTCTGTTATTTCTTCGTCTGCGGTTTGCTTGATTAGCATTTCAGTTTGTTGTTTGCTCATTATTTGATTTTCCAGGCGCCAGATGCCCGACTTTCTGCATTTCAATTCACTTTCGGTGTGGTTATTATCGACAAAATCTATATACATACAAGTATATGCATTCACATAGAAACAGATACATGCTAACATACGTTTATGATATGAATGCATTTAGCGCAATTATTAAAAGGAGTTGTGAAATTGTTGTTGCCACGTTGCAGTAGCATTTCTTATTGCCAATTTCCGCAAATTAAAGAAAATAGTTGGAAATCCCGAGGGAAAATATTTGTATACTCATATATATATATAAGTCCGAATATACATTTTTATTTTTTAAGGCCCAAAATAGTGGAAAACTTTAAAATTTCCAATATCGAACCGATACATTTCTAGACTCTATTATTTTCAAAGTTTCACAAATCGAACATTTATTAGGATTTTTTTTATATATATCATTGGAGCTTTGTAACCGCTAAACGTATTTTCGGACAAGCTCCTAATCAAACATGTGGCCATGTGTAGAACTTTACGCAAGTAAGGAAAGTTTTTGACTACCATTCATCTGAGAGTAGCCAGAAACGATTCATTCACATATGGTGGAAGCAGCTCACGACTTCCCGTTAGCATATGCCAATGATATCGATATCATTGGCCATAACAACCGCACCGTAAGTTCTGCGTTTTCCAGGTTAGATAAGGAAGCGAAGCGATTGGGTCTGGTAGTGAACGAAGGCAAGACTAAATATCTCCTGTCATCAAATAAACATGCATCGCATTTGCGACTTGCCTTCAACGTCACTGTTGACAGTCATAACTTCGAATACCAACAATGTCAGCCTTGAAATCCAATGCAGAATATTTCTTGCTACTTTGGACTGAATAGGCAATTGAAAAGTAAAGTCCTCTCTCGTCGAAGCAAAACCAAACTCTAAAAGTCGCTCATCATTCCCATCTTGACATATGGCAGACAGAGACAGCGGCTACGCAATCAGAATTTTTTTCTTTATAATTTTGGATGTTGGTCGGGCCTGGACTCGAACCCTGGTCTCCCGAATGATATAACTTAGTGATAACCATTCGGTTATGAAGGCCGAAGGTTTCTTTTATGCTTTCCACATACACATGCAAGCATTTCTAAATATCTCCATCGCTACTTCAAATATTCCGAAATAATTGAAGTCACTTAAAACTCTTTTAAATTCAGCCCTATATCTTTACATATGTATCGTATATGTATGTGAGCATGTATGTGCGCTTAATATTATAAAATTGAGGCATTGTGTGCCCATTATCCAAAGTCATTTCTCAATTAAGTAAACAACAAAGGCAAAGACAGTTGCAGTTTTAGTCGAAAACAAACGGAGGAGCATAAAAAGCAACGAGCAATCATAGAAATGCAGAAATTCTATGCTAATAATGCATAATTTTCAATTAAGTTCAGGCAAAGTAAAGAGTCAAATATTTCCGGGTGCGCTAATTTGTGCCGAATCGTAGACAAAACTGTTGGGGGAAGAGGAGTATCTAAATATAACCGAACTCATCGCTTGTTACAAAGCACATAAGGCACACATAAGTGGCATAACTCTTGAGGCATTCATGGATTGGCACATCAATGCTAAACAAATTAAGTTCATTCAATTAGAAAAACAAAGAAAAAGAAGAAGAACAAGCATATTTTGATAATAAAAACAGAGACGATTGTGCCTTTTAATAAACTTATTGTACCTCGAGAGTAGAGGAGAAGAAAATGAACGAAGGAAGATTGAAATCTTTGGTTTCTTATTACATACAGGCGTTTCTCAAGTTATCTACAATTATTAGGTTAGAGGCATTCGCAGACCATCACAGGATGAAAAAGCTTCCATTTAAAGACACGATGAATGGGAACGTCCACATTAGCTTTTTAAACCCGATGTCATAAATTACAGTTGGATGGAGAGTTCTTTCCATGGGACGAGTAGAGGTTTCACGTACTTCTAGAGGGAATCCGGAAGTAACACTCAATCATTTCTAAGATTGAGAAAGAATCATCGACACAAAATCAATGGGTTCAGGATGGCCCGTGTCATTCCAACAGGTGACATGATAGATAAATTGAATATATGGAGATTTCAAGGAACTGAATGAAGGGATAGCTGTTGCCTCATTTTCAAAGCTATGATATGATACCTAGTGTGTCGCAAGAGTAGATTTATAACAAAAAGTGATTCAAGCAGCAGAGAAAATGCTTACGAAAAATGCTTATATGGAGTTTCTAATAAAAATGCCAAGTTCAAGCATTTCACTGAGTCGCCATCTTCTTAAACTAATCCGACTAATTCTATTTATGGAAAATATCGATGTCTTCTTAAAAAAAAATCTAAGCATTTGACCCAGATTCAGCCTTAGAAATAATCGCAATGGCTAAGTACACATACATATATAAATGTTCATATACACGTATGTACTCATACATATGAATATGCGAGTATGTATGTAGGTAATTACTTCAAGTACACGACACAGGAAATAAATATGCAAACATATCAACAACAACAATAACGTAAGAAGCATAAATGTATCTACTTAACAGCAGAGAGTTGTAGCAATGGCAAATATGAATGGATTAAAATATCAACAACAACAACAAATATAATTATTTATTAGTTATGTGGTACACAGAAGCAAATACATTATACTTATAGTTAAAGGAAAGTTTTGCGGTAATGCTGATTGAAAGTCAAAGACCACAACAAAGAGTAGCGTTTTTTTTTCGCTCTTGCAACCACTCATGTTAGCCATCATCTCGTCGGCAATAATAACCGTTAGACACATCTCAGGCTGATTATCCTATTAGTTTAAATAGCTACTTAACTAATGCTACTCAGCTTTATGCTTATAATGAAAAAATGTGTGCCACTTTTACTATGCCAGCGTTGAGGTTAGAATGTACGTAAAAAGTAGGTAAAATATTAAATAATGATTGTCGTAAATATTTGCTTTAAATAAATAAATAGCTGAAGTACTTGTTCATTTTTGATATTAAATTTGATAAACGAATTGGTAATAAGTTTTATAAAATAATTGAAATTTGCGAAAAATTCATTTGATCAAATTTCCTTCATTTTCATTTTTTTTACGAAATTGGTATATATATATATTATAAATATATTATTATAAATTAAATTTTTGATTAGCCTGGCCCAACCACTCAAATAAGCTCTGTTGCGAATTTTTTAATTTGTTGTTTTGTACTCGCAAGTATTTTTTTCTTATACACAGAATGGTCTTTTTTATTACAGAAACTTCAAGTTTCGCTACCAAATAACTAACTTCAAAATTAACTGCGTGTGAGGATAGTTTACAACTTGCCACAATATTTGATTCATTTATTAAATTATTTTTAATTACTTTTTTTCTCCATCTAATAATAAAAAAAATTACACTGGAGTAAAATTTTTACCTTTTCGGTGTACAAATGAAAATCATAAATTTTGTATAAAATGACGCAAGTTGTATAGTAAAAAACATAACTTTTTTGATTGAATCATTTTTAAAAGCATTTTATTGTACTTATACGTACATATACATAAAAAAATATTTCGCACAAATGATGTTTGAAAAATTGCGAGTCATTAGAGTAGTGGGTGACATTGACCGGTGCGCGAAGCAATGGAGAGACAAGGTCGACGCCAAAGCGAACTGGATTTTTTCGAATATAGAAAATATTAAAATATATATATATATATATATATATATATATATATATTTTAGAATTAGTCAGTTTTTGTTTTATTAAGAAATAACTTTGAATAAAATAGCAAGTGAAGAAAAAAATGCCAGTTACACTTGGAGAGCGTAATGAAGATTGTTTTAATTTAAATTGTTCTTTTATTTAATGTGTCGTAAAATAAAAATAAAAATAATATAAAATATAAATAGAAATAAAATCAATAAAGTCCCATTTAATCGTTATTATTTATTAGTGGTAAACTTAGCTTCTGTGTTCAAACATTACTCATAAACAAATTGCCAGTTGTAGCATTGTCACCTGCAGCAACTTTAGCAACTGTATTAACACATACATTTACATATGCATGTGAAAAACTCCTTATAAAAAGTCCTAGAGAGTACGGCAAGTGGCCATTGCAATTGGCCCCGAAAATCGCATTAATTTATGTGCAATATTAATTGTTTATGACAGCAGACTTTTCCCCGCCCGCCGACCACATGTCTGCGCTGCAAAGTGGCCACATCGCATGTTTGGCACACCATCTGTGGTTGCATGAAAAATGCTAATCACTTTACGGTGAGTGTCGCATTGCGTTTCACAGCTGTGCAATTTAGAAACGAATATGAGGAAACGCAACAGCACTCATCCATCCATGTACACGCATTTGTGCATATGTATGCATGAATGTATGTATGTATGTGCATACTTATGACTTAATTCGTATAATACTTTATATTCATTTTGGAAAAGCTGTCCATGTTTATTTGGTAGCAAAGTGAATGGTAAACTTGAATTGAAGCTTATTAAAAGTGAAAAGTTGTAATGAAGAGTGTACATACATACATACATACAAGTAAGCGTGTGAGTGTGTAGTCTTCTTCACCAAATTCGTTATATTGATGACATGCACCATTATGTATACAAATCTGTACTTTATCAGTTTATTTACCTCAAGAACAACATAATTCATAAAAGAAAAATATAAAATAAACCTTTTTCTCCACCGCAAGTTTTTTTAATGGCCACACTTTTTCGGCTACCAGAGGATATAATGAGTTTAAGATAACACGCCGTTCTAAAGATTCTACGAACAAGGGTATCCCCTATCTAATCGGGACCGATGAAGATAGGTTTCGTCAAGCGTCCCAGCATTGATCACTTTGGCCAAAATATTTTCGAACGCAACTTAGCACTGCCCACAACCTGAAACAAAGATACTTGTCTTCAAAACAAAGACTTTTTACAATTCAAATATAATCCAATACAATGGTGTCTTTGGGTGGATTTCTTTAGAATGAATTTTTTCGAATCAAAACAATATTCTCCATTACTTTACCCAAAGCTCACACTCAGCTTGTTATTCGTGTTTTATGGAAATATATATGTATGTAGGTAAAAATAACATCAAACAAAAGTCAAAGCAGTCCTGCTTGAAAATATTCTTCATTCGTTGCACAATGTCATGAGTCATGCTGGTGATATGGCAGCCACAAACAGCAAATCATGTTTTAAATGGGGAGGGAAACAAGTCGAAGTAAGAATGCAAAAAATCAGTAAACTTGATTCACATTGATTTCCTGGAAGTAACGTTTCTTCGGTTGCCTAGCAATCAGCCAGTCGGCCAGTCAGCCTCCTGCCTTGGCTAGCAAGTCTTAATGTGCGTGGACAAATGTGTATATGTGTATATGTATGTATATGTACATTTTTAGCCAAAACTCCCCTCTCCAACCAGTCAATAAATAGGCTTACATACATATGTATTCCAATGAGAAGTGATCTCAGAATCAGTGAAACTAGTATTTGAAGCTACAGTAATGGAGAATAAGAGTCTCTGTGGCTTGTTTTGTGTTTTCTCATTTCAATTCCTCCACGCTCCCGGCACAAGCTGCTCGAAAGAACTTGGCGAACTCTTCGTTTAAGCCCGTTTCCCTGCTGATGTTTTTTTCAAACTTAGTTTTTTGTTACAAATATAAACTGATTCTTCCAGTTTTTGACTGTGCAACTTCATACCTGCCGCCCCTGACCACAGTTTTGCCAACTTGATGGCTGCAGAGCCACAGCACGCCATTAGCAGAAGGCAGAAGAAAATCTTGCCACATTTCTCAGTTCTCGCAAACTCATTTAGCCTTCTGCTCCCGCGCATTCACTGCATGGTCCGCTTTATGCTGCTCATATGAAGAGTCGGGTGTGTGGTCATGTTGCTTTGCAACTTTTTACTTTTTGCTTGTGCTTTCTTCACAATTTGAGATTTTTGCTGTTGCTGCTGTCTTTTTAAGCTTTTCTTTTCTTTTATTCTATTTATTCTTTCGTTGCGTCGCATTTTAATTCTCTCTGTGTCTGTCGTCTTTTAATAGCAGGTTAAGTTGGCATTTAAGTTTTGAGAAGCTACAACTACTTTGGCATACACACATATATATGTTTCTACATATGTGTCTATATAAGTGTACGAGGTGTGTTCAAAGGAATAGGTGAATTTTGATTTCTTTTCAAAAGTACTTATTTATTCATCAATATCTGTTTTGTGATGGAATACACTTGTGCCAACGCTTTTTCCAATCCTCGAAGCACTTCTGAGATGCGCTTTTTGGTATGGCTTTCTTCGATTCTGACTTGATCTCATTAATTGTGGCAAAACGCTTTCCTTTCATTGGTTTCTTTAGTTTTGGGAATAGGAAAAAGTCGCAGGGAGACAAATCTGTTCAATACGGTGGTTGAGGAATGATTGCGGTTATGTTTTTCCCCAAAAAAATCACGAATAAGCATTGATGTGTGAGCTGATGCATTATCGTGATGCAGAATCCACGATTTGTTTTTCCACAATTCCGATCGTTTGAGCCGTATTGCTTCACGCAAACGTTGCATAACTTCCTTGTAGTATTCCCTATTAACTGTACGACCTTTTGGCAGGAACTCATGATGCACCACACCATTGTAATCAAAGAAAACTGAGCAAAACCTTCACGTTTTCCTTTGAACATACCTCGTATGTGTAGTTCGTGTTGGTTTGCGTGTCGATGAGTGCATTGCACTTTAACTGACCGTCATTGAATGCCTGCCAGCGAGTCAATGAATTTCAGCATCGGTTTTGGCAAACAACTTGGCGGGAAATAATGAATTTAGTAGCATAGCGAAGGTAATTTCAATGGTTAAACAACGACTCGGAATTAGAATCGATTTCAGATAGAATTTCAGAGCTTCACATATGTATATTGGAGAATTACGTAAATGACTGAGTAGGCTTCAGGTCTGGTCTATACTTGCTGTAGATCAACTTAGCACTTTGAATTTTCCATAAAAAAGTTTATGCAAGTTTCCTTTTTTTCTTGATCTTCACCTTGTACCGCTATGGGACTAAATTTTTGCGCATCCAAGATGAAAAACTGTGAGATTCGATCACGTATTATGAGAAATTATATTTATGCCAGGATTGAGGTATGGACAATCTCGAATGTAGCGAAGACTCACACGCCATATGGGAAGGTTTCCATTTAAAAGTAGCTATTTGAAATAATTCAAATCTTAATAGCAGAAATTACAATTTTTTATAGAAAATATTCAAAAGAACATTATTTTGGTGTGCTTTTTTTTAAATATCTCTCTTTAAACAAGTTAGAAAAAGACAAACAGAAATTTGCAGAATTTTCGACTTTTCAATTAGCAATTTTCGATTATTAATTACTTTGATGGGCTAATAAAATTTATACTGATTACGTAGATTTTGAGTTGCTAGATTTGAGTGCGAAAATTAATATTCGCAATCTTGGGGTTTTCAAGTATGAGATTAATGATAAATGTGGTTTTGATGAAAAAGTTATGTGAATAATGAAATTAGTTTGGTCATGCTTAACCGAAATGTATCTAGTTGAAAAATCATTTAATTTTATTAGTCAAAATTCTATTATTCGAAATTATATGTGTGTATGTATGTGACTTTGAGTTTAATGCCAACATTTAGTATCTATGTTAGACGCAAACTAATTAACACCGATCAAAGTAAACTGATATCAGCAATTAAACGAATTATTTGGCGTATGAAATATATATACTTGTACATACATACACGCAAATACATATACATAAATGCTACAAACAAGTCTACTGTGAATCATTAACACAACAACCAACTACTCATTGCCTCCATATGAAATCAGTATTTTTTATTCACTTTTATTACAATTAATATTGCATTATTATTACGGTTATTGTAGAATAATTACGTTTGTCGCTGGCTGTAAAGTGAGCACGAATATGTATGTATATTACTCGCCATTAACCGTTGATTTGTCTGACCTCAAACATATCATGGACCCGGCAATTAATTCTAAAACACTTTACGAGTAGTTTTTTAAGTTGAACGTTAGTTGCATATGCATACATATACTCGTATGTATATTTATTGCTAATTTTTAATGTTCATTTTTTCTCCTTTTTTTAACTAATGCAAAATAATATTCGCAGACTCTGCGATCGCAAAGTTGCCTCTTAGCTTTCTTCATATTTGACATTGACATTACACACTGGCACGAATTAGCTTCGTAAATCGTTTTTTCATATACGAAATACAGGTAAATATTGTATATGCAAGTATATATGTCTTAAAAACACCATCTGGAAATGGTAGATATTTTTGTTAATGTTGCCAATGAAAAATCCATAAACTCTTGTGATCTGTGTTTAATGTTTAATGTTTGGTGGTCATGCTATGTTGTGCCAAGTTGAAATCAGACTGACAAAGTCCAATAAATACACACATATAAAGATTTAAAGCTTTTAAATATTTTTTTTACAGATTTTTTTATTGCAAGTTTACGATAAATTTTAAATGATATACTACACATCCGTTTTGATCATTATTTAACACCTAAAGCTATTTTCAATATGCATATTTGCTCTACTCCTTCGTTTTTGGATTAACATTCAAATTTAAAGACAATTTGAATTCCAAGTGGGTTTGAAATATCTTTATCTACTGATATTTACGATTTGTAGTATTATTTGACAATACTTCGCGTTCGCCTTGGGACAGCAGAGATTATTTTCCTTTACGCTTAGTTACAACGTTAAATGAAAGGAATATTGAAATTCTTCTGACCTTGAGTTCTGAACGAGAGAATGATGAAGGTTGCTTTTGTGATCTTTCATTGTACAGAGTTTCCTTTCTTTATGCTATGCGTGGCAGGCAACCACCCTTTAGGTATTCCAGCTATTTATTTTCACTCGCAGTTATATTCCCATTTTGTCTCAGCTAAATATACTGTTAGTTAGGCAAAATGGTGAAAAATTACTTTTCAGTGATCGCAACTCCAACTCCAAACGGCTGATCGATGTTTATGAGATTATGAGTATGCAATGCTCGTGGCTCTGACAAATTATTCAAGATATTCTTAATATAAAGTGTTTTTAACTTCAATATTTTCCTTTTTATTTCAATATTAGTGGAATAACTCAGGGATAATAATATGTATTCGTTTACGAATTTTAATGTAAGTTCACTCCTCTAATAGGTAGGCAAGTAGGTTGGAGTAGCTATTGGGAATATTAGTACACTTGGTACAGAGGAGGATCATAAGGATACCGTTATATGATTTTAGCATAGGGTGTGTTGCTGGGACCTAAGGCAGATCTAAAAAAAAGCGTTACCTTCGAATATTTTTTAGCAGATTTTCACAAAAACAACCTACATTGCCACAAGTTTACAGCTACAGAATTTCTAAGCACTTGATCGTGTATATATAGAAAGAGGGAAAAGTGAAAAACAACAACAAGCTAACCCAACGCACACGTAGCCTAATGGTTTAATCATTGGTTCGTGCTGTCGAGTTCGAATCCAATTCGTACAAGGGTGTTTGGAAAGGAGTCTGATAAGGAAACGAC
Organism: Neoceratitis asiatica; assembly: GCA_030068015.2. Lineage (NCBI taxonomy): Eukaryota > Metazoa > Arthropoda > Insecta > Diptera > Tephritidae > Neoceratitis > Neoceratitis asiatica. Next base: position 92,228,480 of record CM061526.1, read on the forward strand.
GCGGTGGTTTGCGAAACCGCTATAACTTCTACCGCTCGCACTGTTGTTGTAATTTTTTCACTTTTCCCAAAAACAATAAATAGTCTGATATAGCTCAAAAAACGTATTAATGTTACTGAAAATGAAAAAGCCTAATCTTAATTATAGTTCGATTTGCTTGTAGTTTGCTACGTTTGTAATATTAGTGTCTAACCATATACAATAATTTTTTTCCTGCAAGGGGACCGCAGATCAATAGATCAACGAAAATATGTTAGACGATAGCTTAATAATATAATAAGAAGTTTAATATTTTGGAATAACACACAACGTGTGTCCAGGCGTTGCCAATATTCTTATAATTAATGAAATATAATTTTATAATTTAATTACTTTTAAACAACAAGAAGGCGATACATTTACAACATAATTAATTAAGTTTTTAGGTTATGATTTTTCCTTGCCTATTACTTTAAGAAAAACCCCCAACGAAAATAAAAATAATTATATTTTTGCATTAGTGAATTATCGAATTGGGTCAGCTGGTTTGGTGAGCGTGTCCTGTCATAAATTAACATAAACATAAAATAGGCACTTGTCAACACATACACATACATACCAACAAACAAAACTAAGCTTAACATACTGAAATACTTGCAAAAGTAATAATTTTTCTAAATATGAACTCAACATGCCGTTTTGAAAAACGTTAGCAAATGAAGTCATAATAATTTTAGCCCACTTTCCGTGCATTTTATTTGTTTGTCTGTCTGTTTTGTGTGCAATGGTGGGACAAAGTGATGTGTGAGGCGTGTGGGAATGTGGTGAGCTCGTCCAGCAAATATTGGTCGCTCAAAGATTATTGCGGTAGCCTTACGGCTGTAAGTAGGCTGTGGTCGGTGGGCTATGGCGTGTAGGTGTAGTGTGAAGCTTGTACAAGTGTGCAAGTGACACAGTGACTGAAAGTCCAAATGGCCCGAAAGCATTGCAGTGGGCACATTTCGAGTATTTTCTTCTGAACCAGATTTGGCACATGGCGAGTGAATAAAAAAAAACGGAAATGCCGTTTTACTTAATTTTAATTTTATGACTATTATTTTTATTGCTAGCAAGCAATTTTCAAGAAAATATGGACGTGCAGCTTGTTGGATGGGTGACAAACGCAAATACAAAATTGCTTTTGTCTCAAAAAGTGGATAGCAGACTAACTAAGTTACCAAATTATTAAATTGTGGTTTCGTAAAATATTCGCGAGGATGAAATATTAACGGTGTAAAACATTTCAAAATATTCAATTCTGTGGGGATGAGCTTGGTTAAGTTGAAATTGGAGAATGGATTTCATACTCCTATTCTTAGGCAACACTTTATCGAACAGATTCTCTAAGAAAATGACAATTGACAACCTGGGTCTGAAGTGAGGCTAAGATTTCTATTGACAAGGTTGTCCGTTAGTACAAGTGGATACTTGATACTGCCCAAAAGTCGAGCTTAGGTTGTTGCTCTATCCAATCATGAGAATTTCAGCGTCGCAATTATACTTAATTCGTATTTAAGTAAGTTTCATTCATGCCTCCGTATGAACGAAGGGGCCTCGCATCTCCGTACGCATTTATGTATATTATCGTATAACTTCGAATATACGAGTATATGCTTGCAAACCACTGGGCTTTGGTGACAGTGCTGGTCCGAGTGCTCGCCTCCATTGTAAGGCAGTGGGTCGAAATAATGTACGGATTCGTTCGCATGCCCAGCATATGAAGACATTCACGCTAATATTTGCTATTGCGATTTGCATAGCAGTTAACGGTGCATGTTCCGAACTGTCGAGCAAGCGCACCGAAAGCAATAAATAAATACTCGAACACCTACATGCGCGGCAAATATGCAGACAGCCAAACATTAAAATGGTAACAACTAATGCCAAGAAGGTGTTGAACAATAAAATTTGAAATTAAATCTAACAATAAGTCTCTTCGAGTGTATGTGCGCATAACTCAGAGTCGGTCGGCGTCTAAGCCAAGCTTACAGATTTTAGCTTGAAATGCAATATCTGCGAGGCAGACACAAAACACATATACAAACAACTATACACATGAGCTGACTTGCTCTGAATAATTTATGGCGCTCCAATGCACGAAATGCAAAAGTTCACACGCGTTGCGCAGCCGCAGCCGCATAACTCCAGCTTCAGCTCCGGCTTTGACTGGACTAGCCAGAGCAATTGTTTGTTGCACTTGCAAATCTAAATCTCAGAGGTTTTACGATTTCAAGAATTGCTTTGGTAGTAAGAAGGAAGTTGCGCAATTTCAGTTGGCTATAAATTCTTTGGGTTTATGATAGTGCTAACGAAGGGACGGACGGCTGTGGCAGCATATAACAACTGTAGAATTTTATGGCATTTGATGGCGGCGGTGGCGGACAGCTCGCATAGTCTGCGATTGCAGCAATAGATTCAACGTCTCACGTGGACTTACTTTTGGTCGCATTGCGGACAGTGCGTGCTTGCAACATGGGTAGGCAACAAAGTACGTGGAAGTGAGTTGTGAATGGTAAATGTAAGGTACATAGGTGAATGGCGGAAAATAGTGTAAAAGCTTAAAAGCAGTTAAAAAAATTTAAGTACTATATTGTATAAGCCTGACTTCAAATAGATCAAATCACAAAATGCAGCAAAAAAATTTTTTTGAATTTTTAATTAATTAGAATCGTATTTGGCAAAACTTTCAACAAATTCAATATACTCAATGTTTTTGAATTAAAAAAAATTAATTTCATAATTAATTTTCATGCCTCGCATACAGATAGAAAAGAAAGAAGTGCTGTCTTCGGTCATGTATTAAGTCTTTTTATCTTTATTGAACATATCCAGGACTAGTTTGCGTTCAAACAGAGGGACAGAGGGACATTGCTAAATCAACTTAACTCGTCATTCTGATAGGATCGGTATTAATTTTGAATCTATCGCGTTCCCTCCTTGTACTTACATACTGCGGACCAAAGTTAATATGCCATTTCATCTACAGGGAAGATAGACAAAATATATTTATGTGTACATACATACGAATATATAAAAGAAGATAATGTATTGATTTCTTCGTAAGAGAACGGAATAGGAGGATGAGAGAAATACGGCTTTAAATAAAACTGAAATTGCAACAAAAAAGCAGCAAAAGACAAAGCAGACGCGCCGTACTAGCGTTCTTGGTTCTAGCACGCAAACGAAGTCATGCGAATTCACGGCACGCAAAAAAGTCAAATGCCAGCGACAATAAGACTAGAAGACGAACAGGCGACGCGAACGTTGACGATGAAGCGCCAGAAGATAATATGTTACTCGTACCACACATATCTTTTCTCCATGCGACGCGACGGAAAACTCATGTGTGAGAAACAGCAGTTAGCAAGCGGTCCCAGAAGACGCGCGATCATCATGCACAGACAATGCCAGCCAGGCAGCAAACCAGTCAGCATTAGCCGACGTTGCCAGGGCTGTTTTGTTGGAGCAAAAGCTGGCAGGTCCTCACAAAAGACTACCTACATAAGCACACTCACAGACAGCAATGATTTTGCACAGCAGTTGCATTGTACTTGTAGCAGTCAACACTCCGAAGTGCAAACTGTTGTGGGAAACGTTGGTGGGGTAGTGCGGTGGCACGCTGGAGGTACGTGCGGTATGCGGCAACAAATCAAAGGTTAGAGGCAAAGCGGAAAAAAAATACGTTCGGCCTAACACTGACGTGGAATGAAGAAGTGGGAGAAGAAGAAGAAGAAGGAATTTTTGTTTTGTGCGAAGCAAAAATTATGAGCAGCAACTGCAGCTGTTACAACAACAACAATCGGGTAAATATGATGAAGCTGCAGGTACACAGAGCACCTACACATCGTGTGTGTGTGTACAAGTATAGTGAGTACAATTGGCTGCTTCTTACGATGGTTATTACAACACAATTGTTGTTGACTGCTTTTGACTATTTGGCTGTAAGCCAGCGATGCAGCAATGTTGGCCGTCATGGTTTTAACGATCTTTCAATGCTGCGCTTGCGGTCAATACTTTTATATGCGCACATATAAGTATACTTTGTCCACCTTGTTGCCACTAAAGCTTGATTGTTGCTCTTTAGCGAGTTGATTGCCAATCAATACATTTACTTCAACGAATTTGTTCAACTCAACGTTAACTATAATGCCTGAGGTGAGTTGAAGGTGCAACAAAATATTAAAATATAATTCTCTTCGTATGTCCTTGGGGAAATTCGTTATTTTGAAAATTTGAAAAGTAAAAGGATTATAATTGTTATTTTTTAACCCACTTTTTGACCATTGAAATATCACAGAATATTTGCATGACGAGCACTGGGCATTTGGTGGATAAAGTCAAAGCATTAACCTCCCATCTACACAATGTTTAAAGGTATTACCAAATTCTGTAACAAAACCTGCATTAAAATCAAAAAGAATTGCTACTATCTGACCAACGATTTTTTTCTATAGTTTGTCAAAAGTAGCGGTTGCCCTTTGTTAGGGAATTTTAAGCACTGTGAGTGTATTTTAGACATGAAAAAGCTCCTCATAAAAATCCATGCGCCGTTCACAGCCTAGAATAAACTATAGGCATTTGGCAGATGGTAAAACACCACATATTGGAGGAGAAGCTCGGGCGAAAATTCCTTCAGCGGTTGCAAAGCACCTTCACATCACTTACCAATACGGCAATAATGTAATCGCTTTCTATTAAGGCTAGAAATCCTCACAAATGCCTGGAAATAATACTGTGAAGGAGCAGCTTTAGATCTTTAAGTTTAGCTAAAGTTGCCTGCAGTAGGTGATTACTACCAAAGTGTGCCGTAGTAACTACTCTTTTGGCTTATATCAACCAAACGTGCCACCAGCTGCCATTATTAAGTTTCTTGGTAAAGATAACAACTAACCTCTTTCTAATGAAATGATGCCAAAATGCACGGTATTGGAATTTCACAAACTTGTGACAAGATCAGATGATAAATAGAGCTTTTTTTTGGCCTCTTTGGTTCACATGAAAAACTAAGGATTGCATAAGCATCTAACGGTCTAAGTAAAATGTTAGTGTAGTGGACCACAATTTGGGGTTTTTAAATACTTTTGTGAGCACTTGCTACGAGATACAAAAATTTATATAATTTTTAGGTTAAAAGTAGTAAAAGGAGCAACTTGGGATAGAAATCGGATTGAGAACTCTGAAATTGAAGTAAATAAGTTCACCTGAATATAAAGCGAAATAATATAATTATTCGATAATCGACAATAAAGCGACATAGCTAGTGTTGGTAATGCTAGTTTCTTCTTTTTTCTTTTTTTATCAGGTGTCAACCAAAAACGAATTGATAAAAGGTGAACTGAAATATAAAATCAATACACAAGTTAATACTGTCGTACTAAGATCAAGGAAATCATATTTTCCTTCTTACTTCTAATGGATGAAACATTGAGATTAATCTTAATTAAATTTAACTTCAAAAGCAATACAAATTAATTTTTTTTGAAGGTTCTCAATATAAAAATTCCGAGGGTGTGACGTCTAGTCAACATTTTCTTACCATTGAAAAGATAATTAAAATATGAATAAAAACAAGAGAAAGGGAAAAAGCCTCAAAGAGAAATCTATTTTAGAAGGGTTGCCACTTGAAATATTGCATTATAGAGAGCGTTAGAAGGCTTACAGTGAATAATATTTCTAGAGTTGCCAACAGTTTCAAATTCTGATATGTGTAATAAGATAATTTTCATTAGAGTTGCCGCCTCCTAAAAATATTTAAATGAATAAATGTATAGTAAATATTACAATGTGGGCAGCCGATGGAGATGGTGTAATACGAGGTGTGTTCAAAGGAAAAGCTGAAGTTTTTGCTCAGTTTTCTTTGATTACAATGGTGTGGTGCGTCATGAGTTCCAAAAGATCCCACAGTTAATAAGGAATATTACAATGAAGTTATGCAACGTTTGCGTGAAGCAATACCGCTCAAACGATCGGAATTGTGGAAAAACAAATCGTGGATTCTGCATCACGATAATGTATCAGCTCACACATCAATGCTTATTCGTGATTTTTTTGCCCAAAAACAAAACCGTAATCATTCCTCAACCACGGTATTGAGCAGATTTGGCTCCCTGCGACTTTTTCCTATTCCCAAAACTAAAGAAACCAATGGAAGGAAAGCGTTTTGCCACAATTGATGAGATCAAGTCAGAATCGAAGAAAGCCATACCTAAAAGCGCATTTCAGAAGTGCTTCGAGGATTGGAAAAAGCGTTGGCACAAGTGTATTCCATCCGAGGGGAATTACTTTGAAGGAGACAAAATAGATATTGATAAAAATTCACCTTTTTTGATTACGAAAACAACTAATAGTTAATAATTTAATGCAAATATATAGAGAAAGCTGATCCTGAGTTATGATTTTCTGATCCCACTAGAGATGTTGCGGCAGTAGCGATCACAGTTTTTGTTGTAGCCACAGGAAACTAATTCAATTAAATATTGACTTGCATTAAAATCTACCCATATATACACACATGTATGTATGTAAATATATGTAAAATATTAAAAAAGTTTCAATTTAAATTCCGTCATTTGCTATAATTTTAAAATCAACGAACCATTTAAAATTTCTTAAGCGATTTGAATTGCCTTTTACAACGCTCGTACTTAAAACACCGTTATTTCAATAAAATACCACCGTAACCAAAGCGTTACGCCATTTAAGGTACGATTGTAAAATTAATAGACAAATAAAACACTTTCTTTTATAGCGAAAAAACAACAACAACTCGAATGCGCCTACACTGAACTACTGGGTACCTTACTACCGTACTATAACAAAAACAAAAATTGTTATATATTCGGAGAGTGGATTTGTTAGCGGCACTTGGCAAGGTCTTATGTCAATCACTGTCAACGCAACGCGACAGACGGACGTCAACTACTACACAAACAACAAGAAAAACAACCTGAAAGTAAAATGAATTACCCAAAACAGGGAACTAACAGAAGCAACAACAGCAGCAGCAGGTATGGCACCAAAGGTAGCAACAACAAATATTGCATTTTCTCTAAGCTTCCAGCAGCCGTGATTTATTTCGGCGCATTTTGGGTATTCCTATGCACTATTTGGCATCTTGTTGGTAACAAATAAGCATATCGCCTGCTACAACAATGCTGGGGAAACAGTAATTGTAACACACAGCCGCTAAGCGCTAAGCGCCAAACACCAACAACACCAGGGCGACAACAAGAGCAACGAGCCTTGGTTGCCGCCAGTAGCCGGTAGTCAGCACCTTAGCGGCTATAATGATGGCAATAAAAAGGTATACCTTCAGAGCTTCTTAAGCAAATCCCAACAAAATGGGCAATAACAGCAACAAGCAAGCATTGAGCGGAAAAATCAGTTTGTGGATTTATCCGGGTGAAAAGTGGGAAAAAAAGAAAAACAATAAAGGAAATCTTACAACAACAACAAAACAAGAGATTGTTTGGCGCTGAAAAGAAATTTAAATCTATAAAATTAGAGGATGGATGGGGAGCGGTGCTGCTCACGTCCCACCATTGTAGCGGAAAACATAGTAACAAGTGTAACAAATGCTTCGGCGCCAATGTAGCAACTGATGCTGATGTTGTTGTTGTTGTTGTTGTTGTCATTGTTAATACTATAGCTATTGACAGAACTAATGTCTTCACAGAGTGCATAAAAGCGACAATACTGCCGTAGCGTCCTCATGGCCCGCAGTGTGGGAAGGAGGTGCGGCTGTCGGTAAAATATTTGAAATTTTTTTATTATTATTATTTTTTTTTTTGCATTCGAATCTCGCTTGTTCATTCATATTAAACAATAAGAAAATAAATTACACAAAACAGACGTGCTCCTAATTTACGAACACGAAACCGCGAGAAATGCAGCAGACTGTGCAACAAAGAGGCATCGGGCCGTCAAGGAGAGAGCGGCCGATCGAAGTGAGTGCTGAGCAAAGGGAAGAGGAAAAGCACTGATGCATCCCAAGCGGCTATTTATGCTTGAAGAGCTTGAGGACCGTACCTGTTGTGTTGTTGTTTTTCTTGGAGTTGCTGCTGTTTGCCGCCACCGCCGCCACCATCGCCAATGAAGACGACAATAAAGGTGATGAAGGCGACTCACACAAATGATGAAAAATTCAAAGCACGCGAGCAGCTCGAAATAAATACATTTTTCGTTGAAAATGCAAAAAAAAAAAAAATTCCCACAATCATTACAACAATAGAGTGATTTAAGTTGTTATAGAAGCGTAGTAGAAGCTCGCTATGCAGAAAGAAAAAATTAAAAAAAAAAAAAAAAAATTGAAATAAATATGGAACCACTAGGCACTGCTTTGTTTTTGTTTTTATTAAAGTGAAAGTCAGTTCACATAAGTTCAGGATGGATGACTTTGTCGCTGACTTCCACAACGCAAATTCAAGAGCCTCCACTCAGCAACACACACACACACACACACACACACACACACACACACATACACTTCACTCGCTCACTCAGTCACCCGCAGCTTGTTAAGCGCAAAGGTATAATAAAATGGCAGCAGCACTCGCAACACTTTTGTTTAGCACTAATAACAATAATAATGCGAAATTGGTGCCAACTAAAATTGAAAGCAAAAGGAAGAGCGAAAAATAAAACAGCGAAAATAAATTCCTAAAAGACAGCGAGTACGAGTAGTACTTTGCCGCTTGCATGTTTAGACTGTAATAATCAGAGATTATCTACATTAATTTGCAATTACTATGCTTGCAACATGAATGAATGCATATATGTATGTATGTATGCATAAAGACATGTAAGAAAGTTGTAGCGGAAGACAAAGTATTGCTTGGTGAAGACCAAAACGTCAGATCTCGGGCCCGAGGTCAATCTTTGAGCAAGTATCATATTAAAACTGGGATCGCAAGAGCATACTTTTCTCAGTTACAGTTGCTTTCAGCATTTGCCCAATAAGATGAAGTTGGCTCTCATCTATAGTAAATCTTCTATAAAGTTTTGAAACTTTAAAACCTTCTATCCCGACTCATCAAATATTGTCATCATCCACGCTTTTGTGCGGACAGGAATGTGTGCAAATTGTAGAGTTTGGTTCAATTCGTCGAGAGAGAGTCCACAGTAGCAGCTGTTGCAAGAAGTGGCTCTGCGTTGGATATCAAGGCTCATATTGTTATTGTTGTTGATGCTGGTTTCTATATAGAAGAAATTATCAACTCACCCGACTTCAAAGGTATGAATGCGGTACCTTAACAAAATTTCTGTGCAAAATCAGGTCCTCTTGTGTTCCAAAAATAAGCAAACGAAGGCGTTTGCTGGTATCACTTTCCCACAATATTTAATATTCCCTGCATCAAAGCTGCTCATCACTGCAAGAGCTCCATGTCAGAAAGCTCCGGTTCCATTTCTAGCTATTCTATTATTTTAAATAATAATTTTTTTGATTTTTTTTTTTATCAAAAAACTCCCATACCTATACATACATATCGTTTATCATGGTAAATTGGACATTTAAAGCATAGTTTTGTAAAACCACTCAACTCACTCGAGTTTCGAATTGATTAAGTAATTGTAATTTTAAAATGTTAATATGGGAGTAAATACCTTAAGTTATTGTACATACACATTTAGTTTCAGTTAATTAAAATGAGTGCACGCATATTTACAAATACATAATTTTTTCAAGGTCTTTCTTGGTAGTGCGTGAGTAGCATACAAACACATAACCATGCATGGGTTTGCCTTGCCTTTCTGATACATTAGCAATTCACTAAATGCCTTTCATTCAAAATTTACTTATCTTTTTTGATTCTTCTTTATTTTTGTACGCATGAGTTGCAACTTTTATTTTGAGCTTTTATGCAATCATTCGGCAAAATGATTAATCCGATATGCAATTATGTGATTAATTTAGTTTTGCACTTCATACATATCACTTCAAAATCTACCTGAATTAGGCATTAATTGAAGGTCTTAAGAATGGAAAGGTGATTTTAAGTAAAGAAAAACAAATATATACAATTGGATACGTCAGGAGCACATGGTTTTTAGCTGCACTTTAAAATTAACGTATATACATATTTAAATATACATAAATGACATTCCATGCACGGATGAACAAGGCAAAGTTTTTAGGCTATTTATGAACAAGAAAATTAACTGGAAAGACAACTTTGATACATCTTGTACACCCGTAAAACGTAGCTACTGGGCTTATGTTCAACGAGAGGGTACTAAAAACAGAACTATCATATTCAGCATCTTAGTAGGATGTCAGACTGCAGGACCAACACCCGTCGAGTATACCATTGAAACACCTGAAAACATTTGAACTATAAGAGTATGCTTTAAAGTACTTCGCTCGTCAAATTTTTAGAACACGAATTGCCGGAAATCTGGGAAATTTGACCCAGATGGGTTTGAAATTTACAAAGGGTTAAGGCTATTGTTTTTTAGATATACTTTTTAATAAAGATGAGGAAGACGAGGATATTATCTCTCATCTGCTTTGGGGGACCTCGCATTGAGCATGTTAAGGTTTAGCTATTTCGAAACTCCTTTTAATAGCAAAATTAGAGAAACGATGAGGACGGATATTCGCTGCAATTTGCCGTAACTATTAAAATACTCAGAAGAATACAAGTAATTTGCCTGTCTCCTCACGGATATGCAAAAGCAGCTCAGCAAAACAACTCAAAGAACCAACTGGAAAACAAAGCAAATTTCCGCACGATGCTAACGTTCGCACATGAGGAGGAGAAAAATACTTGAACGGCCTGCAACTTAATTTCGTTGACCTAGAATCGTTAACCTAGCGTTCAAAGCTCCTACCAAACAAAAGCAAAGAGTGAGTGTTTGACGGACTGACTTACAAAGCGCCACCGCAACATTTCTGTACCTCTTAATATGCTTTTCATTTCGTTTTTCCTCTTTTTAGTGAACATAACTGCTGACAATTATGACTTTAAAAGCAAAACTTGGCTTAAATGCCCACCGCATGGCTTCTAGTGAGTGCTGTTGATGTGTGCACCCGCATTTTGTATTGTTGATGAAGCTAATAGTGGGTTTCGACTCAGCGGGACTTTAAGAACAAATACATTTTTGGAACATGTTAAAATTGCTTTTTTTTTGTTTTAGATATTGTTATTGCTAACATATAATAGGGTGGGAGGAACAAAAAACATTGGGAAAGATTTCGTAGAATTTGTTTTTGTAAGTTCTCCTGTGGTCAACATAAATGACTAAATATTTAAAAACAAAATAAATACCTATTCCGCTATATTTAATAAATTAAACTTTACTTTCTGTTTTTACAAATTGGACGTTGGGCACAGTCAGCTCGATAAATTAGGGCAGCCCAATATTTCCATTTCCTTGTACCTACATATTCACTCATGTACAATTTGTTGCAGACATTTGTCGCCGATGTTGAATGCATTGAAGCTTATCTCTCAATTTGTGTTCGCAACACAAGTTCGTAGAATTACCGTAATAATTGTATTACAAGTAATGTGCCCCAGAAACGCGCCCATTGCAGCTGCGTACATATTTTAAAGTAATTTTTACAAGTACTTTGTTTTCATTTTTGCTCATAATTTTTGTTGCTATTATTCTTTATTATTGTTGGACTTTTAATGCCAGGAAGCACGTTCTTGAATTACTCCCAGAGCCTTAGCCTATTATTCATAATTTCTGTAATTTTCATGTTGTTAATTTTACTTTTTTCAAAAAGAGTTCCGAAAAGTAGGTTAAGAAAACGCAAGTGGATATCTATAAGTACATATGTACATATGTAATAAACTACTTACTTACCTAGTTAGTGAGCTAAGTAAGTAGATTGCCAGTTGCTAAGACAAACAATATCTGCAGTGGGTTGAATTCCAACAGATGATTAGTATGAATATTGAGTGGATAGAGAGGAACTGGCATGAAAATTCAATGTTTTTAGGAAAATTATTAAAACATAGTATAGAAAGTATAACACATAGTGAAGTAAAGTCAAAAATCAGAGTTAGTTTAACAACTTCTTGATTTATTCACTTTATTTATTTTATTTATTAAAAAGTTCTTTTCAATTGTTTTAAAAATATATATCGAATTGATGCTTTCTGCGAACGACATCACAGAATATCTGATACTAAATATAACATTAACAAAGTCAATGCTCGCGGAAACCAAAATGGTTTATTTTTTCATTTAAAAAGTAAAAAAATTTTATGACTCATAAACTTACAAGCTAGTCAATTAAGTACAAATATAAGTAAATAATTTTCCCATACAATGCAATTATGCAATAATGAGATTTTTTTACTTTTTTACTATATAACGGTATTGCACAACAAATTCAAAAGAAGCGTGAAAATTGTAAAAAAAAAAATTTATCGAACACCAAATTACTACAACTTCCGACTTCGAATATCGTCTTAAAAAGTTCATTGACATAGTATTATAACATTTAATATTTAACTGAGAGAAATTACGAAATTACATTTTTAGCTCCATATAATTTTCAAATTAATTTGGGAATAAGTTTAACACATACGTGTATATTTTCATGAATATTTAATACACAGGGCAATGAATTCAACAGCCAAATACATACATACATACGTAGATATGTAGTTTTACAAAACAAGTAGCGATTTTTTTTCTGCCACATACACTGTTAACAACTTAATTAAAAATTATTGAACTGAATTTAATGAACTTCATAAATAGAGATAGCGTAGTGCAGTTACCTGCCTATATATATATATATATATATACATACAAAACAACATATACTCACACCCACTTTGGCACAGTGTGTAATTGGGTTATTGTTGTCAGACCTTTTTGTCGGCATATTTTCTGCATCAATGCGTTAATATAAGTATTACAAATTATTTTATATTTAGTCGTGTGTTTGTATGTGCTTACGAAGGCAACAACTTTTTATACACTTTAATTACAACGCGTTGGGAAGCCGCAAAGTTTAGATAATTGTAGTGTTAACTTCAGCCAACTATGACCATCGGCACTGCATAATCGAATGGTCGGTAATGGTTAAGCTACTCATATACTCAAATAACAGTGAGAAAATAATGTTTACGGATGGATAATTTTATAAGTGTTATGAATAAGCAAATAATTAAAATATTTTGTTTTATTTTATTTATTTTTTTATATTTCTATTATTTTATTACAATATAATAATAATAATAATAATTATTGTTATTATTATTATTATTATTATTACTAGATATTATACTTTTTTGATACCTTTTTATTTTATTTAATTTATTTTATTTATCATATTTAATTTCACTTTATTTGAATTATTTAATTTTTTTATTTCATTAAATTTTTTTATTTATCTGATTTTATTATTTAAAAATTTTTATATATGACTTTATTATATAATATTTATTGTATTTATTTATATTGGTAAATTTGAAAAAAAAACCTTTAATAAGTTTTATATTTTCTAAAATTTTCTAGATGAAAAAGGATTTAGAAATATACACTTAAACCACACACAATAGTCAATTTAGCAGTTAAATTAATTACTTAATTTCCGTTTTTCATATTATAATTTTTTCCTACCATTTTTTTGGACACCTCTTTGTTATCGCACACATCAGATTTTATCTTCGTCACTTCTTTGTCTGCGTCGGAAATTTTGCATTGTTTCATTTTGGAATAGGCTTTCATTGCTACTTGCTATTGTATTCATTTTATTATAATGAAAAGCAAATAAATTAAAATTTTTAAGTATTACAGGTTTTGCGCGAAGGCGCAGAGGGAAGTGAACAAGAAACTAAACCTTAAGCTGGTAAAACAAATTAATTAATTCCACCTCTAAAGCAAGAAAAAAAAATTTAACAACGTGTGTAATAGAAATGAAGTAAAAAAAAAACAATTGTAAAATTGACTTTTTTCGTAATAGTTTGCAAAAACTCATATCGAAAATAAAAATAAAAATTGAAATGAAATATATGCAAGCCATAAAAGCGGCAAAAAATGTAAACCGCACATACATACATACTTTCACCTACACAGTTGAAAGAAAATAAGAAATAATAATGATATACACCAACAATAGCATAAGTAAGAGAAATCCATACACCAAATAAAGCTTAATCATTTATACTTATATAAAATTCGTATTTATTTATGATTTCACAACCAAAAATATGGCCAACATCATCAGATTACACTTCATTTTACGCCAATTTTGGCAAATGATAGAAAGTATTATTATAAATACTATTAAATACTAATTCCAATAAATTGCAATGGCTTCCAGTGAAGTTTTATGTGTGCGGGTATTAATACAATAACAATAAAATGTTAATTAGGCAATAATTTTTTTTTTCCTCCACAACCAACATACATAAATACATACTTATTTTTATACAAATTTTTAAGGTTGCAGAAGGAGTTAAGGAAATAAATTGATATCATTGTAGTGGAAAAGAAAACCGTTAAGCGTTGTTAAATATAATCGATTTTTGAGTAAATTGTGATACTTTTAAATCATAATTGCTTTTAAAGGCTTAGGAATATTTTCTGAATCACGTATTTTTATAAATATTAGGAAAAGTAAATAGAATGCAACAATTCAGAAACCGTAGCTCCAACATAATAATGAGATTCTAATTTTTAATAAAAAAATATATATGTATTAGTGAAAATTTAAAATAAATGTAAGTAAATTTCAATGGCCCGGTCTCAAATCTGTATAAAAAATAAATATCAATTGTTATGCTGAAAGAAGTGCTGAGAAATTAAAATATGACCAATAGAGTTCTAGAAACCTTGAAAAGTACATAATATTTGTTTTGTTATTTTAAAATAAAGAAAATCAATATTTCGATCCTTCTACTTTAAATAACTAATTTGTTAAATATACTTTATTTTATTAAAAAAAATGCGTCAAGTTTCATAGTAGTTCAATATTTTTTGTTTTCAGTAGTTTATATTAATATTTCCCATGGGAAAATTATATACATATGTACATGAATCACACAAGAAATACTAATTGGCTGATACACAACATAAATACGTGGGTAGCACAACAACTAACCTGTTAAGATCTGGTAATTTCAAACAGGTGGGTGTGTGGGAATTTTTATCTCAAAAATTGTATCCTTTAAAAAAATTTAATTTTTTTACACTTTTCTCACCATTCCGCAGAGTTGAACATGCTAATTTCGTTTATCTATTATCATGTCAGCAAATTTAAAATATTTCGCATAAAATACATAGTTATTATATACATACTTACATACATGCATATCAACATATGCCTGGAAAATGTTCACATGCCTTACCATTTTTCTCAAATAAATTTTTATTTGAACCAAATAACTCTAGGCATGACAATTACTCACAACATATAGATATTTTCAAATAATATATATATATTTATATATATACTCGTATTTGTATGTAGCGTGCTGTGTGTGAAGTGTCTCATGCTGCTGCTGCAACACCAATTGCTGTTGCCTGCCGATCTCGTTGCAGATAAACCAAATTTAAAACTAAACTATCTATCGCCAAGCAATTAAGGCCAATTTAAAGCAAATTTTTATTTATAAAACATTGGAACCAATGGACATAACTGGGCTACGAGTGCCGGCGACAAGCCTAACATGAAAAACAGCAACTGCTGCTGTTGTTGTAATGCGACAATTATGTGGCAAAGTCTGAAACAGCAACAAAACATCAACAAAAGCATGTGTAACGGACGCTAGCAGCAGCAGCAGCAGCAAAAGTGATGGCAACAACAAAAATATATGAAAAATCTCCAACGGCAAAAATTTTCCTCAAAATATGTTCGCGGAAACTTCAAGCAGCTGTTCAAAATTCTCTGCTACATACTCGTCACACTCTTACATACGTCAAGAAATATTAATAACGGTGTAATTACTGTCGTTTTGTATCACAAGCGTTGTTGTCAACCAAATATTAAAATGTTTAGTTAATAATTTTTTTATATTATTTATTGCCTTCCAGATATCCACTAACATTCTGAAATTATGACCTATCACCGAATACATAGTATTTATCCACACATATACATATACTTACGTAAATTCCATTGGCTACAAATAATTCGAAAAAAAAAACGAAAGAAACTGAATAATTAGAAATATTAATTATTGCAAATTCACTTTTTTCCTGCTGTTGACAAGCTATTTCCGTGCTTTTTTGCTTATTACAACAACACTTGTTTTTCAGTTCCTACAATGGGGTTTTTCTTGCACCAACGCTTGCAGTCTTGCGCTTATCACAACCAATTGTCGTTGCTGCAGCAAGCTGTGGCGCTACTTTTTAAGCGTGCATTTTTCCTTCATAAAATTTATTGGTTTTAAATTGTCTC
Organism: Neoceratitis asiatica; assembly: GCA_030068015.2. Classification (NCBI taxonomy): domain Eukaryota; kingdom Metazoa; phylum Arthropoda; class Insecta; order Diptera; family Tephritidae; genus Neoceratitis; species Neoceratitis asiatica. The sequence continues at coordinate 92,244,864 of CM061526.1, forward strand.
GGCAAATGGTGGTGTTTTTGTTTTTATTGATTTGACGCCAGACAAATTAAATTTTCATTTCAAAACAGGCGGATATGTATTGAAATAACTGAGAAGTAGTGCAATTGATGCTGATGCAATTTCCATAAATGAATTCTAAGTAATTGAGATTGTCTATAAATTTGATTGTTTTCATAACTCAAGGCTCACGATGTTGGGTAATCGTCTCATGTTTGCAACAGTTGTGACTTTTGCCTCTCAGAACTGCAATGAGAATTCTAGATCTCCATCTTTTTCCAAAATATTGAATTCGCTAATTATTGGGGTTATTCGATGCTAATCGATAGAGTCTCGAAAGGCAGATGCAATGAATTTTTTATGAACGTATTAGTTTTACAATTGTTCAGTATTTAATCAATATTTATGGGTAAGTATGAGTTAAACTTTTTTTTATTATTCTGCATGCCGATTGCGTATAGTAATTAAATGGTTCCAATATCGAAACATTTAACGAAACCAGCGAAACAGAATTTCTTCTCTCTACACCATAGAGAGTGGAAATTAATTTGATTTGGCCTTAAGGGGAGTCTTAAATTGTCTGTCTGTTGACCCTTTTCTATCTCTCACTTCAGTTTTAGTCTCTTCCATAAATTAATAATCACTTCACACTGCAATATAAATTGTTACTCATCTGGAATAAAATATTGCTCAGCATAGTGTATTGCGCTAAGCCTGAAGCGCTGTAACACTTACCCAGTTTTAAAATTACAGCTGCCTAATAAACCAAAACGCATGGAAAATGTCATGCGGCAGCTTGGATCTTACCACTAATCTTCGCCTACTCAAAACAAGTAAAAAAAAAGAAAAAAATTAGAATAATGAATTTTGCTTCAGTAAGCGCGCTTTAAGTGCATTGAAGCTTTGTTTTTTTCGTTTTTGTTTAGAAACTTTCGTCTAAGCTTAGCCAACGGCTACAAATCAGTTGCCCAGCTGGTCTGTTCACCAGCACGCGCTCGTCGGCCAGTTGCTAGTTTTTCGCCTTTTGTATTATTCTCTAGCTTAATTAAGAATGTTGCTGATTAAGCCAGTAATTGTGGGTCGCTTGCGCGTTGGTTTTTATTATTTCTATTTTTTTCTTTAGTTTTTAATGACCGGTTGACAATAATTCGTTATGCTGTGCCGATTCTTTTAGGCATGCCCATGGTTTATTTATTTATTTATAATTTTTTGGTTTTTTATACTTTTTCCTTCGCATTAGAAGGCAATGAATGAAATATGAAAGAAAATCTAAAGTTCGATTGTGCGCATGCGCAACATCGTGACGTTTTCTTCCATTTATTTTGTTAAGTGGGGATAGATGACTAAGTTTAAATACTACTGTGGTGCGTTTCTTAAAGTTCTTTTATCAGTAGATCATACGGAGAAAATATTAATTTAACTATAATAATTAATACTTAATATTGAAGAATTTAAACAAATAAATTTTTGTACGGTATATAATGGAATAATTGCTTATATGTAACTTTTTATTTGTAATAGTTTGTACAGGCCTCTACAAGCATTCATTTCCACAGTCCATTTAATTGGACTAAATTTGCCTACTTCTCAATACATTTTATTTTTTCTTTTGGACAAAGAATCTCCAAAAACTTAAAATTTATTTTTATTTACATGAGAGCAGAGAGAGTGTTAAGAAAGTTTGTATAGAATCGGCATTCGTACTTTCGTGTCTAAACATCCATAACTACATATGTTTGTATATTCAAGCTTTCATTTTTAAACTCCGAACATTGCTGGTGGCTATTTGCTTACACTCAAACGCATTAAGCAGACAGACGGCTTAACGTCATTGTAACACTTTCCAACAACAAAACATTGCCATCCGGCGCACTCAATCTTTGATTTAACCATATTTCTTGGTCATGGTCGGTGCGTGCGCACGACAAGTGTTTCCCCCAACAAACGTTTTCATTACCGACTTTCCACGAGAATGTGTCTACGGATTTTCTAAATAAGCCCGTGAGTGCTATTGAGTAATTGCTTGGTCTCTCGGTCGTTTGGAGGCTGTCTAGTGTTGGCAGCAGCAAGCATCTGTCAAATGGTCACTTACTTAGGAACACACTACTACTAGCCACTGCTGATGCTACTGCCGTTGCACGCATCCAATGTATACTAGATTTTAATTGGAAGAGTAAACAAATGAAATTACACACACCGCTGTCAGCGGCTCACACACCAATAAACGAACCGAAAGCGGAGTTACGCACTTACCCACTTACCAGCACTGGCTTAAGCATGTCGTGCGACAAGTTTTTATTAAAACACACATTCGTATATATGTATGTATGTAAATTTTAATGTTTTTTCTGCTTTTTTAAACGTTTTCTTTGCACTTTTCTACAATTTCCTTACATGGTTTTGTTCATCCAGTTTTGTTTAGCTCACTTTGAGTTTCAGCTGTTACAGATGGTTTCTTGTCTCTTAACTTGTATACCTTTCAAGAAATTGTATTGTGGAATGTGGACATAAAGGGGCATTTTTGTAGCTAAGTTATACAGCTGATAACTGATATCTGATATTGGATCACAAAACTTTCTAAAATAAATAAATCCAATACAAAAGTATAATAAAATCGGACGAGTATGGATATAGTCACTACCAGATATGACTTTGAGTTAAAACTTCATATTTAAATTTAATAGGATTTTAAATCAGTTTTATATGATTTTACAATGAAAAGAGGGTACTTTAAGCCAAAAATTAACATAGATTTCAGTCATGAAAGGCATAAAATTTTATTTCTTGGAATGCCATCTTTGCATTTACTTCGCTTTGCTTGCTTGTGTTTTGGTGTTGTTGTAGTTTTGTTGTTGTCTATTTGTTGTAAACGTGTTAGCTTCTTGCAATTGTGCGTTTCTAAGCCGAAGCTAAGTCAAAATAGCCTTCAGCAGCAGAACTTTTATTTTTTTCCCAACAAGTGTGTGTTTCTCATATGTGAGTTACTTTTGTGTATGAACTTGCATGCATGTACATACGTGCATACGTATGTATTTCTATCTCTATCTATGTGCATTCGTTAGTTCGTTGTGCCAGTTACAATTTTGGTGATTTCTATTTCCAACGACAACTTGGCGAAAATGGTCATTGACCATTTTTCAGTATGCCTCAAGGCCTCTCACTGTGACGCTCACATACGAACACACTTGTATAGGCAATTTCGTATGTACATACGTACCTACACTTGCACGCAGCTCAATGGATTTGGTTTAAACTTTTTCTTTATTATCAAGTTTTTTCTTTTCAAATATTTATTTTAGTTATTGGCGGTTCGCAAGTTTTTACTCTTAATTGATCTTGTATTTCTCTCTTATTCTTCCTTTTCGATATTTTCTTTTCTAATTTCACTAATTTTGTTTATTTTTAACTTTTCTCGATGAGATCTTTGACTTTTCCAGCAATTAGCACGAATGTAGAAAGCTGTTTGTTGCTAGAATGAGTTTATTTATCAAAACTCCGCTCAGAACTAAGTAAATTATTTATTCAGTTCATTAAGTGGTTGCTTTTATGTGTTGAGTTTCGTTGAAAATGGAAGTGGTAGAGTAGAGTGCCCTATATGGAATCCAAAGGTAATATACTGTCTTCTTACTTTACTCATGAATTTTTATGAAACATTACGGTAATTATTTGATTTTTCAAATTTACATATATACAGTTCTAAGAATATTATTTTCTTTCTTATTTCCGGTCAAATTAGACAAAAAATAAGAGTAAAGTTACATAAATTCCCACGAAGCTGAAAATCGGTAAGATTGTTTAAAATACAATTAAAAATTAAATTGGAAAGTTTCCCAACTTTCCCCTGTAAGGAAAAATTTTTATTCAAGGCCAAAGGTCAAGAAATGAGTTTTTCGCGATTTTCAGCAAAATTGTAAGTTTTATCATAAAAATACCTCAGACAAAAATTGTAGATCATAAAATTATCTACAAAAAATGTATCAAGACTTATTTTCCTACGGGTTTTTGAGATATAACGATTCAAAAAGTTGTGAAAGTTGTAATCGTTTCCACGCCACCTATGAGGTAGTGTACTTATCGCCTTTTTTAACGTGGTTTCCCCAGTAGGCCTATTACACGGGTCACTGGTGGTCCTGCTTTATTTTAAACTATTGAAAAATAGTGTATATTAGTAAAGATTGAAAAGATAAAAGCATTAAGTTTTATATGAACGACGGTAAAAAAGCAAAATTAATCTATCAAAAAAAAAAAAAAAAAAAAAAAAAACTTTAAGGGAGACTCAATTACTAAATTTTAGCTCTTGATCCTGCTCTCAAAAAGTTTACATTATTTGGCGATCAGATTTAGCATATATACAAATAGTTCAATTATAAGGGCAGAACAGGTGTACACCTGAAAGGACTCTCAAGCAGATATAACTGCTGAATTGGATAAAAATCTACAAAACTTGGATTGCTATAAATTTATTTACTTTCATACTGATATTTAATGTACCATTTGAAATAGATTAAATAAAGTCTCGTCAATTAATATCCAGACATGAACATATTTAAAATTTGTTTCACTAGTCCAAAACTCTCGCTCCAAGGGTAATTGTGTATTCATTGAAAGCTTTTCTAATACAATTTAACTAACGGTATTGTTTCATTATTTTTATTTTTCCTGCCGTACTTAATTTTTCTTTTTAATTTATTTATACATATGCATCTATCTGTATGTGTGTTAGGCATACCATCGGTAGCTCAAGGTAAACTTTATTTCCAATTATAATTTTTTCAGGTTGTTAGACTACTTTTCCTTTTAAGGTTAAACTTTCTGCACACATTTGTACATATTTACATAAATGAGTGAATGACAAACGGACTTCTCCATCCAGTTCATTGTTCATTTTTAATGTGAGATTTCGTCATACAAATCGTACACTTTGCATTGCGCTAAAAGGAAATTTATGCAAAAGAGCAATGCAAATTAGAGTAAAGAAAATATTCATAATGAATGAAAGCTGAAATAATGCACTGAAAAATTACGGACATGCTAAGGCAGTAAATATTTATATTTTCAGGACTAAAAGTAATTAATAAAAGCAAATCTATGCTATTTGAATTTCAAATAAAAAAGGTTAAGTAAGGTAATATTAAACAGATACTTTCACTTCCTAAAATTCAGTAAATTATTTTTAAGTTTCGAGAAATGATGGAAGAAATGAAGCATATCTAAAGAAATTGGTAAATTTATCAACATTTTTCAAATTTATATATTATTTGCTTTGTTTAAAGTGATTTCAGTTCCATGGTGGCTTCATGAACGAGCTTTCTGGATTATTATTTAAATTAATTAACAACAATTGAGATGAACAACGTAAAAGTAAAATTCAAAGGCTTTATACCACTTAAAATCGGTTCATCAAAACACTACAGAAACTTTAATATTTAAAATAAATCCACTTTTGAAAATATGTTCGAATTTTTGTTGTTGGTTTCGAATTTCGAAGCTTGGCATTCAGAAACTCTTCAGAACAAATTAACTTTTATTTCTAAAGTATGTGTAACCTCCAAAGTAAGTGCTCGCAAGGAAGTTAATTCTTATTAGTATCTAATAATACAACTGAAACTAGTACTTAGATACCACTCTTGATATTTTGTGGTCAGTAATAACATACTTCCAAATAAATCCAATTTTACACTTTTTAATGATTCGTTCTGTGTTTTTCTAAACTTCAATTTTCTACTAAGTGTTTACAAACATAAGTATATAGCGTAACTGTGCTAGTGACCGAACGAATAACTTTTTTTCAACTTCATGTTCAATTTTCTTGCATACTACTAATGATGTCAAAATATTTTATATCAATTCAGGACTTTTGATTAATTCTGTGTCGACTAAGAATGACAAATTTTAAAAATATAATTTTTTTATTTTTCTTTAAGTTATAATTGGTAAACAAGTCATCAATTCTAGTAACCGGAAGCTTTTTAAGGGGTTATGCCACTCTGGAAGGCCACAAAATAGTCCTTTTTTGAGTTTTTTTTCTCCGGTAAAACTATTAAATAAATCTAATTTTTGACAGAAGGCATTTATTACACATATAATTAACTGTTTATAAAGATTTTTTAAGAAAAATTAATTTAGAAATGGCAGCTATACAGCGTTCTCCCTAGTATGTCTCCATTTTCTTCGGGAACCGCGGTCATACACACATCTCCTGTAATTTTTTATTTAATAAGAACTGTTTCTGCTTGTAAATAGAAATAGCAACAGAAATACGTAGGATTTGTTCAATATATGCATTTTTCACAAAATGGCGGGTCTCTAAAGGGAAAAGAAACATTTTGGGATAAAAAACTGTTAAAAATTTGTTAATAAAAAAACTATACAAGAAAAGAAGATAGTGTATTTCTGAAGATGTCCAAATTTCAAGTGAATCGATTGTAAATTGTTTCAGTTGTGTTTCTGATCAATTTGAAAAAAGGGGTTTCGAGATGAACGCGTTTAAAGTTTTGAGTAGGCTCCCTGCCGACCGGACGGCCTTCAACTACAGAACGAAAATGGGGCATTTAGAAATTTTTATCTGTCATAATCTTTCGGGATAATATTTCCGAGACCATAATGTATCAATTGAAAGAAAACAAAAACCATTTTCGGAAAATTCTAGAGTGGTCTAACCCGCAAATGTGCGGAAAAAAATCCAGTAAGCGGACACCTATTTAGTAGTAATTTTTACTGAAAATTTATGAAATTCATTAAAAATAAATAAATAAATATACTTTTAAATATATCTATTATATATTTTATATATTTAAAAAAAAAATAAACAACTTATTTATGACGAGCTCCAGGGTATCCCTACTGCTTACTCGTCAGATGCCGTAAGATTCACAGAATATTAATATAATTTTAAATTATTTTGTGTTTAGTGCACCTAAAAGTAAAGGAGTAGATCATCGCATTTACCTTCCTAGGGAAGGAGAGTATTTTCGGCACAGCTAATTAAAAATATATATGTAAAGGGGGGAAGTAGTACCTCACCACGACCTTTCGAGAAGAAGAATAGTTACTCATCGCCTCTAAAAAACCGATCTGATGTATATGAGGAGGGGAAGTAGCCCATCGCATTCTGACCGTCCATTTTTGACCATATTCATAAAACTTTTCTTTTTTGTGTGAAATTTGAGTTTGGATTCAACTTGCAAGATGACTCTGATATTTTTCGCTTATGGAGTCTATATACCAGCTTTGCGAACGTTATTTTGGATATGCTAATTTTTTGGTATTATTTTGAACTCGTTTTACTTCGCTTACAAATAATTACATAATTAGTTTTAATATAAATTTAAATTAAATATGACGTACAGAGTTAAAAAGCATGCTGTCCAGAACAGCCGATTCTATCATAAAAAAATAAGTTTTTTTTTTTTAAACAAAATTTGTATTCCGAATTAATTATACATTAATTATCTCCAATACTATATACTATCGAATTCATTTATGAGAATAATAACAGAATTCTTCATTTCAAAATTTGTCTTCCAATAACAAAAAAATAACTTTTTCACACTTCGCTCTAGGTACACCAAGTAAATCCATTTAAACCAAGACAGTGAGGAAGTAAGATTATTAATGAATTTGTGCTTCGATTACACATATGTTTGATACAAAATTGCTAACATTTTTCTTAAAAAAAAAAAAAAAAAAAAACTTATAATGTGGTGTCCGCTCACTAGCACACTTACCCATATGTATGTGGCCGCAATAGGAAAATGGAAAATATTTTCCCACAGAAGAATAACATGATAAGAGGCGGAAGAAGAAATAAAAAGGAATAAGAATGAGTGTAAATTGTTTTCATTTCCTATTTCCTGAGATTAACTCTTTCAAGCAGTTAAACTAAGCTGCGAATATTCGAACGGGAGAGGAGTAAATGAGACTTAAGTGAAGTGGAATTAGAAATCAAATGAAAAGGAAAAGTTCTAAAATTAAATACTCCGGAAAGCCCCTTATAGTTTTTACACATTCTTTTCCTTAAGTCATTGTTTGTATTTATTTTTCCTCATTTCTTCTTTGCTGCCTTATTCGCTTATGTTTTGCTGAATAAGACGCCCATGCGTCTAGTTATGCCGCATTTAACACTTGAGCTGTTGAGCTGAGCAGAATTGGCTTACAATCACATATTCTTAAATGCATGTATGTCCCACATATACACACTCACTTACAGCCATATATTTGATAACTTAGTGCCAGCAGTCCAAAGATGGCATGCCGGAAAGAGGTTGCCGGGGGTATTCACTCACTCACCTCAAGCTGTTGACTAAAATCGTACTATTTCCGTTGTGTTGTAAGCCGCTTAGTGTTGATTTTTTATTTGCGTTTTTAATTTTTGCATTTGGTGCGATTCCATGTATTGGTTATTCTGTTTTTAGTGCCATACTGAGCGCTTATTAACTTTGGTTTGAGGTAGGCTCTTGCCCACACGCTTTGATTATGATTTCAAGCACTTAATGGATTAAAATATGAGTGTGAGGGTATTGAAATTGCTGTTCGTGAAAATTGTTAAATGTTCTTACGACACTTTTTTTCGAAATCAATTTTTTCGAGGGAAGCGGAATTCACTCATGTAAATAATATTTCAATGGTATTATATTTCGATAAATTTGAAGTAATTTAAATTTTTATTAATCATCAAATTCGTGATTCGGTCTCAAATCGGTGTTCAAATTATTACAGAATTTTTTTTTCTCGGATGGTTTAATGTAAACGAGAAAATAACATTTTTTGCTTCAAAGCTAGTGAAATTTGGTTTTTTTTACTTGTTTTGCATTATTTGCAACAACACACATACATAAATCATTTAAATAAATTGGCAACACCAGTGCGAATCACTGACCGGAACAACAGCACGCTGCGTTGGGACGGCAATCACCAACGTTCACGGCCAATTTCTGGATTCTGATTGCTGATACTGAAAGCACAAGACTCTGAAGCAATCTCTTTTGGTAAAATTAAAAATTCATATTTTTTGCTTTAATAAAAATAAAAAAATATTTAAAAAAAAACAGTTGTGCCAGTTTACATTTTCTTTGATAATTTTTTCGAAATTCAAACACACTCAGTTACACAAATCTAGCACAATAACCGTTTGCACATTCGCCGGTTTAACAACAGCAGTATTAACACGTACATACGAGTATGCATGTATATTAATATATGAAAAAAGCAAATCTGCTCGAAATATTCGCATACACATTTCCCGTTTTTAACATCCGCAACGCATCGACAACGAATTCCAACTGTCCGCTGCAAACGCAATCAATGTATGCACAAGTGCAGTGCAGTAGACGGCTTATTTACGCCGGCGTTGCTGCAGCAATTCGTTGTTCAACAGCGCCGAGCGAATGAGTAGCAAACGACGATTGCATTGCGAGTTCGAGTGAATTGTGGATGCTAAGTTTAGGCTGCAATTTTCAGCGAACTGATTTTTTCAGTCAAAAGCGGGCAAAAGTTTCATAAAGAAATGCAAGCAAAAATTGGCAAAAGTTCAGAGCTCAGACCGTTAAGGTAGAAGAAAATCAAGCATTTCGCCCTGGTTTTCCTGACTTTAATATGATTTTTCGGAAACTTATAATTTCGGAGATATAGGCGGGCGAAAGATAAATTTTCGAAAATTTAAAAAGTCTATATTTTGGAAACTCGTAAACCTAATTTTAAAAAGTTGGATGAACTGGAAAATGCTAGAAAGGAATGCAATGTTCAACAAGGAGCTCTACATTGCCCAACTACGCCGCGTAAATGATGCTATGAGACTGAAAAGAACTGATTCATAAAGCCAGACCCCATGTTGCACATTTCGTCAATATCGCTTTAAGAGCTCGAATAAGAGGTTCTCCGGACCTTGTGCCAACCGATTATAACCTTTTAAGCTCCATGTCGAATCAGAAGAGGGGTATTACATTCAACGGGAAAAATGACCTAAAAAAAAAAAAAAAACGCAACAACTTCTTCGACACCAGCCCGGGTGATTTTTGGAGAGACGGCATCAACAAATCGGTCAAGAGGTAGGAGGAGGTTGTAAACAGTGGCGGCGAATACTTAAATTTATATCATTAAAATCAGGAAAACAGGGCAGAATACGATCTTTTCTTAATTTTTTCTACCTTCACCTGCACTTGTTCCCAATCTGGCCTTTCTGTGGAAGAAATTGAATGGTCAAATTGATCGGATTCTTATATTTCGACCTTGGTGGAGCTTAGTGGACCATCTAAATAAATATCCTTCTTTCCTTTATATTCAAAATGCAGTCCAATGTATGCCTAAGTATATGTATTTTTTTACCTTATAACCGAATAAGTCAATATATATGGATCCAGCTGAATTAAGTGATTGAGGCAATAAATTCTTTCAAACAAACTTCTCTTCTATTTAATAATTTACGTATTCGAGTTTTTCCACACTTGCGCAATCAAAACTATCAGGAAATGTATGATATTGCCGATAGCGATAGATTTATAATAATCGAAAGTTTAACATATACTATACTGTATATAGATCTTGCAATATTACGGAGAAAAATAACGGACACAAATTTTAGAATGTATCATTTCGCCTCGCAGGGTATAGATTACGATGCATATTCCCTTTGCCTGGATTTCTTGGGTACTCCTGATGTCAACTTAAAAGATAATGAGTAAAAAAAAAATTAGTCCCTGAATTAGTGAACTGAGCATTGGAATATACATATATGCTCACACGTGAAACACAAGTACCCAAAATCAGTTCTTGGTTTCCATAAAAAGAGATCTTTTCATTTCGCTGAAAAATTTCTAACCATTCTGGAACATTCAACCAAGAAAGATTAATGGGCAACAACTTCAATATTCAAAATTTATTCCAAAGGAGAATATTCTGCGGCTACAATCCGTTACAGAGAAGTTATGATAATTAGAGAACTTAATGATTATTATCTGCTTGTGCATGCATAAACACATAACATAGAGATGACGAGAAATGAACAGCCGCAGTGACTCTGTGGAAATTAGTATTGGTTGTAGAGACAGAAAATGAATTTGTATATTCCGCATTTAGCTTAACGCTCTCCCGGTTTCTGTTGTGTGCTCTCTTTGCACTCCAAACATTCATTCAACATTTGTTTTGTTTTGATTTTTTGTGTTTTTCCTTTTGTTGATTGTTGTTCAGCTGATTTTCGCAGTAACACAGCCAGCACAGAGCCCGTGTTTTCTCTACTCACGTGCAAGTAGTGAGAGTGTATTCGTCTGTTCGCTTGCCCAGTTGTTTGTTCGAATGCGTAGCCGGTGTTTTTCGTGCTCATCAGCTGCTTTTATTTAAATTTTTTTTCTCGTTTTCTTTCTTCATCACAAGCGACTTCGGCTCAACTACTATGATTTTTGTTGTCTTGCTTGCCACGGCTGAGGGGTGGTGGTAATGCTGTCAGCTCAGTCAGTCACGTCTTTTCGGGGTAACGCCACATAGAATTTCCGCAATGGATTCGCTGTTCTTCTTCAGGGAGTGTGACGTTGTTGTTTTTGATATTTTTTTTTATTCCGAAGGGTGGTTGGTATGGCAATTGTAGTATGCAGCAGCTGTTTGGTGTGCACATTTTATTATTGTTATTGTTGTTGTTATTATTATTTATTCTATTGTGAGCACATTTGGAGTGATTTTAACGCTTCAAGCTAGAGCTGCTGATGCTCGTGAAAGGAGCGTGGGCGTAGAGAAGTTTGTGTTGCTTTAGCGTCTCGATGAATGTCTACTCTTCGTTTGATAGGTGGGGGGCGATATTTTGCTACGAAGGTTGTGAATAACGCAAATTGTTCAAACAAAAATTGGATTTTTCAAGGGTAATCAAATATGGACAAGTGCTGGGACATAAATCTTCTATATATATATGTATGTATATATGCAGGTATGCATTTGGGTTCATTCATGTAAAGCTTTAAAGCTACATGAGAAAGGAATTCACATACACATCTACGAAACGTTTAGATATTGATATTCTTAGTGTTTTTTTTTTAATAAGGGAGTTAGGCTACTAAGAGCTATTAAAATGAGAAGAGAAAGGATTTTCAAACAACTCATTACGATCTCAAAAACTAAGTTCTCATGGTAGATGATATTTCAATTTTTAGTTTTTAGTCGAAGTTCGCCCAGTAGCTACCGGAAACGATTCTTCTGCATTGAAACTAGAAGTTCAGTACTGCCGTTTCGCTCACAAGTGATTAACTTTACTACGGGTTGGGAAATCACCGCTCTAATAAGAAAAATAAATCCGACTGATATCCAAGAAATTCGATACAAGAGAGGATGAAAATAGGGAAAGTATGTAAGGATTCCTTTACTGATTCCACTTACTCCTAAGTTCGGAGATCACTGGTCAGTTTTCGTAAAAAAAATAGTAAAAATATTTTTATTAAATATTTTATGCTTTCTGTAATTAGCAAAGTATTTCCACCTTACAGGCCAATACTAATTATAAAAAAACTAAATGTAACTTAACATAACATGCTTCACAGCCTCTTTCTGGTTTACCACACATTTGCGAGTCAGTCTCCCCTTTTTCTCCTTATTTGCCTTTGTAAATTAATAACAGAACACACAATAAATAAAAAATTAAATAATTTTGGGTCAACATTTATATTGAGTAATGTTTGATGCAGTTGTTGGTGCGGTATGGGTGGTAGTGCGTTCCACAATGCTACGGGTCAGAAGACCAACATCAAAAGTTTATATATAGGAAACCATCAAGACCCAAAGAAAGAAACAATTTCAAATTCAAGATTCAAACTGTAACTAAAAATATTAACTGCTTACTGTGGCTAAGCGTTTTTCATCTAAGACGACCATATTTCTTCTTCCTATTTTTCTAATTTAAGTGAGCTTCAACGGGCAATCAGTTTTTATAATCAGCTCAAATTTTCGATACATTTCAGTTCAAGTACTTGAAAACTTCGCTTTGTATATATTCACTATTTATTTTTATATTTATTTGTATCATTTGCGTGCCACACAGGCAGGACTGAAGCTTCATCTGCTCACTTGCAGGCGCGTAGATAAACGCAACGCCCATTTATTTCAAATAGCCGAGGGCCTAACAGACCCTCCTTCACATGCACATTATGTGTGCAAATGTGTGAAATTTAAGTACTCATAAATGCGTTAAACTTGTTGCATGCAACAAGCATGCGCCTCTTGAAACGATTCATCGATTCTTGTGCATTTTCTGTGTTTGCTGTAGGTGAATTGGCGTTTTATGATTTCGATGTTGCACTTTATTCAACATAAAATAATATTTATTCGCCTGCAATGAAGAATTTGCTTTACTATATATTTACATATATATTTTATATTGCACGTAATCAATAGAGATCGTTTGCCAATATTTACATGCAATTTTTGACCGCGAGGCAGGCATATAGAACTGAAGACTCAAGTTTGTGAAATAAAACTAAATTTAATTGTTTTGGCGGAAAAAAAGTTTATATTCGGAAAATAATGGGTAAATTATCATATATACGGTAATTATATAAGTCTTATGATATACTTTTGATCTAAAATTTCAATGGAATTCCAGTATTTTAAAACCCAATTTTTAAGTCAATGTTATGTTTTTGAAAAATTATGCATTTTAAATGAAAACTGAAAGAATTGAATAAATTTTTAAATAAAATATTATTCGCAATTCATCGGAAAATCCACTTCAACTGGTTAACCAGTTGATTATAAGCGCCTTTCTCACTGGGTTTCCCAGCCATACTCAGGTACACATACATACATATGTACAATTAATAGTGACCATCATCACCACTATATCTAACTTAAAACTCTAAAGAGGATGCTTCTTGCCCGCCAGCACCACGTTTATACAAGCGCGTACAATACTCGATGCTCACGAAATCTTCTTTAAAAAAAAAAAAAAAGATACCGAACTGAAAAATTGTAAAAATTAAAAATGAAGAGTTAAAAGGAAGCGAAATATCTCCAGTCGATCGCCTTGCTGGATAGGCAATTTTAACGCTTTTGTCTGGCTGAGAAAAGGAAACACAAACCTTTAACTGGAATCACAGCTACACTCATACACAGATATGTGCATACAAACTTAGTTTTTATTTCGTTTTGATTATAGTGATAAAGTGGCAAAAAAGCCCAAAGCAACTGAAAAAGTAAATGCGAAAATAGGACCGAATATAAATGCAAAAAAAAAAAAAAAATTGAGGACAAAAAGCGCACCAAAATAGCACAACAACGTCAATCTGTTTTTTTTCATTCCTCGCAGAAACTGGTTCCAGAACTTGCTTTTAAGTTTGTGCATTTGGTACTCACTCACTGCCACTTTTTATGCTTTATTCTTGGCTAAAAGCAATAAATTCTTCTCTTTTTATTTAGTCCTTTTGCCTTTGGCTTTGCATTGGTTTTCACATTGTGTCGCGCGTTGAAATGAATGCAGCCACTTTTGCTAGCTTATCGGCTTGGCAGCAATAGCACTAGCGGTAGCATGTAACAGTTCACCGCCTACCCCACGCCAAGTTTGTATCTTAAGTCTTTTGTTTGCATTGAGCACCTAAATTGCATGGAATTTTCATTTGGAATTCCGTCTGTGTGTATTACTTATACTAAATTGAGAACTGAAACCCAGTGCAACCCGCTCCCAACACTTTTAATTTCTACTCAATCACCTTTTGCTTATTAGTCAATCCAGAAAATGTATCGAGACGAAAAATCAAAATATTTCACTTTACTTGAAATAAAAGTAAAATAAAAAATTATAAAAAAAAAATTCTTTAAAAAATGCCAACAAAATTATTAGTGCTTTTGGATTACAATTTTTTGACAAAGCGAGCTCCAATTAAATTAAATTTGTCTTCCGTTAGCTTACGGTGTCCCACACGTCGCTCATTTCACGCTTTCCAACCGCTGAAAAAGCGTCAACGGCCTAGTAATGTTTCGGCTTTAATGAAATCTTTTGTACTTCGTGGTGTTGGCTGCCGTTCTTATACAGATAATTGGCAAAAGAATTTCAATCGCAATAATGAACAACGAAAAACTATACCGAAGTTAGTCTATCTGCACAATCCATTGAAATATTTTGTGACGAAGTTGAATTTGTTGAGAATTCGCTTGTTTTGGGATCGACAATTCACCGAGAAGGAATTCATTCGTGGCTCGACACAGGTAATCGTTTATATATATTTTTGCTCTAACAAGACATTAATCTCTGATATTCCACTGAATATTGAATATCACTTTCAGTGCTTCAGTGTTTGTGTGAGGTGAGTTAAAAATTCCATATCTGCGGGGACCAGCTCCACCTGCCCTGTTGCATATTTTAAGTTTTCCATGAAATATCCATCCCATCTTTTCAAGTGTTTCTATTTCAAAAGTATTCCACCATAATGGTATTGGAAGTGAATTAGTCTTTCAGGGAAAAATTTTCGCATCGTTTGAAGATTTCTCACCAAAAGCCAAATATGTGAAACCAGTCCTTTTTTAATTAAGTTCAACTTTAACTTTTTTTTAATACTTCTGGTTACTCGTATATATATTTCCAAGCCACATACTAAATCTAAGTAATACGGCTACACTTGGCTCTCAAACTGTGCGGTCGGTTCGACTCTAGGATAAACAGAAACAACCTTTCTTATAACGATTAGTGAAGACACAAATCTTCGTGGTGAATTATTTGCCCCTACAATCAAAAAAATGAGAGAATAAAGACTAATTTGGATGGTAATGAGTCTTTAACTTTTCTTCTTTTCCTAATTGCCTACCTTGAACTAGTAGAAATTTTCTATAAATTTAAATTAAAAGATTATTTTGTAAGTTTGAAGGGGTCTTTTGCCATATATTGAGGAGTTGCGGAAATTATAGATACATATGTTGATGAATGAGAAAGAAATGAGAAGAAATGAGCTCAATTTACCCATCTGTTTAAACTTTAAAGTGGGAACCTACGATAAATCTAAACAATGTGTTCGTTTTTCTTTTGGAATTTGTACTTATTGACTATTTGATTTTCTTACTAGTTTCACGTTTTAATATACACAATTAATATTTTTTTTCAGGCTGCCATTGTGGTCACTGATATCATACGCAGCCAGAATACCGGAGGAATAAGTAAATTCACCACACCTGTTGGCTTTCAACAAATCACGCGTGATATGTTGCTTTCACGAAACGACTCACGACTTAAGTTGGTAAACTTCGACAAGGAGCACATACGAAAGGCGATCCCGATGAAAGTGGCGACTAGAAAAAATTTCGGTAACAACAATTTATTCCCTGATTTTACATGATTAAAAATGTATTTATTTTCTATCGCTTTAGGGCGCCGATACTGTTTCATAGATATGTTATTCGTGGGCATGCGAAATACCAAGGACTTTGACTCACCCGAAGAGTTAGTAGAAATCAATGATGTGCTGCGTAAGCTGGACACAGACTTACGCACGCCCGTCGAGGTACTCTCGGTACCACACCGTATTGTCTTCGCCGAGATTTTCATGCGTTTTCGGCGCGACTACACTCGGAATGGAGAGAATGATACTGATAATAATGAGAAGGATAGGGAATGGTCGGTATCATTTTACAAAATCCTAACATTCGATATACTCAACTATGATCCGAGACCGTGAAGATGGAACAAATACTCAATGAATTGTTCAAGGAAGAAAGTGAATATTGAAGAATAAAATTAGTAGCTTCATTTGGATACAAAGAAATTAAACAATGTATTTTCGAAATATCTATCCAAAACATTCAGAAGTTACATTAAGAGTAAAAATTTAGTTGAATTGTTTTAAAAATATTTCTGTAAAATTGTCTCTTCCAAACACTTCTGCTCCTTTGTGACCAATAACGGTGTTACTGTAAAGGTCTTCAGCATGTCATCAATATTTTCGCGTTTACTCATCAGTTTTATGAAGTCTTTATATTTTTGATTCTCTTCCAAAAGTTCACGTTTCTCCCGGGCGAGCAAAATATTTTGAGTAGTTGCAAGCGCTTGACGATGCCAAAAGTTCTTCATTAATGCCATTTGTTTAGCAAGTTCCTGTGGAGAAGGATAAGAAAGTAATAATTTTTTAGAAAAAGCGAAAGTTCCTACAAATTTTTGAAATCTACAGAAATTTGATATATAATTATTGACTTTTAGCTTAAAATGGGTGTAGTTAAATCTATTCAATTTTATTTGGCATTGACAGAAGCTTCTTGTAAAGCTTTGGTGAGTTGTAATGCAGAATCAAATATCCTTCCCAAGAAGTTTTTCTCTGCCAAAACTTTATGGGAGGGCATCGAAAGTATCTTACTTGGAAAAATAGAAAAACCAAAAAAAAATTTATCCATATCAAAGAGAAATTGTCATACGTGATATGAATTAAGTAATAATGAAAGCTCGTGCAGACTGTAGAAACAAAGGTGGGTGCAAGCTTTAATTGTTAGAGGTAAATCAAAATTATTACTGCTTTTTTTGTTGTAAATTTATAAAAGCTTTAATAACTCTGTTTTAACTGTAAGCTTAGAAAAGTGCTTAGAAAGCTTTGAAGTTTTTTCCAGGCATTTATCTCTCCTGCAAAGGTAAAAATTTGATTTGCAGAGGAAAATACAAGAGAGTAGTTTTTATAAAAACCGGACACAGCACAATAAAGGAATCTGACACTCAAACTTACCACCTCAGAAATATCGGTATGCGATTTCAAGTTCAAAGCCTCTAATTGGAAAGACAATTCTTCCTCGTTTGTCACTTCCTCATCTTTAGGGGCCTCTACCTTTTCCGATTCCGTTTGTAATTTTCGACAATTGGCCGCATTAGAAAGTAATAGCTCGCCATATTTCAAGAGTTTTTGATAATCCTTTTTGATATATGAAGAAAATGAGATTTAATTTGACGAGGCTTAACAAAGACATTCAACTTTGTACCTTCAACATGCCATAGCATTCACCAGAAAGCGTCTGCAATTTCTCGAAAGTGATATTTCGATCGTAATTTATGCTCTTTTCGATGCTCTTGCGCACCTGCAAGAAATATTCCTGCTCCAGCCGCAAATCGGAGAGTCGTCGCTGTGCTTCCACTTCATTGTGCACCAAGTCTCGCTGCAAATCACCAGCTGTGCGCGTCAGTCGAAATTCAATATCATTCAAACGACGAGATTCGGAAATGAAATTCCGCTGTCGTTCCATCAACATATGTATGTGTTCGTATTTCTTAGTATCCAGCGAAATGTTCACCAAAGAATTGATGAAATCAATAAGGTGTTTGTGTAACAACTTCATTTTCGCTATCACCGCATCTCGTACCTTAAAACGTTTCTCAATTTCACTGTTCACCACGTCATCCTGTTTTTCAACGAAAATCTCGTAATCGGTCAGCATTTGGTGTTCCACGACGAGGTTAGTTGCATGCATGATATTTTCACAATTGAGCCGAAACCCATCCTCAATCTCTTTGCGAGCATTCAATTCGTCTTTGAATTCTTCGATGAGTTGTTGAGCTTGCGATTCGTATAGCTGTTTGGAGACTTCGATGAGGGTGTTGTAACAATCTGAAGTTACAAACAAATATTGAAAAATTGACCTTTTATACATCCACTCAAAGCAGATGGGTTAGAAACACGAGTTTTTTTATACTACATAAATAGGGGAGTAGGGTAAAGCGAGCTTAAGAATCTTACTGATGTAAACTTACTTATGGCAAAATCCAGCACCTGCAGATGGCGCTCAAAATTCCTTTTATGCATTTCT
The DNA here is from genome assembly GCA_030068015.2 of Neoceratitis asiatica. Lineage (NCBI taxonomy): Eukaryota > Metazoa > Arthropoda > Insecta > Diptera > Tephritidae > Neoceratitis > Neoceratitis asiatica. The sequence continues at coordinate 92,263,599 of CM061526.1, forward strand.
TGAGTAGATTCGATGTCTGCCAGTAGATTTTGAATTTTCGCATCCTTTTGTTCCATCACACGTTGGGTCTTTTTCGCCCATTCCTTGGGAAAAGCAAAAAATAAAAACAACAAACTTAAGCTTTTGAACTGCACTCAACAACACCAAACTAACCGTTACTTCCGTTTTCAACTCCTGTATTTTAATTTCACGACATATTTGCTCCCAATCTTCTCTGCCACGCTCTGCTGAACGCTTAGACAACTCGAGTTCGCGTTTAAGGTGTTCCTGGAGAAGATATTGTTCCAAGAGATCACAAACAGTTTTAATTGAAAATTTTTCTTAATTTAACATACAGTTATTTCTAACTTTTTGAATGCTATTTCCCGCTGTAAACGCAACTCCCTCTTCTGTGCTTTGGTCAATTTCTTCCTTTTCTTAGGCGGCGGTGGTGGCGGTTCTGGTTCGGGCTCTGCATACGATAAATAATGCATTTCAGTTGCACGCTTCTCCAGGTCAATGACCGGAATTTGGGACATTTTGTGCTTTTAGATTCTTGTTTTTGGAAATAAAAAATATAAAGAAATATTTGTGTAATTTTTTTTTCCTTTTGAAAATCTTATTTGAAATGCCTTAAAGAGAGGCACAGGTGATCTAATTTCTTTTTTACTTCTATTGAGAGGTATGTACATGACATGACAAAATTGTTTATACGTTAGGTATAATCATATTATATGTCTATTTATCTGATATATATATATATATAGTAAAATGAATCGCCGAAATGTATGAATGGGCATAAACGGAGAATAGCTGGACAGATTTGAATAATTTTGTTCTAGCAATATTTATGGAAGTTCAAGTTTAAGCGACGTATTTATTGTTCGATTAAACAAAAATATTTCTTCTGGGAAGTAGACCAGGAACCTGCATATACGAAAAAAAAAAACGTACGGAAATGAAGACAATGCTTAGTTAGAGCTTCTGATCATCCTTTGCAATACTAATTAGAATAAAAATTGGACAGTATACAGAAAGTCACAGCAATGTGTGGCCGGGTCTGCTAGTATTTATCAAAGTACAAAGTACAGATAAAAGGAGTGGCAGCGACTACCGCTGGCAGACGAGTTAGCCCGTGAAAGGAATGTAGTTATCGCAGGAAATCGAGTAGAAAATTCAGTAGCGACCACACTGGTGCAAAGTGAAGCGGAAAATAATTTTGCGATTAAGAGTTGTAAAATAAACCATTGTGTAAAGTGAAGAAAATTGTAATTATTAAAGGAGCAATTAAACGTTGAGTAAATTCTTAACCATTAAGAGGACGAAAGAGCAAATCTTGAAAGATTTGGGAATTTATTGAGGTTAATTACAAAAACCGTTACAATATATATAATTGGTGCTTTATAACAGTTGAAGCGATTTTTCGCCGAATTATTTATGTCTTCATGCATTAATATTCTTTTGGTTATGGTTTTTTTGATTAACTTAATTAATGCAAATGACTGGAATACTTAAGAAAAATTTAAAAACCGAATTGAAAAAAACTCACATAACTCCGTGAACGAAGTCTCGTAATGAGTTGAGAGGTTAATAGTCAAGAGCAAAATTTTCTTTGTTTTTAAGGTTAAGCAAATTAGTTATTTGAAATTGATAAGCAAAATTAAGTGTTGCGGACATACATTTTCTGAGGTTCCTTTGGATCTTATTTAGACACTTTGCCTCTTTATCTTCAGAAAAAGGCGTGTGAGTTCTATAAATGATTTTTATTTGCAGCCACACGTCAATTTATTGCCATCTATTGCATCATTAAAATATCTTATAATAACGAAAACACTGCGGGGTAAATAAATATTTGAGTTGCGCCAATTGTTATAGAGTTGTTTATTTACATATGGAGATAAACGTTAATGCATGCATACATAAATAACATTTTACTCGTACACACCAATGACCGGAATTATATTTCCAAAATCAACACTTTCACTCTTGCAAATGATGTATGTATATGTGTGTATTTATCTACAATATAATGAATTTAATCTCTTAACAATCGCTAAGCATATATGTGAAGACATAGTCCTATGAATCGTGTGATAAGGCTCATACGCCGTGGTGTTTTTTAGAACATTATTTCCTTATACTCGTTTGTGTGTGTATGTTCGTGTTGTGATATTATTCTGATAAGCCAAACGTCAATACAAACTTAATATGCGTTTTATAGCGAATTATAAAATCCGTTAGAAAAGATAATTTATGCCAATGCGCTGGTATGGTCTGAAAATGAGAAGGAAAGACTGTGAGGAACTTGTGCCCAAAGCGTGTAGACAATAAATATTGAGAAAAGAAAGTTGGAAGGCAATATTTCAAGACAACCGTCAGTCGCTTTTTGAGACTCGAGTGTTGAAGGCCATTGGACGCTGTTGGCTGTTGTTTAAAGGAGTCGACCAACCGTTGGAATTTATTTAATGTACATACATACACATCTGCAGATCATATAATGGCTTCGACTTATTAAACAAGATAGCAACATAATCGATTGGGTATAGTGGTAAGAAAGTGAATGCGCACGGAATTTTAAATTAAACAAAACTGAAATTTTACAATTTATTAAAGTAACTGAGACTGATACTCAGACTGTGCGGAGCACAGACTAGCATGACGTTAAAAAAAAAAAAAAAAAAAAAAGGAAAAAAAAATTGGGGTATCTGGATGTATGTATGTATGTAACATATGAGTATTCGTGGCAAAGCTTGTTCAGCTTGAAATGCCTGTGGCTTTTAAACACGCTACTCACATATAAATTGCATACCTGTATACAAACAAACGTATGTATATAGGTATTTCACGAGCGTAGCTTTGTTGATGGCAAGCTGACTTTTTAGCAATCAGTGCACTTGCACAGCTGAGCCGTGGCAAACGTGTTTCGGTGACTTAGTCTTTTTTCGCAAAAACGATCGCAACAATTTGTCTCGCTCCTAATCCGGCTTCATTTCACTACACTGAATTTACGGAAACAAATTTTGTGCTCGGTTTCGCTGTTGTGTATTTGCACTGATATTAACTTCGATTTTAAGAACGCACACAAGACAAAGGAAATATTTTCTAGTGAAGTCATTACAGGTCTCTGGGTATGCAATTTACTTAAAACAGAATTTAAAATCTAAATAGTGTTTAAAGTGATATACAAACGTACATATATACGACCGCTTTAAGTATTTTAAATGTGACCTTCTAAGACTTTTGAAGATACATTTTAAAAATATGTTAAAAAAGTATTAAAAAAATGAAAATAAACAAAATATAAAATGAAGTGAAATGAAAAAAAAACTGGAGAAAAATCGTTTAAAATATTTACTGTTACTTCTGAAATGTATTTATATTAATAAATTTTTTTATTATTTGTTATTTATTATCACCTGCACTCTGACGTATGCACATGCGACCGCAATTACTGTTATTAACACATACTGTGGATGCGTTGAACTTATTATTTACACGTGAATATTTGGAGTGTTTAATTATTTAAATGAATAAGTTTGTATGTGCATATGTATGTGAAAGTAAACAAAAAAATCATATGTGTAACAAAACTTCAATTCATAAAACTCGTGTTGAAACTCATTAAGCTGTTTTTTTTTTTTCAAATAATATTTCACAGAAAATTCCCCTTGTCGGATTATTATTTTAAATGAATATATATTTAAAATATATATATATGTCCTATACAAACATACTAAGAAACAACTAAGAAAAATTATCAAACTCTTTAATTAAGTGTAATTAATTTTAGAATTAATGAAATAACTAATAAAATGTAAACGAATAATCTTAGTGGGTCCATAAATTTTTTTGTTTTGAAAATATTTAGGCTGAAGTAATTTAATTTCACAATGTATAATTCATCATAATCAACATCATAATTGATGATAATTCTATAGTTTAATTTATTATACATAATTTATGTTCAAACTCAGACTTTTAACAATTCGATAAGAAATTTTTATTACAATTCGACTGGTAACTCATACCCGTAAACTAAAAATAAGCATTATAACAGAAATTGGGTGACATTAATTTTGTATGAGGATTAAGAATTAACGGTGATAATTTGTATTAAGCTATTTGCTGTTGCCCTATTAATATCACTTTTTGTTTATTTAAGTAATAACACTAACTGTTAGCGAACTAACATGATAGCGATAGATTACAATTACATATGTACACAGCAAATAGCAAAAACAAATGAGATTTTTCTATTTATGAAAGATGAGGTTATGTAGATCGCAGAACAAATGGAAACGAACTTTACAAACTGAGAACAACATATCAGTGCATTTTCTATGTAAGAGTCAAACTGAGGACATCAGTATTTCGAGGCAGACCTAGCACCTAAACAATTTTAGGTTCTCTGTCCAATTCCTTAATCATGCATGAAGCAATTTTAAAATTTTATTTATTTACTAAAATTTATTTGTTATTACATCAGTTATGATCTACAGCATGATTTTTTTCCTACATTCCGCCATTTAGTTGTTGCTCGCGTGAGCCAATTTTTTTTGATTATTTTACATCGCATGCAAAGCGAATAAAGACTTAGAGGTTGGAAAATGGATTAAGTAAGGATTATGCAATTATTTGCATGAGTAAAATTCTCTATTTATATAGGCATCCGTATGTGCATGAATGTAACTACAAGTATGTATATGTCTGCATAAGCGTGCATTACTTTCATTGGCATTTTCAAGTTTTATTATTGTTGTATTTTGTTTACAACTGAACCACTTAAAAAAATTATCTTTGTTTGTATGTATGTTTGTATATATGTATAACAACAGTAAAAGTGAACTGGTCGTATGTTTGCACTCGTAATCACTGCTCATCATCATTAATAGCACTTTTTTTTTATCTAAATACAATCCAATTGTGAGATTTGCGAGTGAAATGTCAATGAAAATTTTATAATTTCTGAAAAACATGCAAAATTTTGATTATTTTTTACTACTGAAAGCGTTTTGTATAATTTTTAACTGTTATTTATTTTCTTTTCTTATTTCTTTTTTTAATTTTTTTTGATAAAATTCGTTTGTTGGCTGATAAGTGCCTAAAGATTAACTTAATTGGCGGGAGGAATAATTTTAAAAATTCTCCGTGCTCAGTCATAGAGTTTTGTAATAAATTGTACAAATATTTGCGTTGATAGAGAGCAGCGTTGAGATAAGAAAGATTCTTAGTCAACACAATTATCTAATAAATTTGGCTGAAATAAAATTTTATCTCAATACGGAGGTGTCTTATCAATCTAGTAAATAAGATAAATTATTAAGATAATGTGTTCAAAAAAGGAAAAAAACATGAATATATTATATATTTACTAACTTCATTCACAAATATTAAAAACGCTTTATGGAAAAAGTAAACAAATAATGGAGAAAATCTAAATTTGTTTAAATTTCAAATGTGCTTTCCACGCTTATCACATTTCGCAAATGTGTGCCTAAATATTTATCACAAGCCCCCTAGCTATTTCTATCAATGTTTTTTTTTTTTATTTTTGCTAATAAATTTACTAACATTTTCAACACCACATGTACTTATTTGTGCTCTGAATTACAAAATAATTTTTTTTTTTCAATTTTACTAATGAATACGTAACTATCGCTTGCAAACAGCTGTTTCAAAAAGTTATTTGTGGAGTAGATCGAAGCGAGCTTATTGGCTGCATATTTTTTAAACATTTTTTATTTATTTATTTCTCACAGAAAATACTCTACATATGAGTTATTGAGGCTCATATATTTCAAACAACAAAAATACAACCAGAAAACGCCAAATTCGTTTTACAGCGAATTTCTTTAATTATCTGTAGGGAATAAAATATTTCTATAACAAACAAGAAAGTTAATAAATCAACATGGACGATGTTGTAAAAGGTGAAAAGTTTAGTGGACATAAAATGGAGATAGCTCATCATGATCCGTAAGTATTAGTTCAACATACATACCTGCATATACTTATATACAATTTTCTAAGTGTAAATATATTTCACTTTAATATACAGTCGAATTCATAGATAATTTGTTAATACATAGTACATAATATTTATTTATCTAATTTCCTACCACTAACACTCGTGTCGTTTTTGTGTATTACTTAATATTTGCATACATCGAAACCACAACGTCATCATTAACTCTTTTAGCTTAAAAGTGGTTTGACAAGAAAATCAACTCACTACGGAGACTGCCTTCCGAAAAGACCAAATAGCGTTCCGCATGCTAATAGATAAGAGGTAACCCATGCAGTAGATAGATTGTTACATACAAGGCATATACAGAAAGTAAGTGTACTGAATTATTGTAGATTTTTTTATCTAGACAAAGGAAAATTACGTACGTAATTACTTTAGTACATAATGCAAGCTAATTTTCGACATAGTCGCCATTCCTTTCTATGCAAGTGGTGAAGTTTTTGATGCCTTCCTCAAAATAGTTTCCCGGCAATCCCATTTAGCGGACAGTTTACGATAACTGAGGGTTTCTGTGATTATTTCATGTAGTAGAGATCAGAAAACTGCGGAAACACTGCAGAGAGTTCATCCAAAGTTAATCTGCGATGGTTACGGAGCGCATTTTCGATGCTTTCAGATTTTTTGTTTCTGGATTCAGATTGTTCACGAAATGTGAACACGACACGTGTATTAACTTCGAGTGGATCTCGTTGCAAAGGAGATAAATCTGGCTATACTATACTGTATTACTAACATTATGAAAATAATATCCCTCGTGGATTGTGGGAGCCTCAGTACACTTACTCTCTGGATATGTCGCGTACAATCTTGTATTATAACTAAGTGCCAATATATGAGTTTCTAATTCTGATTTTATTGGTTTTAAAAGACGCTAATCAAAGCTTGGTAACATAGAAAATGTACAAATTTTTTCAGGAATTTTCATGTTTACATATTTTTATTATAAGACATGTCTTAGAAATTTCATAGGTTGTTTATCAGAATCAGATTAATTTTCGCTTCATATAATAAATGCGCCTTTAAGCATTTATTAGCAGAGAGTTATTACAAAAAATTGGCTTTTTTCAGCTTCCTTTCTGGGCGCTTAATATTATTTTTATTAGCAAAATTAAATTCCAACTTACCCTTGGCGAAATAACGTCTTTGATCTTGTTCGTGATGTATTGGATCTATAGATTATTTAAAAGAGAGATTATTTTAAAGAGTCAGAATACTACTTGAACAGACTGTAATCTTTCAAATTTAGGTAGACTAACCAGACAAGGGTTTATGTAGTTTTTTTTTTTACTAAAATTCAATTTTCTATTCAAATTAATACTTTCAAAACTACCCAACTACCCAGCTTTGTTATAAATTTTTCTACTTTCTACCAGTAATAACATGAAATGAAGCTTTCACATTTGCCTTGATCGAGCTTTCATTTAATTTGACATCTTGTCTAAACGGTTTTAGTAGACGAACCACTGTAGAATTTCATGAATATTTTTTTTTTATAAAATAGAACTCTTGAACGATATTGTGTAGACAAAAGAAATATTTAAGCGCAACAAACAATTGATGTAGATATGTATGTATAAACATTTGTGTATATTAGATAATGCCAATGCTAATATTACTAATTCACTCATAATAATAATAGAACGGCGTTTAAAGAGCAGTTAGTAAAATATAAACAAAATACAGTTATCTTTACGTTCTCCTCTGCGTCCGCTTGAAAGAAAACGAAAGTTAGAAACAAAAGCTCTACTGAACTGTTGACTTTTGAGCTAAGAATCTGAAAGTATTACTTATACATACCCTCATACGTATGGTGTTACCAATGTACATACTCGTACATATGTACGTAAATGTGAATGTATATGGAAGGAATGCGATGGTAGCGTGTGGTAGGTGGTCGGCCTTGAATGCCGTTGCAGCTGATTAAACTTGGTGGCTTGGTATGCCGGCGCGCCTCCCACAACACTCGACACTCATGCCAATGCCTACACCGCACATACCATGAAGCAAATGGTGAACAAAGTGAAAAATATTTACTCATTAATTTTTTCACCTTTTTGTTCTAAATATTTGTTGTAATTTAATTAAAATAAATTATGTGGAAATGATGTGTTTTGCATGAAAGATAAATTTCTGGAATAATAATGAACCTTAGAGAAATTTCAATTTAACCGTTGAATGGTGCTAACAGTCACAAGTAAAATATAATTTATTTGGTACTAACAAAAAGTTTCCATTTCGTTTGTTCCCATAGCACCGAAACTGTCGAAGCCGAACCACTTTCATGGAAATTTTGGAAGAAACGTCGCTATGTTGTTGTCTTTCTGGCATTCCTCGGCTTCTTCAATGTTTATTCACTGCGCGTTAACCTCAGTGTGGCCATAGTGGCCATGACAGAGAATCGAACTGTGATTGATGAGGCTGGCAATGTTTCATATGAACAAGATTTTCCATGGGATTCAAAGCAGAGAGGCCTAATATTGAGTTCATTCTTCTATGGTTACATAACAACGCAATTCATTGGCGGTTTTATTGGAGCTAAAGTTGGCGGCAATATTGTGAGTAGAAAGAGGAAAAAGCTTAACTTGTGATTGCCAGTTAAAGCAATTCCTCATTTCGTTTTGATTTTAGGTCTTCGGTTTGGGTATCGGTGCAACTGCTCTGCTCACACTACTCACTCCAATGGCAGCGAAGCATAGTTTAGAAATGTTCCTTGCAGTGCGGATAATTGAAGGTGTTTTTGAGGTAATTCGTGGAGGGATTAATAACATAAATAAACAAATTTTGTAAATCGGTTAATGCAAATGTTCAGATTCGCTCGTTATGTAGTATGCTTAATGCTATTCTATTTTATATGTAATTATAACTAATAGAGGGGCCTTCATTTTATACCAAGCCGCCTCCGAACGGCTAATGGATTAATTTGAGTGGCTTTTATTTCATATCGCAAATACACTCAGAGGGCTTCACATTCCCTACCGAGTGGTGACCGCAATTAGAACAAGAAAGAAGGGCTGTCTTCGGCGATGCCGAAGACTGTATACCTTTCATGACCACAACAAATTTATCGCAAATTGAAAATTGCGATTTCGATGATTTTCATTGTCAATATAAACTTGAATTTACTTGTACATCTGCAGAATACCAAATTTCACGCCACTAGATGCTTTTTTGACTGAGTTTTGACCATAGCTTCACACTTGAACAAATCGGCGAGTGGGAGCTGTATCTTATAGTCGTCCGATTTCGATGATTTTCAGAAATAACATGAAATTCATTAGATTATGCTGAATCTCTCGTTCCTTGGTACTTTTTTGACGGATTTATAAATTTAAAATCTGAGGCATCAGTGGCATATATGCTATAGTAGCCCGATCTGGTCGGTTCTGACATCTGCCTATAAAGTTTGGTTGAAATATCTCAAAAGCTGAGGGACTAGTTTGCGTTCAAATAGACAGACGGATAGACGGACATGGCTAAATCAACTCAGCTCGTCATTCATGAAAGGTATAAAAATTAAATTTCTATACTTTTCGATGTTGGTCGAACCTCGACGCGAACCCTGGCCTAATGCCAACCACTCGGCTATTGCGGCTGCTTGCCAATATTACATTTCTTTTTTTTATTTGATTGCAGGGTGTCACGTTTCCGTGCATACATGCCGTGTGGGCTCGCTGGTCACCACCTTTGGAACGTTCGCGCATGGCTTCCATAGCATTCGCTGGCAATTACGCGGGAACCGTTGTTGCAATGCCTTCATCCGGACTCCTAGCTTCGGCTTATGGCTGGGAGAGTGTATTCTATGTATTCGGCACCATTGGCTTAATATGGTTAATTTTATGGATATTGATTGTGCGTTCGGGACCAGATCGTGATCGTTTCTGTTCGGACGATGAAAAGGAGTACATACAGAAGAAGATAGGATTCACTGGTAGCCATCAAGTGAAACATCCATGGAAAGAGATTTTCACCTCGAAGCCATTTTATGCGATTATTGCATCACATTTCTCCGAAAACTGGGGTTTCTACACGCTGTTGACACAGTTACCGACTTTTTTGAAAGGTTTGCATAAATAGTTTTCGTTTGCTTCAATCCAGCTTTTGAATTCAATTTGTGTTTCTCTCTTTCCGAATAGATACACTCAATTTTAATTTGGATAAGACCGGTTTCCTCTCTGCTGTTCCCTATCTTGCCATGGGTATACTCCTCGGTGTCTCTGGCTATTTGGCTGATTGGCTGCAAGTAAAGAAAATTTTGACAACATCTCAGGTACGTCGCTACTTCAATTGCGGTGCTTTCCTCGCACAGACTACATTCATGATACTGACGGCCTACTTGTTGGACCCAGCATGGTCGGTGGTGTGTATCACGATTGCCGTGGGCTTGGGTGCTTTCGCATGGTCTGGTTTCGCGTAAGTTCCTTGCTTATTTTAGAAATTTTTTCACTGATGAAATTAACACTTAAAAGCTTTTCCTTCCAGTGTCAACCATCTTGATATTGCTCCCCAACACGCTAGCGTACTAATGGGCATTGGCAATACCTTCGCCACCATACCTGGCATTGTTAGTCCAATGTTGACTGGTTATTTGGTCACCAATAAAACTGCGGAGGAGTGGCAAGCGGTCTTCTTTATCTCTGCCGCCATCTACCTGGTTGGTTGTGTCATCTATTGGTTCTGGGCTTCAGGTGAACTGCAAGAATGGGCCAAGACACCAGAGCAAAAGGCAGCAGAGGCCGAGGAGCGTCAACGAGAGTTAATGGCAAAAGGCGCCAGCAAGGAGGGTTATGTGAATGCCGCTGCTGAGCTGAAAGAGCAATAGTAGCATACTAAGTGGGCGAATTATCGGGTTTCACAGGGTTTATATACGCATACATCTACATACAAAAGTATATAGGCGAAAAAGTTGTGATACAGCGCGAAGGCAATGTACAGACGAATATTGAGTATATTTTCTTACAAATTTTACCGTTATGAACTAAGAACTAAGAGCAAATTTAGGTTGTAGTAGTTAGTACAAGTATGTGTGTGATAATGTATACGTATTATTGTAAATGAATAATTCATTTGTGATTGACTTTGTAGAAAATATACATATACATATATATATATAAATATAAAAATGCATGCTTATAGCTCTTCAGGAAAACAGGGTGCACGTTTGATTTGGAGCCTGAAAGTATGCAACGTTGTAGTTTTAAATTTCAGTTTATTAAAGCGACCCTGATGGAAATTAATCTAAAAATATTATAAAAAATTAAACAGATATTCAGAAAATGGGGTTTATTTCGAGACAAAAGGTTCTCCATATTTTTTTGAATAAATAAATTTTGTGTAAAATTCTGTTTGAAAGATATACATGTATTGAGTTGAATACTTAACTTCAACATTTGAAAAAATTACGTATCAAGAAATAAGTTAAAAAATATATAGGAAACGCCTTATTGTTAAAATTTCGTGACATTTTCAACTTTTTGTGCTTTATTTAGAAAAAATAATTAATAAAAGAAATAAGAATTTGTTTTCAAATTTAATCGTTTTGAATTATGTAAAAACTATGTCCACCTGTAGTGTGAAAAAAGATGTAAGCAAACAAAGGAGATTTGGTAAAAAAAATGATTTTAAAACAAATAATATAGCTATAAGAAGCAGCTTGTATAGCAGATTCTAATATATTGATTCCGATTGTAGAGTTTTGAAGGAAAATGCTATTTCTCAATGACAATGTGTATATCATATTCGGCACTAAATAAATAATATTTTATTATTATTTTACATACATATGTGTGCGCTTATTTCTAGTTAGTAAATTTCTAATTATAATAAAAAATTCAGTACAAGTAAAAATATTAAATAATATGAATTTGAATTTAAATTTCAATTTCCTCGTAGGTCACTTGTCAGTTTTAGCGAATGCCACTTTTCGTTCAATTTTAAATGATATGTAAATTTTAAAAACCGTGATAAAGGGTAGCAGGCATGCTGTTTCCACGGCAAGAGCTGAGTATTTCTTTGTCGTAAAATACATTTGAAATTCCACGGATATTTCACCGCAAAGAAATTTGCATGGATTTTGACAGCCATTACAAGTGAAACGCGTACTTAATACTAGGCTTAACAAAGTATTGGGGACCGGTTGCGAGCTATTAATGCAGTGAAAGGATTAACGCTACGGTACCAAGACTTTTTTTTCAGAATTCATATTGAGTGAAAAAAATGCCAATCCATCCATCCTTCCCTATAGAACCACACAGATATATCTTGAGTCCACACAGCTACTTTTCAGTTAACTTAAAATATTCGTCACTTGTTGGTGTCACCAACACCAACAATGATCGATAAGGTGTAAAAGAACAAAAACAAATAAGAAAGAAAATCGATAAAAATACTAACACAATATAACAACAAGAACAACAAAGGCCAATACACTCGGCTAGGTTGGCGTGAAAATGCCGTACGAAAGCCAAATCAAAAATAAAGAGTTCTTATTTTCAAATTCACCCAAAATTTAAGCGCATAAAGAATATACACAAAAAAAAAACATGCGTCTGTATATTAACATAAAATATACGTACACACGTTTATAAACATAATTTTTATGACCAAAACAATTCATTGCGTATCCACGGATATTTTTGGCACTCGGCCAAATTGTAAAAGCAACAACAAGAATGAAAAGTAATTTTATTGAAATTAATTGGCAAATTTTTGGAATTCCATTGTAAAATGAGCGAAACACTGTTGAGAAACCGTTGCACACATCATCATCAGAAAATGAATTGGAACATCTAGACACACCACAGGACGTGGCTGATGGAGGCGTAGGTGATGTTGGTATTGAAGGGTGCTTACATTCGCATTCACATAATTTTCCATTTACGTAGGTTGATTTGAGGGACTTTATGGTAATAATAAATATGCAAAGGTTGAGATTTATTGAAGGAAATTTCTCTTATTTACTTTTTTCTGTTTTTTTTTAAATATTTTTAGAAAACTTATTCCATTTTTAGAATAATAAACAAGAAATGGCAACTATACAGCTGTGGTGGTAAGCAAGCCCCAAACCAATATTCCATCCAATGGTGATGGCAGGTTGCTTGTACAAAGAAATTCTTGCTAGCGCTCTGGTCCTCAATGAGTTCCGAATAATAATAATAATTGATAATCAACGTTCCCAAGGACTGAAATATATTTTTGACTCTATATTTTAAATTACCCACAGTGATGGGGTGACTGCCGAAGAGCACTGTTTTCATATCTGCTCACCATTTCTATTTTTCTTTTGTGATGGAATATTGCTTTTCGCTGTTTTTTTACAGGCCTGAATTTATTTATGGGGTGCTAATCATCATCCTCCGGTTTTATTTTTAATTGGTTGCATTTCCCCAATCATCCATCTCGACTGATCTCTGCATTCGAGTGCGGCGCTCTTCAAAGGAAGATCTTTAAAAACAAAAAACTAAAAAATGAATAAAAAATTGCATAAAAAGTTAGTTGTCACTTTGTGGTAATATGTAAATGTAATTGTGTAATTGAGAGTTACCGCGTACTAAATTAGAATAATCATCACTCACCACTACCACTGCAAATTCATCTCCACCACAGACGTCAACAACTCGCAGTAAATCATGCAACTGGCGCCAGCTGCCACAGAGCGGGTTGCACTTTTACAACAGATGCGTTGCAAGCACATGTGGCCAGTGAATAAGCAAATGCATGCACACATGCACACACACACACAAAGGCATAGAACGCCAGTGGTAGGCTGTATAAAGAAAACTTTCTGAAGTGTGTCACTCACACGGAAAGTGTCGTCGAAAAGTTTAGCGCCAGTCACACATTCGTGTCGTTTCGTTTTATAGTAAATTTGGTGTTGTTGTTTTCATTTTATTCTCAAACGCATAAAACTAAAATGCATGAAAATGAGGCGAATAATGGGTGTCCCTCGAAAGCTGTTCCGAAGAGTGAGTGCACTTATCATCACTTTTTGTTGTTGTTGTTGTTGTTGTTGTTGTTGGTTTGTGTCGCTTGTAGATTGATATGTGGGGGAAAAAAGAATATAAAACATGCAACAGTTGGCGCTTTTAAATCAATATCTGGGTGGAGTGCGTGCATATCTAATGTGCAATATTCATACATACGTACAGATGTCAAGATTAACTAAAATTACGTTTAAATATCGACCTTTTGGACTGCCTTTGTATGCATTTATAATATAGATTGACATTAAGAGGTCAACGGGAACTTCATATTTTCCATGCATCACACAGGAAGTAAGCATATAGGAGAAATATTTTCTAAAAAGCAGACCACTCAACGAGATTGAACAATCAAAACGAAAGTTTTTATCAACTCTATTCTGGCACCATCTACAGTAACCATCGCCGGAGTATTTACAAGAGTATCTAATAAATGTTAATTAAAGCGAAAAACAATTTGTGAAAATTTTCAATAATATTTATGGAACACAATACTCATTAGGATATTAGGAGGATATTCGTTAGATAAGATAATATTTTGGACTGAGGTTATCAGGCTTATCATGGCTTCCGTCTTAGCTGCAGACGTGGCAACTTCGAAAAAATGCTATGGGGGAGCGTTTTTATGTTCATAGACTGAGAGGGTTGTAGGGGAGTGATCAGCCTCATTAGGATCGTAATGCATTCAGTGAGTTCAGTGACTCATAATAATTATTATTAGACAATAAACCTTTGAGCTATCGTCAATAACGCAATAAAACCAGAAGTGCAAATTAAAATAAAAAATAAAATAGTGCATAGAGTGTTCACGTGTATTTTTAGACCTCTGTAATGAATAGAAGGACGGTGTATTGAGTATAATTGTCGTGTTTCCAAAAATAAAAAACAAAACTGAGGAACAAAAAAATTTATCACCGATAATGAAGTCAAGAAGGCAATTTCAGCGTATTTTGAAGATAAATAGAAAAAAATTTTAAGCGGATATAAATAAATTAATTGAAAGATCTGGGAATTGTATCCATCCATGCTTGTGACTATGTTGAGAAACAAAAATATTTTTTGAAAGACCTTTATAGTGGACTTTTTTAATAATAATTTCTGTGATGATTACGAGTACATATTTGTATTTGTTATTATTTATATTTAACAACTTCAAAAATAATTATACCACATTTATTAAAAAAACTCTCCTTGTCTCCTTTCCCTCAATGTAATTTATTTTGTGAAATATTTCCTCAAAGTTTTTTTTTTTTAGGTTAATGAAAACAGTTGTAACAACAAAAACTAATTGCATGTGCTGCTGTGCCACATTTCAAAAATAAATACAAAAATACATATTTACACATAATACTATTAACAACACATACAAATTAACAAATCCAAAAAAATTTGAAATTCCATTTCAAAGAATCTCTCTTTGGAGCCGCACAGTTGGGAAATTATTTTGAAACATTCATGTAATATATTCAAATATATACTGTTTATTTTCAAAATACAACAAGATTTCTAATTTGTTCAATTTGGTAAAAAGCTGCCCTTTAATCATTGACACAGTTTGCTGACCTTCTACTCGCTGTTGGCGGCATTCCGCACATGCCAAGCCCACATTTACTTGGCCATTAGTTCTTTACGATTATGTTTGTCTCGATTGACTATTTGTTGAGATATTTTTGTAAAATGGATTTTCTTTCTCTCTTACTACAATCGAAGTATCGGCTATAAATAAATGGTCTACTCAGACCAATTTGGCGACCTTTACGTTACAATTTAGAATAAGAATTCTTTTGTTTTTTAATATGTCGTTTGATGTCTGCAAATAAAAATGTAAATTGGCAATGATTCGAGTTTGCATTGTATATAAAACAATATGCGGTAATAGAATAAAATTCGGTGTCTGATAGTTTCAAATAAACTTAGATGACATAATTTGGCAAGCAGTATAGCTTTGAAAGATATATAAATATACAGCATATAGGATTCAGCAGATTTGTTAATAAAAATCACCTTACCGAGTTGTCCTCGAAGTTAAAACGCCGATTAATCACTAACCGCTTAAAAGGAGACTCGAAAATAACTCGAAAATGTCTAAAACTGATTGCAAAAGTAGGTAATGAAAAGCCCATTAAGAAGAGTCGCTGGAGGAGAACTATACTTCATCCACCAATGATTCCTTCCGACACTTCAGTAACAATTTTTAGTGAGATATTTAATTGGGTTCATAGGTCTAATCAGGGGCTGCATCTAACAAAAAATTTGTGCAATGTAAAAACTTAGAATTGATGGGGGGTATGAGAAAATGCCTATACCATTGATAGTTCGAATTGCGTTTTACCTTAATTTAGTACAAATTTTATTATGTATTGTCTACATCTACTTTTAGATATACATTCCCATACGATTTTATATCATAAAACTAAAATGCAGTTTACAGTTCAAAAATATATTTCTTTTATTTTAGTCTTACAAACATTCATACACCTATTTATGTATGTATATATACTTGTGCATAATAAGCACATGTGCATAAAGGAATTTAATATTCTTTTGAAAAATAGCCAACGGAAGTTTTTTGAGTACAAAAATTTGCACACAAAAACTACATATTTTGAAAACGAAGAAGAAGAAGAACAGCACACCTGAAAAAGCGTCGCTCACCCGATAATGCTTGTGGCCAAAAAAGCATTGCATTGCATTTCACTGAATGTGTGAAAATTTGAGCATTCTAACAAAGCAATGTAAATATGGTAAACAAGATTTGCTAACAAATATAACAACAACAATAAAAACAAACATAAATATCTAAGGAAGAGTAAATTCGGTTGGTGCCAAACATTAGATACTCGGCTGACACTTGAATTAAGTCCACAGATTGATCAAATATAGCAGGTCTGTTATATGGGGCCTATTGCGGGGCCATGCAAACTAGTTTTGGTAGGACTCTAGCATACCTACCATGTTTGGTTGAGTTAATGTTAACTAATACCTTAATTATTAATTAATATATATTGAGTCAAGCGGGGATGGAAGGTAAAAATTCCGTTAAATGAGTCAAAAACATAGTTGCTATACTTTTGCGTCCATATTCATTTCGTATTTATACCATGTCATGAGAATCATAAGAAATAAATTTTATCGAATACAGCTTAGTGGTTTCTGAGACATACATTTTGTTGGTGCCACGCCCAACCGAAATATTTCTCCATCCATCATATTTCCATTCAATATCATCGCTTCTAACAAAGATGACTTTAATTGCACATTTAGTCTCTGAATTATCGCGATTTCATTACTCTTCAACATTTCCATTATATGGAAGGTGGAATTTCACTATATGTACATATGCCCATATCTATCTCGATTATTTTATGCTGTTACATACAACCGTTAACCGAACAAACCAAATATACTCTGGGTACATTGTACAGCTGAGTGTAAAAAATACGCTTTATATACGTACATACATACAAACATACTAAGTACGCCGTAAAGTGGGTGGTTGCTGGCTAGCAAGATATGTGGTGAATTTTTGTGTGGTGGCATAAACACACGCCCACACATTCACTCGCGTGACCGAAAATAAAACTACGCATTTTTCCCACCTTTGAATACCAGCGCAGCTGATTCATTGCGCGTCCCAGCTGTATCTATATTTTTGGGTGAAGGAAAATGAACGGTGTGCCGACGGGGGAAATGCTTTTATGACGACTATATCGACTGGTGTTATTCACCATTGGCGTTATGCTCATGAGCCAACTAAAAGAAAAATTCACCACAACAATTGGCAAAAAAGCGGCAAACGTTGCTGTTTGACAGCAGTGAATGAAAGCGAGTGTTTGCTGAGGTAAAAAAATTGGTGTATTGGTTGGTCATGCAAAGTCTCACAATCAGTCAACAGCCAGATAGCAAGAGGGAAAGAAGTGAGAAATTCATTATTTAACCAAACTATAAAAAAAACTTGAAATACGTTTTCAAATTCCAAAAATTCTAAAGAGTTTTGTTAACATTAAGAACAAAAATTTTAGTTTGAAAAACTGTTCGACAAAAAATTAAAATAAAATAAAAATACCTTCTGTTTGTGAAAATCGAGTTATTTTTGTCTTGGAATTTGCGAAATTTGTCGTCAAGCAAAAAAATTAATTTTAAAAATAAAGACAATCACTTGAGTGTGTGTTGCTTTAGAAAAGCAGAAAATATATAGAAAACACAAAATGCAAATTTTATTTCCTGAACAAAAATTATCCAACTCGCTCTCGGAATCGGTGGGCGGTAAGCTGAATATCGTCGATGAAATACAAAACTTGTTGCAAGTTACTAACAATGGCGGCACCACCAACCTAACAAATGATGGTAATAAGGAGAATATTGAAATTGATAATAAAACAAGAAATGGTACTGTTAAAATTGACGACAACAATAATAACAACGAGAAGAGTGACTTGAATGGCACAGCAGCGGTGGAAAGGTAAGAAAGACTTTTTTTTAAATATGTGGAATATTTATTCTAATTAAAAAAAAAGTATAGAAGTATTATACGTTAAATAAAAATTTATATTTGATTTATAAACAATTTGTGTTATTATCAATGAAAATGAAAAATATTTGAATAAAAAAACTTGTAAAAATGGCTCCTTTACTCTCTATTAAAGAAAGCGTAATTTAATAAGAAGCAACAAACGCCAACGAATTTTAGTTTTTGCTAATGGTTTAATTTATTGAAAAAAAAAAAAAATAAATAAATATATATATAAAAACTTCAGCTTTTGTGCATTTCCTTGGCTAGGCAGAAATCTCGTACTCAATAACAGTGATACAGAACAGAAATTTGTTATCTTATCATCATTTTGAGGAGTATTTATTGAGCTTTTTATAGAAATATTTATTCGTTGTATAGATCGTTTGCTTGTAGTCTTTATATCATACCGAGTGCTGACACTTAAGAGAATTCAAACCAATTTCTGGATTAAAAATTGTTAATTAATATAAAACGATTTTTAAATTACTATCAAATATTTTTTTTTTTATAACACTCGTTCTTTTTGAACTTCAGCTCGTGGAGAGGGCGCCATTTTTACCAATTTATAAGTAAATTATAAGTAAATGTCAGGCTTCCGAAATTTTCGATTTGGTTTTCGCTACATATGTAAGTCTTTTAGTGTCAGAGGGCTCCCGAGGAAAAGCTGTGATATTACTACCAATAAAATATGTCAGCTCTGAAAGGTGAGGGGAAATTTAATATAGTTCACGCCGTAAATCAGCAAAAGATTAAATCTTGCATCAACGAAAAACACGAAAATAATTGCATTTTCCACAAAAGTACTGTCAATCTAAATGACCATTTAGTGGCGCCTATATACGTATATAATGTGATTCCACTTACCCTCTCGTACAATGATATGTCGGCTTGTAGGTGTGAGAATAAGTACGACTACCGCAATACACGAGATTATACTCGTAAGCTTTGCTTTGCTTTGTTTTTTTTGTGTGTGTTTGTTTGCGACGCTCCAGTAAATTCGCTGTCAAGGCCAAATGGCGTCATAGCATACACCGAGACAGTTTTAACAACAACATAAAATGAAAACAATAAACATTTAATGACAGTCATCACGCGAACCGAATGACTAAATGAGTACGAGTATTTGAGTCGGAGAGCGAAAACCAGTGCAAAGGTTTAGAATTGGTTTGCTACAGTTAGAAGTGGGAGTTGCCTTGAACCTTGCATTTCTACAACGAATTTTGATTATAAATAAAATTAAAAATAAAAGACAAAAAATTAATTATCGAAAATACTTTGCTTTGGGATAGCAAATATAGTTAGTATGAAGTATAGCGTGTGGAGACTCCAAGCTTAAGGCCTTGGATCCGCCATATACAACAACAACAATGTTATAATAAGTATAAATCATACATATATATATATAGCTTTGTAACCGCTACAGTAGTTTCCGACTGAGCTCCTCCTCCAATTTGTGGTTTTGCACCGTGATGTCTTTACCAAGAAATGGAGGGATCTACAGTTTATTCTAAGCCACCTTCGAACGGCCGATGGATTTTTATGAGGAGCCTTTATTTCATGTCAGAAATGCACATTACCTGCCGAGGGGCGACCATAATTAGAAAAATCAATGCTTTATAATTATGAATGTTGATCGAACCTGGGCTCGCACCTTCGACTATCGCGGCCATTTAATTACATATATGTATATAATAATATGAAGCACAAGTATAAAAGGTACACAGGTACTTTCTGATGTTGTAGTTACACTGCACGGTGGGAGGTGAAAACGATAGCAACCAAATCGTACAATTAAGAACGGTTTTGGATGAAATTGGAATTTGCTCGATTTGTCCTTTTCTAAAATTTTATAAGAGAGACCCATAATCCGGCTGAGAGATAGCCCAGCAATAGACCGGAGAATCGGCTTCATTACAAACATTTGCAAGTGGATTACACATATTCTTTCAAGTGGCGATATGCTAGATATCACTAGTTTAGACGGGGCGGAGCGCGAGGCGAGACTTAAATATACCCGTGTGATTTTAATTACGCCAATTAAGAATGCATATATACATATATCACATGAAGCAATAATTTTATCGCTCTTTTATGACGAGGAACGGAAATTAAATAATTGCCTTGCATTTAAATGCAAATACGTGCGCATTAGAGTGATCCTCAAAAAAAAAAAAAAAAAATACAACTAAAAAATTTAAAAAAAATCTCATTGAAAATTCACATTTAAGGAATATTTAGTATTTTTAAACAATATAAAAAAATAAGTTTATTTGAATTAAACTAAAACAAGATAAATTAGATTAGATGTATTACGCAGTGTCTCCGATTGTTTCCAAAAAAAAAAAAAAAAAAAAAAAAAATCAAAACCCACATCAATAATCGGAGAAGAGGTTCCGCGGGGTCTCAGCTACTTTTAATGCATATTACATATATATATATATAAGTAAATATTTACATTAGATACGTAGAGTAACTTTTTGTTTCTACCCTTTTTGACGCCATTTCCATCTATATTAGTTAGTCATTATTCAATATTCTAAATATTTCAAAGAAATGCTTCTCCCATGTGCATAAGTTCACAGAGGTACACAAATAGCTTATAGCCATTTGTTGCACGTTGCACGTTGTATATTTATTAGCACCAGATCCAACCGAAAATTCGCCAAATGTGCAATAATTTCTTGAGACTATTAGAATTCCACGAAGAAGAGCACAACTTTTACGGCTCATTACTGCGGTGTTGGCATTCTTGTTGTTGTTGCTGTTATTGTAGTTGTTGGCATTGCAGCTGTTTTGACTATGCGAGTCAAATTGCTGAGGTGAAAAATCGTCAGCGACATTTATGACAACATCAATTATAGTGATGGCGAAAGTGTGTCAGTATTTTATAGCAAAAAAAATATATATGTACATATATACGCATGTGTAAATGTATATCTGTATATTCTATGGATGCCTGACGGGTTCTTACTGGCAAATATATGCTAACAAATGCGAGCAAATAGTTTTATTTCTAACTTTTTATATTTATTTTTAGAGACTAAAATAATTATTTTATATGTAATTTTTATAAATTTTTCAATTGTACGCTTTTATCACGTTAATAATGTTTTACAGCTAGAAAGTATTATGTATAAGCAACAACAGAAAGAAATGTGAACGATTTTTAAATTATGAAATATACAAGTAAAGTAACTAAAATAAAAAAAATTGTATTTTAGGGAAAGTGCAGAGTACTTTTTGTTATATAACAGGTCAATTGAAAAGGGCCACATTGATGGCGCTACTAGAATTAATTAATTAATGATTTTTAATTAGGCCCAACCCTGAAAATTTGACAGTTGGCGGGTCATTAGTTTCCGAATCATAGCATTTTGAGTGAAGTAACTTTTGTTGTTGTGAAAAAAAAAGAATAAAAAGGAATTTTGTGCATTGATAATATAATGCTTTTTAAGGGAAAAATACAGTTGAAATAAAAACTTGGCTTGATGACAAGTTTTAGGACCTTGCCCCAGGAAGACCAACCATCAAGGATTGGTATGTTAAGTATAGACGTAGTGAAATGAGCACCGAAGACGGTGAACCTAGTGGACGAACAAATTGGTTGTTACCGACGAAAACATAAAAAAAAAAAAAAAAAATACAAAAAATCCTCAAAATAAGTTTGAATGACCGTAAATTGAAATTGAATAAAATAGTAGGTACTCTAAAGATATCAACTGAATATGTAAATCATATCATTCACGAATGTTTGGGTATGAGAAAGCTCTGTGCAAAGAGAGAGCTCGTTCTTTTCAATTGTATAAAAAATGACCAAAAAATCGTATTAAATTTTTTTTTATTGCGAAAGAAAACGTCACTAACTAACATGTGCAACAACTTTAGTGCCCTCGAAATCTACAGAGGTCTCGTGTGGCGATCACTCATAAGCATTTAAATACGTCTCGTCGTCCGCGTATGTGTCGCCATGAAAAATATATATTTTTTGCTATTTATATATGTATTGTTCTGACTGAAAATACGATATATTGATTAAAATTTTGCATCAAAAAGTGGGAAAGTGAAAAATTACTTAAATTCTTCAGATTTTGAATTCCAATGCTGCTATACTTCAAGACCAAAGGGGGCGTAGCCGAATAACAACCTTGACTATGACAGAGAAAATTCATAGAAAATTAAGTGAAATCGCAATGTCAAAACCAAAAAGCTGGCCTCGAAGTGCTAAAATTTTCATATATTATATTAAAATAATTAATATATTTTCTCTTATGCAAAAATTTATGAAACTATTTTATTTTCTTTGACCTTGTCTGTGAAAACGCTCATTAAAATTTCATTAATTAAAAGTGATTTTCGCGCTTTTGTCTCGCAAATTTAAAACTTTAATTGTATTTTTGCGCGGTACTCAAATGTTTTTGACAGGAAAACATTTATTTCAGGTGTGAAAAATGGCTCTAATGACATGATGCTTGAAAAAGAAAGAAATAGTTAAAAGTTAGATAATAACTAACGTGAAAATGTTAAAATGAATAGAATTCAATAATTTATTTATTGTATAAAGAAATAAATTTCCATTGTTAATCACCTTTCATACTCCTTAACTAGGAGTCAAACGTGGAAATGGATTAAAACTATTTTAATCTGATATTAGATATTTGTATCCTCTACCAAGACGTGACCGCAATAGCCGAGTAGTTAGCAGACTTTTGCATACTACCATTAGCAAGGCCAGGATTTGAGAACGACCGAAATCCACAATCATAGAAAATTAATTCTTCTGATTGCGGTCGTCCCTCAGCAGAGAATGTCAAGCCATCCGAGTGTCTTTCTGACATGAAATAGTAACTCCTTATAATAATCCATTGGCCGTTCGGAGACGCAAATCCACAAATTGGAGCAGGGGCTTGACCGAAAATCGCTTCAACGGTTACAAAGCGCCAAATATACGGGTATATATAAATAAAAATTAAGACTTGACCACCAGTAATTGCATTGGATTTTCAGTCAAAATAACATTAAAACCAAAAAAATTCTAAATGAATTGATGGCGAAATATTGGTTGATAGCTCATTTGTGAAATACAGTGGCGTTGCAGAAATTGGCATTCTTCTTTTATATCAATGAAAAATAATAAAATATTGTTTAAACTAGATTATAACTTACCTATAAATATGAGGTAAATATGTATTATTTACTGACCTATCGCTTTTTACAAAGGTGGATCGGAAAATATAAATTTATTTGGACTATGATAAAATTTATAAAATAATAATTAGTATCAGTTAAATATATATGTATATATATATATATATATTGTACATTTTAAAAAAAAATTATAGTGAATATACAATTTTTAAAATGATTACTGCATTTTCACTCGCAGTTTTTTATGCAAAACTGTACTTTTATATGAGTAAACATGATTATCACATTTTATTCCTCCTTTTTATCACGCGCTTTATTTTTTGTCAATAAATTTCGTCTAATGGCCTTAACCTTATTTATAAAATTCATTAATTTTTCCTTTGTAATTTATATGAAAAATATTGAGACGGAATTTTTTGGGACCTCGGAAAAAGTAGCAATGAAATAATACTTTTATTAATGGTTTTTTCTCGCAATAAAAATACAAAAAATATACTTATTTGGCAATTTGTTTGAGAAATAATTCAGATTCGTAGTAGAAAAATGAAATATGAAATATTATGGAAAAACTACTCATTTACTATATTTAAATGTATGTAATAGTGTTTGTTACAAATATAATAAAGATATTTTGACTTTTGCTTTAACCACAAACCTGTTGCTGGTGCTGTTTTTGTTGTGGCTGTCATCATTTGTTGTCGTCTAGTGAAAGTGTTGTGATGACTGAATTTGGCCGCAAGCCAAAGGAATTTCGCGCTCACTAATCGCTGCCAGCCTAAGACATACCAACAACGACGTAATTATGCATATTTAATTTTTTTGTTGTTTGCTGTTTTTTGCAAATAAATATATCTTATTTTATTGCAGAAAAAAAATTCAATATAGTATGAGTGGCGTGTTTGTATGTGCTTATGCATTCAACACATGCGGCCATTGCCTTTGCTGCAATTGTGGTGATTAACACCGCATTTATTTCAACTTGTTTTTGCATTTTTTTCATTGATTTTATTATTGTTGTTGTATTTTCCGTTTCGTGTGAATGACAATTAAATTGTTTGGCGGCAACAAAACCAAAAATTTCGACAATTCATAACAATTTCTTTTATTGCCACCTCGATTATGTTGTTGTTTATCATTTTCCTCAAGTTGCCCAAGTGTTGCAAAATTACACACAATATTATTTTTATTTAATTTTTTATTAGTCGCAGGCTAACGAACCTTGATTCAGCGGTGCATTTATTTGAAGAAATTCTTCTGTCATTAATTTGTTCGTTCGTTTAAAAAAAAATTGTTTGTTTTCATGAGAAATAAAATCATTAATTTGAAGGTCAAGTACTATGAAGTGTAAATGAATATTAAATTATCTAATTTTATGTACTTTCTACTAATACCCAGTACTATAATTTATCTTTTGATATATAAAACTGCATTGGGGCCTTGCTTCAGCTCTCATCAGTTTGACATCTAAAATGTTCTTATTGCGGCTGGCGGGTAAAGAAACGGACCCCAATCCTGTTTCTAACATAAAAATTGTAACTTCACTCAAAGCAAACAATTTTCTTTTGTTCCCGCTAAAAATTAAAAAAAACTTTGCAAATAATATAATTTTGTAGTTTTTTGATTTGTGGAATTTAGTTTTTTTCTTGTTGACATTGCATTTAGCGCCTTTCCAAATTGTCCTCTTTGTAACAAACAAGCCTTATTTGCTTAAGCTCTATTAAGTTTGGAAATAGTTCCGGCTGGTCATATGCAAGTAGTACGTATTTGTTTATCAGTTTTTGACATTTGGCTTATTGAAACATTTCCTTTTGAATAAAATGAAAAATATTTTAAAAACAAAAACTGCGGGGAAAGCTACAGGGATATTCGTCAACATAATAAAAATAAACAATATGATAGATATACATACACACAAACGTAACTATACACATGCAGGCAAAAACAGCCATAAGTTATTTCTCCTGTAGGTATGTATCCATGGCATATTTATTTTTGAAAGTCTGACGACGAGCCATTGGTTTGTATTGGAAAATATGTGAAAAAAGAGGTGAAAACAAAAATAAAATTCTATGACGTCAGTGAAAAAGCATAGTGAAAATATTAAAAAACAAATGATGGAATACCAGAAAAAATAGTAGAATAAATAAAAATTCATTCATTCAATAATTTTTCACCGACAAAAGAAACGAGAAAAGTGGGAAAATAAAACTGAAAACCTGACGTATAAACTACAAATATACCTAAGAGTATATAAATTTAAATTTTTGTTTACAAAATATAGTTCATAAACTTAAAATAAAAAATTTTAAAAATAAAAATATTCGAAAATTTTCTAAACATTTTATTTTGAAAATTTTAATTTCAAATTTTTCACTTTTCAATTACGATCTCATAGTGCTTAGTTCATCTGCATTGTTTGCATTCCAAATTTGTGTTATTTTTATACATCGGGAAAATTTCTAGCTCACAAAAATAGTTCAAATATAAAATTTGATTTTCAGTGTGTTAGCTTTTTCTCTATTTTTCTTAATTCATTTTATTATTTGTTTATACACAAATTACTTTTACGTCACAGGCTAATATGGTAAACATTTATTCGCGCCTTAGTTTCTCCATATTGACCACAACGTCATAGTTTATTTATTATATTTATTTCTCTTTTCTGTTCCAAAATATTTTTTGTAGTTTTGTGTTGAGATTACTGCTTGTTTTTTTCTAATTTTTTTTTCATTAGTGTAAACAGTTTTTTTATTCTTCGCCCACGGCCTTCAGAGAATGGTAAACATGGAAGGTATTTAAATTAGTTTTATTTTTTTTACATTTATTGCTTTGACCAGAGACTGAAAAAATATTTTATGACGTATCCAGTTGCGAAAATTAAAAAAAAGGGGAATACTTTCAACACTTCCTGTGAAGGTTTTGCTCTCTGTTTTCTTTGATTATAATGGTGAGGTGCATCATGAGCTCGTGCCAAAAGGTCGTGCAGATAATAAGGAATACTACAAGGAAGGATACTAGAAGGAAGTCACGATCAAGGCTTATTAGTGATTTTTTGGCCAAAAACAAAACCGTGATTATGTCTCAACCACCGTATTAACCAGATTTGGCTCCGAGCGACATTTGCCTATTCCCAAAACTAAATAAACCAATGAAAGGAAAGTTCCTTGCCACTATTGAAGAGATCAAGTCAGAATTGAAGAAAGAGCTGATGGCCATACCAAAAAGCGCATCTCAAAAGTGCTTCAAGTATTGGAAAAAACGTTGGCACAAATATATTATATCCGAGGGGGGATTACTATGAAGGGAACAAAATGGATATTGATGAATAAATAAGTACTTTTGAAAAAAAAATATATCAAAATTCACCTTTTCCTTTGAACACACCTCGTACACTATCGAATATTTTGTGGATTTTAAGCAATTTTCATAACCAAATTAAACCGAAAAGGATGATGCCCTAAATGTAACGCGTTTTTCACAGAACAACCTATTACATATATTTTATACATATATATTCGTAATTTTAATTTTGGCAAATTAAGTACTTACATAAAGTAAGTGATGTAAGAATAAATATTTATTAATAGTATTTATTTATAACGTTAAAATTGACTTATTTCAAGTGAGCGTCCTTGAACTTGCCTTTTGAAAAGAAAAAATATAAATACCGTCTAATAAATATTTTTGAATGAATCTCATACTTTTCACACGTTTTCATCAGGTTGTTTATACTTGTTGTAGCACTAAATTTCAAAGGTATTTATATCAACAATAATAAACAATAAAGCATTCCTAACTGCGTATATACGCACACATATAAAGTTGTTTATCACATTTATATGTGGATAAAAATAAGTACGTTTGTGCAGAGAAATGCTAAAATATTTTATTTATAACATTTTTATAGGCTTTGGACGACAATGACACTGACATTTGTACCAAAATGAATTAAAAATATACTTAAATTAATATCTACGTACATATATCTTTCTGCCTTATTGAAATTTATTTTTATAATTAATTTTGAAAAATACTATAAGTAAAACTGAATATTTCACTCCGTTTGTATTAAAATTTAATTTTATCTGCTTTTTGTTCCTTTACTTGCAGCGCTCTACATGCTACTACCACACACACGCACACACCCTTCCCTGGCATCTCTCAACTACTGCCCAATCTTTATTTGTGCGGCGCCGGCGTTGCCATGCCAATGGTGCTCGATCAACTGCAGGTGCGTTTTATCATCAATGTTGCTCCCGAACTTCCCGACACACCACTGTCGAGTGTGACCAAACCACTCTACTTGCGCATCAATGTGCATGATCGTCCTGACTCCGACCTCTCGGTGCACTTTGACGAGGTGGCGGATATGATTGAAGAGGTGCGTCTGTTGGGAGGCAAGTCGTTGGTTCACTGCGTGGCCGGTGTGAGTCGTTCGACCACCTTATGCCTGGCATATCTCATGAAATACGCGGGAATGTCACTTCGTAACGCCTACCATCACGTCAAGGCCATACGTCCACAGATACGTCCGAATACGGGTTTCTTTCAACAGTTACGACGCTACGAGGAGCAGCTAAGGGGAACATGCTCGGTGAAGATGGTTTACTATGAGTCGTTGGGTAAGGAGATACCAGATGTTTATGAGCCGGAATATCGTGCTATGGAAGAGTTCTATCAGCGACAGCGTAAAGCTTTGAAACGGCATTAAGGAGGAGTAATTGGTTTTGGGGGTCTAAAAGATCAAAATTATATTCCAAAGGGTAGAATTAGTTGTGTGATTTATAGAGTTATTGGACTAATATTGTGTATTGGGAAATGAATGTATGGCGTAAGACAAATTGGTTTATAGTCTTGTGAAAGTAATGGTATCAAAAAATGCACTATTTAATTGGAAAAGTATTGATGTGCCTTAGGCTCGACTTATCTCTAGATATTTGTAATATTGTAGTAGAGTAGTTCCTATTTATATTTATATTTACATACATTTATTTGAAAATTTATTTGAAAATTTATGTATTATAAAAATAGAATTTAGTATTTTAAATATAACATAGATATTAGCGTGATATTTTAAAAATTAAAATGCAACAGAAATAATTTTTTTTTTTGTAATGGGAAAACATGCCTAGATGTACTATGCCTAGATGTACATACAATCTGGATGTACTAAGATTGTTTGGTGGGATAATCAAAAAAAATTATTATTAAAATAAAAGTTAAACAACTAAATTTTGGTATCTCAAAAACTTTTTAGATTCGTCTCCACTTTGATGAGGCAAGTCTGATTATTACTATTTGTGAGCAAGTTTTACGTAGAAGAGCTCAATATTTTGCTCAAACATTTTCGAGCAGTGCGAGCATTTGAGCAACGAGCACTTAATCGCTTGCTCATTGCTAATTTCTAGAAATTTTTCGAGCACGAGCATTTCGAGTATTTTGACAAACACTTTAACTTTTTTCTCATAATTATTTTTAATAGCTTGAAATTTTTTGATACAGAGTGTAAAAATCATTGAAACGCCAAAGAAATTGTGACAAACAAAATCGTAAAGTTTTTGTTCTGCTGAGCAGTTGAGCAATAGGCGAGTATCGAGCGAGCATCGCGCTGCTCGCACCACACCCAAGTATCTAGAGTTCTATTACATAGTAATAAAAGACTTTAATTAAAAAATTATTTTCTCTTTATAAAATTTAACAAGTCATAGAAATCCTCGAATATGCAGAGTATAAATAAGTATCCGCCGTTTTTGTTAAAAACATGTATCTATTGTGTGAGAATGGAAGCTTACATTTAATCGAAGTATTGTCTATCACTAGCAGTTACCTTTTCCCACCTTTCCCAACAGCGTACGCACTTCATGTCTGAAGTACTTGGTGCTATCCACGAATCAAACTAATATATTATATCCTCATATGATCTGAACAGCTGCTCCGAGAGCTTGTGCGATGTGTGCGGTAGAGGGTTCCAGGAATTCTTCCTCCAACCCTACAACTTCGTAAATATTTGGTCTGCCACTGTGATCTTTATCTTCAAATTCAACATTTTTAAACTTTTGAAACCACTCGCGATATATTTATTCACTCCAAGCCGCCTCATCGTGTACTTCTACGAGCAATCGATGAGCCTCAGTAGCAGTTACCATCGCGAATTCTAACACAAGCCTCAAGCACGCCATCTCTCTCAAAAATTGTTTTGATAACATTCTGAATATCCCGACAGACTTAATATCTCGATATCGTCAGCCAACTCAGAAAAACTGATTCCACACTCAAGCTAAGGGAGGAGGAAAAGCTTGTAATTTGGCTGTCTGATACATTTTCCTACATATGTACATATGTATGTATATCGTTTGACATACAAATCGTATTTTGAAAAAAGTTAAAAAAAAGACAACCGATATCATCGAGTAGCAACAATTATTCACTTCTCCGAAAACATTAAGTCTATGCCCTTTATTATTGGAATTTGAAAAGTAGCAGCGTTATGACTGGCTCCTCATAATGTTTTAATACATTTTTATTATTCTCTAAACTTTATTTATTATACAGATTTTTCCCGGCCGACTTAATGCTTTTAAAGTTTTATTGAGGTTAAAATTGTAAATAATGGAAAAAGATGAGGAAGAAAATAATTAATAATGGATTGCCTTCGTGATTTAATACATTCACTACAGGGAATTTTCGCACTAGCCCGTTAATCTTCGATCTATTAGCCTTGTTAGCTGCTAATATTATTTTGAACACGGCGCTAATGTATGGAATGTTGTATTTCACTTCACAATAAACAATTAAAATTGAAAAAAAAACATTAAAATTGTGGACATTTATGCTTTCAGTTTTTAAAACTAAAACTTAAATAAAGTTTTTGCATGTTAATTGGCCGTTTCACTTCAAGAATATCATACCAAACCTACATACACATTCAGTATATACAACCAAGCCGTTATGATGGTTTTGATCTTTGCTGAGTTACTTACGGCATACTAAACCAGAGAACTCATTTGTTTAAAAGCATAATTTTAGGCGCGCTCCTTTGCGTTGAGCAAAGACTTTATTACAGTTCTATAGGACGGCCCTCCACTGTATAAATAACAACATTGATATTAGTCCACACTTTTGCAATTATAACATAAATAAAACTAAAATCATTATACCGCTTCAGTTAAACCGCTTCAATTTATCCTAACCATCGTTAATTGTGGAGAAACTCACTACGATAAGAGCTACATATGTAAAAGCTTTAACTGGTGGCCTAAACAGCTATAGGTTAGGTTAGGTTAAACTGGCTGGCTGACATGCCATATATCGATCTCTTGTTCTTTTGTAAGGTCAGATGGTAGTACATGAAATGGTATATTAACTTTAGTCCGAAGTATGTAAGTATCAGAAGGAGAAGAGAGAGACTCACCAAAATTTGTACCGATCGTAACAGAATGTAGAGCTGAGTTGATTAAGATTTAGAGTCTGTCCGTTTGTGTGTTTGTCTTTTAGTTTTTGAGATATTTGAATGAAACATAGTGCGCGGGTGTATTTTTGTGCTGTATAGATCATTTGTCGGAACCGGCCAGATCGTTTGGTACTGAAATACAGCGAAATCGGACGACTACATTCAACGCATTTGTTCAGATTGGAAGTTTTCAGTAATAATCCACCGAAAATCATCTAATAGTGTGACATTTAATATGCTGCCTACGTAAATTCAAATAAATATTGACACAAAAAATCATCCAAATCGAATTTTGCATTTTTCAATAAATTTGATATACTCCTGAAAGATATAAAAACAGAACTTTTTTTTTGATTTTAATTCACTTCAAATAAGAAACTAAATCTAATATATTTGAGTTTAATGAACTCTAAAACTGTGTCGGACTTTCGCCGATATCTGCAGGAGATGACCAAACAGGGTGAACTATCACTCCCAAGATCCTTTCCTATGAATAAATGTGAAAGGTGGAAACAAAGAACGACTTGCAGTAAACCTAGGCTAACCTGGCTGTATTCGTCAGAAAAAGATGACGATGCATATACTCCTCAAAAAAAGCTGACAGGACGATAAGACTTTCCTTATCCTTATATGATCTCTTAACTTTTTTGAGACTGCTCTGCTTCGGGTAGTGTTGGGTTTCGAAATTTCAGGAAAATGTTTCCGGAAGGTCTATCCCAAATAGGTGAAATCAAAGTTGCAGACCTAATGAGGTTCATAAAATAATTGTAAGGGAAGTATAGCGAAACCTAATAATCAGGAGTTTGTGGCAACACAATTGGTCTTACTCTAAGGACCATTACAACCTAACTTAACCCTAAAAATTGTAAACACTTTTGTTTGAGAAATATGCATAGAGAGAATAAATCCAGTAGTGCACAGTTAAAATAGAATTTTTTTTTTTGGATCTTGAACAAAAATACCGTGTGTTGCAGTTCAATTTCAGGTTTTCAAATTCGTTTTCTCAAATTCGTAATCCCATTACAGCAAGAAGTGTTCATAGGATAAATGAGATGAACCTTCTTCAGGCATTTCTTTCACCCTTAGTTTCGACGGAGTCCCTGGAGAATGTAAGATCTGGGTTTGACCTTTTACCAAAACTATAACCGCGTGACTGGCCACGATAGCCGAGTGGTTAGCATTGCGTACTGCCATTCGATGCCTGTGTTCGAGCCCAGATTCGAGCAACATCCTAAATTATAGAAAATAAATTTTTTTAATTGCGGTCGCCCCTCGGCAGTGAATGTATTTCTGACAGGATATAAAAGCTCCTCATAAATATTGATCAGCCGTTCGGAGGCGGCTTAGAATAAACTATAGGTCCCTCCATTTGTTGGTATGAACATCAAAATGCAAAACCACAAATAGGAGGAGGAGCTCGGCCAAAAATCGCTTCAGCGGTTACAAAGCGCCAAATATATATATATACTTGTATAGCCGAGTGACTGGGATCATTTGTCGGGCACTATCCTGGCTGACATCTTAAAAATTTTATTCTATTTGGATCGCCTTCAATTCCTCTGCTTTATTTTGTAGTCAATAAAAAACTTTTTTTTAATTAAA
The DNA here is from genome assembly GCA_030068015.2 of Neoceratitis asiatica. Classification (NCBI taxonomy): domain Eukaryota; kingdom Metazoa; phylum Arthropoda; class Insecta; order Diptera; family Tephritidae; genus Neoceratitis; species Neoceratitis asiatica. Next base: position 92,296,292 of record CM061526.1, read on the forward strand.
TGATTATTACCTCATTTAACATTCAATATTTCAATTTCGTAAGTAAGTAATTCCATTCCTTATTTATATTGAAAAATATTCATTAATCATATTTGGTTTCGAATTTTGTGGCAATAAACAAATCAACACACACACCAACTTATTCAAATACAAATTGAGCGCTGAGCAGCCATGTGATAGCAAAATCCAATATGAAGGTCATTGGGGAGCTTATTTAGCCATTTCAGCACTTTCGCAGGCAATCAAAAGAAAATAAATAAATTGAAGAAGAAGAAGAAGAAGAAATACTCTCGCTAAGCTTTTAAGGCCAAAAACCCATCTCTTCGACAACAAACTAGGTTTTTCTATGCCCACATACACTTAAATACATATATAAATATACACATACATGCATACATATGAATAATAATGTTTTATTTCAAATTTCGCTTCTTCCATCAAATTTAAAAGTCTCAAAAAGAATGCGAAATAAATCAATTTTCGTTATGCTAATTTGTGTCTAAAAGTAAGTACATATGTACATGCGTTCGCACACATACACATTCGCATGAGCGGGCGTTGAACTAGAAAAAGTGAGTGTTTTTCAAAGGAGACTCGCAAATGGAAATAAAAAAATGCGTACGCATGCGTATATTCGTAGCGAGGCGAAGAGCGCTGCGGTTAAGCGAAAAAGTAAATTCACGATTTCACTTATTTAAATACGCATAATAATTTTTTATTTTCATTTCAAATTCGACAATGTGACTATTACGCAACCTGATGCTCTTTGTTGACGGTCTAGCAGCTTTGTATGCTTTGTACACACACACATGTCGGCCGTTTTGGTTCATTGTCCGCAACTCACTCCATGGAAGACAATTAGAGAATTTCATTACGGGTTACCTAAATGCGTTGCGATGATTTAATCTTTATTGAAGTTATAATTTTGCTTAAAAGGGTAAATGGAATGGTCATGGTCACGGTCACGGTCACGGTCAAACTAGCTTTTGAATGTAGCCTTTTTATATAAAGTTATGAAATGAATAAAAGAGGCATTCGCTTCGATATTCACGCAAATATATTCACTTACTTACTTATATGAGAATTTTCAAATATTAACGAGGTTTTTGGTAAAATAATTTAATTTTTTTTATATCTACACTTGATTCTAAGTAAAAATATTTTATAAGTCACAAAATAGTTCACTATACTGAAAGCTAGTCGATATCAGCAACATCGTCAGCAATACTTAATACTTTTGATGGTATTGAAACATTTCTAAAGGAAAGTAATCAAATTTGATAAGTTTGAAAAGTTTGAGACCTCCAAGTCAGAGTTAAGGCGAAGATTCATATTATTCTATTATCGCTAATATCAGGTAATGAACGAAGATTTTCCAAAAATCTCATGAGACACCTAGCGGGTCAAATATATTTATAAGTAATCTTATCATGAATCCAAGATTTCAGCGCAGGCATGCCAGTTAACTTATTGGCAAACAGGTGTATATGTTTTCCAAATATTTTTCAAGAAATTCCAAAACCATTCTTGAGAAACTGAAAGTTATTTGATTTATTTTTGAAAATCATAAAAATATATTTTTTTGAGCTTTGCTTCTAGAACTGAGGGTTTGGTTCACGAATACTTTTATATTTGTTAGATACTCCCTACTCAAATATAAACTCGATTATTTCAAAATTCCTTAGAGGACACATATTTGATTTTCAAATAATTTCGCAGCTGTTCAGATTAGATCAGTGATTTTGACATTTGCCATTTTCAGTTCAAAAATATGCAAATTACAAATAAATGTGCAAACACTTGAGAAATGAGTATCGGCCTACTTACATTGTTCGATACGAGGGAGTTTTGAGGTATTTTTTTCCTTTGACACGTTGGTGGGGTCAGAATTTTAATCCAATATAACTATAATGAGAACTAGAGTCCCCGGAGCTTATTTTGCGAGCTATAATATATATACTTTAAACTTGAAACTGCAAATTATCAATTTTCTGCCTCGAATTCATTATAATCTGATCATTTTTGGGCATTACATCACTTTTGATGCGCATATAATTTCTTGAAAAAGACTAATAAATACTAAAGACATATGTATGGACTTAAGCATATACATACAAAAATATTTATTACTCACGCTAAGCGAAATTTATATTTCATTTTCCCTTTTTTTCACTGGAACTTACAGCGCAATTAACACCGAATGTCTGACTATCTGTCCATCCACTTCTAGTCAAATAATGGTTAGAAACTGCCAAAAATAGTTGAATGCCCGCTAGCTGCCGCAGTTGTTTCGTCTCGGCTTTATCTGGTTGCTCTTTGTGTTTCGGAAATTCTATGTTTTTTTCGGTTTGCTATTTTTTTTTGGTATTTGTTGTTGTTGTCGGTGTTAGATTTTGAGTAACATCGCTGTGAATAAATGCGTTTATTGAACTTTTGAAACTAGAAATGATGAGCTAACAACAGCCAAAAAGAGGAAAAGAAAAGAAAAAGTGTTGCTTCATGTCGTTATGAAATTATCTCACCTTTCCCTTTAAACAGCTTTTTTTCGCTTTCCTTTAGGTCTTCCTCAACATTCACTCATCATAAGATTTACTAATGCGCCAAAGGCCAAAGGCGCTGAGAATTATTTTGAGATTCTTTCGTTTTAGTTTTTGTTGTTTTGAACTTTTTTACTTTTGTTAATCTCTAACTGACAAATAGAAAATTTATGGTTCGGTAAGCAGCAGTGGCGAATTGGGAATTTTGTTAGTTTTGTTATGCAAACTGAATACACACACACACACACACATGTTTATCATGGCTCATTAAGTGGCCATTATTCCCAGAGGATTGTACGAGTATGTGCAGTTCAACTTCTTTGACCTTCAAAAGTTCAGTGAATATATTTTATTTACTTGTATTTATTTCTCTAAGTGGGTAATGTGATGTGTTCGCAGAAATTATAATTCTAGTTGTATTTATTATTCTATTCAGCACAGAAGAATTTAGTATGAAATGTGGTAAGCCACTTTGAGCTGAGCTGAAAAAAATGAGTTTTAATATTTGTATGATTTGAAAAACATCTGTCATGGAATTATTTTTCATTCATATAAATTAATTTATTTTCATTTAATACTAGCGGATCCCAGCGTGCTTTGCTACACCTATAACAAATCAAGAAAATCTAATGTAAACTGCTAGCTTTGTATGAAGAAATGTCAAAATATTTGTTTTAATCGAAGAAATTTTATTCTTAAACCAGATTTTTTTAAATTTTTTTAATCTTAATTTTCATTTTCATTTTTTTCCACGTATTTTGGAATTTTACATTTATTTGTTGTTGTTGCATGTATTTTGTATGGGAAGCGACCAATGTTCACTAAAATGGTCATATCTCTGGAACGGCTGCGCCAATCTCATCTAATATAATAATATATAATATCCCTTTATAACTCTTAATAATTTGGTGCAATTTAATTAGGTGGTTCTCAAGTTATAGGTGTTCATCAAAATTTGCATTGATTTTTATATATATATAGATTGAGATACGAAAGACTTTGGTCTTAATTATATTAAAAATTGTAAAGTTTTCCTGTACATCACATTGACATCATCACATACTTAACTTTTATGTTATTGCATATCGATTAATATATCTTAGAAGATGATGTGGACTGATAGATGTTAACCTGCTTTGATTTGCAACAGATCTTGCTAGGGTATACATACAGAAAAGTACACGAGCTATGTTCTTGCAATCCAACATAAAATAATCCCTGAACAAAAACCCACTCAGTATAAAGACCTGACCACAAGGTGGTGGCTGTTAGTCGAACTCTAAGCTTCCTTTTTCTTCTAGTTCGCTGAATAAGCTTCTAGTTCGGTACTCAATCTCATAAACATTGTTTAGCAGTGCTCAGCGATTCGGTTAGTCACTGATTCTTATATAAATTTAATCGCTAGATAACTCGAGAGACCGACAGTAGCTATTTTGATGGTAAATGCATTGTCTGAATACACTGAAGTGGACTGGACATTCTGCAAGCCTGTAATATTTTTCTAAACGCATACAAGTACAATCATATAGACCACGCATGTGCTGATTTTACCACATCATTTGACTTTTGACTTTAATATGGATAATAAAAACAAAAAGAGCAGAAAGATGCAAATATGTTTCCTTCCACTTCACGCGACTGATTCAATCCGTCTACGCCTCTCATTTACACCAGTACGCGTAAAGCAAATTATGACATAATCATTTGATTTGCTGCCGCTCAGTTCGACGGCATGTGAAAGTTACGTGTAGCAATTAAGTACAACAACAAGGCGCAGTAACATTCTCATTACATACATACAAATTGGTATAATTAAAATAAAATAAAAAATAAAAAAAATTTTAAGTTGTTAGCAACTGGTGTACTTTTGCGCTCAATTTGGCATGCTAAATTTAAAAACATTCTATATATATATATACATATAAGTACACATGCGTAGATATGACTGATGGTTGATTATGCAAAAATACTCCGCTGCAAGGTGTGTTAACTTGAGTTGTTAGTAATTAATTTCCAAAATATGAAAATGAAAAAAAAATGCTTCTGACTCTCGTTTTGAGGTGTGTCCCATACATTCCATTGATTCATTGATTCATATATACATATAAATATTTATATATGTTGATATGCAATTTGCAATATAAATATGAAGTTATTTTGAAATGCAGAGAACCCCCTTTATGAGAAATGTGTAATTGTAATTTGGGAGAAGAAGAATCTTATTTATATAATACATATAAAATAACCGACTTATACAGTTCATTGACCTTTTCTGTCCACTTTCACTTTCGATTATCAGCTGAGATGGCACAAGATGACATACTAATATTAGTTTTGCGTTATATTTGGCTTCCAAACCTTCATCGATGCTGTATGTTAGTCAAAATTTGACCTTTTTTGCATCACCGAAAAGTTGAAAAGTGCAATCATCGCGAGAATAAAATTAATCAATTCTGTTGAAGAGATTATTAGAAGTTCTTGTCGTAAATTCTTTCTTGCTAAAATTCACTTGACAAAGGCTAATAACCTGTATTTTCTTATGACTAAACTAATAATGCAGTGGCCGCATTCCTCAGCTGTTCGGAGACTGCTTAGAATAAACCGACCCTCAATTTGTCAATTTGTTAGAAAAATATCAAAATGCACACTCATATATAAATTGATATATATTTCCAAAAGTACCTCTCACCAGTCAATGAACTCTTCAACTTTCCACAAAAGTTCGTTTTGTCATACACCTTTCGTTTTCCTGTTCTTCTCAGAACACGTGAACCATTCCAAAACGAAAAGAGAAAAGCCTCGGATACAACGTACTATCAAAGGGAGGAATGAGTCAATGACGAAGCGCATCAGCTGATCGAATGACGAAACAAATGAGTAAACAAAGATCGCGTAGGAAAAAAACAAATTAAAACAACTGAAACAAATACAAAAAAAAAAAAAAAAAAAAAAAGAAGTCACAACGGAAAGCCCGAAATGGTTGTTGTTGGCCGAAAGTGTCGCATGTGCATGTATGAGTTCATGCATCAACAAGTGAAAGAGGGCAATGAACTTATTTGGTCGAAATGCGGTAAAAGTAAACTGGAAGATGAGATGCAGCGATGAATAACAGAAGTCCACTTAATGAACGTTTAAAAACCACTAAGGAGAGACCTAAAATCGAATGCGGAAGTGTGTAGAGATGTGAGTGTGCGTGTAATATTAATACTAATAAATGAACATGGATGAAGTTGAAAAATAAAAAGATTAATTTATTTTTTGAGTAATTTCTCAGAATAGTTGATGAATATTGAGTAAGTTAGTGGGGTATAGATTGCATTGAGGTGAATTAGTGAAGTGTGAGTTTTTTCTTCCAATTTGTGGCAAATTGATGGACTTTTGGTTTTTTTCTTGTTTATTAGAGTTTCCATAATTTTGATTGTTGGTCAAACTAGGTCTCGAACTCTGGCTCTCCGAATGAAAGCACGCACTTCTTACTACTCGACTATAGACACATTAACACATTATATATGTATTATAGGGGCTTTGTAACCTCTAAAAAATTTCGGCGGAACTCATCTCTAACTTTCAGTGTAACCAAATAAATTTCCGATAGCATCTTTACCCAATAGATGACTTATATTTGATTATGATTATATTTGATGAAAAATTAGTTAAAGTTTGCAGTATTTCTTTCTTAAAAGCGTCAAAACCCAATTTTATGGTTTTTTTTTTAAATTATAATGTGAAATTCGCATCGGGTAACCACATTACTACATGCGTTTCTAAGTGATCTCTGAACCTTTAGGCATGACACAAATTTTCCACAAGAATGCTGAGTCAATAACCATTGCATCATAATACAAACAGACGGGCTTTTACAAAAAAGCTACTTCACAAAGAAAAATTAATAAGAATAAACTAATCGCATAGACATCTATAAAAAGCAAATTCTGAAAAATAAAAACTTTTACAAGAAAGCTTTTACATGAAGAGTTCACTGACATTGCCTATATACAACGTACAATTTAATTTATAAAATTCCAACTAAAAAAGTATAACAGAATTAAGAAATATGCAGGAAATGAAATGCGTTCACCAACAAACCACCGACAGCCCTTTCTCTTGCTCTTTGTTGTATAATTTTTGTTGTATGTCTCATAAAATGGAGTTTAAGCCCAAAATACCAGTCAAGAGTACAAAAATACTTATATATTTACTCACTCATCCCAAACTTGAATACTGCCATAATTATTATTTATTTTTTGTTTCGGTCTCTCAGTCATACATTGCTTTTTACTGCTGCGTCAACGCAGTCGACTGCACAGTCGACACATTTCACTTTTACCGGCCGGCTTTGAAGGCCAAAAAGTTAACATATAAATGAAGTGGTAATCAACAAAATTCCAACACAAGCACACATCATCATCTGCTCTTCACATATGTAACTCACACAGAGCGAGTGAGCAAGCAATTGAGCACAGAAATACAGATCTACACCTCCAAAAACAAGTGTATTTATGCTTGCGTGAGTATGTATACCTGTGTATGCGGAGGTCATTGACCAAATTCGGTTTCCCAAAACATAAAAGTATGACAAAATAAATATGTACATAAAGAATTGGTCAAAAGGAACATACATATAAGTATATACATACTGATATAAAATGTACTCTTGCTTGCTGAGTGTATGTATATACTTATATGTGTTGGTAGATTAGATTTCGTACTATTTGCCGCTGAGAGTATCCGAGTGCGTGAGAGTGAGCGTCAAAGTGCGTGAAGTTGGCGTTTGAGCCGAGCTTAAATTTTTTGAGTAATGACCAGGGATCGTAAATAATGATTATTTGTATTTTCTTCAATGAAAAAAATCAACCACTTAGGAAAGCCACCTAAACGAACGAATTTCATTAGAAACTTGTGTACTCTTTTCAGATCTGAAGTGATTCTTAATTCAAGATTTTTATAATTTTGCTTAGTTGATAATAATTATTTATCGAGCTTTATTTAAACACTCAAACAAAATTTTTTTTTTTGGTTATATGTAAATGAGCTGTATTCAAGGCCTATTTTTGTTAGAAAAATTATTTTTAATTGAATATTTTGTTATACAACAAAGAAAAGTCTAATATTTGAACAAATCGGACATACGGGAGTTATGTCTTATAGTTGACCGATTACTTTGATTTTCAGTACCAATGTGCAATTTATGATTTGTGTATAGAATACCAAATTTCATGTTCTTAGGTGCTTTGTTTATCGATTAATGGACCAAAATTTCAAAGCTGACGTTGTTGCGTTTCAACAGACGGATGGACATGACTAAATCAACTCAGCTCGTTATTCTATTTCTCATGTCTCTAGTACTTATATTCTTCCGACGAAAGGAATAATTAGAATGGCTGTGGGAAATGGGAACTCAGTAGGATCTGCAAGCTTGTAAAAGTTGTAAGTAAGTCGATTGGGCTTTCAAGCTCTATTCAAAATATGAAATGATCTTTGTTCTTTCAACAAGAAATATATATTTATTCTTTATACTCTAGAAATCAGGAATAGTTACTAAGTGATACAGTGGTAGCTTATGCGGACCGACTAGTTCTTTCATTCTAGTGCTGTACTAATGGAACAGTCCAAAGTATGCTGACCACAACCCTCTTCATCCGACGAAGTTTCGGCTTACATACATACGTGGTTTGGCATGTGACCTTAATGGCTATCTGAAAATTAACTACATATTGTGTATTAAGAAACACGATTTAGATTTATTAGAAAACTCCCAGCTTTTCTAATAAATCTAAATCGGTTTTCTATAAAGCTGCGTCTCTGTACGCTTTGCGCTGTGAAGTTTATTTTTATTTTCCATCTCTCTTCCTTTTTCCTGGAAATATTTGATGAAACGCCATTTACAGTACTTCAAAAGCAAAGATGCCTTGTGTTCTTTAAAAATGGTAGGTTTTCTCATTTCTTTCTGAAGGTAAAAACCAAATTTTATAGTTAGAAAGAAAAACACTTCTTTTGCATATTTTTGACTAAAACCATTGAAAGTGACCTCTTTCAAAATGGAAGTATCGGTTTTTTTTATTCAAACTTTGGCACTGCAGGTTTTTCTCTTATATCAATTAATTAATCATCGTTAATAACTTTCCTCAACAAAGTGACATACATATATGTATATAAAACGATTTTCACGATTTCGTTTAATCAGCGCTGCGTTGATCGTCATTGTTTGCCATGTGTTTGTACGTTTCGCTTTTTATTCGGTCAATAAACTTGAGCATTGGAAAAGTCGGCAACAACAAGTTAATAAAGTCTGCCGCTGAGCTGAGCGGGTGATGCATCTTCTTCTTTCTCTATTACTTGGACTTCTTGGAAGGAAGAAAGTAAGAAAATGCAATTGCCACTTTCATTCAAAGTCACAATCGACCAACCAACAGCCAAACCAAACTCGAGTCAGAAATTTCTCCAAACTAATTTCACTATATTTTGTTGCATATTTATTTGTGAACAAGTATGTATGTCCACTGGCATGTGTGAGTATGTGTAATACTTCTTTTTGTTTGTTTGTTTGTGGTAAGAATGTCTGTTCGACGCTTCGACGCTTCGACGGTTCGTCTTGGAAAACCTCACTGCAGTTCGTAAGAAGAAAAGTCTTGAATTGAGTTGAGCTGAAAATTGAAAATTCGAAAAGAAATCAAAGCAAACTTTCATTAACAAGTATTTTCTAAATATGTCGGTGTCTGCAAGCGAAACTGATTTGAGCTTGAAAATGAGATTTGCAAAAAAAAAAAAAAAACGTAATGAAAAAAGTAAAGGAACAAATAAAGGAAAAAAAGGCGGCAAAACAGAGACAAGTGCAAGACAGCTATTAGACGGCAATAGACTTTCTTGAACTCACTTTTACACATGATATATGTATATGGCACGTTTACAAGTATATACATACATACACATGTGGGTATGCATGTAAGTTTGTGCCAGACAAAACGGGTATAAGAATTTAGAAAATGAAATGATGTGCAGTGCAACGTACAACTTTTTCAATTTTACTTCTTCTTCTTCTTCTTCTTCTTCTTCTTCTTCTTCGTGTTTCTCCGCTTCAATGCTTCTGTGTCGCACTTTCGTGCATTGCCTTTGTTTGCACATATTTTGCAAACCAAAAACAAAAGCAAAGTAACAAACGGAAAGTCAAGGCAGTCTAACTTGCACACACGCACACACGCACACACTTGCATATATGTATATATGCAACTAAGGCGATATAACAGTTGCAAAATATGCTAGTTTTTTTCACTTCGATTTTGTTCGCTTGTCGAATACTTCGCATACATATACATACATGTGTTTGTGTGTGTCGCAACTGCTACCACCGCCACTTGCAACATGCGCCATCTATGTCATTCACTTTGCTAAATGCAATGATTTGTGTTTGTGCGTAAAACTTTCATTCTGCGCATGTGCCGCCACCATAGGCTTGGTTTGTTGAGTGGAAGGCAAACGGTGTTTTCGATTTTGAGGGCAAAAAAGGTGCTGATTAGCATTAGAAGTACTCGAAGAAGTGTCTTGACTGTTTATTCACTATGCTTCATGAGTAAGGTTCGACTTTTTTTGATTTTCGTCGTATACATCCCTTACTTCTGACGTCCGCTTGTAAATAATTCGTACATCTAAATTTAGGGAGTTTTTTTGTATATTTTTTTTACTTGTTTTTCGAAATTATCATTAGATAATGATATAGTTGTAATAATAATATATAAAATAAATATTATTAACCAGGACTGAAGTTACCGAACTTTTGTTCTTTAAGAAAGTTTTATAGTGACTGGCCCCAACTGGATCGGGTTTGTGTAATTTAAAAAAAAAATGGCACATCACAAAAATTTCTGCAAAGATATATGACAGTAAACGTTTGTCAGAATGAATTTTCTAATTAAGATACTTACATATACACATTTTTTAGAGTCAAAAAAGAGGTATGAGGTAGACCATCCCCTTTTGTATATGAATATCCACAATATTGTCATAATAATCAAAAATTACGCTCACTGTAGCATAGTGGTTGATGAAGGTCGTACGAATTGAAGCCATACCAATATAAAAAATTAAAGAAAAAAAATTTTTAATCACACCACATCAGGAAATGCCCATCTCCACGAGGGTATTTCCGAAGTGGAAAAAGACACCTCATAAGGAGCCCCTAAGCTGTTTGAAGGTGGTTTAGGAAAATTAGCAAAACGCACACCACAAACTGGAGAATGAGCTCGTATTATAATATTGTCTCATTAACAACTGTACAATAAATAATCAAATATATTAGCAACTAAGTGGCAACCTTCCTATTTTCTAATATTATTAACGTATTTGTGCTTTTCTGTTAGATATTTTTTAATTAATTAATCACAAGCAATTTGAAAAAAATCAGGGAAAAATATATAAAAATTCAAATTTTCGTAGCAACGTAAAGAAAAGAAAATCGAGTTCAACGCTTGAACTTCATGGCAATTCTTTGGCGATTTCTATTAAAATTTCACTTTTCCTGTATTTCGTAATTTATTTAATTGTTGCCCTAGAAGAAAAAAATTGAATTAAAAATTGCCTTTTGCATTCTCAGCCAAGACGAATTTCTAAAACATTCAAAATTATATATTGTTTTAGCAATGCACGAATCCGTGAGGAAAGATTGGCGTAGAGACATAAAAATAATGTTATTAGTAGTAATCATTGTGAGTATAATTTATGTAGTAAAATAGCAAAATTCATGAAATTTCAATGAACATGAAATATTTATATGTATGCCTGTCTGAACTTTTTGTTCTCTTTCGTTAGCAGCTCGCTTTGCCACTGCGGTGGTATATACTCTTTTCTCTCTTAGACTCAAGCTTTCGGCGCCATTATTCGCTCCAGTGCTATTTGTTTCTCGGCTCATAATGTTTTAAAAGTTATGAAACCAGCGAATGTAGGACAACGACCGCCATAACCACAAATTCACAATCGCATTCGACGCAGCCAAGTTGATGTGGACGGTCATGCAATCGTAGCGTAAATCGAAGCGAGAAATGTCTAGTAATAGGAATTATTATGAGTGAAGTGTTCGGCTTTTCTTTTTCGAAAACTCAAGTCGATTCTCATGATGAATATCATGAATTTTTTACTTAAATATATTTTTTAATTAATTTTTTGTTGAAAATATTCTCTAAAAATCAGTAGTTTTTATATATTGATTATAGGTTTTCTAAGGAAAATTAATTAACACGTATTAAATTCTATATACTTATATATATTAAAATATTTATTCTTATAATATATTTATGCATAAAATATAATTGTTACAACAAACGAAAGAATTTGTTGACCCCATCTAAGAAAGTAGAATGCCAAAAGAGAATACAGATGGTTGAAATTATAAGCAAAGGGTGCAGTTGTAGAGAGCTAAGAGCTTGAAAATGAAGTAATTTTCTGATAAAGAATAAACACAAATTTACCAACAATATTAACAAAATAATGTAAAGAAAAATAAATTAAAATTAATCAAGGAATGCAACAATTAATCAGTATGCAAGAATTGTGATTCTGGAAACTGGTAAAGCTTCATATATATTTTGAATTTTTTCGTGAATATTTAGAAAAAAAATACAAAGTTTAAAATGCCAACTTATGTGTAATAACAGTTAATTCAGAAGGGAATAAATTTTTACTGAATTCTAGCCAATTTTACATATATGTTAAAATAACGTTCTTTATTTCATTATAACATGATAGATCGGTCCTTGGCCCACTGTCCGGAAATAAAAGTTTCAGCTTAAGCAAAGAGCTATCAAAGTTCCAAATATGAAACAAGTCGAACCAATTTTTCCCGGAAAAAGCATCACTTCTTTTCAGGTGGACTAAACCGTTGACGAATACGAAATTCGATCAAAACCGGTTAAGTAGCTTCGGAGTTCATTGGGGGAAATCATTCCTCTTGGATGCCTAAAACATACACAGAAACACCCTTCAAATTTCATATCTATACTTTCAACGGCTTAGGCTGTCCGCCATATTCACAAATTAAATTAACTTTTATTTCTCCTAAAATTAGAGATCCACATTTTTTTCAATACTGAACTGAATGGCCATAGGACGATAAGTATAAAGAATCGGCTCTAGAAAGGTATCGGACTCATCATTTCAGGAAATGTTGATATCAATAAAAAAAACTTCAATGCTATAGATTGAAGATCTCTATTTATTACAGTTTTCGAAAAAAAAAATTATATATTTCGCAACATAAATTTCAATTTTGGATATGTTCTAGGTAATAATAGTGTAATAATAGTAGCTTGTAGGAAAAAGATTGAGAGCTATATCGTTTTAAAATATTCTTCAAGAAAAGCGAGGTAACATTCAACATTTCGGTAGATATTCCATTGTGAAGTAAACATTTAAAAATTTCTATATACAACACCGGTGTCACGAGGGTGCTTATGAGAACCGCTTTTCAGAAGGGGGGATACAATATAAATTTGAAATGAGTCGTTATGCCGCAGATGTAGAGTTGAAATCGCGCTCTAGTGACGCGCCATTGTCTAAGTGCTCGCAAATTAACTGCTTGCATGAGTAAAAATCGAAAGAAAAATCGCAATGAATGCAATTACCATCGGCTTATGCTCATCAATAAATGAATACATTTTCAAATGCACAAAAACGGTACTCTGTTGAATGCACTTAGAGCTATTACTCTCAACTAGCTATTCACACTCACCCATAGACTATTTTTCCGGTGTTTGTTGAGCTAAACTATTTTACTATGTATGTATTAGTGTTTTCAAAAGATAATTGTTTACATGCATTTCAACACTCTCAAAGCTTTCATTTATATTCTCTCCCTCTCTGTTTCTGTCATTCTCTGCTGGTGCTACACCGTATCGTATGAGCAACGAATGAGATGAGCAAACAGATGTGAGTACGCGGTAGTGGAATGAAATAGAGCGAAAATGCGGAAGAAACTTGATCTTGGGTTCGCATTGAAAAATGGGAGCGAATGAGAGAATAAATAATTTTCCTTGCATTTATTTTGATTTCCGCTCAGCGCTTGTATCGCGCAGCAATAGAAAAGTTCAAGTTGAATGTCGTCGTCGTCGTCGTCGTCGTCGTTGTGAGCATTGCATGTTGGTTGTGTGTGTTTGTTGTTGCTCTACGTAGTTATCGGATTGAATGAAGTGTTTTTATTTTTATTTTTTCCTTTTATACATGCATATTTATTGTTTGCTTTTGCTATTTTTTTTTTGTTGCAGTTGACGTCTCTTTTGCTACTTTTTCGCATTTATTATTGAATTAATATTCTCAATTCAAAATGATTTAATTTGTTGTTGCATTTTAGCATGCATGTATGTGCGTACATGTATACATATTTACTTATTCGATTAGCTACTTTGTATCGATGCTATCAATTAATTTATATATATGAATGTCTGAATTTTTGTATTTGTGTATATGAATATGTATATGTATGTAAATGCTTGGAATAAACGAATATGCATAAGCAGTTGTATATGTATATACTGAGTTGGCGATTTTATATGAAGTGTGGAGTATAAAAAATTATTTGAGTGATGAGAGCTTATGATTTTATTTTGATACTTTTGATATTTTTAAAATAATATATTATATAATTGTTAATCAGAACTCCTTTCTTAAACAAGTATGTATGTAAAGTATTGACATATATTGCCATAAATAGATGAACTCGATACAAATGTCTATAATTCTTCCATACAAGCCTCAGAGGCGACGTAATTTATACTGGAAATATCTGATCTGAAGAACCAGAAAACCACGTTATTAAAATATTAACAAAATAATTAAATTTTTTTTAATGATATTTATATATTTGGCGCTTTGTAATAGCTGAAGCGATTTTTGGCAGAGCTTCCGCTCCAATTTGTGGTTTTGCGTTTCGATGTTTTTACCAACAAATGGAGGGACCTACAGATTATTCTAAGCCTCCTTCGAACGGCCGATGGATTTTTATGAGTAGCTTTTATTTCATATCAGAAATACACTCGGAGGGCTTAACATTCCCTGCCCCTGAAAAATTAATTTTCTATAATTTTGGATGTTGGTCGAACCTGGGCTCGAACTAAGGCCTTCCGAATGGTGGTATGCAATGATAACAACTGGTATTTCTTGGCCGCCACATATACAATAAAATTTGAGCAACTGAAGATAACATAATCCCATTAGGTGATGCAGCATTCAAACTATTTCCTTGCCTCTAACATTTTTCATTATGTGAAGTACAATTAGGTTAGGAGCTGGTAAATTTACTTTTTGGAATAATATTTTTTATGGGAGAATTCCTTGACTAATGACTTCCTTTGCAGGACAATCTCCCACTCCAGATTTATTGATAGAGACTAATTGGAAGAGACTCCAGAGCTTGGAAAGCACCTAGGTTTCCCTAATTTGTAAATTTCGATAACTGTCCTCGGAATTGACTTTCTATCCATCAATTAAAGTATATATATATGTATATACTTAATTCGGACTGTGTTCTTTTATGTAGCTAAGTAAGCATTCAAATGTTTATTTAACCTAATTGTTAAGTCATCAAAAATTTAATTTCTGAAATCGCAATGTTTGCCCACAGCAATCTTCTAGCCACGAATTCCAGCATCGAAGCACGAAACTGACCTGCACAATGCAACATCAATTGGTGTTTGACGTCTAAGCAACGAAAAAGCGTCATCGGTTTGAGCTGAAAAAAAGAAGAAAATAGAAAAACGAAGTAATATTGCAAAAATAGCCTAAACGAGTGAGTTAGGAAACTTTTCAATTTTGCTTTGCTTTCTAAAACCTCATACTACAGCAAATACGAAAAAAGCAGAGCAAAGAAGTAAACAGAATAAGAAGAATGAAAAGTAGAAAAAAGCTGATAGCAAAGATGCAACAAGAACCAAATAGCAAAGACGAGAGCCCAATGCATTATTGAAAGAAGAGCAAAAAGTCAGTTGGCAGACCTCTTAACCGTCAACCGAACGGCGTAACAAACGGACTGACAGACAGAGATCCCACGAACTGGTTTGGCTGTTTAATCAATATAGGAAAGCGTTAAGAAAAACGGCATCTTAGCGCCAAAAACATGCGGCGAGACGACGTTGGAGTGGTAAAGACGACGCGACGACTCGTATAAAGTGCACAAGGCGAATGAACTCTGTACGAATATGATGGCTAGTTGTTGGCTCTTTTGAGATACTGCTGCGACTGTGACACACTGCGAAAGGCGAGAATGACTATCACAGAGAGGTAAGAGAAGCAGCGCTCAGCGAAACTCAAAAGCTTAAGCTTACAATTTTTTATCTTTTTTTATTGCTTGCGAAAGGATCACGCGATAAACTAGTGGTGGAAACATATAAAATGAAAGTTATGCAACGACCCTGACTGACTGGGGGAGCAAACGCACGAAAAATATTCAAATGAGTGTGGCATGAGGGTTGTGAGCAAATCAATGGCTTGAGTTTAAATAAAGACTGACTAAGGCGCTGATATTTGTGCAGGATTTATCTGTGCTTAGAACTTTGATAGTATTTTAGAGTGTAAAAGAGTAAAGTTTATAGGTATGTACATATTTGTTGATATATCGGAACGGATATTGGAACAGATTTATAATGTATTTACAGGTATTAGTATGAGTGTAAGTTCCGATTTTACAGCCGCTGAAGCGATTATTTTACGAGCTCCTCCGAATGATGTTTTTACCAACAAATGGAGGGACCTACAGTTTATTCTAAGTCGCCTTCGAACGGCCGATGGATTTTTATGAGGAGCGTTTTTATTTCATGCCAGAAATATACATTCCCTTCCGAGGGGCGACCGCAGTTAGAAAAAATAATGTCCTGTAATAATGGATGTTGGGCCCCGGCATTGCAAAAGGTGGCACGCAATGTTAACCACTCGACTATTATGACGGAATTACCTATGGCATGTACTGCAATATATTAATGGAAGTCTTCAGGTATTGGTCCTGCACCGGAAGTAAGACCACCCAGTTGTTCTTCATCTTTCCTTTCTTCATATTTTTTCTGTTGTCGTCACTTTTTTCCTAGTTTATAATTATTCAATATATATTATATATATAATTATAATATATTATAATAGCAACAAAACAACAACAACTACAGCAATAACTATAATCACAACGAAATTCCAACTGCAAAAGTGTCAATATGAAAACTGACTGTCTGCTCTATTGTTAAATGAACCCACACCACGAAAGGTAAAATTTCAAAGCAAATAATAATTATAAAAAGAATTAAAGAAATATATAGAAATATTGCATATAACGGTTTTTAATACTTAGATACAAATAAATGGTAAAACCGCAAAATAAAAGCGCATGCGAGGCATTGGTGGCATTGTGTGCAAACAACTTGCAACAAAAACAATAACAACAAGAACAACAAACAACAAACGATCACCAAACAATTCAAAACTGTACATTCACCCACTTTTGCAAAGCAATTGTAGTCAACCTTGTCGTTGGCAGTACCAGTTGTTGTTGTTGTTGTTGTGCAGTTTAGAAATGCAACAACAATAACGACGCAAAACACCTCTATGAGCATGAAAATTGTGGAATCGGTTTGCAGCACTCTGTGAGAAGAACAAATTGCTGAGAATGTGTGTGTGTGTGTGTGCAAATGTTTGTATGTATTTGCGATTGGAAGTAAAAAGAACTGCTTTCCCTGTGCAAGATTTTCCATCGCCAACCCAGCCAACCGACAAAGAAAAACTGCACTGCGAATGCATGCACAAAGCATAACTAACGAAGAAAGCACTAGAAGAAGCAGACGACGGTAAGGCAAAATGGAGAAAGGCACAAAAAAAACAGAAAAAAGAAAAAACAGTCATAGAGGCGACAAAATGAAAAATGCAATTGCAATAGAAAATTTACCGTTATATAGCACACACATACATTCGCCATTGCAGCAGTGCTAGCTAACCAGTTTCTGGTAACAACAACAACAACAATGACAACACAATTACATTCAACTGATTTTGAGTTAGAAATGGCAAACTAACAATGGAGAAGAAGAATAGCTGAGAGGAGAACGAAGAGGCAGTGCCTAATACAGCTGCAATGAAGCTGCGCTGCTGGCACAAAGCGCCGTTAGAATAGAATACACTGTAATAGACATGCATAGAAAAATGGGTAAAAATTGCCAACTAGAATGCACTCAGCGGCTGTGGCCATGTGTGTAGCGTGAAATCGTACGCAGTAGGCGATTGAGCAAAAAATCGAAACAATAAAGAGCAAAAAAAAAAAGGTGTGAATTTGTATAGAATGCATAGAGCAGCACAGACATTTAGCTTTTCATTCCTTTTATCAAATTCAAGTTAAGGAAAAATTTTCAGTTTTTTACAGTACAAGAAAATTTCTTTCGATAAAAATTTAATTTAGAAGAGAAGAAACCAGTCTTCAACAATTAACGGAAGAAGCAAGTCTTGACAATTGCGAAGAATGATATTTTACATGATTAATATACTGTTTAGGAGTCAGGAACTTAATACGCAAGCCCAGCTTCCTAATATTAGAGCTGCACAAGCTTCCTCATTAGTCCTAATGCGATAATTATTAAACAAATTTTATATTCGAAATTTAGAAAAAAATGACGGAAGCTACTAGATACATATATAACGAAGTAAAAAAGTAGCACTTAAAAGCTATATACTTGTACTAGATACTAGAATGCTATATATTTATATATATATATAGTTATATATATGCAAAACCTGAAGACCTGAAAAGTGTCATTAATTCCAAATTATTCTATTGTTATATTTGTGTATCATGCTGAATGAATAACTTGAAAATGGTATGATATGTACGCCGTTGCTTCATCATCATCACCGCTACGATTATAGCAGTCCAGTGTTGCAGTTTGCGCATGCGCAACTTTTCTTCCGGGGTAAATAAACTGAAAATGGGTCATTGGGTGCATTTGACGCTCAGCGATTAGATTCTCTCATAGCAAGAGAGTGTGCATATATATCAACATTATATTGATACATATTGTGCAACAGTGTTATACAAAAACCTTTTGTTGTATTTTAATCAACAATTTTGTAAATTTTGAAACACATTTCAGAATTAATGAGTTATAATTTCAAAAATTATATCTGTTAATCCTAAAAAATTTTGTGTAAAAATATTTCGAACTGCACCTTGCATATATTTTTCTGATATTATAAAGTTAAATTAAGAAGAAGAAAAATCACTAGATAAACAATCCCAAACCAAAAGCCCATAACTCAAAAATGGAAAAATCTAAAATGTTAACAACTATATTTCAGCACTTCTACGGAACAAAGTCGGCCTATCTTGTCGAACGGTTTCAACGATGCGATCAAACCGATATCTCATTTCAAATACACTCAGAAACTTACACAGAACCAAAGTATTATGGTCATGTATTCTGCAGGCGCTGAGTTCCCTTTTTGGAACTAACACCAACTTGTCATGCCATAGTAGTTATTGCTGTTGTAGTTACAACAATTGTTCATGCCGTTGCCGTTGCTGTTGCTGGTGCTGTTGGCACTGCCACTTAACGTTAGCTGTTTTCTGTTTCTGTTTTGTTGGCTACTTTTTGCTTATAGCTTTTGTTATCTTTTTGTTGTTTTCTTTTTTTTTTTTTTTTTTTTTGCTCAGCTGCTCGTTAGCAAAAGTGTGCCAATGAACTCTGACGGCCGAGTGAACGGTGAATTTCGCGCTCTCCGGATTTTTATTTCTTTCCTATCACACTATTCTCCTCTGCTTCTCGGCGCACACAGAGTGTTTTTGCATTTAGTGTTTGCGTTTCTTTGTTCGTTACCTCTTATCTGGCGCTTTTTCGTTCATTTCTTATTACATCCATATCGGAGAGCTGATCTTCAGTTTTTTTTTTTGCATTTTTCCCCATTCTTTGCTTTATATGTTACGTGCGGTTATCACACTTTATTGGAGAACAAATCCCATAGTTCGTTCATTGGTATGTGTTGGTATGCAAGTGTGTGTATATTTAAATAGCCTGCTTCTAAGCTATCTCTTGTTACCAATCATCACCTGTTCCTTCAATTCAACAAGATCTCTACTTTGTCGAGTTCTTTGACAGTCCGTTCGATTGTTTGTCAGTCAACTGTCCGCCCAACATCTTTCAACAACTGGAAACTGTCTTTTTGCCTCTCATACCTTTAATTACACGGGTCAACACAAAATTTTACTTGGACTTTAAAGCATTAAAATTCAATGTCTGGGGTTGTAATTAGGCGGAAAAAATATATGACGTGAAAGAGTTTAGTTTTGTATTTAGGAAACCAATTAAATGATTTTTTGAAATGTGTAGTATTGATTTTAGTTGAAGATAAAACTATTAAAATAAATATAATCTTAAACTTTATTAGATTTTGTAATCATAATCACTTAAAGAAAGTAGAAAATAATTTAAAATTTTTATTTGGTGTGCTAAGTGTATAGTACTTTCTTTCTTTAAACCCCATATATAGTCACGCATATTGGTTCTATTGTATTGACCTTGATAACATTGATCGAAGGTCATATTGTCTTTATGAAAACACTCTTCTTGTTACTTTGAATATGCTCCAATGTAATTTTTATATTTATTTATGTTAAGTGAGCATGCAATATATGGGATTTTAATGTATCCAACTAGTCTTTTGTAATTTTTAGCTGTTATTTCCTAAAAGCCTATACACTACTGCTTTAAAACTATTCCAACTCAATTTTGCGTTACCACTCAGTTGGAAATGTTTTATCGACGAAAATCTGTCTGATTTGTGGACCAACAAAGAACACCTCTTAAAATAAATACAAACAACTGGAGGAGCCTATGGCTTGTCTTGATTCCATACAAGACAATCAGAATATGCTTTATACGCTTCACAAGGACCGTGAGATGTCTTCAGTTTATATTTTATGTCCCGAACTTTTTAAAATTTACCACATATATAACTTAGCATTATTTTAAGTGTTTTTTAGGCTTGTAAAAATCACCTTATTGTGGTTTATCCTCCAAGTGCCATCTAGTAGTATTGCGTAAAGGTAAATATCTCATTCTAATTGGGCGGTTTTTTTGAAAGTGTTAAAATTAATTAAAATTTATAAAAAAAAAATTTAAAAAATTGTATTATTACCATAACTATCACACAAGCAAACTTTGTACGAAAAATAGATATTTTTTAATCGTTTCGTGCACAATAAACTGGAAATTCATAAGATAAACTTTAGGAAAAAGAAAAAAGGAAAATTTTTTTTTGTAGAGTAGTGTTGTGTTTCTGTTGCTTTTATATCGCTAGTGACTTGCTACACATACTGTTTTTTCAAATATTTGGTATCTTCAATGGTTAGGGTGTAAGGTAAGGTGTTTTATTTCTGTTCAATGAATTTTTCGTTTTTTATAATTAACTCTTGATGATTGCTTCGTTTTAATTTATTGTTTTTGGCTTGAAATAAAGCAATGAATAAATGTTGAAAATTGCCCATTTTGGTAATTTGGAAGTTTTTTAAAATTAATTTGAAATTTCTTTCTGTACTGGACAATGAAATTTATACTAAATAAAAAAAAATATCCATCATCTGCAGGTATAACAAATAATTTTATAAAGGTTTCTGAACTCTGAAGAAGTAGGAGATGAAGGTGGTTTTTGAAATGTAAATTTACATCCATATGAAACGTTTCAATTGAAATATTTTTCAAAACAGTTCCACTTTGTTGGATAATGTGATCATTATTACTAAATCGACTTTCGTATTTTTGTCATTTCAAGTTCATTAGTACTTAGATAGTTTTCAAATAAATAATCATATCATCAGCACAAGCACTTGGCGCGAAATAAAGTCACGTTTGATGTAGGTTAGTTTTAGTTGGTGTGCGGTTGCTTTAATCTGCCTGCCGCACAGGCGTCATTATTCACTCAAATTTGTGTGCAAACATGTGGAGGGGAATACATACAAAACGAACAAGTACCAAACTGGATACACCCACATGCATTTAAATAAATTCATCTGTACATACATATATTTTGCTAGTACCCAATATACAAAAAATCGAGGATGGCATCACGTCCTAATCGGAATCATAAGAGATTATATAGAATTCAGTTATGGGTTCTCCTGCCTAGGAAACTGCTTGTTTCTAAAGAATTTATCTTGTTTCTCTTTTAAATCATTGTTGTCTGGTAATTGTTAATTTGTTAATGTCTAATTTTATAAGAATACCTCCATGATATCCTCAGTTTCTGCCACGCCAATAACTTCTAGGAATTTTTTTTTAAAAGAGTTTCGGGTCGATTTCTGTCAGTTTTGGCATGAAACTAAACCATATGTCGAATTTCAGCCAATCAAAGTCCATCGCGCAGAAAATCGAGATTTTTTGTTACATTGAAAATGGAATGGCCATTTAGGAGGAAATCTTTACTAGCATATTTCAATATTCAAATATAAAATTTTTTCCAATTGCCAACAAACCGTAATAGTAGAAAATATCATTTCAATAGCAAATAACTCGCTTAAAAATTTCTATTGATAGACCAAATGTGAAATATTGCACAATTAATTTTATCAAGGTAGCAAATTCATTCAGAATTCGGGACAATTGTGTTTTGCTTATGGGGTGCGAACGTGCATACATATTTGTGTTCTTGATCACATGGGCATTAAATGTTGCTGTTATTATTGTCGGTCGCGCTAATCAGCGCCGAGTTCAATGCCCAACTCTTGCTCTCCTTAGCGGAGAGCATTTTACCGTTGTACAGGAAGTAATTTTACAGGCACCAACTTCGTAATCGGCGAATTACATATTTACATAAAAGTATATATTTCTCTGTTGTTGAATCACATCTATCATTGGCGGTCATCAATTGTAATTTTGCTATTTTGCATTTATAAAATAACTGGTTTTGAATGAGACAAATACAAGATGAAACAAATACAAAGCAGATGAATGCCAAGCACGATACCAAAGAGATTCATGGAATGACGATTGAAGTGAATGAAATATGATTCTACTTAATTAATATTAAATGAGATTGGCGCACAGCGATCTACATCAGGTGTCTGACAACGGTGCGTTACGAGTAGCGAAAGGTATTCGAATCCACTTGTGATCCTGCAGAATAGGGATATGTACAGTTCCAATTAACAAGGAGAGGGGTCAAATGCACCTGAACTAATTTTTCCTAAGATTTCAATAAATATGTGGAGATTTTTCTTTTCAGATGTAGGCCATCTCTCCATAAAGAGGGGGAGCGGGAAGTTGGGATCCTATAGAAATTTTACCAATTTCCAAAAATTTAATGAAATTGCCTCTTGAGACCCGTATAACTCAACAAATACCAATAAGATCCATTTAGCGTTTATGATTTCTCATTGGCAAAGGTCAGTTTTATTCCTCTCTTCCTTCAATTTTTTATCAAATTCTATATCAATATTCTTCTAGCCACTTTAATTATAAAACCTCTATTCATAAGAAAGGTGTCGTCTCCGAACTCTTAATTTTGCAAGAAGAATTGAAGACTTTGAACAAATATCAGGCAAAAGGCAAAAGTAAGCCCTCCTTCGTTAGCACAAGAACATCTTAATAAAGATAAGTAAAAAATTATAATTTTTTAAAGACCACTTAATAAGAACCATTGATTCCTGAAATTGGATACTAGAATAAAATGGTTTTCTAATTAACTTCAAGTAAAGGATATCGAAAATAAGCCATCAGTGCTGATTAGGAAAATAGTTATCGGAGTTTTTTTTACCATATCTTCTACCAATTATGAGCCAAAATGCAATTTTCCTTAGTATGAAACTCAAAACGTGTTGATTGTGTAGAAGAAAGTACAAACAAGGAAAAAAATGTGCTGAATTAGCAACAAAATGCAAAAAAAAAATATTGTTTGTGGGCAGTTGTTGGGAATTGGGAAGAGCCACAAAGGTTTTAGAACTTTTCCGATGAACTCATTCGCAATTTAAAAATTCACCTACATACAGCATACACACACATACATTCATCTAATATAAATTTATGCACAAACATATATATGTTAAAGTAGAAAATACCGTTAGAATGCAGAATAAACTGCAATGGCTTTTGCCTTCAAAAAACGCAACACTTTTCTATAACAACAACTAAAAGAGCAAAGAAAACTGCAAAAAACTGCTTCGTGACGGAAAAGTGCTAAAATGACTTTTTGTTGTTCTTGCTGTTATTGTTGCGCTTTCGTGTAAACGCTACATTCTTGTGGCTTTTCATTTAATATTTGGTTTGTGTTTTTCATTTATTGTGTATCTAGTAGGCAAGTGTGTGTGTGTGTGTGTGTGAATGTAGGCGCATGCGCATAAAACGGCGCCGCAAAAAGTATTGAAATGTTTAACTACAATGAGCGAATAACAAAAACAACGAGACCGACAGCGTGCAACATAACTTGCAACAACGCATTTTAATGCAACAAAATGTTATTACAGTTGCTGTTGTTGCTGGAAGAAAGGCAGGGAAAAGTAAAAGAAGAAAAAAGTAATCGCCTTTCTCTTTGCAATTTTCTAGGAAAATATCATAAAAGACCAAATACTGGTTTCCACCAGCGATGATGGCGATGTTGTTGCCGAAATATAGATAGATACATACGTACATTTGTATTATGGATATTATAATAAGCACATATGTATACTTGTATATATAGTTCGTGAAAATTTTAGCAAGTTTTATTAACTGTTCGAATAAATATTTTGAAAAAAATATTTAAAAAAAGAGAAAAATGATTTTCCATTACGAAATGGAAATTTTTTTCTTAAATTTTTCTTAAATTTTCTACAGTGCCAGCAAATAATTTGATTTATTCTGTAAATCCTAATCCTGTAGAAGTAGATGTTCATAGGCTTATCCACCACTACAGTCCATGGGCTTACGTGTACAATATGTTCAAAGGCTGCCGTTTCTACCAGAAACCTCAGAGAACTCAAACTATAACAGATGAAGAAAGCAGTAATCAAACTCAAAAATCCTCTATTCATTCTATACCTTCTTCTTCTTCTTGAATAGTTCTATATATGAATTTCGTAATGTTGATAATAAATTTTGCCTACAACTATTGCATACTCTTCTTCTTCTCCTTTTTCTTTAAATTTTATGAAAATAATTTAAAAAAAACTGGTGGATTGATAATTTGGTAAATCGATCGGTTCATGACAAAACCATCCATTTCGCTGCATTCGCTCCTTTCTTTTTTGCTTACACACACACATGCATTCATACTGCTTTTCAAACATTTCCCGAATGTAAGTTACTTGCGGTCATTGGCTTTTCGTCGGCCACAACTGCTTTTGTGCTTCGCGCAGACGCAAACGTGACGACCGACGGCGCGGAGGAGCTTAAAAGTGCAGCGGTGTTGCCAAGCAACGGTAGCACCAGCAGCATTCGTTCTTGGCTTTTGCAATTCTTCCGCAACTTGATTTCTGCATTCTTTTTGCTTGGTTTTCCACCGTTTTGCAATGCAATTGAGGTCTGCTTTTGTCGTTGTTTCTTCTTCTTGCCTGCGCTTTGTATATGCGTTCGCTGCTGCTATCCTATGAGAAATAACAGTTAACGGTTCTTGGTTGTTCCTCTCTCAGACTCAAAAGTCAGCAACAACTCTTCAGTTGCATTTTCTAAGGTTAGCCGAGGCCATTGGTCTGATTTCCATTCCTTTCTTCCAGTCGATTAGCTTTGGACGTCAAGCCCATTATTCATATGATCGCTTGGCTCCAAAGCAAAATAATATTTGTGGTATGAGGAAGTCGTTGGCAGATTCTTGCGATTTTCTGCTTGTTGTTTGCAGGCCAAATCAAATTGTTTTGCTATTATATCTATGTAATACATATTCGCTCGTGGTATTTGTATTGAATTTTAAATTATCCTACAAAATGTTGTTACTGGAAGGTAAATCAATAAAAATTTTATGTTCGCTCACAAAAATTGAAAAATTATTAATTATTTACAGAATTTTTTTTGGAGGAGCATTTGTTAACAGTTTCCGAAAAAAATAAAATTTCTTAATTAAAATTACCCCATTCGTTTCCTTTAGAAATCGGTTTGTTATTTAATATCAACGTATATATTCAATTTGGCATTGGCGCCAACACCTGATCATCATAATCTCCGCCTTCAACTTGGTCCCTTAGACATATAAAATATTGAACAAAAGACTTAAGACAGCAACTTGTTGACTCGTAATTCCACTGCAAAACCAAAAACAAATCAGCAAAAATCAACAACAGCAAAAGCTGATCAATCAAAACACATAATGCTGATGTTGGCGACTCGACTTGAGCCGATAAGAAGCAGCCCTCACGTCTCAACGCTAACAATAACCGTTATATGCGGTTGCGCTGTAATGCCTAACGGCCAATGCTTAGGCCAACTCAGCAAGCTATACGGCTAACAGTCTGCAACAACAAATAATGTGCTTAGCTCAGTTCAACGAACTCTCACGCAAATCTAGGCTAAACATTTGCTCGACGCTGCAATGAAAACGAAAAGTACCGCAAGTTTACCGCTATTCGAACCTGAGTGGAATGAGTGAGTGATTGAGTGAGTGAGTGAATGAATGAATGAAGACAATAAACGTCACTCGTTTTTATCACTCTGTGCTTACCATTTTATTACTTACTATTATTTCATTGTCTCACTTTAAGCAGCAATTGAATCAGCAAATTGTTTCTACACTCAGAACAGACGTTTCAAATCTGCCTCGACAGTGCAGTGTTTGAGTGAAGAGAAGAAAATGAAGAGAGGATGACTGCGTATGAATTGAGAAACTAAAGAGTATTTGCAGGGATGTAGCTGTCTTTGCGCTTGCGCACTTTAACCACGATTAGTCTGCAATCAGAATGCATTGGCGCTTGTTAAGGTCACATTATGAAATTTTTGATATTTTCCTTGATTATAGGAACAAATTGACCAATAGACCATCAGTTGTATGACAACTATGAAATACAGTCATTTAATTTTAAGGATTTCGACAAATAATAGGAAGAAAAGAGTAGAAAAATATACCCAAATGACAAATAACCCAGTACCCAAAAGTTAGGCGATTGGCGTTGCCGAGTGGGCAGCAATGCATTCTACTATGTGGAAGGCGATGCGTTCGAGTCTTGGCTCGACCAAAATTAAAACCTACTCAGACATATAACCTATCCAATAGCTTGCTTGTAATACCAAATTTTCTTAAATTGATTAGTAATTAAATTTTTACAATGCCCAGAAGGAGAAAAGCCTGCAATTTTTTTTTTGTTATTTCTCATTCATTTCTGTTATTAAACATTGTAAAGGACGGTACCCAAATCGAAGATCTTCGCACAGAAGTATGAAAAATTAAAAAACAAAGTCCTATTCGGTCCACAATTTCCACAACACTTATATTAGAACTCTCAGGGTCAGGTTAGCATAACTCATTATTAGTGAATACAGATATCCACTCGCTTAGTCTCGCCGGTTGGGGATGCATCATTGACAGGCAAAAAAAGCAATGACATAAATGTAGGATACCGAAAATTCATGAAATCTTGGTTGAGATGGTTTTGAGAATGCTTGAATATGGTTTACGAGTATTTCTTATAAAATTGAATTGTAAATACCCTGGAAGCAAAGAAATATGAAGAAAATAAGGCTTATACGCTCTCAAATAGAGGCATGAACAGTGCCATCTCTCAGCAGTCCCTACTTTTTCATCTACTTTTGATGCAGCCTATAATAGGGATCATTGAACATAGGACTAAAGCCTAAAAGTGGTTCGACTCCTTTGTCCTGTTTAATATAAAAAATAATTATTGAAAACGATATATACATATAAACTTAAATTTATATACACACACATATACAAAAACATATGTATGTATGTATACAGACGACATAAAAAGGAAAAGCAATTAAAGCGTTCGATTTTATTTTCTATTATTTTTCATATAATTTTTTTAATCCAATTTGGATATACCAGATACTACCGTTAATATCTGCAAAGCATTCAGGTGCGGTGTTCATATATTCGCAACATACATATATACATTTGTGCAAACCAAAAATCGAAGTTCAACGCCCCTTTTGCGTAAGTCAAAATTCCACAAAATGACTTTTTTTCTGCCCCGCCAAGTGCTCATCATCAACTCGGTGCACAGTCAACAGCCGTTTTGGCCGATTTAACTGTTGCGAAGCATTTAAACGAAACGAAGAACAAGAACAAATAACGATGTAATGAAAAATCACTTGAATGGCGGCCAATGGTGGAGAAGTTGCAAATAAGAATGTAAACAACAAAAAGAAATCCGCAAAAAACTTTCACCAATTTGTTTTGCTTTCGGGAAGTTTTTGAAGTTTCTGCCAAATAGCAGACTCTGATTCTAAAGGCAGAAGAAGTATAAGAAAAAAAGTATGAAAAAAAAAAACGCTTAGAACGTTGTGGCTACAATGCCAAGAAGTGCGTGGCTCATATGTGTGCATGTGTATGTATATCGTATTTATTTCCCCTTTTCCCTTGCAAATTTTTACTTTTTATTTTTCCATTTGTGATTTTGTTTGTTCTGGGTGCTTCTTCATTTGGTCGGTGAAAGAGAGAGCTCTTTAGCCCATAGATTGAAAAGAATTTCAAGTTCAGAGAATTTTCGACAGAATGCGTATTTAGGTGTTTTTTTCTTGCCTTTAACCAAATTCGGCTCAACACACTTAGCTGTCCGAAGATTTTGGGCTGCTTGGGTCGTTGACCGCTGGCAAAAAAGTAAGAAGTAAAGTGAAGAGAAGAAGAGGGGCGTTAATGTGTTGGGGAAATAAATGAAATTAAAAATGATTTCCTCCTTTTCATGCGGTAATTAAAGTGAATGCTTGAGCCGCGACAATTACAAAGCCAATTTAAATCTTTTCGATGTCCGCCTAAAATGAGTTCGGATTAATCGATATATACATATATATATATATTATATACATATGCCTATTTGCAATGTGCGTCTTGATGTGTTTTCCAACAAATTGAAGCTTTTACTAAGTCATCGCCAAAGGGCTGATGTATTTTTCTGAGGAGAATTGTTTCCATGTCAAAAATACACATTCCCTGTCGATAGGCGTACGCATTTAGGAAAATTAATTTTTCTATAATTTTGGATGTTGGTCGAAACTGAACTCGACGGCCGCCAATATAAATATTGACATATTCAAATCAAACTTTATGAAAAGACAAGTCGAGTGAATTTAGTCTCCCACAGACATATCATCCTCTGAGAGATTTCTTAAAGATATGGAAATAAAATATTGCGACGCGTATGGTTTCAGAGATGGTAGGGGTAAATTTTTACAATACGAAAATCAGCAAAAACGCATTTAAACGTGAAAAATTACGTGGCAAATATTATTTTGGAAAGTATAAACGGTATTGAAGGACACGACGGTCACAAATATGTCTTAAGAAATCAAAAAATCGCTTCTTTCACTCTTCAATAAAACTAAGTAATACTATAATATGAAACTCAAAATTTCTACCCGTATACCAATTAACAAAAATTTAAACCAAAAAACACAACGAAAACCTTCACCAAAATCAAAGCTTAACTGAAGCGATTTTAAGCCCGCACAAGGCATTCACCTTTGTTGTTAAAACAAACAATCGTAGATTTAACTCAAAGAAAAAAAAACTTATGTAGTAATATGCATACATACAAACATTAAAAAAATTACATAAAAAGCGAAAGAGATGCCCAAAGTTAGGTCTTTGAACTTCGAACTGTGCTAATGCCGATCATAGGAGGCCAAAAAGCAAACCAAATCAGAGAAAACCTTACAAAAAGAAAATTTGGAAACACACAACAAAAAACGAAAATAACAAATACATTAGAAATGTGTAGTAATACAAGAAAATGTATGTATATGATGCTGATGAACATAATAATAAAAATTATTAGACAAGAAAAGGGGGCTTTAGTTCGGCTTCGAGTCAATTGGCTTGCACATAATACATAATTTAGTCTAAACGCCCGAAAGTGGAGTTCATTCGCCTTCGTCAATGCACACATACACACACACTCATTTGTACTTATAACACTTACAAATTAATATAGAGCTCTTAATCAACGTGTGCGTGTGGTTGTTAATATGCCATTAGTGAGCGTTGAAAAAAGCTAATAAGAACGAAAAGAGGAAAACAGAAGAAGTAAAGTATAAATTTTTGACGGTTTTTAGTTTTAATCTTGTCTATGTGTGCATGCATGTGCTTGTTTTTGTTGTAACTCGACGAAAAAAATGTGAAAGATTTGATCGCTAGAATAGCTTCTTTTGTGAATAGAAAGAACGAGTAGGGGAAATAAGCGAAGAAGAATGAAGACAGTCAAGAGCATTGACCGCTTTCCTAAAGTCATACACAAGAGATTTATAGAAATAAATTTGAATTTCTTATGTATCAAATGAACACAAGTAACCCACTCATATTAGAGCTTAATTTTACAGGTCAATGCCATCGCAACTTCCACTTTACATCTGAGTATCTCGCTAAAAGGTCAAGCTGTGTATAATACTGTGGCGGCTCTGTGCAAATAAAAGGAAATGAGTTGAAGGAAAAGTGTAAATTAATAAAAATAATCTAAGATAAGTTTGGTGTTTGTAGAAGTTTTTATTTTTATTTTTATGCCTTTCATGCACTTGAAATTAAATATTTACTCTGGTCCGAAGCATGTAAGCACCAGAAGGTGAAGAGATAGACCCATCAGTATTTATACCGTTCACATCCGAATCACGAGCAGAGTTGATTTAGCCATGTCCGGCCGTGAATTTTGATTTTTTTTTTAAAGTACTTATTTATTCATCAATATCCATTTTGTTCCCTTCATAGTAATCCCCCCTCGGATATAATACACTTGTGCCAACGCTTTTTCCAATCCTTGAAGCACTTCCGAAATGCGCATTTCCGTTTGGCCATCAACTCTTTCTTCGATTCTGACTTGATCTCATTAATTGTGGCAAAACGCTATCATTTCAATGGTTTCTTTAGTTTTGGGAATAGGAAAAAGTCGCAGGGAGCCAAATCTGGTGAATGCGGTGGTTGAGGCATTATTACGGTTGTGCTTTTGTCCAAAAAAATCACGAATAAGCATTGATGTTTGAGCTAATGCATTATCGTGATGCAGAATCCACGATTTATTTTTCCACAATTCCGGTCGTTTAAGCCGTATTGCTTCACGCAAGCGTTGCATAACTTCCTTGTAATATTCCTTATTAACTGCACGACCTTTTAGCAGGAACTCATGATGCACAACACCATTGTAATCAACGAAAACAGTGAACAGACCTTCACCTTTTCCCATATATAGCTCCAATACACGCACACATTCTATGAATTTACTACTGGTAGGGAAATTGATAGGAATCGGGATACTTTATCATATAGCCATCATACGACTGATTTGTTCGGATATGAGGTCTAGCGTCCAAAATACGCAAAAATTCATCTAAGAGTGTGAAAGTTGGTATTCAAGTTTATACTGACAATGAAAATCATCAAAATCAAAATTTGCAATTCGCAATAGATTTGACATGTTTATGAGAGGTATAAAGAAAGTAAGAAGACAGCCGCTCCTTTATATTTTCTTTTACCTCTTGCTAATCGAAAAAAAATAAGAGATTTGACAACATCAATATTCTTCCGATTTTAATATGTTTGCAACTAAATTTCCGTTCAATGCTATTTTTTAATAGCAGCTTACTGCGCTTCGTTTAATTTTACATTGTGAGGTTGAATATTTTTCTCTGTCTGAAACATTGAATTCCGAATCCAAGTTCGTATCTTAACTCTTTAGTTCACTTCTAATAAAAGGTATCAGCGAAATACCGTTAATATTGTTCTATGAAAAACTAAAAGAGCAACAACAACAACAACAACATTATTTTTTAAAGAATTGTTTCAAATGAAAGAAAGAAACTGCAAATGCCAATTGGGAAAAAAACGCTACAAATATACTCTTTGGCCGCTTCTTATTAACTTGCAACAAGCTTACATTTCTTCACTTCTCCGCCTATGTATAAATGTGTAAACTGCACATTAAACATACAAATACACAGACACGAGATGCATTGAGAGAAAGGCTTTCTCTTTGTTGCAGAACTGGTTGCAATGAAAGTTGACGCCGAACGAAGACTTGCAATGGTAGAGTTGGACATTGCAAAAGAACATATATATGTATATATATAAATATACTCGTACATATCACTCCCGCCAGCCTATGCTTTTAATCGTCAAACATTACTTTTACATTTTGATTAAAAAAGTGCATACAGTTGCAGTAGTGAATGTGTGTACGTTTGTATGTTTTTAAGAATATGCAATTGCATGAATGTTTCTTTGTTGGTGTGCGCATGCTGGTGAAAGAAAGAATTTTTCTGGTAAAATAATACTCGTTTCTTATTGCAGAAATGGTGCGCTCGAGTTCAACTCCGTACATTGAACTCTTGGCGGTGTGAAGGATGCACATGTATACACATATATAATTTCCATATGAGTGAAAAAATAAATTTAAATGAAACTTGTAGTTTTTGGGTGCTCTATTTATTTAATCATTTACTTCAATTCATTTTCTTTTGTTTATTTTATTTTATTTTTTTATTTTTATATTAATTAATTTAATTTAATTATATTTTTTTTCTTGTCTTGTTCAATTAAATTTCTTTATTATGGTTTTTCAATTTATTCTATTTTGTATAATTTATTTTGGTTTCATTTTATTGTATTTATTTTATTTTATTTTGTTTATCTCGTTTTGAATTTTTATCTTACAGCTGATATTTAATAAAAAGTCAAATTTTTATTACAGCGTGGACTTGAACCCCACCGTTCACTGCAGTGATTATATTTATGCCTACTTTTTGCTCAACCTGTCCGCCCGTCATTCATCAACTCGTCAACTACGTGGCTGTGTTTATTTGCTGAAAAGTATACAAAAACTTGGATTCTTTACACCCCCATCTCTCCATCTATATCACCTATTTTTGTTCGCATTGGTCACTGTATCTGTCATCTAGTAGAATGTTCTTGTTGCCAAAGAAATGTAGTAATAACGCAGCTATAACAACAACAATAACTTGCAAAGAGAACGTAAAACTTTCAGGCTATTAAGCGTTGGAGTCGCTCGCTTGTTGTTGGTTATGACTGTATTTGTGGTGGTGCTGTGCTGGTGGCACGTTCAACACCGCAAACGCACGATCAGGCGTAAATGGGTCAAGAAGCGAACGACCAGCTAACCAATAAACAAAAAAAACAAAAAAAACTCCAAGTAAGCAAGCCAACGAACCTTCGTGCTCACAAATGTGACTTTGTTAAAATATACAAATATAAGTAGTTGAATGTAATATTTGCTTTTCTTTTTTAACGGAATTTTTTTTTACCTATCATTTCATGTCCACGTCACTAATAATATTTGTTTACAATGTATTTACGCGGTTGTTTCTGTTAATGTAGCGTTTATTGATCGCTTTTACATTAAAGAGGCGCTACAAAACGTGAAACCCTAAAAATATCACTTTTAAATCCGCTAAAGCTTTTTGTTTACCTCTTTGCTTGTTTTCGTTCTACTGATCTTACTGAAATTAATCAATTCTTGCAATTCTCCGAAAAGAAATTTCGCGTTAGTTTCTCTCATTCGGTTTTTAATGCGCGTTTTGTTTATACTCGACAATGAGTCACTTGTTTTTGGGGAACTTTTTGTAGCATTTGGCCTACAAAATCTTTACTTTTATATGGATAAAATTCCTCTATTATTCATGCATTATTTTTAGCATAGTGGGCCAGGTACATGGAGGGTTTTATTTATTACTTTCGGATGGCATGAAAAAGTGTGCTCTCCAATTAATGTTGTTTTTGTTTATTCTAAAATACGCCATATTTGTTTTTTTTTTAGTTTTTTTTTTAGTTGTCATTTTTAGGATATATAAAAAATATGAAAAAACTTACATTTATTTATTTAATCGGAATTAGTGCTGGTCGTTAATGAAGAAGACGAGTTATTTCCTATAGCTCGTTGCATGTGCTTCTGATTGAATACAAAAACTAGTTCGTTTATTTGTTTATTTTGGTATAAAAATAAATATTTCTCAATATTTTGAAATAATTTCTGAACTTAGTCAAGCATAAGCATCTTCCTGGGCAATTTCGAAAGCTTTTAATAACATTTCGATATTTGTAGCGGAATATTTGAAAGCTAGTAAGAGAAGTTTCAAAGTTGTTTTAATGTTTTTTTAACTCAAAATTTATCGAAATAATAGAGCAAGCAAGCAGAAGTCATTAAGAGATATTAAAGAATTAGTTGAGCTTATTCTGCAAAGAAATATTGGAAAATTGACGATGGAACACTTTCGAATCATTTTTTTGAACTTTTTTTCAAACTTTTGCTGTATAGTTTATATAAAAACTTAGAAAGAAAAACCGTTAAATATTTAAAATGATTAGAAAAGGCGATTTGTGACAAACAACAAACATATTACCGAAATAATTAAAATCTCCCATATGTCTTTATCACTTAACCCTTAAACGCAATTGTACTGTAATTTTATCTCACTAACAGACTGTTTTTTTGTGTGTTGAATAAGCATATGGCTAAAATTTAAATTATAGGTCCTCCAACATAACTGTTTATCGCCTTATATGAATGTTACGCATTAAACTGAAAATTTCCTGGAATCTCAAATAGCAGTATTTTATTCATAGTACTAGCGGTGGCAGCAGATGCGGATGGAGCGCAAAAGCAAGCAAAAGCAGCTGTGATTGCAATCAAATAAATAATTGTGAAGGAGTTATGCCTCGTTCAATGATTTTCTTATGTAACACAACAACTGTCAGTCTGGCATCTTTTTTTCAAAAATTTACAGTTAACTTTAAACCTAACGGCGCATATACTTTTTCAAAAATGTTTTCGTCAAAAATTGCCGCGATAAATTTGAATAGGATTTCCGCTGCCAAATACATGAAGCGCACGCAACGCACAACAACAGCGTCCACAAGGTGTTCCTATTTCAATGGTTATGAAAATGCAAATTAAAACAATTCATTGGTACCGTAACCAATCCTTTCAACTCCGTCTAACAAATGCTCAAAAGAAACGGCGAAAGGATTACCAAGATGCTGGCAGATGACTGAAGGAAATTGAAGTTAAAGGATATGGAGATAAGAAAAAAATGAGTAATGTGAAATATGAAAGGAATTAGAAATCCTTTTTTTCACCCACACCGCTCTTCTGAAAGCCATTTCATTAGAACATTCGATACACCACATGCCACGACAGTATCCTCCTCTAAGTACACTCCTCCTTCTGTTGGTATCTTATTGGCTATGGAGAGAATGAGAAGCAAAGAAGAAAAAAAAGGAGCAAAAAGGAAAAGAAAGGAAAACAAATAACAACAAACAACAAACAATGCCAACAAAAGTATGACGAACCACAACCAGGGCAATAACAACAATAATATTAACAATGAAAATTTACCGTAATCCTTTCGATGTTCGTACGCGCACTCTTCCATTCAATCCTGTGCATATATGTGCATACGTATGTGCAAGTATGAATGTCTCTTTGATGCTTTCTGCTACCTCATGATCCTCTTGAGAAAATATTTTCATTCTACTGAAATGAGATTTAAGCCTTAAGCAGTTTGAAATGATGAGCTGGCAAATTGGCAAAAGAATTGAATGCTCATTGCACTCGTAAATACATATACATATACATATACATATACATATATACTTGTATGTATATGCAAATATATCCATTTACCCGCGTGTCGGATCTTTCTGTGACTGATTGACAACGGAAGAGGATTAAATTGCATGCTCACTCAGTCACACCGCCACCAACACCTTCACAAACAACAAAAACAACATACCTGAGCTCTGTTGCCGTACTCTGTTCTGCGAGTTTACTTGTCTATTTACACACAAACACACACACACACACACACTCCTTCCTTAGCATTATAATATCTACACATGTATTGTATATAGGTATGTGCGTGTGTGTATGCGGTGAAGGATGTGTTTGTGTAAATATTTGTATATATGTATGAGCATAGTTACCTGTTGTATTTTGTATCGCTATAAATGCTGTAAAACATGCTTGAATGGGAGTACGTATGTATGTTGGTGGCGCGGTAGTGTAAGGAAGGGTAATTGCCACAGCAGGTACTTGTAGTATTTCCATAATGATGACGTCAGGTGAACACGTAAAGGTCATATGATATTCACAGATTGAGGGAAGGGATTGGCGGTAGCTGAAGAAATGACTGGCAGTGTTGCTTGTGTTGCTTCTTTTATTGTTGATAGAGTAAAATTAGGGAAAAGTGATAAATTGTAAGGACAATATCCAGTAAAAGAAATCACTTTTGGGGGAACTTCCGACTAATTCACTTTCATTTGGACGCATTTCGGAATCAGTTTGGAGATATCGATTCTCATGCACATAAATATGGATTACCCTATTTACCTCACTGCTCTCTGAAAGCCCGCACTCGGACCACTAGGCTTATCTCGGGTGAGGTAGTTGCCAATAATTTTTGTTGCTGTATATGTATGCGTCATAATTTCGGATTTACTTCGGTAAAGTGACAAGTCGCATACAAAAAAAAAAAAGAAAAAAAAAAAGAATTTTGGAGCAGTTGATAAAATTTAATACGAAATTCAGATATTTTTCTTTGTTTGTGATTCATTACCTGTGACTTAAAATTATTTATAAGTTAATATTTTATTAAGTTAATATTTTTGTTATTTTCTTAAGCGTTGGTAAAAGTTTTCTAATATTTCTTTATTTTTTATTTTTTATTTTTGTTAATATTCATGTAGAGAGTTTTGGTGAACGTGTAAGGAATACCATCACACAGTCTATCGTATATATATCCAGCTACTATTTCGAGGTCCACATATTCTAATTCGTACCATCTCCTTTCGCTCAGCTTCAGCTCTCGAAAATTTCGCAATATTACATCTATATAAATAGAGAATGAGTTGGATGAGTAGAATTTACTTCACTTAATTTTCACGAATTTATCGTATTATAAATACACATATACGATTAAAAGGTTAAATTGCGGACAATTCAAATCAACCGCGTGCTTGCTATGAAATATTAAGAATTAATCGAAAATGTGACAAATTCAAAGCAACAGCTGATTGTCACATTTGACTGCATTAAATAACGATACCCCGGATGGCGCAATCTCTGCACTCTATCATTCTTAGTTATTTACCATATCCACGGTCGCAACTATTTAGCTATACCCCTCCCCCTCTATTTATATACACCTACCTCTCCCCTTTTTCTCATATATTTTGAATGTATATTTCTCACCTTTTCATTCCTCTCTCTATTGGTTTCTGCTTTTTCCTACGACTGATTATATATTAAATATTTTATTTTAATATTATGCTCTGCATTGCCTTTCTTTGAATACTCGTTAGTAACATTACAGAGGCACCAATCGCCTTGCTTGTCTTTTCAAGAAGGTGTACACACTGAAAATCCTTTAGGGAACAGTTGTTCCTTTTTTAATGAATTAAACTGGAATCCCTCATACACGAATAACGCCAAATATTAAGTTCCTTTGAAATTACTTCATTGTGTGAGAATAAGGTTTGCTCTGTAATACGTGAATGCATGAACAGATTGATGGTAGAAAATATTCAATGAAAATAGAATGAAGAGCGTAAAATAATATGTGGGATGAAAAGGTTTCACGCATTTCAATGAAAGGAAGACATAACGTATTTTTTATGACATAATAACGGCGCTTTAATAGAGGATAGCAAACAGTGGAATGTGTGTTGAAAGTGGTAAAAAGGATAATTTCATTAAGTGGACGAAAGGAAATTCAAAAATTTTCCCACACAAGATATTTAGAAATGCAGAAATGGTTTGATTGATACAAAAAAGCAGCAAGTAAATTTAGTCAAGCACAGGACGAGCAGCGAAGTGCTGTTTTCTGAATAGCAGTTGTTCTGGAGATCGCACCAGCTGTCCAAACAGCGCGTTCAATTTGAGAATGCTTAGTTGAGAAGTTTTTTTTTTGTTTTTTTTGAAGAAATACAAGTGTTTGAAACTAAAGAATAAATAAGTATTTAAAAGAAATGATTGTTTGCTTTTCGACAGATTTTAAAATTTAAAAGACACCAAAGAAAATCAACTAAGAGCAGCTTAGCTGGAGCTAGACAAGTGATTTGCGATAAAACATATTGTAATACCTTGCAAGTCTAAAAGAAGCTGTTGCAAACTGTAAGAGAATATACGATATTCGTTATAAAAATTTGAAAAATTTAAATACGAAACCCAACACATGGAAACGGACAAATTCAGAAAAAGCTTCTAAGAAAATTATATTGCCACCTCAGCACTGAACGCTAGAGAAATGTTTAAAATTTCTTTAGAACAAATATAAATTTACACATGTCCGTTACCCATAAAATCCTTTCGGTTTTCTACATGCAAATTAAAAACAAGAAATGAAGACAAAGTAGAAACCCAACTAGAGCATTGAAAACAAAGCAAACAAACAATAAAGAAATCACTTTAAATAGCGTGTAAAATTAAGGCAAGGACAAGAGGACACTATGCAATTCCTGCTGTTTGGCAATAAAATTACCTTTGTTTTCGCTCGCGCCAAACAATCAATGCGCAAGTGGAGAATGGACTCAACGTGTAGCTCATGTGCGATTATGAGCAACCCTTTGTAAGCTGCTGAAGGACAGCCGTCAGTGGCAGAACATCGATTTTAACCCCTTCGTGCTCTAGTTTTCACAATACCTTTTGACTACCGGTCACTCAGTTCCCAAATGCTGAACGTATTACCAAGGCCAAACGCACAAACATGCGCACATTCACTCGATAACAATGAAATGGAAATGTAGAGCAGTTATCATATCTTTATTTGTTTGCTTTGTTTAGTATTTGCATATGCCTGAATATGATACTTTATTTTTATCCCTTGTCGCTTAACTAGCCGATTTTTTCTCAGAATATTTTACTTTACATATATTTAGAGAAGAAACTGTCAGACGTATAAGGTTATTGGTACTGGTA
Source organism: Neoceratitis asiatica (assembly GCA_030068015.2). Classification (NCBI taxonomy): domain Eukaryota; kingdom Metazoa; phylum Arthropoda; class Insecta; order Diptera; family Tephritidae; genus Neoceratitis; species Neoceratitis asiatica. The sequence continues at coordinate 92,334,881 of CM061526.1, forward strand.
GTTCTTTGGATTTTGGGTGATTTCTGGAAGATATAATGAGTGCTCAGTTTCACGATTTAAAGCTTTACTAGTCTATAGATAGAAGCCCTTGGCCACTTATTAGCAGATAAATCAATCGCCAACTCTGAGAACACACTGCTAATTCGGGATCTGGTACAGTATACATATTATTAGTCTTTTGGTAAAAAATGCAATTAAAGAATTAGGACATACAAAGTGATCACTCTTTACTCTCTAATAATTTTTTTACTTATTTTAGAATTTTATTTACATTTTGTTTTTTCGCTTTCGACAACTGCGTATATAACTGTTGTTTCAGAGAGTAAAACAATCAATCCACAGACGCAAACATTGTGCCAATAAATAACAACCGAATGCCCTCCTGGAATAATACCAAAATCCTTTCGCCAAAAACGCTGGACACATTCGCTCTTTAAATCACTCTCTACTCACTAACTGACTTCACTTTTCAGCCCGTCTGGTACAAAAACAACTCTATATTCACACTTACTTTTAGGGCATCATTAACTCTCTTTTTCATTTCGTCCGAATAAACCAAAAATTTAAAAAAAAATACCAAATAAAGATTCCATGAAAACTGTTATTTCGTCTCTTTTTCGGCGGCCAAAAACTACGAGCCAAAAAAAATACATATTTGTGTGTGTGCATATGTATGAATAATCCAGTATTTATGCGTTCGCTTAGTGGAGGTCAATAAACTTCATTTTTGACCATTGCGTACGATAACAACAACAACAACAACAACAACAACAACAACAACAACAACAACAACAACAACAAGTTGGAAGAAAAAAGCCCAACAATTACATGGTGCTGTAGCTTTTACTGACGAACCTTTCATCGCCTCGTTCTTGTTCTTGTTCTTGTTCCTGTTATTTTTCTTCTTCTTCTTCTCTTCTTCAAGCGTTTTGACTGTTACTTGGCTTGATAGCAAGAGTGAGCTGGCGCGCGCGTAATTTCGGCGTTCAATGAACTCATCAGAGCCCCAAATTTTGTTCAACAAAAATAGCAACAACAACTGTGAGTGGCGCAAGCTGTCGTCCGTTGTTCGTTTGTTGTAAAATGTTGAAATGCTTAAGTTAAAGCACAGTTACCATTTTGATACATATAAACGCACAGTAAAATGCGTATGTATATATGTACATATGTACGTATAGGCATACACATATCATTGCATGTGACATAGTGTACAAAATATCGCTGAATTTACAATGTTATACGAAAGACTTAAGCAACAAACTTGCGTTTTTATTATTTTTTATTCTGAATTCTACCTAGCGCTGCACTGAATGCCTAATTTGTTGTTATTTCATTTCTTTGTTTACCTTATTTTTATTGCTTTTATCCGTTAGCCGTTCCAGAGCTTCTGTATTGCATTTTAATTAAATTATTGACATGAAATTGATAAATGGGTGAGTACCCAAGCGCTGAGCAGTGAAATTGAAGTGCGGAGTGGGGCGAATAGCTTAGTCGCTGCTACTTGTATGCATAGATATATTTTTATAAAAAGTTTTTATTTTATAATCGATTTCTGCCCGATATTCTCCATCGATTTACACAATGCCTCTTTATATCCCTCAGCTTAGGAAATATGGCATTAGTAATTTCAAAACACTAATTGCATGATATATGTAAGATAGAAGCGTTATTAAATTTTTTATTTATTTAGTCAAAATGAAATAAAAAACTGCGCAATAGTCAAGTGTACAACTTTTCTTCATTTTACTGACCTAATTTAGTTTCCCTCACCAACGTAAGGATATTTTCCGTGCTTCCTTCTGTCCTATATTTCATTTCCCGGTTTCTAATTAAGTTTTAAATATTTGTTTCGTGCTCCAGCTGACACTTCCGTTCAACATATTAACCCATTATCCTGCCAACCTAATTTCATATGAATCTCCAGCAACCACGCTACAACTGGGATACTATCTTCGTGCAGCAGTTGTACTTTTGGATGTTTCCAATTGTTTAATTTATAGAAAATTTCAAAATGCGCAGCAGCACTTTTGAATACTTTGATTTCGATTTCCTGCCACTTTTCTCTAAACAGTGTAAAAAATCTACATCAAATTGCCCAAAACGGTATTTATTCGCCGCACAAAGCACTTATAGCCCTCGCGCTCATCAATTAGTTTCTCCCTGTTGCCGCTGCAACTGGCAATTACGTCTCAGCAGTGCGAGTTGCATTTGCCGCTATCGACGCGAGCTCAGCGCAGGTGACTCAAATTTCAGGTGGGCGCGAAAAGGATGAAGCAACCAAAAGTGTGCAGCAAAGACAAGAAGGAAATCACAAAAAGATTTCAAATAACAAAAACAACAAAGGAACCAAAATTAAAAAAGATGCGCAGCGTAGAATTTTCTCGCTGATTTCCCCCTCAATTTTATTCATATTCACATTTACAGCAACTCATTACAATAAAAAATTGAACTGCCGAATAAAAAATCCACATCTGATATAAAAATGTGTGTATAGCAAAGTGTAAGGCAGAATGACAGCTGCTCATCTGACAGAGTGAGTTTTATAGGAATTTCTGTCAGCGCGCAATCAAATCGAAAGCGATTACAATCTTATGCTTCTTCTTTCATTCAGGATATGCTTTGATCATCAACTCCGCCACTTGAAATGTTTTACTTTGCCTTTTGTCTGCCGTGAAGAATGTCTAACTGTTCCTTCACTGCTGCGCTCCCTGTTCGCTCCATTTGATGCCATCGATTTTTTATCGCCACTGTCAGGTGGTTGGTGGTGATTTAAAACACAAATCCTTTGTTCCTCATTTACAGTTAGGTATACATACGTACATAGCAAATAGCATCCTGTGTGAATGAAGGAATAAGTTTTTACTAAATTACGTAATTGCGCATTTCTTGGAGTGAAATGTGTGAAATAATTGCTTTTGTTTGCTCAGTAAGTACCGCTAAGATGAGACATTAATTATTCGTTCGGCTGCTGCTACGCCCGGACGTAACACCTCACAGACTAACATCTGAGCAATTTTAATTGTTAGAATAACGATTAAATAGCGAAGGAAAAGTGATCAATTCACCTAAGCGGAGTACTCTAGCTCCTAAAGCTATAATCAACTCACATACTCACACATCTATAATAAGTCATTATTCACAGAAGTACAGCAATTATGCGACATGGTAACACATGGTAACTGTTTTCATGGCAGCTGTAAACTTCTCTCCATCGTAATTGAAGGAGTGTTTTAATCCAACCGGACGACATTGACGAGTCCGTGTAGCTGCTGTCTCTTACATCGTTGGACTACATTTACAGTATCGCCGTTCTTTCCACTCTTTGCGCTCCAAATCGCGGAAGACGGTTAATACTTCGCAACAGATGTGTGCTTTGTAGAAAATTGTACCTTCTCAATTTAGGCACGTATTTCTCTCTCTATTAGGCTACAAAAAGCACGCAAACAGTAACTCAGTGATGTTTTTCCAAATTTACCAGATGGAACATCAAAAGTGTTATTTAGCTTCAGTTGAAATAGCCATCGAAACTTAATAAAAATAAAAACTTTGAGGAAACTCATTTTCGTATCCTCTAAGGCGGTTTTAGATTCGACGAAGAGATGATATATGTAAATTATCATTTTCTCGCGGGTACATTCTTGGATCTAACGCATGTTGAATATTTGGCGAGAGATGAATTTACCTAACTAAAGCCACAGAGCACATTTAGTTTGGAATGATCAGGCCCGATGTCATCTGAAAAGAAGCTGTTACATGCGTGTAAGTTACTTTTGTGGACTGTAGAACTGTTATGATAATTGGAGAGCAATATATATGCACTAAGAAAAGTCTAACATAGCTAATCGGATAGTAAGCTTGAACATCCACATAAAGAAAACTCGAATAAAAAAGGTATATCAAAGCAGCAGCTGAATTCATTTACAGCTTACATTTTTGCGTAATGATAGCATTCGCCAACTACTCGATCATCGAGAACCATGTAATTCATTAAAATATAATCAAGAAATTGGCTCTCTTTCATCCTTTAAATAACAGAGACTAGTGAGCCCCTCTTTTCTCCTTTTGAACGATCCATAAAAACTTTAACTGTTAGGCTAACAAAGCCTTCTCGCTTCAATGCGCAAGTTGGAAAGCGAGCGTTAATCATCGACTGTCCTTCGATTCGATAAGTCTTTGAACTGTGACTTCCTTGATCAGCACTTTCCTTACTCTTTTAGACTTCGTTGAGCTCTCTGTGCCGCTACAGAAATTCTGTCAAAAGATCCTCTTTGCCGATCTTATGGCCTCTTTTTATAGCCTTAGTTGTCGAGTACTTTATTTTGTTCCTCATTTTCCGTTTCTAAGCTTCACACTTCAAAACTGTACCAATGAGCTTCAGTTTCGAGCTCAACATATTTAGTGGCGAACGAAAACATTGTGGCAGCAACGAAATGACGAAATATGTTTATGTTACAAAATTTAATTGTTGTTGTTTTCTTGTTCGCCACTCAACAGTAAGACAACAGTTGTGCTTGTGAAGCGCAATTGGTAATGTTGTTTACAAGTTTGTGGTTTAGAAAAAATGTAGTACAACAATAAAATAATATAAAAAGAGATTTGTGAAAATATTGTAAACAAATGAATGACATACATATATATACATACGCATGAACACACAGCTATGCTTCGCTCCCGGAGGAAATGCTCCATAGACACACATGCTGCCAAATTGAACGGAAAAATTCAACTTTGAGCTGAAAGCCTTTCAATGAAAGGATATGCCTCATTCCCAAGCGTTTTGAAAAATATCTATGATAGATAAGCAAAGCAAAAACTAAAGATTTAAACGACAAACGACAAACGCGTACGCGTGCGCGTTCGCCTCAAAAAATCATAAATCAAATTTATGACACAAATGAGCATGTTTATCCTTGACTGGGAGAATGCCTTTATGTATGAAATGGCAATTTTTTAAATAGAAAATTTGCTTTCTTCCATTTTTCCTTTTCTCCCTTTTGACTTCTATTTAAAAAAGTAACGCTATAACAGTCGTTTAGGTCATCCATCATAAAAAATGGAAAGTATCTGGGCATTATCCTTGAGCATGTATACTTATATACACGTACACTAACACACACACAGGCAGTAACAATGAAGAAAACCACAGTGTGCGGGTAGAGAAGGTCAAACCGGTGTTAATGAGTAAATGGGCATGTCCGTAGCGTGGCATATTACGTAATGCAGTTTAGTTTTCATATTTTTCCACATCACAGGCGTTCGAGGTGAAACCGTAAATTGCATAACTTACAGACAGCAGGCAGCAGAGCAACAACAGCAATATCAGTGGCGGATTCATGGAAATCGTCACAGTAAATCATAAAAAATTACTCACTTATGACAGTTTGAAGGTACAACATGCCATTGGCTACATACATAGGTTAGTCCTATGCCTGTAAATACGCAGCAAGAGTGTGTACATAAACAAAGTACAAAATAAACATACAAACACACTCTCCATGCGCTCATGCTTGTAGCGTTGTAACATTGAAGAAGTAGAAAATGGCAGGTAAAAAGGCGTTTAACAACCAAAAAATCACTTAAGTAGGCATTTAAAGGGATGCATTTTGAATGTTTGTATGGTTTGTTTGTTCGTATGTGTATTCAGGCGGCAGAATAGTAAATAGTTAATAGAGAATTTTTCAAACTTTCTAATATCGGTGCATGCACCAGAACAAACATAAGAGCCTGAATTTGTGTAGAACTGCAGAAATGTAGACTTTTAACTGCAAAAAAAAGCAAAATTCTCATTCATAAAGTAAAATGAGTGCCGAAAAACTAATTCGTTGAAAATTGGTCACAATTTGATTGTTTTCATTTGACTTTTTCCAGAGACCAAAAAGAAAAAAAAAAAATAATTTCGAAGGTTAATGGTCTCGAACATGCAGGATATTACATAATTCTACAACACATTGCGTTTCTTTGCAAACGGTCAGCTAATATTCAGTCTCTTAATGCAAAAAAAAAAAAAAAAAAAAAATCGGTGTCATTTTTCTAACGGCATTAATTTTAATGGGGAAACAGATTCTTTCTGCGAGCGCGTTCATCAAAATTCATTTACTCAAATGTTTACGAAATTCACTCATTTATAAGTTAAGACGAATACTCATAAAATTTTGTTAAATTTCTTTTTTTTTAGATTTTTATTTATAGTACAGAAAACATAATATTTTCGTGCTCTATGAACTCCATGCCATCGTAAGCAAGTTGCTCCTCTCAGTAGCTATTCCAAATGAATGTTTTGATCTGTAAGCATAGAACACATTATCACCAATAAAGTATTATTATTTCACAACTCTTTTTTTGATTTTTTCATATTTATAAATATTACGTTTACAAATTTCAAAACAAAAATTTAGCGGTGTTAATATTAAAATTGTTTAATTTAGTTTACCTCTTCTCTGATGTATACGGAGTGCAATGAAAACTTTTGGCGTACAAATATTTCACGCGACCATCATAGGGTTTATAAATATATGTATGCTCGGGATCTTTTATTATATTGTATAATATATATATATGAAATGCTATCTAAAAATTGTGTTTTATTTTGGATAAAAAAATGTGATTTGTATTTTTGCTGGATATATCAGAGTATTAAAAGATACTACGCAAAAAAAAAAAAAAAAAAAATTGTTATAATCATTAACACACTAAAACTGCTTTTAGAACATTAACTATTTTCTTTAAATAAATTCTAAAAGCTATATGAAACTATTTTCTTTAAATAAATTAAAGTAAAAGTATTAAATAACGAAGTAAAGTCGTGAATTTATGTCAAGTCATGATTATCAAAACAACAACGACAACACGACTAACTAATTTGTATTCAAGAGTTATATGAACATTTAACCGTTAGACGATAAAACGAGCATTATTACCATTTTACACACACACACACACACACATTCGCTCGAGACTCATTCACTCAATTACTACGACTCGAAAACAATTCCATTTACATATATACATACATATATATGTAAGTGCAGATACTCTACCATACGCATGCTCACACCCACTTACCGTAAGCGCGACTCAGTAAAGCCCAGCATTGCTCAGCGATCAACTTCACATTTTCTTGGCTCGCTGTTTTCGTTTTGTCGCAGCTGAATATCATTCTTACCAGCCATTCTTTCACTTGGCTTAAACTCGGCTTTTGCAGTCGGTATCGGTCATTGGCTTAACACACATTCGAAATTTTTCTTTTCATTTCACATTCGGCTTTGCTTCGAAGAAGTGGATTCAGAGTGAAAGAAAATAAGTAAAAATGAAGAGTGAGGGAGTAGCATATTTATGCCATGAATAAACACATATTTACATATATACATACATATGAGCATGCTATGGGATATCACCAGCTATGTTAAGTTTCATAAGATTACCAATGTACCTAAAAGTATGTCACCGATTTCAGAAAAAATCTCTTTCATAAAATTTCATATATTCTCAAGATTCTCAAGTGATTTCAAACTGATTTAGAAACTTAGAGACAATCCAATCGAAGCAAATCTAAGGAAAATCGATGTTCGGCCGAGAGTCTCCTAAGAAGTCTCTGTGTTTGCAAAGCTAATCGGACGTTATTATCAATCGATGAAATAATAGTCTTAGGTTCACCAACTAAACTACGAGATAACAAAATGGATTCGTAAAAAGAATACCAACTTATCCAACCTAAACTTATTCCGTAAAGGTCTTAATATTCTCTAAATCAATTAGTCACCAGAAGCGTTTTAAAGGAGTTTTTGTTTTATATTCAGGTATTTAATAAGGTCCATATCCAGCTTTATCCATAAACTCTACATTTAGAGGCATACTCAATATTCTCAACACTCACTTCACTTAACTGCTTGATGCCACAAAGTCATTCATACTAATGCATAACTGCATTTCTTATCATACCCACATGTAGTTGCTTTGTCGCTCTCTGCTTTCCTATGTACTCTTTTCGCTATTCTCAGCGAACTTTTGCGAAAACTCATTTTTCCTGTTATCTTTGCTTCTCCATGAGTTCTTTGGCTATGCAAACCACTATTTTACTCTAAACTATGTATGTAGCTACTTATGTTACTATGTGCATTTATATCATATTGTTGTTGTATTGCAAAAATGCGAACAAAAGTTCAAACAGTTTTTTTTCATTTCATTCTCATCATCATCGGTTTTGATATTAGTTTTGGCATGCGGTTACTGGTAAGCAGTAGTGACGCAGTTAGTTGCCTACTCATTCGCCTTTCCATTTACTCTTCTCCTTCTCCCACATGTTGCTTATTAGTTTATCTTAGAGCGAAACCTTTTCTCAGAATTCGTCAGAATTCTCGCGCGAATTATTTTTTATTTTTTATGGCGACATAATTAGGTTGTTACACAGATCGCTCAAAGTTCAGAGCGGTCACGAATTTCCACCCAAATATGCGCGTAAGTAGGTATGTGTAATGACAAAAATACGTAAATATGTAAGCTTAACCTAAAACTGTATAGAATTTGGCAGAAAGCTGTAATAACAAGTCGAAGTCAGACCCAAAATGATGCGTTCCAACATCGCCCAAACCGAAGTGTTGAAGCTTTTGCTGTTCATTTGATACTGCCAGTCAGGAGCGCCCAAATATCTACTGCATCAGGTGGACTCGGGTCCCTGCTCTGTTAAGATGGCATTGCAAATGGCTTTACGGATCTAAGTCTTCGAAAAATGCTTCGGCGGAACGGAGAGGACTTTCATGCTTTCTTTGACATTTGTGGCCAAGCAACTGAAATAATAGAGAAAGGCATCGGGAATACAAAATCTGCTTGCTATTCGAAGATATTAGTTGAGTGTTGAAGCTGGCTTAACAACTGTGCGCAGGGCTCATCCCTACAAATTTGTGGTCTGTGTTCGGTTACCAGCTGAACCGTCGAAGACAGAAGAAATTTGCGACTTACCGTCAGTGCGAATCAGATTCTACATTCAGGCTTCACAGATTTATATATAATTCTTGTAGCTTTATTGTCAATAATGCTAGCAAAAGCAGTAAATCAGCTTTTCCTGTAAATCTTAACAAAAATCAACACTTTGCTGTTCTACCTACGTTTTCTTCCTCCTCTTTTTCATCAGCTACTCCAACCCGACTGTGGTTCTTTGTCAATTATCTATGTAACTGTTGCTGTCAACACTTAGAGCGCCAGAGTTCGTTGCCCCTAACCTAATTTTTCAATCAAGCTATCAAAGTGAATGCCAAGAATGGCAAGTGTCAAGTGGAAATGGCTTTGACTCTGGGTTTGCCAAGTGGCAATGGTACATGACATATTAATATACTCGAGGTGAAATATAGCAAGTAACAGAGGCAGGCATATAAGTATCTATGTAAGTTGCAGTCGAGCCGCAAAAAGTGTCGGTCGTAATGATACTTGACGGTTTCGATAATTTCAACACCAACCAAGAATTAAAAGGAATAAAATATAATTTCAAAATGTATCAAAGTATATTTAAAACTAATATTTATTTTTACTTTTTTTGCACTTCTTAAAATATTGAAATTATATACATACGTAACATTTAACTTATTTGTGAATAACATATACAAGTATATGTATATCCGAGTACTCAAATACGTGCATATATACAGATTTACCTTATTCCAGGCGAGCTGATTAATTAATTGCATAGAGTTCAACGAACTGCTATTAGTACCGGCTTTGACACCAGAATAGAACAAAAACATGCAACAACAGAAAAAAATTAGAAACAACAACAACAAATACACAGTAGTAACACAATAAAATTTTACATCATTCATTACGATCGGCTGACAAACAGCATACGATTTGAGGCAATAGCAAAAAAGACAATAAAAGTCATGAGACGGACATAATTTATGCTCCGTTTTCATTTTATATAATTTATGTAAAATTTCATGCCAGGCAGTCGTAACACTGTGAACCTGGTGACTAGAAGCCACGGCGATTGTTAATAAAAATGTCCAATAACTTTGTGTCGATTAAAAAATTACAGTTATATCTACTATTTCAAATTTATTAACACCGCAAAGTTGTTATTTTAGAACAGTCTCTTTTGCGAGTTTAGATAAAGGAGAGAATAACACAATTCTAAATTAAGACAAAAGCTATTACGACTAAGACTCCATTCATATTATGTTGCTATATTTGATGTAATGTAATTTAATGTTTTTTAATCTTTATTTATTTATTTTATTTTATTTTACTTAATTTTATTTTAATTTTTTTAAATTTAATTTAGTACAATTTATTTCCATTTTTTATATTATTTTATTTTATTTAATTTTATTTCATTCCATTTTTTAATTTAATTTAATTTTTTTTTATATTTAATTTAATTCCATTTTTTAATTAATTTGATTTTTTTTTGTTTTATTTTTTTTAAATTTTTTTTTTTTTTTTTATTTTTTTTTGTTTTATTTAAATTTATTTTATTTTATATTTATATTTTAATTTAGTTCCATTTTTTATTTTATTTTAATTTGATTTATTTTGGTTTATATTATTTTATTTTATTTAAATTTTTTTAAATTTAATTTAATTCCACATTTTAATTTATTTTATTTTATATTATTCTATTTTATATTATTTTATTTTATTTTATTTTGTTTTATGAATTTTTATTCTATTGAATTTTGTTTTATTTCTTTATCTCGTTCCTTCTTTTTATTACTTTATTCGCTCTTAATCATTGATCGTGGTCTTTATTAGTAACGGTATTCACACTTATAGGTCGTTGCTTTGCCTTGTTGTCATTGTTGGAAGTTGTCGACAACAATGATGACAAAATTTGCCGCAACATGCAAAGTTGTTTAGGTCGCTTGAGCGAATGCTGTTTTGCAGGTACACGCAAAAACAAAATGAACAAGAGAGCGATTGTTGGAGATAGAGGCAAATAAGTGATCAGTGTAAGAAAATAAACAAGTGATTTTTATTTTCTTAAAAAAAAAAAATTGAAGCTTTTTAATGATTTTTTGGTTCCATGTCTTATCGAAGTCGTTCTAGACCCATTAGGAAGAAGATCCAAATTTCATTTAATAACTTTTTCACCCTGTTCCACGTTCGTTTGGTGGAATGAGCTGAAATTATTATGTAAAGTTTTTTGGTTGCACAGTCTTAGTTGCGACATTGCCCATAAAGACATAGTTTCGTTTACATATGTACGTGTGTTATCGTCCGTTGAAGTTGTAGTTGCGCTTGAGGTTACTCGCGGCTGTTGAACTACTTACCTAGTGACGATACTAACGGGGAACACAGTGGAATTGGCAATGGCAATGATCGTGAAGTTTATGCAGATGACGACGACAATGACGACGTTGACAACAACAAAGATTATACACTCAGCTCGCCAACAACGATATCATAGTAAATGTTAATCATGAAATTGGTCAACATAATGACTTCATTGATGTTTTTTCGTACGTAACATGAAGAAAATAATTGCAAAAGGTTTTTTGTTATTATTATTATTGTTATAAGCAGATATATTTGCAATTAGTTTGTATTTGGAATACCCCGAAAGGGATATTTTTTTTAATTGAAAGACAACGTTATTACCTTCGATCGATTAATATATATGTGTGGTGTTCAAAATTTAAGGCTGAGTAATGGATGCTGAACACACCAACTAAAGCCAAGTGTTCCTCCACTCAACTTTTCCAATGACCTGATTGGTGTTTTGGGTTCACGATCTACTGAGTTTCCCAAATCCCTTAAATTAAGCAGGTTGCAGAAGTGCTCGTTCACTAGATACGTTCACTAGATCGTCTTTTCGCTTCTGCAAGAGGATGTCTCCGTTTTGAAACCTTCAGTTAGTCAATGACGAACGTTCATCGCTGCTCAGAGGACACTGCGTATCTTGTCCCCTGCAAGTTAATAATTCATTTTTATAAAAATAAAACTTAAAGAAAACTGAGAGATTTCGTTTTTTAAAGTACTTGATTTTCAAAATTTTTATTTTTACAAATTCGTAGGAAAAAAATTAAGCCAACCAAAAATTTTTATTCAGGTTCTAAATTTTATTCTTTAAGTTTTCATGTCTAATTCCATATCCACCACAACAAAAATCATTACAAAGGTTCAATAGCATTTGTTGAGAAAGTACTTAACCGAGACTCTCTTCTCATAACAGAATCATCATTAAAAGCTTAGAGAACCTTGAAGTGGAAGAGTTTGAGTAGAAGACAAATAAATATTGTTTTCTGAAAATAAACGGCATTAGCATTCACACACACTCGTACCGAAAAAATAGTGAGAGATAAATTTTCAGCAAAATTTCATCGAAAGTGCGCAAGTACACCCGGAGAGCAATAATGGTAAGCAAGTCGTGGTAAGTCGAGCGCCCGAACGGGCGATTTGCATTTTCAATTATCGTGTGTACCAGTTATAATCGTTTTTACACATTTCACTGAACTCTACAACAAACTACTCTACAAATATGTGTGTCCAGATCTAAATCGTCAAAGATGCTGACTGAAAGCAAATTTCTCTTTTCAATTGAAATTCTATTATGGTGTACGCGCAAAACGATCAAAGTTTTGCGAAAATAAACATACAAACATATTTACATAACATATGTACACGTGTATGTGTTTTGGTTCGCCAGCTTTCGGGTTTGAATAGAGGGAAATTCGCACAAATCATTCAACGATGTAGAGCCTTTCCAAATAGTTCTTTGTATAAATTTTTTTTTTCTTTTTGTTCTTTCGGTATCCAGCTCCTCATTGCGGCCGAGTGAGTGGGGGAGTACAAGAAATTTTCCAAAACTGCGACAAACCTCCAGTAGCTAAATAAATGAAATGATGGAACCTCCGTCATCAACAGCCGCACTTGCTAAGTAACAACAATGATCGCACTTGACCACAGCAGGATAACCAAGGTGACGGATTGCCAAGAGCTAAAGTGTCGCTTGAACGCAAGACGAACAGCCGAAATTGAAAATCAAGCGCCTCGAGCGACATACTCGTACGGCATCACACAATTAGCATGGACGGCTGCAGCAGCAGCAACAAAAACAGTTCGGATCATTGGTATACAGTAGTTTTGTTTTGAAGTGATGGCATAAATAGTAAAGTCAAGTGGCAATTTTTGCCAGCACTGCGCAAACATTCACACACACGCACACACGCAATTACCCATCCGCTTGTAATCTAGTTGTGATCGCCACTTAAAGAGATGCGCAAATATAAAATGGAACACATCATGCCTGCAGACAAAGATTTGTGTATACATACGTATGCTTTTATAGGCTAGAGTGTTCTTCAACATTATTTCTAGTAGAAATTCAATAAATAATTTTGCAAATTTATTATTTTTATCATTAACACAAACAATGCATTTTACAATAATAACGAATCATACAAAACATGATAATTTGAGTGGGAAGTGTCATTAGGTCACACCTATGTATGCATATCCACACACATGTACATATTTAGATATAATCACAAATTTATACATACACACCATGATTCAGTTCAATGCTCTACGCAATGTAAACAAATATGGTAAGTAATTGGAAAGTAATAACTGTATTTCCGCTAAGCACATTACTCCGCCATCCCACTTCTGCTAATCTTCAGGTACGAATTTATATATGTGCGTGAGTGCGACGTGACAAATAACTGCAGGTAAAAAATGTTCACATTTCTATTAGTCATATATAGACAAGCATATTTAATATATTTCATTTTAAGTTTTGTTTTAATTTAATTCAATTCAATAAAATTTTATTTTATTTCGTTTTATTTTCTTTTATATTTTATTTAAATTAGATTTTTTTAATTTTTATTTTTTTAAATTTAATTTTTAACTTTTTAAGTTATTTATTTCCTTCGTCTTATTTGGTTTTATTATTTATTTAGTTTAATTTAATTTTACTTTAATTCAATTTTTTATTATTTTATTTCATTCTCTTGTTTTTTTTTTTGTAATGATGCATTATTATGCCGTTATGGTCGAAGTCATCTGCAAAATAATAATTCCATAATTTTGTATCAAACGGGGAATACATGCATATGTACATATATATGCTGGCGATTTTTGCATCGCTGTCGGCCAACTATTTTTTACCGATCAAGCGGACATGATTAGCCCCTATAGCACGGGAAACCAAGAGTATAACATTACATACATAAGTAGATACACACACACTGCATAAGTAGGTCAAACTGCATGGAAACGCAGCTAACGGTGGACTCGCGGCTGGCTGAATGGCTGGCTGGCTTACAACCCACGATAATAATAACATCGGGAACAGCATATTTGAATTATTTTGTAAATTTTGTAGAGTTCTCACATACAATTAGCCTGCCAAACTGTACTACGTTAGAAGAATTGCCTATAAGTTTGTGTTTGCTTTGTTTATATTTACTTGCATATACATACTTATATATGTATATATGCATGTATAGCTTTCGTTGATGCAACATAATTTTCGAAAATTATTATGCCAACTTCAAACAACAACATCCTGTTGCACTACACTTTTGTCCAACAATTGTGGCGGCGATTCCCATTGGAATTGAGAGCAGGGAATACAGCGAGAGAAATTTTGGGGAGAAATATATTATTGAAGCCAAAAAAAATTATGATTTCAAGTAGTTTTCAGTAGACTTGAAACAAAAAAAAAAATTGAACAAAAGAAGTTTTCTTCAACTTCTTTTTATTTCAAAAATATTTGTCAAATTAAATTAAAAATTAAAAAATCCTGTTAAAAAAATGTTAAGCGACTCGCTAAATATTCTCAAAATTTAAAATTTATGCTGCCTTAGTTGGAAGCTTTGCACCCAAATGTTTAGCTTACTTCTATGAAGATATCTTCTCTTATACTCAATTGATTGGATTTGAATTAAGAACTTGTCAATGAGGGCCCAATTTCGTAATCACAAGTTTTTGAGATAGCAATTGTTGTAAGAAAATTGTATTTTTCTCAGTGCACACACTCTAAACCTAGTCCATCCCTGCGCTGCATAGCGGACTGCTAGCTAACCTTATTAAATTTTTTATATTTTCTTTCATTTCACAACACTATGTGCAACGCGTAGCATATTAAGTGCAATTACAGTGCCGATCAGAACCCACTGATAAATATTTAGTGTTGCGGCAGCCAAGCATATGCATACACATGTACGCATTTCAAATCCATACTTTCGTATGTATGGTCAGAGTGAGGCCAATAGAAGAAAAACAATGGCAAGTAAATTCAATACATACATACATACATATATATCTGCATATGTTGTAACGTATGTTGTTAGAATTAGAACAACACATTTGCCTCCACTTTTATTGCATTTTATTTCGTGTTGTCATACTCTTTTTCACATAATTTATATATTTTATTCTCATTTTACCAATTGCATTTTTATGTGCTTTTTCCATTTTAGGTTTTGTACTAAAACTTCCCTACTTGGGAGGCCCATGCACACATATCTACTTGCTGTTTTGGCTATTTAAATGAATACGAATGAATGAAGTCTCAAGTTGGCATAAACGAATAACGGATACTTTCACACATGCAATGAAAAAGCTTTCATAGAAAATTTTTGAACTTCTTCCACAACTCGCTGTTCTAAAGGGCAAAAGTTGGTTTTTGGTATGAAAACTAACGCGACTGATGGATTGTTAGTTGATTGTTAGATTTGTGCTCACGAGCTCCTTTGGTCACTAATTGAAATGCATCACGAGTTTTCTAGCTTACTGCATTTTAACATATCACTAACCCATTGCGGCCGGTTGCATGCCACTCACCCAACTCACCACTTCACCACTTTGAGTTTGCGCAACTAACAATTTTCTGCAATATAACTATTTTGCATACTGTTGTAGTTGTTTCGCGTATAAGAAGACGTTATTGGTGGTTGTGGCGGAGATGATGATGGCCTTTTGTATGTATATATGTATGTACTGTTGCTGTCGTTTACTAGACATGTGGCGGCAAGACTGGGTACCGTACCCGCTTGAGTAGGTTGGTAGGGCAAATATGTTACATGTAGATAAGAAGGCCGTCTGGAAAATTTACTAAAATGTATATGGAATGTTTTTTGAAAGGAAACTCACTAAGCAAAGTAGGCTCTTTGCAAGCCAAGACAGGCATTGTTTAAGGCCACATAAACAGTATACAGATTTTATTGAATATAATAATTATAAAAAGTTTTTAAGAAGCCTTTTAAAGCTCTTCTTTTCTGAAACTGAGCTCCGCATGCATATCAAAATATTAATTTAGAAAAATACGAGAAAGATCTTGGGAGCCTTTTAGTCCACTTGCAAGTACAATTATCCTAGCAAAACGCAATGAAAATCTCCAACCTCTTCCTCTCTTCTGTGTCCAAGGATTATGAATTCACTCATTTCATAATTGGATGGAACATCTACTACACCTCCGTGCAAGTAAAACCTTCTCTCTTTATTAATTAAGAGCATCAGCATCTCCTTGCTCTTAACCACTACGAAAATAAGTAACTATCGAGCCTTCTTCCCTTTTATATGTTTTGTAGTCAGGTGAAAATGATAAGTTAACTATTTTTGAAAACGAGTTATTTTTTGTGTGCCAAATTATAGAAATAAAGTTTGTGACTTAAGTCTTCTGTTTGCTCATTATAATAAAGCCGATAAGGCAATATTTAACTGAAATGCTTTTTACATATTTTTGGTAAAAATATTTTACATCGAATGCTAAAAGGTTTAAAGTTATGAAACTGTATTTTTTACTACTATGCATATGTCAGCAGCTTAATTACATACGCATCAACCATAAATCATTTTTCAAACTGATTTTCTTACAATTGTGGTATTTTTTCTTACGGCAACACCAAAAACAAAATGAAATAATTTGGATTCTCTGTAGTTGTTCTGAAAAGTTTGGCACGGTCGATGAACTTTACAATGAAAACGAACTTACAAAACAGCGTACGTACAAGTATATTTGTATGCCATGCCGTGTAAAAGTAGTATATTCAAAAAAAAAAAAAAAAAAAAAAAAAAAAAAAAAAAAATTTAATTAAAATGTATATAAGAGCAAGCATACTTTGGTCATTACATGAAATAAAATGGCTTAAAGAGCACACATAACGAAATTAAGGGAAAAAAAATTAAAAATCATCAAGAGAGTGGTGAAAAGGTAAGAATGAAAGAAGCGTAAAAACCAACAAACGCACACACGCACTCTCCTGCTGGCACGCACAAAAAAGCTTACCAAAGTTACAAAGTTAAAGTCTATAAAGTAAAAGCAGCTTAAATTTTTCAAGTAAAGAACGAGCGACACACACACGAAAATTTGACAAAAGTCAACGAACTTACCAACAAAATAAGTAATAAAACATAAAAGAAGAGTAATAATGTGTATGAGCATAACATACATGCCAACATGAACATTGTATGTTTGTATGTGTATGTACTTGGTTTGATGTAAGCTTGTAAGTGCGTTTATCTTCATTTTTTTTCTGTTTTCGCGTAGCAGACGTATATTTTTATACTTATATACATATGCAATATATGTACTAGTGCGCGTCACATTTTCAGGCTGGTGATCCTCTTCATAGGAGAGAAGGATATCTCAATATGTCAGCCGTAAATCACTCCATGCCTAAGCTAAAATTTATTGGAGTTCAAAAGCAGGACTTTTTGTAAGAAAAATTTTATAATTTTTCGCTCATCCTGAAAATATATTAAAGCGTTTTTATTAATAAAAATATGCCAATGGCAAGCGTGATTCGTATGAAGTTATTCTCGCTAAAGATATAAAGAAGTTTACTGAGCACCTTGTGACATGCTGTCTCGTTTTTTCAGTTATTTCAACTTTCGTTTCTTAAAAATTTCTTCAATATGAAATACAAACCTTTTGCATAAATATTTTTTCTTTTCTTGTCTTTTTATACTCCTGCTGTTTTTTCCGCTTTTGCATCAACGCCTTTAAATCCACAAATTTAAAACTCTGCCTAACTTGAAGCAACAAAAGTTCAGCAAACAAAAGCTTGAGCAGAGTTCAAGGTTAGCCACATAACGTTTGGTTGTTGGATGGATTACACGCTTATTGCCAGAAATATTTGTAAGCCGTCATCAACATCATCATCGCTGCTGCCACTGTACCAACATCGAAATTAACAATCCAAAAACACTTATTGAAAATTCTTATTTAAGCATTATTGTTTTATTTTTTAATTTCTATAGTGTAGGTAATTATTAAATCTTCCTTTTTTTCACGATGATTAATTATATTTTTTTCTGAGCTTAATGTCGAAAATCTAACTACTTACTTATTGAATTTGTTATTGTTTCTCTTGGAGTTTTTTTGGGAAATTCAATTTTGATTTATAATTAATTTTTTTTTTCAATTGCCAACGTTTCGTTTAAAAATGTTGACATTAAAAAATACATAAAAGGAAATTAAAACTAGACAAAGCTCAAAATATTAAGAGGGGGAGAAAAAAAAATAGCCATGAAGAGAAACTTCGCCACAATTTCGCTTCTGATTTCGATACTAATTCCATGATCTCGTGAAATTATATGGCATTTTCACGCCAAATCGAGTTTAAATATAAAATATTATTATATAAACTATTGAATATCGAAACATCGAGGGTCTAGGGGCAATATTATATAATTTTTTTTCTAATTTTCCAGTTATTTAATGATCACGGCCTCAATATACTTACATAAATTATAAATAAACCATATTGATTACTAGAGTCAAAGAATACAGCAAGTTATCTTGGATAAAATTATTTGCAATATACCGATTTATAAAATCCCAACAAAATATTAGGTTATGTTAAAAAAATGTCTTTAATTTTTAAATTTAATCATAAGTCACAATTATGAATTAGTTACTCCTTCCTCCATATCATTGGTATTCAAGGCTTAGTCTACCATCATTTCAAAAAATTCACTATAATCATCGTCTTATGGACATTTATATGTGATTAAAAGTTATCTATAGGGACAACTACAATATACTAAGCACACACAGGTTACTTTGAATGCACTCACAGGAAACTATGATGTTAGACGCCATAATAAACAATTTCTTGTTACGAACACACTGTCATAGTGTATACCTCACTCACATCATTTATCAAACGAAGGAAAAGCAGAAAGCCCCGCATAGCTGCCGGTTAAAGCGTTTTAGTTCGTACATATCTCTTCATTAAAAACAATAACACATATATATGTATGTATACATATATACGACTGCCTACACCCACTTGCTAATTTTAAAGCCCATATGACCACCTCTTTTGCGCTAACTACACCGATAAGAGCACCCGAGCCAAGCAGTGAGTCAGTTAGTCAGTCAGCCAAATAGTCAATTAGACAGTAACAACCAGCTTAATTTGCGGCCAATGAACTCCGTATAGAACTGAACTCATATTTGTTCCATACTTTCATACTATTTTCCTTCACTTCTCTACTTTGCTCTTTTCTATTTATTCTTATTTTCAATTAATATTTCGCCTTACAAATATACTTTTGGCGGCTAATATTTTTGGTACTTAAGCTCATCCGTAAATATACTCGTACTTTCGAATGAAAGTGATTAAAGTGTTGAAAATAGTAGTCTAAATATTTCTTTAGTCATCGTCGAATCGCAGAATTGTTCTGATATTGTTTTGTTACGTTTCTTTAGGAGTTAGTAGTGTAAACGAAAGTTGACAAATACCAATGTATGAAGTTGAGTTGAGCACTTCAGATATACACTGGTTAAGTGTGACTATATAGAATTTCAGCAGTGTTCAATTTTTTTTTTAATTGCGATGGTATAGGGTACTATGTTTTATCATTCAGCTCAATCCCCGAACGCTTGATTGGTCAATTATTATTTCTAGGTTGATCTCGAAAAGCAAAAGAGGAATTTCTAACTTCGCTTTCAGCAATTGCAGAATGAAATCAATAAGGAGACTCTTAGTGGCCACTGCATTCGGTAGTAATTAAGTGAGTCTACCCTGAAACCCACGGATTGAGTTTCATATTTGGACTATTATATTTTCAATCTTAATTGTTATAGAATTGTCACTAATGAAGCCCATAAGTTCCATAAATTGACTTTATGGTGATTTTAGTGACTTTAGAATATGAAAATAATTTCGATGATTAATCGATCAAATCGACTCCTCGATATTTTCAATTTGGAAAGATCTCTCAAACCATTTTTCGAAACTCGTTTGGTATCCAACGCACCTATTCTGACAGCGCTTCTGGTATTATCCAGGGACCGTTTACATAGCCTGATGAGTTTTTATGGGATACAAAATTCAGACATATCGAAGAGGCGGCTCCTTTTCGTACTGTCAATCAGTTTGTTGACGGTAGGCTTTAATCTCTCAGACAAAATCCTCAGTGTGACCTAACATGCGATATTGAGAAGGCTAACTGTGAGGTCCCCCTTTTTATTAATTGGGTAGAGCACACTGGGTTTCAATCGACAGACAAGCGTTCGTCCGAGCATATTCAGCAACGGAACTGATGCATGCCCCTTGTCAGTCCTTCGCCGCCGTATTTGAGTAGCTCGGGCAGTAACTGTCTATCGGTATTTTTACTTCGCCAAAGTCGGGTATTAGAATGTTTCTTCCATAATCTTCAATTTGGACTTTCGGGTTCATCATTTCTGGATGTCTCACCTACCCTGATATTCATCAGGTTGGCAGATTGGAGCAAAATTCAACTGATTCCGCAACAGCAGTATGTAGGTAGCTTGAGATGCCGTTGTTCTGTTCCATTATATCGGGATGATAATGAGTGCTCTGAGAGAGCAGCTGTTGTGATTGCAGCTTTTCGACGTCGAACCTTCTTTGTGTTTTTGACAGACGTTCTTTGATGAATGGAGGTGGGTGGGTATCTTTGCTGCTCAAATCTGAATCGGAAATTTAGACAAAATAAATATCCTCATAAATCATCGGCCTCCTAGCCAGTTTCACTTACCGACAATGATCCGTGAAAAAAAATTGGGCTGCAAGGTGTCTAAAGATTCTTGAATTCCCACCTCGATTTTTTCATCGAAACCTTGGGCGATAGCAAAAGACCGTACCAAAGATTTGGGATGAAGGCATGATGAGCGACTACTTTTTGACTTAATAAATTGATCACTAATTGTGAGAAATCTTAAAAATTGGGTTATTGATTATATCAAGAACAAAAATCAAACTGAAGAAACGGAATGAGGATTCGAATTTAGCTTCATAAATTTTCATAGAAAGAACTTCTTGTTGCCTAGGCCCGAAACTGTGCAATTATGCAACTATTGAATAAGCTAGAGACTAAAAGGCCTACTTTTTCAAAGGTCTTCTCATTCGTTTAAGTCCTTGCCAATGAATTCACTTAGCTGACACAGCCGTTGAGGAGCTTACAACAACAATGGCACAGCTACACTGACAGTCATAGCCAAATTTTGACAATAATAATTTCGAGTTGAGGGAAGCACGAGAGTCGGGATTCGGGAATGATCGCCGTTTACATACAAATTTATACATAAACGAGATTGGCGAAACGGGAATTACGACGGGTGGGCATTGTGGATGTCAACCAACCAATCAGGGTTCTATGATTTTGTAATTTTACGCTCTTATGCTCAATTCGGGTTTCCTAGTCGTTGTGAGTGGCAAATTATATGTGGTTGTGTATATGTATGTAATGCTATTGTTGTAATTTCTAAGAACCAGAATGAAAACACATACACGAAAACCAAAACAGCTCGAAATGTATACTCTTACCCATACATAGAACCTTTCCGCTTTTGAGTGGGATTCTCAATCGACCGTGACAATCGCACACACTCAGCTCGGCTTAATAAAGAATGAGCCATGTAAGTGACTTAATGAAAAAAAAATAGCCGATTGCCAACTGGTTGTTGCTATTCTTACTATATTCGTTCTAAACCACCTGTGGCATTTCGGAGAGAGCATGCTGTGAGTGTATTTTGTAAACGAGTGTTCTTGGGAGAATTTCTCTTACACATCTACTACTGTCTTTCGTTAAATATAAGCGCGGATGAGACAACAGGTAAGTAAAAGGCAATCAAGAGAGATAAGAAATTCCTTATTGTTATTGCTGTCGAAAGAGTCCAAAGCGGAGCGTGGCTCAAGTGTTGAGCTCAGCTGCGTAAGGTGACTGTTGTTAGATGATGAATTGCTACTGCCGCTTTCATTGAGTTACGACCAATTAGAATACCATATAACGATTGCGTTTGAGTGATCGTATGGAGCTGTATACACATACATACAAACACAAACTTATCTCTTGCCATCGTCATTGTCATCGCCGAGTTGCGAGTCTTATGAGTTTATCAGAATTTTCTTTGTACCCACATGACGGCTCCTAACCGAAGATGTGCGAATGTGTATATCTGTGTGCTTTCGCACCGTAAACGGAAAGCATTTGTTGCTCGGTGAGCGCGTAAAAGTCTAACTATCTATTAACGATTACAGGCCGACCGACTGACTTTCAGAGGTAACGCTAGAGGCGCTCAGCTCAAAATATTCTACTCGATTTTGAGCTCAGCTTTATCGAGCGGTCCGTTTCATACTAACGTACTAACTGTTTGTCTGTCTTTCTATCAGATTATGTGCGTGTATGTGTTTGTGTCCGCGTTTCATTCTGAGCGATTTTTTCGATGGCTCACAAGTGTGCCCATGACATTGATGTGGCGATGCGATTCATCCGTGATTCAGTTTTCCGCAAGCAACAATACGATCGAGACACGGTTTCTTAAGCATTTTCTGGATGTGAGATTTTTACATATCCACATACATACACATGCGCTAACTAGCCAATAGTATAAGCCAGTCTAACAGCTAACATAAATACAATACATATACATACATACTTTGTAAAGAATACTGGCTATGCGGTTCTGCTGTGGAATAGAAATAACAAGAAGAAGAAGCAAAAGAATAAGAAGACAACAAATTGTTCTGAAGGTGAAGGAAATGTGTTGATGGCAAGAAGCAGCTTAGTTTGGTTAGAATAGTTGCTTCGAAAGGTTGGAAAAATTGATAAACAAAATGAATACAAAAAACAAAATTTGAAAATGTAACAACAAATAAACACAAAAAATTAAACCAAAGGCAATAATAAAAATAATTCTCAGCACGAACAGTGGAAATGTAGTTGGTGAACTTGTGTTTTGAATTATGAAAAAAAGTTATTTCGGAAAATCTATACAAAAATATACAAATTGGCAATAAAAATTACATGAAAAAGTTGAAGAACAAAAATCTGTTGTGAAGTCGGCAGAAAATGTAAAAAGTCCAGTGTAAGGTAAATAGAAGAAGAAGAGAAAATTAAAAATTAAATCCAATACTAAAGCAAATAGGAATTTGCTAATTTTAATTAAGGAAAATAGTTGATAATTGTTAACCCATAAGACTGCATTTATTGGATTTAACTCATGAGTTAAGCAGTATTTAAGTGAAAAATAATAAAGTTTGTAAAAAAAATTTGAACATAATCAAAAAAAAATAAAATAAAAATAAAAAATTATGAATTCATAGAATAATAATTTAAAAAAAATTTGAAAGGAAACATATATCAATTATAAGATAATTTGACACAATTATCCAACAACAAAAATAGATTTTGTGTAAGATAGAATTGGATTATCCAATCCGTGTAAGTGTAAACATTAATTAAACACAACAACAACTTGGAATACTGGAAGAACTCAACAACAGCAACAAAGACATCAGAAGCAATAACACTAGAAAACACACACAAAGTTATAACAAAAAATTAATTTCTGCCGTTTAATTACTGGCTGTTATAAGTGGAGTATACATACACACAGGTATATACAAGTGGATTAGCTGTTTGATTTCAAGTACAAATGGACGGCGATTTGTGAAGAAGGATTAGGATATCCAGCTAAGTTGATGAACGGTAAGTAAACAAAATTATTTTGCATTATAATTAAAAATATTTAATTTTAATTTTTAAAATGAAAGAACATAAAAAAATAAAGAATTTTAAAAAAGTACGCATTTTATAAAATAAGAATTTTTTTTTTAAAACTCAAGCCATTTCATCTCAAGGATAAAACATTAAACTTAGAATTTGAAAAAATGGGACAAATGTTTTTGAAATGTTTTGATATATTGAAATGATGCATCTAGAATTTTCCATTTTCCGCCATAACTGCGAGAAAGTTTTATCTGCTTGGATATAACATAGTACTTCTCGTGGAGAGGAAAGAGAAATTGAGAGACACATAGAGTCCATTTAAAAAAAAGTAGTTATTCAAATATATATATATATATATATATATATATATATATAAATGTTATGCTGGATGGTGCACGCTTTAAAAACTCAAAGAGTTTTGCACCGATTGAGCTGAAATTTTAGCACGATATATAATCCGCACCAAGGGATCTATTTTTTACATCAGTTACATATCCGCGCACTAACCTATTGAAAAAATCATATTTACGTTTCGATTTGCTTGAAATTTGGTACATTGATTAGCAGGGACACTACATTTCTCCCGAGGACGTAGACCATGGACCGACCTATTCGAAATCTTATATATCTATATATAAAATTCTCCTGTCAGAGTGTCTGTCCTCGAACTCCTCCAAAACGGCTGAACGGAGCTTAATGAAATTTCCTATATATAATCGTTAGGTCCACGAATAGGTTTTTACCTATTTAGCATACCGGAAAGTGAACCTGGGACTGAACTATTCGAAAAAATCATAATTATGCTTCGATTTGATTGAAATTTGGTACATAAGTAGCTTTTTGCTTAGATTAGTAGGAACACCACTTTTATCTCCGGAAAGTGGACCATGAAATCTTATTTAATGATAATATCCATGCTGTGGACCCGTTTAATTGGGAGAAAGTAATTGATTTAGTTAAATTTCAGATGATATGTCTAAATGGGCCATGGATCAGGAAAAGAGTTCAATTTGCTTGAAATATTTCTACACGGGAAAGGGATCACTGACAGACAGATAAAAAATTAGGATAATTTAGTCTCTGTGTATTTTTTCGCTGCGTCATGTAATTTTTCTGTGACCGAAGCTTGCATTCATTTTACTTTGAAGCTTTCATATTGATATTTTCGAGAAAGACCTTAAATATGGAATTAGCGAAATGCACTTACAAATACGTAGCGTGATCAATATTACAAAATCATAAAAATTTAAAATTCTGATTTAGATATCGTTTAAATAGA
Source organism: Neoceratitis asiatica (assembly GCA_030068015.2). Taxonomy (NCBI): domain Eukaryota; kingdom Metazoa; phylum Arthropoda; class Insecta; order Diptera; family Tephritidae; genus Neoceratitis; species Neoceratitis asiatica. The sequence continues at coordinate 92,360,079 of CM061526.1, forward strand.
ACTTTAATAACCCTTTGCAACAGCAATTAGAATAAAAATTCGAAAATGTGGCCGGGTTAGCTGGTATTATATGAAGCGGAAACTTTTAAAAAATTCTTGTAAAACTGCATTAAAAAACTTTTATAAAACTTATATATATTATGCAAGAAGAAGAAGTCTTCAAATAACTACTTCAAATTAGTTTTTCGTGTTTTGCATAATTATATATTTTAAAGAAATAAAACAGAAATTCTTCATTTTACTAAAAATTAATTATTAATAAATTCTCTTTTATTATAATTGAATGTTTCTGTATTTCTTATCTATCCTTTGGGTAGACATTGGTTAAGTTTCAATCGCTGACACCGAAGTAATTAATTTAGTTTGAAGTATATTTCATGCTTTAACGTACCGATTCTGATTGTGTGTTTCACTTCCTTGCTCCGCTTCAACTCCTTTTCTGTTGCTTTCCTCTTTACTCTTAAAGGATTATACAATCTCGTGTGACAAATTTCTTAGCAGCTACTTGATTGTTTAAAAAAAAAAATTAATTGTTATTACCTTATTTGAACAATCTTGAAATGAGTTCTACTCAAAAGCATAGACTCTGAGAAATACACATGTTTCTTGGTTTAGTTTATAAGTTTTAAGTTTGTAAGCATTTCTTACAAGCATAAATTTCATAAATGCAATGAATAATGAAAATAAATATTTAAATTACTGAAGTGCTTTTTTTCAGTTTTTAATTTTAAGCTTTAAAAAGAAGTATTCAACTAAGGTATCCACCTTTTTATTCAACTCAATCGCGCTTATCTGCGCTTATATAACAAAAAAAAAACATTTATTTCCCTTCCTGATACTCAACAAAACGACACCAAATGAGCTCATCGTAAAAAAAAATAACAGCAAAACAAAAACAAAAAATAATAATGAAACGTAAACAGAGCTTTAAACCTATCTATCAGATTGAAATTTAATATCAACAGAAAGTGTAAATTGTTGAAAAGTCTAAAAGCAAAGCTTGCGTCAGCTGAGAAACAATGAATTAAATACTATTTATATGAAGTCTTTAAATTTGTTGAAAACAAAAGTGACTTTTTTACAAGCTGCTGTCAGCTAAGCTATTAAATTATTAATTATCAAGAGCTTAGCAACGCGTTCTTACATATTAAACGTACTTGACTGGTGCTATTATGTAACATGACGGAGTGAAAACAAGGAAATGGCAACAAGTCGGCAACATTTGTAAGATATTTACAAAAAATATATTTCTTAGATTGGAATATTTACTCAAGCCTAATGTTCTTAAAAACGAAATTTAACACAATTCGGGTTACATATTATTTGGTCCGTCAAAACAAAAGACTTATGCCACGAACTTTGTAAAAATTTGTGTAAAAGCTTTTGACAGCTTAGATTAACAAAGCTTACTTATTAATTTCAATTCTTAAAATCACTTCTGTTCAAGGTTTAGTATCATAGTAATATTGTACATTGAATTTAATATATTGGTTAATAAGAGGTTAAGCTATTTGCTGATTGACAACTAAAGCATATATATATATATCAATCATTTAAAGAATTATGTTCTTTATCTTAATGCACACTTTCACTGCTATGTAGTAACATTATTAAAATCCGTGTTGAAAACAAATGAAAAAATTTATTTTTTAATATCTTGTGTCTATTCACAATTAATAGTTTAAATTTTTATATTTCCACACTGATATCATCAAAATGTTATTCTTTTTTATTTAAATAAGTTTACTTAAAGCATTTTAACTATTTTCTAAAAAAAAATTAGCTGTAAGAGGCTCGCATTAGCGCTTCATCTCCAAAACACCGCACAATTTGCTGTTGCCGACTGCTTAAATACCTGATTGCAGTGATTGATTGTTGTAGTAATTATTCAAATACATTCACTTTTGTCATAGAACGAATTTATTTGTTATTTCAATATAATGCGTTAACATCTTCTTCTTTATTTCGAATGAATTCACGAAATCACAACAAAATGGGGGAAAAAAAATTTTAAATATGAGATCAGATATAACAATGGAAATATTATGTTGAAACTTTTAAGTATAGTAAACACTATATAATAAATGAAAAAAAAAATGAAAGAACATCGACGACCAGTAAAATACATAGATGTCTTCAATTCCAGTTTGAGATAGTAAATTTAATAAAAATATATATGGAAAAGAATATCAAAATAAGAAAAAAGAGTGATGGAAAATTCTTGAAAAATTCTCAAACTCATCTTTTAAACAGTTGCTGACATTTCTTTGAAAACAATTAGTCACCAGTTCACTTGTATATTAATAATATTTTTTTTAATGCAACAAAATTTGAAGAATCAATGACTTCCCTATTAATTTCTTTCTTATTTATTGTTTATATTTTTCCTAACTATAAAGGCAGCAACAGATTATAATTGTTGTTGTTCGACGTATCAAAAATGGTGATTACCGCACAAACCAGTTATCGATGACAAAAAACTTTGTCTGCATAAAATATAATTATAACATACACACGCATAAACATCTCCCGCTTTCAATAGGAATTACCTTCTGTAAATTAAGTTTGGCAAAAAAACAGTAATAGCGGACGCAATAAAAAAATTGACAACTTCATAAAAAATAACAATTAATATAAATCAAAAAAACAGAAGAAATGATAATTAAAAAGACACCTAAAACAAATGAAAACTCAATTGCTATTTACTTTAATTCAAAGTACCCATAAATATGTATAAATATAATTAAATACGTTCACTCGATATTAGAGAATAACCCACCCTAGTGTATGTGTGCCTTTAAAAAGCATTTGAAAACCTTGACTTTGACTTTGAATGACTCCAAAGCAAACGTGACGGATAATAAATAAGCACACAGACGCACACTCACCAACAGCAGCACTGATGAATCAAAACACACTGAGGCGGAGACTGTGACTTAGGCAATCGCCAGGTGATGTAGTATAATAGGTTAAAAGTGTTAAAACGTAGTAGCAAAACACTGTGCGATGTAAAGCTTTTGCAGTAGCGCCAAAATGAAACATATACGGTGTTAAAAGAAAACGTGAGAAATATCTATGTGGAAGGAAATGATCACAGTATTAGCGCAAATCTATATGAATATATGTAACAATTTATGAAAATAAAGCCAAATCATATTTGAATACGAATTTACGAATAATAATAAAATGGAAAATGAAAAATAAATATAATAAATTTCAAGGCTGTTGCTTGTAAGCAATGATCAGCGATATTGAGCTCTGAATATGGTTGTATATAAAGCAAATAATAAATAATAAATTAAATTTAACAAAAAATTTTCCAAAAAAAGAAACATTTCTTCACTAACCAGCGATTATAGTTTCAACGTTTCATTATTTGATTTTCCTTTTGATTACACTATAGTTTTTGTTATTTTTATATTTATACAATTTTATCATAATTTAATTTACATGAAGATACGAAATTACCTTAAATATAAATTAATTTTTTATTTTTCAAATTTTAATATTTAAATATTATTATAATTAGTTGACTTTTTCGAATCTAAATTATTAAGATTTCATATCTTGTAATCATTTCTTACACTGCGACCCTTATTAATATTACCAGTTACTTTCATTTCTCTATTTAATTCAATCTTTTTTTAATTATAACAATTCGCACTGCCATATAATTGAATTAATTTAATTTTTTGAAGAGAGACTCTTTTTTGGTTCGCATCCACTTATGCATTTCATTTTCAATTTCAAGGTCGTATAATGTAAATAAAATTAGTTCTCATTCACTCTTCATTTTACGACACAAACATTCATATGAATAATTTTCAAATCAAATCGATTAAAAAATTTATTATAAAATATGTATTCCTTGAATACAATTGAAGCTCTTGCTTTTAGCGTTGCGGCTTATTGATAGAATAATTCTTTGAAATAATAATGTAAACTAGCTATAATATACATACATATGCATAGATTTATTTATAGAATTTAAGATATGTAAGCATGTTAAGGGGAACAAATTTTAGAGTCAAATATTCAGTTTAGAATGTACATAGAATTCAAAACTTTTCTGACATATGAAAGTCGAATTTTAGCTGGCGATGGAAAATAAACAGTAAATGCTGTAGAAGAGTCGCCTTAGAACATGTCTATTATATTCCAAAATATTAAGAGTTTTGTTAAATATTCACCTAACTTATTTACAGTTAATACATAATCAAAAGTTTGCTAAACCTGCCCACTTGTAGAAAGAGAAAATGGGCTTAAAAGCAATAATAATTATTAAATACGCAAAAAATATTTCGCAATTCGTACGCACACATATTCGCTCACGTGTTCACACATTTAAATATATTTCGCTAATTTATGTAAATGAAGTCAACGGAAGCGTGCATTTGCCACTCGTATATTGCATATGTATGCATGCCCCTATGTACACATACTGAAATCTTTTGATCAAAATAGAATAATTAGAATACTAAAATCAAAACAGAAAAGGGGGAAAAGTAGGAGCTGGTGTCATTGTTATTATTGCTACATTTGTTGTTATTATTGCTTTTATGACCACTGCTGCTGCCATCTTGATATTGTTACGTTTATTTTGTCATTGCTCTCTCCGCGCGTTAGGTTTGATTAAGTCAAGCACTAAAAAATAGCAAACAAAACAAAACACAATAGAAGAGATATAGAAAATCGCCTATATGCAGGTGTGCGAACAAAGTTTGTTGACTTTTTAAAAAAACATTTAGAGACGGTGGGTATGGCTGGTTAATGCTGAATTTTGAGACGGTTTTAAACTGCCGAATGTTTGCTAATTTGTTATACTCATTTCTGCGCTTTCAAATTCTGTCACGCTCTTTCACATTGTTGAAAATGTCAAATAATAAAACAAATAAAATGTTAAAAGCTAAGCAAAGTTAACAATCGGAAAATTTGTAAATGAAAATTATTAAGAAAGAAAGAAATAAACTTTGCGATGAGAACTTCTCATTTTATCTTATTTTATTTTTTATTTATTTTTTTTTTAATTTTGTTTAATGTCTTTTGTTTAATTTATTTTATTTTATTTTATTTGATTTTTGTAGTTTTATTTAATTTAATTTTGTTTTGTTATATTTTTTGTTTTATTTAATTTATTTAATATAATTTTATTTAATTTTATTTCTTTTTTAAATTTATTTCATTTTATTGAATTTTTTTATTTTATTTTATTTGATTACATTTTGCTTTATTTTATTTTATCTTATTTAAATATATTTATAAATATTTTTTCCACTTAGTCTCATTTAGTTTTCTCAGGGAATCATTTTTCCTTTCACTCCAACCAGCATCAGTACATTGATATACAGCTGCACCCCGCAAAAAAGATTATCAACAAAATTATTTCTCACATCTGCAGCTATTAATGCCATCATTTATATAACTTTTCCTACCATCCACATATTGTGGTAATCAAAAATTCTTGCACTTAAGTACACTGCAAACTAACACAGGGCGCTGAATGAGCCTACGATATATTTATGTCTTCCTCGTACACCAAGCAAAGGTTGTTAGAAAAGACTTAAGCAACAAACTTGTTCCTGATGCCGGGCGACGGTGTTCCTGCATTTCAATGTTTTTTTTCTATTCCGTTGCTAAGTTTGTTTTATTTTTGCAATAATCACATCAGAAATTGCGACTCTATTGCAATTATCTAAACGTAAATTGCACATTTTAGCAAGTAATAAGTGAATGGAACTGGCGTACATATACACACGCACCCATTTGAAGTTCCTTCACCTCTGAGCCACAAATATGTCTTCAACATCTGAGATCGCTAGCAACCGTCTTAAGTAAAGTGTAGAAAGGAAAAAATAAATAAATGCTTCGGTTATAAGAAAAAAATCGAAGCAAAAACAACAAAAAAAGACATATAATTATGCAATGAAAGCGAACACCATTAAAACAACAACAACAACACAAAAACAAATACCAATGCCTGTAATAATATTATGATGATCATCAGCAAGACGCAGCTCATTGGTTGGACATCCTTGCAACATCCACAAATGTATTTATGTATGTATTTACTTTCTAGACCTCTTTCACGTGTTTGTCGTTCATTCACATTTCAAACAGAGTGCATTTACCTCAAATAAACAAACCATCAGCAGAATTATCGCCAACCGAAGCTGAGACCGCGACCATTGGAAAGGCAAGTCGTTGGTCAAGTGATGCCGCATTGCCTTTATCTTGCTACAGTACAAAATGAGAAAGAAAATTATGTGTGTGTTTGTACTCGTACTAGTGCTAGTAAGTGGTAACGATGCCGAAAATTTACTGTCAATCTTTACTGCTGTTGCCTTGCAACAGCAAAAAGAAATGTGGAATTCGCTTGTTTGTTCTTTGGTTGCAGCAACAAGAACAAAAGCAATAAAGCTTCAAAGTAAAGAACAACATTTGTTGTTTCTGTTATTGGTTTTGTTGTTGTTGTGTTTCTTTACTGTTGTTTTTATTGTTGTTTTGATTGTTGTTTGGCAGCCATAGGTTTTCGTTTTCGTTTGAAATGTGCCACACCACGAACAAAATTGTTGCACGTTGCTAACAAACAGCCTCAATAGTTGCTTATACACAAATGCATACATACATACATACGTACATATATACCAATATATATACAAAAGATCAACGAACGAACGACAACAAGCATTGAAATGAAATGAAAAGCCACAACAAACATGAATACAACAATAACAACTAGCAGCTAAAGTGCAATGCACCGGCGCAGCCAACAGGAATTAGAAGGAACGGGCAACAGCAATAACAACAACTATACAAAAACATGATAGCAAAAAGTGAATCTTATGAGAAGGTCTTCGCTACCTTCAACTCACTTTTTTCAACGTTTTCCCCTTCTACCATTTATTTTTAATGCAGTTGTTGGCCTTTTATGTCTTCTGCTGGTGCTTCTTCTTCCACGTCTTAAGCGGCCACTTGTTGAACGCATTCACCTTATATAAATATATATATATGTGTGTGTGTGTATATATGTAGAGATGCAACAGCTGCCAGTTGCCAGCCAATGCTGTTTGTAACAAATACATTTATCTATATATACATATTTGTATATATGTACGTATATATTTACGTGCAACCAATTGCCAAGAGTCAATAGACAAGGCACTTTCCAGCTAACAACAAAAGTGACTAGTATCTCGATCGCCTTGTTATACTGTTGTTGTTGCTGTTATTGCTGTTATTACTGTTTTTGTTATTGTTCATGTTATTGTTGCACGTGCATGCCTGCATGCCTGCATGCCTGCATGCATCACTGCCTTTTCTTTTCCAGCATTTGTTGCGCCTAACATTAGAGATAAATAAGAAGATGGCAACACGAAAACGAAACCAGTTCAAAGGCTGTGAGGCAACCAGCAACTATCGGCTGGTAACCCACCATCCTGCCACATGCAACACCACACACACACACCCTTTCATTATTTCATTAGGCACGAAAGTTGTTAGTTAGACTAGTAGAAATAGGCAGTGTGGTAGATATGTTGCTGGTAGTAGCCGGGAGAGCAGGCGGGAGGCATTCAACCGCCTATTTGCCGTAGATATCTTGCCAGCGATGTCAGTTGCAGCCAGTCATTGGCATTTGGATTCTTTTCCTTGCTGCAAATGTGGTTAGAGAGATATTAGCCGCGGGTTAATGAAGGAGTGTATGTGTGTGTGAATGTGTGTGTGAGAGTTAGAATGATGATGATGAGCCGCTTTGGAATCACTTGCCGTGAAAAGGGCGTTCAACTGTGGATTTTACGCCAACACATATACATAAACGCCTGATATATAGAGTACGAAGAAGAGTAATTTCAACTGACTAAATGCACTGATATTTATGTATGTATGTGCAAAGCATATACTAGTTTTTGAGGGGCAATTATTGATTGACGAAATAGAAACATTCAGGGTGAAGGCGCATTATGGAAGTTTTACTCATAAAAACGCTAGAAAAAAATTTAAAAAAAAATTTAATAAAGGTAAATGTTATTCAAAGAATAAGTGCTAAATGGATAATATTTTTATTAACTGCTAATATATTTGAACATTGCTTTGATAATTATGGTTATATTTAATACACTTAATTTAATTTTAAATTAATGTATAATACTAAAGAGGATGAATTAAATATAGTAATTTGGTAAAGCGGTTATAGGTCATTAAATCTCCAAATTTTCCAGTTACGTATTAGAGTAAAATGAATACGATGATGGAAAACATTTCGAGCAAGCAATAAAAGCCAACTTTTAATACTTACGAAAGGAAATGTTAGACTACTGTAAAACCTTATTTGCTGTGAAAATATAAATACTTTAAATTTCGAATTTCACGTGCTAATAACTGTATCTCGTTAAAATTTTAACTTTAATAATAAATCAATTTATTTGCGCTACGCTTCTTATGACAGGCTTAAAGGATTTTTTTTTTCGTTTAAGAATTTAAACGAATTGTTTTTTTTTGCACAAATTTACCTAATTTTTTATAATTAATTTGGAATCTACAAAAGGCTTTTGTATGTTGAAAAATCGGCTTACTTTTTAAACTCAATTTTGTACAAAAAAGTTAGGCTAATTTGATTATAGAAATGCTCTTTCCCTCTCTCTTATAAAATCTCAATAAATTACTATTTCGAAATACAGTGAAAAATAGTTTAGGTAAATAATTTTATTCAAACTCTATCAAAAGTATTTTTCTCAATTTTTTCCCCAAACTAACAGCCCCTAATGATATTCAATGCACCAAAACCTTCTCTCACCATCATTAGCATGATAAAATAAGCTATTACAAACACACATACATATAGCATACAATGTGACTACATAATCAAATAATTACCGCTATGTTTTTTGTTTTTGCAACACATTTGCCTATTGTTATTTAACTAATGATATATGATAACATTTTAAAGCACACACACACACACACGCACACTTAATATTCTTCAATGCTCTATAACACATTGCTTACCCTAAACCTGACACTTAAATACCGTCATCATCATTGCCACACGGGCACACACACACACACACACACACTTACTCATCTGTACCATGAAATGACATATAACATTTTCTGATTACGCTTCCCCAATATTATTTTACAATTATTTGTTGTTATTGTGTTTTTTTTTCCTTTTAATTTTTTATTTGCCCTCTTCATTCGCGTTTTCATTCTTGTTCTCTTTTGTTGCATTTGCTTATTTGATATTTGTTTTATACAATGTTGAAATCCAATATTATTTTCAACAAACAGCGGTGGTGGCATAGGACAGCAAACACCTTACGGTACAATGCACACACATGCAAACCGAAAAAAAATATCAAACGAAAAAAAACATGAAAGCAGTACAAATGTACATGAGCACTTGTGAAGGTATGTGTGTGTATGTATATACGTATGTAACAGGTAGTTTAAAACGGCCAATGACCTCTATTACGTAGTATATCTCGGCCGCACTTGGCCAACTAAAGTGTTTTGGACAGTTTTGTGTGTGTGTGCGGTGTGAATTTCTGATTACCGTATTTTTTGTTAATGTGATGGTTGCAGGCTTCGCATTAAAATTAAAGTTAATTTTTAATAGCAGTTTTCAAGAGGTTTTATGTCGAATTGAATAGGTTCAAATGTAGAAAAGTTAAGTTTTTGTGTATGCCAAATTTATGCTACAGATTATGACTGTCTGTATATGTTTAAATTCTAGCTAAAAATACCTCATTGAAAACACTTTTATTTTAATTTTTATTTACCTAATTGCAATGCCATTGTCATTAGCATGCAACAATTGCACTTCCTATATACAAGTAATAATGCACTTCATTGCTAGTCGGGCCGTTGTGCCGTTCCGTTACGCTTTAATGCTTCGCCGCCATCGCTGCCGCCGCCGCAAAGTGGATTCTAATGCACTGAACCAAGGTGTAGCTGCCAACACTACCGCCGCCATGAAAACGTGTGAGTTGAGAACTTATTACACACTTCCGTTCAAAGTTATTGAACAAACTTAATTCTTCAATCTACATATGTACTTGTATGTACTGGGCTATGTTTGCTTTAATGAAAAGTCCGCCCAGTGATGTTACCAAGTGGATTTGTCCTTTGCAACTGATACCTGAAAGCCTTCGAAAGTTACGCTAATGTTTATATGCAATATATGTATGTCTGTATGTGGAACAGCAGCAGATAGGAGCAAAAGCTTGCAAAGTCGAAGAGCGCCCACTGCACAGAGTAAAAAGCTGCAAGAAATGCTTTGAATAAAAAAAATGTAACAAAATTGTTGAGGAGAAGAAAGAAGGCATGCAAACGAGCACAGTAGCAACGAAGGAACAAGCACACACACACAACAACAAAGCCAACAACAATCATAGTGACAGTGGCATTGATGATGGCGAACGAGTAAGCAAGCAAGCAAGCACTCAAACAAGTTCGTAAGTTCAATGACCGACCTACTCAAGCGCAAAGAGACCAACGCGCTGCTGCGGTGGGGGAGACGATGGCGTTGGGTATAGCGACAATAGGCTATATGAAACAGTTAACATATTAAATGCGAACAAAAGTAAAGAGCGCCAAAGAAGAGAGGAAAATTGGCTTAAAAGAGCATGTCAGTGGGCATGCGTAAGAGAAGAGAGACTTCCAAAGCAATTTTTTTAAAGAAAAGTTGTACTGCTTCAGTCTGTAGGCATAAAAAGAGTATTTGCGCATGCGCAATATTGCTCTATTCACTTTGTTGCAGTTTTGTCTGCATTGTGCAGATTATTTTTGCGCTCATTACTCACTGTTTTAATTATCTTTTGACTTGTTGTTTTTGCTAGCAGCGCAGCGCATTGCATGGCATGAATGTCATGGCATTAACCATGGACTCTTTGTGCATTGACTGTGACTTTGAGCTGAATCAAAACAAAAAGGGAAAAAACTGTACAACAACAGCAACAATTTTTGAAAAGAGCTCAAAATTAGAAGAGAACGAAATGTGTGTAACCAAAGAGTAAAAAATTAGCACAGCAAAATGTTGCAACGAAAGAATTGAAATATTATATTAAGAGTACCTACCACCTGAGCTGGTTTGATTGGGTCACTGATTATACGGAGAAAATAAATTTTCTTAAGAACAATAAAAAATTTTAATTGCTCTCAATTTTTCGTTATGATCAATTTTATATGAAAATCCTTAACAAAATAGGCTAAAAGCGACGCTTGCTTTATATATTTTCAGGAGTTATTAATTAGTAATTAGTTTCTAATTAATCGCTTTACTCATACTCAATCACAATTAAAACAATTTTTGGAGTTAAATTTGTCATGTACATAAATATATTTAATTTGAATTTCATATTATTTGTTGGTGACTTGAATAAAATAGAAAGTCTGGAATCATTGTAGAAAGAAAATGCACCTGATTCTCTTTTTACGTGCATTTTTTTCTACAAGATTATGATTTACACTAGAAGAAAAAATGGTGCATGAGGTTGCCCATTGTGGATATTTGCATTTATAACTTTTTTATTTACCTCTAACTTTTTTCTTGTGTTTAACGCAACAACACCAATTAAACTATTATTTTGCCATGCAATAGTAACTCTTCTAAATTTTATTAATTTTCTTTATAAGCTCTACTTGAAAGCTGTTCAAAATTTTATACCACGAACATTTTGTGTCAAAAAGGAAAATTTACATAAATTCTTGGCAGCGTTCTATATCCATCTAACACTCATGGCATGCTATGCATGCAAGCATGTCCATCAAAAGTGCGGTTAAGCTAACATGACTAAAAAAAAAAAAAAAAAAACTAGAAGGAGAACATTATAGAAAGAGTGACAGGCAAACAACAACAGTCTATTAACCTGTCTTGCATACGCAATGAGCGACAGCCTCAATTTGCCAAGAGCGTTGTTAGTTGTTGGGCAAATACACTGTATGGGGGGGGGGATATTATAATACATAGAAGACAATTTAACATACACACATTTTTATATATCTAATAAATATAAAATAAATCTACACTTATATCTATATATCTATATACTTACACGCACTAGAGTGATCGTTAAAAAATGAATTTTGTCCAACGCCCCAGATAACTTTTTTATTGAAAAGAAATACGGGTATTTTTAATTAGTTTTGAATAGAAATAAAATAAGTTGTTGTGGAATAACTGTATTTTATTAAACATATTTTAATTTAATTATAAAAATTTCTATTTTTTCGCAAAAAATTACTAAGGTATTTTAATATTAGATTTCGGAATTTCACAAAAACAGAAAACAATTTTAAATAAACATCTTATTGTTTTGTTCATCTTGGAAACTAACTGATATAGTCACTTTTAATTAGCATGTATGCAGCGTTACTAATTTAAAATAATCTAATGCTCGGAATCAATATTCAAATATTCGGGCATAAAAATCGAACACTGAAAATTTCGATGCAATACACTTTTTCAGCAGTAAAAAACAAGAGTTCTGGTATAGAATTGTCATTAAAAGCTTTTTATAGCAAAGTCTCTTGCTGCGCTCACCAACGGAAACTCGCTCCAGCACACTAATGCTCATAACCATATATTATATATATATGTTTATGTAAATATCAATGCATTTATCAAATATAACGGTGCATTATGTGCATTATTTCACATTTAGTTTATTTTTTCACAAATATTTCATTTTACCTCACCTACATATGTGCGTACGTGCCACACATGCGAAAGGAGGTCCGCTTCCAAGTAAATGCCGCAATGATTAAGTTGATTTATTTGCATTTTACAGTTGAAATGATAGCTAAGCATTGCCAACAACGATAACAACAACATCATGAGCATAAGCCTAAAGAATAAGAACTTGCAATAAAAACAACTTTTTGGGTAATATAGAAAGCGAACGGATATGTAATATGCACGCGGTCAATGAGCACTGTGTACGTGTCTACTATAGCTCTAGAGCTCCTGATCACAAACGGCCGACGTAGATATCAGCGCGACCGGTAGTCACTATCATCACGCGCAAGCGCAGCAATCTCTTTGACAAATGACTTGTGCCGGTGGCGCATGCGAAATGTTTCTTTTTACATATTACGTTGCACATGCGCATTTGAATGAGTGCGTTGATATGTATGTTTGGTTGCGTTAAGATCAATTTAGTGTTGTATTTTGAAAGTTCTTTGACACATAATTGTGTCACAGTGACTTCGCGGAGTATAATGCTTTTTCGTCTAAGCCAAGTTCTGGCGAAATTTTGAACAATTTATTTGAAATTATTAAAAAAGGTAATTTCAAAATAAATATAATTGAGGAGAGTTTTGTTTAAAATTATAAACTAAATTTTGAATGAATTTATACTTATTAAACAATTCCGATGATTGCTTAATTTAGTTCTAAATTTAAAAAAATTTGTCAAACACAACTAAATAAAATTTTTTAAATATGAAAAACAAAAGTATATAGATTTAATGGAAATGTTTTAAATATATTCACTTCTTCTAATTTTTCTTCCATAAAAACTATTATGAATTTAGTTGAAAACTTTATTCAAATACAAATTCTTTCGTAGTTAAAAAAATTAAAAAGAAAAAACAACGAAGCATTACCAACAACATTTGTTTTTGTTCTATTCTTATCCCTCCACACTTTTTATCTCACTCGCTCATGAATATCCACATAAGTCCCCCTCAAATCACCGCTTTTCGTCTAACCTGTCTGCGAGTCTTTTTCTTTTATATTTTACACTTTTTTACCAACCATAATTGTAAATTTGCAGACGCTTTCGCTTCTACTTTGCAACTTTGTGTGCATTTTTTCATTTTCCTTTTTGTCTTTGCGACCAGTGTCATCGCCTTCCTGGTATTTTTTTGCTGCTGCTATTGCTGCTGTTGTTATTTCTGTTGTTGCAGCCAACGTCTCCACAGTTCATTCACATCCAAGGACGTTCGTTACTACCCGGCGCTGTAACTCACACTCAACTCTGGTTGCTTCTACCTGTGTGTAGTCGCTGTTGCAGCAGCAGCGGCTGCAGACAGCAGCAAAGTTAAGAGCACAAGCACAGCACGAATATACAAGTATATGTGATTGAGAATACTGCTATGTTAAGTGTAATATCAACTATTAATATTGAAATTTTTTTAATTTAATATTTTATACAACAGCACTTATTAGAAAATGTATAAATTTGGGTGTTTATAACAACGACAGACTTTTCCTATATCTTTGTAGTTCGTTTTAATCTTTAACCCGAATTTTTTTAAATTTTTTCTATAATTAATTTCAACTCATTCCAATGACGCTATTACTCTTCGAATTATCTTTAAATAATTATTTTAAAAAATGTTGCCAAACCAATTTTTTTAATTCCATTCAAATCATATTCTCTTTATATACACAAATTCTCCACAAAAACTTACGTCATAACCGCTGCAGAGGCCATTCACCGCTTGTGCAACAACAGAAGCAACAACAGCAATTATCATTTCCATCCATTCAACTTGGTATTTCAAGCAGGCAGCAGCAGCAGCAAGCAGCAGCAGCACGAAATAAACATACAAAATTTACAACCGAACGATGAAAATCCATTCAAAAATAAATAAAACGGTGGAGGGCTTTCATCCAACAGCGCCTAATAAAGTGTGCACCCTGACCAAACTCAGGCAGACTTGCCTGAGGGGTGTCTGGAACTGCCTCAACCGTTAACATATTACCCACATGTGCGCTTGAACGTGTCCCTTTGTAATGGCAATACGAGAAGCTTTGCAGCAGGTCTGGCGCAAGCCACCGAAAATTGTTGCCCTAAGTCAACAAGCATTTTATTGTATTTTTCCTCGTTCTCCATTGCCGAAATTTCCCACAACAGGCGATGACGACAGACGCATTACCACCCCGCATATAAAAGAAAAATACAAATGCGCCCAGACGTTTGTTTGATGTGAAATTCAAATCCCGCCCAAAAATCGATTTTTTTTCTTTTGGAAAACCATGTAGATTTATATATTGATATTTGGTTAAAAAGTAAAATTCGCGAATTAATTTGAGGCGTAGCGAGTGGTTTTTTTTAGCATTAAAAGGCTGTAACAGAGTAAAACGAAATATTCGTTGCATACTTTACAGCGCATTTCAGCAGTTTTTGGCGCTGTAAAGCTGCCGGCACCCAACATCACTGCCAAAGACATTGTTGTGTGAGTGTTTAATGCCCTTCTGATGTGTGTGTGAATGTGGCGAGCATTCTCTGTTTTTGCGCTTGCTCCTATCCTGCTGCAGTCACTGCTGTTTATTGTTGTGCCCATTTCAGTCATTGCTGTTCCTGTGTTAGCTGCATTTTTATTTTTTTTAGCTTTTTTGTTCTTACTTCCCTTTGTTGTTATTGTGACTGCAAATCGTGGTGTGTATTTGTTGTTGTCGTCGTTGCTGTCGTTCATGTTTTCGAGCAGTGGTTGCTCTAGCTGGTTTCACTTGATTGCCGCAGCGAATGGAATTTTAGTCCTATACCGGGATGTTAACGCGTAAGGCAGGTCAGGTCTGGTCGTTGAGACTGAAAATGTTGAAATTTTTTTGAGACTGAAATTTTTATTATGTTCTGAATTTATATAAGTATTTGTGTGAGTATATGTGAATACTTTGCAACACTACTCATCGAACTACAAAGTGGAATTAAAAAAAAAAAAACCCATTAAAATAAATTCATTTAAACATAAAAAATAATCAATTTAAATTACAGAAATAGCTTAGATATATGTGTACTGGACATTCCACGTGTAGATGTGCGCGTATTGCGAACTCATAAATCAAGTTAATTCCACAAATAGAAATATTTTCAACAAAAATCAACACAAAAAGTATAGTAGCGTAGATTTCATAAAAAAATTATGACCTTTATAAATATTAATAATAATTTTAAAATTGTAAAAAAAAATAATAGAAAGTATTAATTGGTTAAAATTATTATGTCAATAACTAAGTCCTTAAGCAAGCAGCTAATCAATTCACCGACAAAGTATTCATATACTATTAGTAATTAAAGTCGCAGCCGCCGACGTTCAAGCAGAAGCAGCAGCAGCAGATACCACGCAATGTGTTCATTCATCGGTAATAAATTGATACGACGTTATCCTTTATATTTTCGAAATATATTTGCGTTTGTTAACTTTTTCAAATCACGCTTAAAAATATAAAAGTGCGAAATAGAATGGAAAAGTAAGAAAATCTAGAGATACCATACATTGAATAATTTACAACAAAAGCGTGAGCATTGAAAAAGATAAAAGATTAAAAAAGAAAAAATTGTACAGAATTATAAATATATTCGCATTAAATAAAAATAATATAAAAGTCAGAGCTTTGTATATAAAAAAATAAAATAAAATTATAATATGTAAATCTATATGTGAGCATAGCATACGTTTTTTGTTTCGTGTGATGATTTCGAACAATTTTCAAAGAAGAGGAAAAAATAATTTGATTTTTTCAAACACTTATTGTAAAAAAGTATGATAATTGATTGAGAATACAAGACTGATAATTCTAAGAATAAATTAAAACTCATAATCGACAGAGAGATAATATATAAATTTAAGCTACGTTTGTAAGAGAAAAAACTACAATGAAACAGCAAATAGACTGATAAAGCTAAAGGTAAACATTTTCCTTAATTAAATACTGTACAAATATATTTTTAATATCGATTTTATTATTCTAAAAATTTTTGAAATATACTAAACGAGAAATTAAAACATTCTAAATTTCTGTTGTTAATTGATTTTATTAATAATATAATAAACACCTTTCATTTTTTTCTATTGATTGAATATACTTACTTATGCCAATAGATATATATATATATATGTATATCTTTTTACAAATGCACTCCAATTCATTGAATTATTATTCACAACATTTGAAATTCATACCCCAATTTCAATCCATATTCTCAGTTTAAGCATATTCCATATTTGATTTCAATTTCTACATAATCCAGCCAAAGCAATCAAATACTCAGAAGAACAGCAGCAGCTACACGAAATTAAAAACCACAATACCCCTTCCTACCGCCCTTCACTTAAAAAAAAATCCCCAAAAATACATGAAATCAAATTTTCAAAGGACCAAAACTGAGTTACAAGAAGACCTGCAACAACACTGTTTTCGTTGATGATGACGACGGCAAAACAAACTCTTACTGCTCCTACCCATATTGGGTCGCCATACCCATACTAAAACAACTCAGCTGGCGGCAGTTTGGTGTAGGTCCGAACGTCTGAACTATAAAATATATAATATACATAGATACATACATACATACATACATCCGTAATACTACTGCTATAAACTCCTTTGTTGTTATTACGCTTTAGACCTTCGTGGTGTTGTATGACAGTGGCGAAGGGTGTGGTGTTGAAAGACGGTGGCTTAAAGCAAAAGTTCAATGAACTGCAAACGCAAAAGACACGACAACTGTTGTACATACATACATACATATAATGGACAACAGCGAGTGAAAATGCCAACCAGCAAATCATGGTAGTAACGCGAGTGCAGAGCGAACAACAACATATATTCTGCATATATGTATGTAAGTAAATGTAAGCTTGTATATATGTTGCACTTGTTGTTGCCACCTCCTGTATGACACATTATGCGGGTAAACCAACAATCAACATCATCCAAACCAGCGTTTCCATATATATTTATTTCTATGTACATATGTTTATACACATTTACATGCAGCGATATGAAACCTTATCGACCGTACCCAGGGCCAATGCACCGCTTGTCCTTTCACGAACACAGTACGAGGCACATACTTGGCAGCGACATAATGGCTGCAGCTCCCTTATACGTACATATATATGTATGTGCATACAAACTTCAGCGTACATAAAGGACACGTAGCTGTTCGAATGGCTGAAAAAAATTAAAAGTGAAACTTTACAAACACAAACACACTCACACACACACGCCACATATACACTTTCATTCCCACTGTTTATGCATTCGTATGTATTTAAGTGTGTGTGTGTGTGAGTCTACAAGTGCAGGCGTAGACCGACAACCAACGACGACTACGTCAGCGAGGTCCTTGCCCGCAGTTGCGTCACTGCTCGCAGTCGCCGACCTTAACAGACAACAAAAAAGCGCACACTGTCGCTTTTGCAGACATTGCCTTTGCACACTGCAGACGATGTCAACAACATTACGCAACCCCGAAACGGGCGTACGACTTTCAACGAGCGAATGGTTGCATTGGCAGTAAGGACGAAGGATGTGTATGTGGCAAGCCGTCATCAAGTGGTGCTAAGTGCAAAAGGGTGGTGGCTGGTTGGCTGACTGCCCGGCTCGATGACGACGGCAAGCTCATGTGAATTTGCGGAGGGAGCGGAGGAGTATGAAGTAGCTATGACCACTAATAACCAAACAAGTCAAGACCAATCCTAAGTGATTGTGCACCCCAATTGGTTATGTGTGAGTGGCATATTTGTGTTGTTGGTTGCATTTCGCAATGCCAGTAACAGTGGAATGCAATGGGAATGAAATGAAACGACCACGGAAACAGATTTAGGTGAGAGCTTCAAGCGACTTCTCTGAATATGCAACTGCCGAGATTTCTGTTCTGCATTGAAAAGAAATAAATAAAAAATTTTAAAACATATTTTTTTTTAAAACAAAGTTTTCGTACCAATTATTTGGTAATTGAAAAAATCATATGGTAAAATTAAGTAAAAATTATAAATTTGAAGAGACTCTTCATTACAATTTTGTACAATATTATTTCTACTCTCTTTTCAACAATAAATAAAATCGTATAGAAATGTAAAAAAAAATCCTTCTCAAACTATCATAAAAAATTGGCTTTTTTTAAATAATTTAAGTTTTGCCCGATTAATGCTTATTACATGGTTTTGTGTATTTAAAATTAATATTAACTTTTAATTAGTTAAGTTGAAGTAAAAGATACAAAGTCAAATGAATATTAAAATTTTCAACTTGAAAAAAATATTTTAGAATCTTCATATCAAAGTATATTCAAATGGAATAAAAAATCCAGAAATTTTGTTTCAAATCCAATTGGCAACTCTGCCACCAGCAGAAAAATATAACAGACAGATAACCGAAACCATTGCCCGTTATGCTTCCTCACTACTACAACTACAACGCAACCAGCCGACAGGACCTTGCATCGCCGATGTGTAACAACAACTTGTGAAACTTCAAATTTCTGCAAAACCCATAACAAAACCGGCACAAAAAGGGGCCGTCGTACCGATGGTAATGAATCACAACAACTAAAGTTCATTCACTTTACATTCACATATATGCGAGGATGTTGATGAATCCTGTTTCGCTTTCCATATTGGGTGTATATACCAAAGGCAGAGTAGCTGAGCAAAAGCCATGGCGAATCCTGCACAATAAACTTTGAAGTGAATGCTGAAATCCAGACGGCTGGATATCTACGACCTGGCGGGTTGTTGGTGGAGAAAGACGATAGCTAAAAACAACAAAATACGAATAATGCTGGGTCAATGTACCCTGAGTTCGGAGCCACGTTTATGTGATATAAAAGCGAAAAGCGATATTAAAACAGTACACCGTTGCCGTTGAGGGGTCTGAAGAAGTAGATCTGCATTGATGGGTAGAATAGCATGTCGATGCAATGGTGTGTGTTTTGAATTCATTTTGGGAGTTGGTATGTTTTACCGTGTAAAAGAGTTAAAAACGTATGCTGAATGTTGTTATTGGACAAGACATTTTATTTGAACAATAATATAATTAGAAAAAAAAATACTAAACACTTTCCATGAAATTAAAAATTAAAAATTTTGGTTAAATTTTAAAACTTTTAAAAGTACTTTAAGAAAATATATCCTGTATATTGCTCTGTGAAAATTTACGAACTCACTACTTGTATAATCTGTCTGTAACTATTAGTAAATTATCTCAAAATATTTCATAAACATACTTTGAATATTGTATATTTTACCAGAAAATTTATTGCATTGTAGGCACATCGCTTGTCATTGCAGCGAGTTAATTTTTTATTTAGTTCATTCATAACATCTGACTTTCAAATGAATATTAATCCAGTTACGTCTAAAATTTCTGAGAACTTAATGGCTCTAAATGCTCTCTAGCGTATTCCACATCCACCCACCAAATTTCTTTTCTTAAATTGACTTACACCTGTAAAAAGTAGCTCAATCTTTTCTTTAGTTTGTTATTGACATTAAAATGGGTGCGACTAGACAGCAACACACCTGTTTACGACTAAAACAAAA
Source organism: Neoceratitis asiatica (assembly GCA_030068015.2). NCBI lineage: Eukaryota > Metazoa > Arthropoda > Insecta > Diptera > Tephritidae > Neoceratitis > Neoceratitis asiatica. Next base: position 92,380,356 of record CM061526.1, read on the forward strand.
CAGCTTTTTTACATACATCCTGCTGTTGTTGGCAAAAAATCGCCTACTTCCTTCAAAACCCTTCGCAGTAGTCTTCCGACCGGCTGACGCTCTCAAAGTAAAAAAAAAAAAAAAAAAATAGTCCAGAAACGAGTGCATTGCCATCACTGAAAAGGGTCGTTCGCCTTTCTGTCTGCAATATCGCCTGCCGTCTGTCGTCTGCTGTCCGTCGTCTGCCTCCCTCTGCTGCTCCTCTTCTACTCCTCTGATTGCTCAGCTTTAGCCAGCTATCATTTTGTCTGGCATTGTTACTTTTACTGTTATTTAGCGTCTATTTGGTGTTGTTATTGTTGTCCCACAACGTTTTACGCTTTCCAGCCGCATTTGGTTATTATGCATGCGAAATACTGTTCAAGTTGTCGTAGGTCGTGACAACCATGCCACCAACGCTACAACGCTACTTCCGTTCTGTACCATCAGCCTAATGATGGTAGGCTTATTCGCACATTTTATTCAACACGGTGTATGTATGTAAGGGATTTTAGCTCAGTTCTCCTTGTTTATTTGTATGGCTGCACACATACATATGTACATATAAATATACTTTCATACACGTTTTGGTTGCATGTTGGCTTTGTTTTTATGTCTGACTCAGCCAGGATTAGCGCAATGCTGAAGGCTGTTGGTTGTAAGTGAAATATAATGTAAAAGGATATTGACATCGATGGCTTGGGATAGGCCATGGCAATGGTTGCTGAGAATTACTGGCTGCTATATATCTACATACATATGGAGTTCGCATGGAAAAATCAAATATAATGGATATCGATAATTTTGCCGTGTTGGAGTTGATTGAACTCTTGCATTTTTCAGATATACATAAATAATTTCAAAAAAATTCTTACTATTACATATATAAATTTCGAATTAGATAATTTTATGGCTATTATGTAAGAAACATAAACATTCAACCAAATGTATTAAATAAAGTTCTTCGATAAATTTTCCCAAAAAAGCGATTACTTTGCAATATTAGGAACTTTTGACTTTCTAGTGGTGTCTAAGGATTCTCCAAGGCCCCAGTTGAGTATGATCAGAATTCATTTGAATGTAGATTTAGAGATGTATAGGAATATATTTCTTTATGATTATACAACTCGTATAGAATTTCACAGAAAAGACAATGCAATTATTTATCAATTATCTGTCCCATTAAAATGCGCAAGTGATCTTTCAGCGAATTCGAGGTTGCGAATAAAACTCAATTGTGTAAACAAAAAAATTTTGCAAACAATGTTTTATTTACATGTGAAAAACAATAAAATAAAATGCTAACGAACAATTGAATGATGTTAGCTAAATGATAATGCTAAATAATTGCATTCAACGAAAGTAACTTTGCAGTGTGAACAACTTTCACTGCGCAATAGCTAGAAGATGGGGAAGAAGGGCGAGCGAAAATTACATTCTGACGTACTTTTCATTGAAATATTAAATAGTATTGAAATAAAATAAAAACAAAAGGGCTGATGAAATTGCTGAATAAGGTGACAGTTTTATTTTATTTTACACAAACAAACAACAAACACACCGTATTAATGTGAGTAAGGGGAGATAAGATTACACAGGGTTTTAAAAACTAAAATAAAAATTCGCTGAAGCAATAAAGGGCTTAGGAATTGTATATGCTAGACAAGCAAAAATATTAACTGCACTTTTATATAAAATGAATGTGTTTATATGTGCATGTGAATAAGTGTGAATGGCGTTTGTTCATTTACTTACACAGCTGATAACGCTCACAGGGCTGATAATGGCACCACGCCACACCACCAACTAGCTGATAATGAAACTAAAATCAAAATAAAAAATATTGGGTAGAAACAAAACCAATAATTGAAATTATAAATTAATGGCAATAAATTTTGTTTAATATGCTTACGTTGCCATTTGCGTATTATCACAGCGAGAGCAATGCGAAAAATTCCAAGTTATGGAAAATTATACGAAATCGTTTAGATTATAATAAACTAGAAATTAATTTGAATTATTTCTTTCCATTGTAGGGCAATGTTATAAAAATGTGAAAAAGTAATAAACTTAAACAGAATCAGTCCGGAGCTAATGGAGAATTTTAGGTTCATTTCAAAACTATATCAGTACAATTTAATGAATTTATCATCAGAAGCTAGTTAGAAGTCTTGTCAAATCCAATGCACTCTTACACCGAATCGGTGTACCGATTCAATTGCAGCACACATCCAATGTGTACACAAATATTTCTCATCTACTCTTATATGAATATTTAAATAAATAAAATTGCTTTCGTCTTTAGATCTGTAAAAATTGCAATTCAAATGACCATAAATTATAAAGAAATCGTAATAAGACGTATATGCGTATATATATATATATATATATCATTGGTACTTTATGGACGCGGAAGCGATTTTTGGCTGAGCTCCTCCTCCAATTTTCACAGTGTGCAGCATAATGTTTTTCCAACAAGTAGAGTAACACAAAGTTTATGAATGAATTGTTGAATTTTTTTAAGAAGAGCATTTATTTCAGAAATACACTCAGAGGGGTTGAAATTCTCTGCCATGTGGCAACCACATTTAGAAAAGTTAACTTAATTTATTTAAATTTATCTTCTAAAATTTTGGTTGTTGGTCAGACCATGTCTCGAAACCTGACCTTTCGAATGGTAGTACGCAATGATAGCCGCTCGGCTATTGCGGCCGCTTTGGATTAACATAAATTATTTTCGTTATGCATTTGTACATATCTACACATGTGCCACAAATACACCAAAAAACTAATTGTGCATATGTCAAGTGCACACATATTTTTAACAAGACTACAAGCGAAAGTTTTTCTGACCAACACCCACAAAAATGCGCTTATGTGTATGTATATATATATATATATGTATATATACAATTGCGAATATGTATTAATGCCTCGTAGAAGACTTCTGTAAGATTGAATGTGTATGTGTGTGTGTGTGTGCAAAGTTAAGAAGGGCATTGACATAACCTATGCCAATAACTAGCAAAGAAGAACAAGAACAAACAACCAATACCAACAGCCAAGTAAATTCCGTTTTGCATCACAAACAACCCTTAATGTTAATGACGAAAACATATTTCATCATCGGCGTCGGCGTCATCCTCGTCATCGTTGTTGCTGACGCTAAAGTCAATTGAAAAATATTATGTCTTCATGGTTATTCGCATTGCCAGCATAATGCACAGTCTTCTTACACCAACACACAACACAAAAGGCAAAATATTCATGCAACATACTCTCGCAATGGCATTTTAGAGGTTACTCATACGCTCCGTAGTATTTCTTGCAGACCAAAAGAAGACTTTGCAGCTAAAGATATTTATGCTTCTATGCACCCACCATTCATTTACATACACATTTATACATATATATACTCGTAAGCTCATTGTGAAGTAGATATCTGCTCTTTGAACAAAACAACTCTCCCTAATTCTAGCGCTCTCACCAAGGCGGTGCGCATGTACCGCTTTTGTTGTTTTTATTGCTATGTGCTTGGCTCTTGCTGAAGGAGGCCAATAGGAAGAAAAAAATAAGTATAGTAAAAAAGTAATTTTCAAGGTTAAAGTGCAACGAAACCACAAAACGCTAACAATGTGCACTTGGCCATTGAGAGTCACTACGTATGTACATACCCTACATATGTGTGTATTTATATGCATACTCACATGCCTGATGTGAAAAACGTTAGAGCACTCAGAAAGGGTTGATGAAGGCAATAACAACAGGCAATATTTCGTCAATGGTATGAGAGGGTGCGTCACACAGGTGTATATTTGCATGTGTGTTGAAGAAAATAAGTTGAGTAATCAGTAAAAGTAACAGTAAAGTTGCAGTCAATGACATTTCATCTAATTATGGGGACAAGTGCAAGTATTTGAGGGGCCGATGAATGGCATTTATGTAGCAAAATATGATATAACATAACACAAGAATTCTCTTCATTCCTAAGAATTATTTAAAGAAGACATCCATACATCAATTGAAATATATTTAAAAAATAAAAAAACTTTATGCAAGAATTCAATATTTATTTTTGCTTTGCTTGAATTCTTTACATATTCATAAAAAAAATTTTTTCTTTTGATTTTACTTTCATGATGCTGCGCTTATAACTGCTTATAAGCAGTGCTCAGGTTATTTATAATTAATAATAATATTTAAAAAAAAAATGAAATAAAAAACGTTAATATTTAACTTAAAATAAATAAATAAAAATATATGTATGCATCATAAGCAAAAACGAAAGTTCTATCATTTGTCTCGCTACCGACTTTATGTGATTTTTTATATCTCTTTTCAGTATTATTTGTTTGCATTCATTTGCTAATATATTTTTGCTTACACCTTTGCGCGTCATCATGTGCCCAGCTTGTTGAAAATTAATTAAGCAATTTGCAATCACGAAAATACAAACAAAACAAAACAAATAATTAAAATGATTATATAAATGTACTATGTACTACATGCAGTGCAAATATGACAATTCTAACACAAACATATATATATATATATATACATGCATTTTATATGCGACTGTTTGCAGGCACCAGCTTTGTGAATAAAATGCAAAATCAATGAAGCTTTTTGCAAACAAAAAAATATAAAAAAACGCAATTGCTAACAATCAATTAAAATATCCAGCCAGCTGTTGGTCGTATGACCTTGAGCTGCCAGCAATCAAACGCTTAGTTACACATACATGCACACTCGTATATATGAGCACATGTAAATTTTTTTAAAACACATACATATTGATATTGCGCAAAAAACAAAACTGTATGCATGTCTGAACTCTTGTGCAATTGTAGGCGGGCAGCTTGTTTCAAGCTAACTTTTGAAGCTCACTGCAAGTGAAAGCGATTATTTAGTGAAAAAAAAAAATATTACATGCGAATAAAAACACATTTTGTTGAAAATGAAATTGGTAATATACAACAATGGGAATAAATAAACGATGTCAATTTTTTTTTGTTTTTTTTTCTTTAAAATAATTTAAAAAGTTTAATGAAATAAAAAATGAGAAAATTATGAATATATTAAAAAATTGCTCTTTACATTTCATTATCTGTACATTCTTTATTTATGCAGTCTGAAGGTTATCCTTTCAGACAATTTGTAATCTAACCCCGTAAATAAAACAGGTACACATTTAAAAATATTTGTAACTCAACAAAGAATATAATATTAAGAATAGCTTATTTAGTTAAAAAAATAATAATAAAAAATTTCAAAACTATGGAAATTGGCAAAATAAATAAATTTGTTAAACTGTATTTTCCAAAAAAATATGAAAAACAATAAAGCAAAATATAGGAAATATCGCACTTATTAAATCAATTGAAATTTATAAATGATAAATATAAATCATATTTGTTTGTAAATAAATACATATATGTTGTTAAATAGGAAACTTTTACATACGCCTTTAAGGTTGTATACCCGCCTACTTTTTACTAAAAGCTATTCATCAACTCATTCAACATCTCAACATCATCGCCTTGCTTGCTGTGTTTTTAACTGAATACGAGAATGATGAGTCTATATTATTTTTAACGAAACGTGTTTAATTATTATCGCGTCATCATCGATCATGTGCTTGAAAGCACCAATCAGCATCCGGCAAAGATACATTTTCAGCGTTTATTTAGATAGAATTATATAAAAAACTAAATTTTGATGAAGTTTCAATTTCATATTTTTTCCCAATACAAGTAAATATGTTTATCAATATACAAAAGCTTTTTATTATTTTCTTCAGTAGCACAATTTTCGTATATACGATGTGAGTAATCCAAATTTTGCTCTTTTCCGTCCACGTTCCTCTTTTTTAGCAATTATTTTTTATCTATTAACAAATGTAAACACAAGTGCACTCACAGATAACACTTGAGTATAGATTACAACAATGAAGACGATAAACTAAGAAACCAGTCATAATTAATTCATACCACAAAACTACTTTCCAAACTGGTCCATTTGTATATTGGTGTAATTTAAAAATCCCTTGCATTACTATTTCATATATACATATATAATTAGTACGTAAAACTTTATTTCATTTATCTTGAGACTTTTATATTGCATTTTGTTCAGAGTATTTAAATTCTCTTTAAAAATGTTAAAAATTAATTATGATTTTTGTATTTTAAATTAAGAAATATTCATATATCAAGATATGGTATTAAAAGCACGTCGGCAATATCTCATTGGGTATTCGCACTAGCAAGTTGTCGCCGTTTCTATTGGCCCCTATACACTGTCGCTTCGAACGTTTGTAAATATGCGAAATTGATAACGAACAGTCAAGGCCAAATGCAATAAAAGCTAAACTAAATGCATATTTGTTGCATTTACTCTATTCTATTGTTTGCCATTTGGGAAAAGTGCAAATGTAGGAATATATTCACCCATGTATGTATGTATGACGGTGTATTGCTGATATTTGTATTTATGTTTTTGATTTCAATTCAGTTAAATTAAATTAAATAATTTAAATTCAATTTAACTAAATTAAAACAGAATAGATTACAACAGATAATCAAATTACCATCTAAAATTAAACATATTATCGGTTTAGTATTAAAGTATAATCTTGCTATCAATATACGGTTATCAAGTGTCATAGGAAGCCAATCGCAAATAGTTGAAAGCTTTAAAAATCAACTAAAGCTGCAATGTGTTACAACAACTTTGCTTAATATATGTATTTATTGCTCAAAAACTCTTTTCATTACTTGAACTTACCTAAATATCTTTAACCGTATAATCATAACCAATAAATTTTCTTTTCTTTTTTTTGCAGGTGAGTCTTTCAAAAATATCATTTAATGTAAAATTTTAAATTATACCACGCACAAGGACATATCGAGTCGATTAAAATTTTCCAGAATTAAGAATAGATCTTGAAGGTAATAAAAAAAAATACAAAGTATTGAGTTATCTTCGAATTATGTGCATATCATAATCAATTTCAATGTCATTTTCGCATTTATTGCTTACCAATACAAAAATAGACAGAATTACATTCATATATATATATGTATATACGTGCATTTGATAAATGCTCACCAACATCAATTCATTTAGATATTTCTCGTTCCTTTTGAAAAAAAAATACTATTTAGTTTAAAATGTGTAAATATATACATATATACAGAAGACAATAAAAATATGAGCACATATTTTGCATACAATTACCACATCCCCTCAAATCATCCCTACCTTAATGTTGCACATAAAAAAAATTACATTTGTTGAATTAATTATTTGCATTCGAGCATTCAAACGCTTCCTGGTCACAATAAAACGCACATCGCATGGCAGGCAAAACAAATGGTGATAGAAGGAAAGAAAAAATCAACCGCAATAATACGCGTGTAAATGGCATAGAAAAAAAATAATACAAAGCGAGGAAATCAACAACAACAACAATGTGAAAAACAAAAATATTTAACGACTGCAATTGCAATGGCAAGTGTAATCAACAAGTCATTAAAGTCGAAAAGTGAGAATACCCAATGAGAGTGGCGGGCGGGCGGACACGCAAATATGTATGTATGTATTTATTTGTGAGAACTAAAAAGCAAAACTGGTGTTGCTAAATACACAGACACATGTATGTGCGTAAAAAGATACTTGTGTTGTTGTTGTTGCGGTTATTGTCACACTTGCATTGCGGTTTGCTACAAAGAAGTGTGAGGCAAGCTATGAAAGTCAAAATTTTTAAATTATTTACAATAAATGTATTGTAACCATGCATTTATAAGTACATACATACATATGTAAGTGATTCAAAAATATTTCCTACGCCAGAGCAATTGCTAGTCGGTCAGTCGGTCAATCTAAACAAGTAAACACAATTTAGACACACGGTACGCTAGACATATGTACATGTATATACATGAACAGACCTCTTCTGTTTTTTTGTCACGTAAATTTACAAGAAAAAGTGTACATATGTATAAAATTAGCGGTAGGTATAACAGTATTCAAAAAATTTTCTAAAATTACGCATATTTCACCGAAAACACCTACAGGAGATATTTTTACTCAGCCCAGTGAAAGAGACAGCTAATTAAAATTGCCCAGATATGACCCAATGTGAAAAAATTATAAAACAATAAAAAATAAAATTAAAAAGAAAATTTAAAAAGTAATTAAGAAATTAATAAACCTAATTAAAATTAAACTAAATTAAATAACATAAAGAAAAACAAAACAAAATAATATACAATGGCAAAAAAAATTAAGTAAAACAAAAAAATATAAAATAAAAAAATAAAAAATAAAATAAAATTATAAATAAAACAATAATAATAAATTGCTACAAAATAAAATAATAATATTTATCTAATATAAAAAGAGAAAAGAAAATAAAATAAAACAAAATAATTTAAAATAAAATAATAGAATTCAAAACAAACTAAAATAAAATCAAAATAAAATAAAATTAGGCAAAAATGAAATAAAATAATAATAAATTGGTATAAAAAAAGATAAAATAAAATAAAATGAAAAAATAGTTTAAAATAAAAGAAAATAAAACTAAGTGAAATAAAATAAAATATAATAAAACTAAATTAAGTAAAAAAAATCAAATGAAATAAAATAATAATAATAATCTAATATAAAAAGAAAAAAATAAAATGAAATTAAACGAAATAATTTAAAGTAAAATAAAATAAAATAAAACAGAATAAAATAAAATAACAGAAAAATTAGAACGGAAGAAATAAAAAACAAAATTAAATTAAATTAAATACATAAAAATAATAAACTAAATAAAATAAAATATATTTTATTTATAAGATAAAAAAACCTACATTAAATAATTTATTTTAAAATAAAACGAAAAATTCTTTCAATCTCTAAAAAACATACAATCCCTAAAGGCATCCAGAAATGCTCACACGAGAATGCTTCTATAACTTGTACATTATATCACCTCTATCATTAACTGATGTCAATGCCAATGTTGGGGCTACACACTATTTTATTCATAAGCACAGATGTGCAATTGCGGTTACGTGTTCGCTTATCACCAATCGCTTTTCATTTCAAGTGCAAGTACTAAAATGTTAGCTTATCTATGAATACATTGACAAATGCACATTTATTTGTACGTACTGTGTAGCCATATCGCTAACATTGAAAGCACATTCTAATTAAGTTAATTTTATCATATGTGTACCTACACTACGCCTTGTATATATGTGATTTTATTTACATTTGATTGTAAAAACATAAATAAATGCTTTTGGTATGAGGAAGTGTTCGTGCGTGAGTACTTTTAAGTCTTATCATATTTTAAGGGCATACTTTTTTTATAAGTTTAATAGTTTTTCTAGCATTCGTAGTTGTGTTTATGTGTTTTTAATATTTGAATTCTGATATATTGTATTGTTGTTATTACGCCTTAATATATTTTATAACTCGGGAAAATTATTAAAATCAATAACATTCTCATTATTAAAGAATTTATTATGAATATTTTCCTCATCAATAACTTAGGTGTTCAAATAATGTGTTTTAATATTCTAACTGTTAATGGTTTGTAAAAGTGGTTTCTATTTAAAACCATTGCCTTAGGTATAATAAGTTTTCGAATTAAAAAACATGGGTAAATGGATATTGGTTGCATTTATATGTATGAAAATATATACATATTTAATTTTTGAAATATTTAATTAAATAATTTGAATTGAACATTGTTGTGTATTATATTAGTCTAGTACCAAAATTTACTCTGTTCTCAAATTTTTAGTTCTTAGATAGTTTCTTTTCATCACTAGTGATTATAGTTCAGTTACTTCGATCGTAGAAAGGGTTTACTAAAATTTAAATAGGTGCACCTGTCACAGAAATCTTCGATATTCTTATTGTTTCGCTTTTTTATTAGCTAACCATGGAAATACTATTACAAACTGTTCTTAAATTTTTTTATTTATATATTTTTTCTTATTATTTTCATTGGCGATTGCAAGTGTATAATGAAAAATAGCACACACATATTTATGTATTTGCATGGATACACTTAAAAAAAATATATACCAAAAGTGGCAAATATACAAGGAAACTGCCAGCGACGCGACATTGAAGGTTGCCCTGGCATATAAAAAAGTGCACATACATATATGTGCATATATACAAAAACATATGCTAATAAAAATAATAAAATGTAAGGAAATAAATCCTATGGATTGCAAACATTTGTGTGCTGCATGCACTTGTTGCATGTGCAATTGAAAATGTGGAAATACTTTTTAATTTAATTGTGCTTCGAAAAGAGATAAATATACTAGTAAGAAGAAGAATTTAATGCTTATGTTTTCTAAAAGTACAACAACAACAACAAATATGAAAAACTTATAAAACCAATAACAAAAGCAATACATACAAAAGAAAACCGAAAACAGAAAAATTAAATGCACACACATCTACAAATACCCTCAGCTGGTATGCAGCGCATGATCAATATTCACATTTGCTCAATGCAGTTCAAGTTGAATGTCGACTGAGATAACGCAGAAATTGAGATGGCGAATGCAAATGTAAAAAAAAAGAATGGAAATAGTACAAGCTAAAAAATTTGTATATTCATACGCACTGCCATTCTACTATAATTTCGCGCAAATACACAAGCTTTTAGTGTGATGTTGTGCTCACTTATGCTGCAATTGGTAGTATTTTTTTTTTTTTTTTTGCTATTTATTTAGTATTTACATCACCCCTTACCGCTCAGTAATCACGAGTTTTTATATCAGTTTTCTAAAAACACAAACTTTTCCGCATCGCGGCAATTGAAGCTTCTTCAAATATTTGCCCGCACACACATACACCCGCACATACACGCATGCAACATACCCCCTACTCCGCAAACTGTCTGACACCCTCTTCAATAACGAGCCATTTTATTAGCATCTGCCTTTTTGCACTGTACGCTGACTGCATTTTTATTATATACTATTCATATAAATGTATGCGTATGTATGTATGTGTTTATATTACTCATTACATTTACGAGTGCATTCGTATCGGCGTCAGCGAATGTCCTTCAAATGCAATTTTGCGATTAGATGCGAAGCGCTTTTTACCGGCTAACGCAGTGAGCGAACAAGTGAGCGGTCATACAAAGCATACAAAACATTTGTATGTATGTACATACTTATACACTCGTCTATTTGGCGTCGTACTTTGCATAATAGAATATTTATGCACTGCCGGTGTCTAAGCGCCGTGCGGTGCGGATGAGCAATGCACTGTGGCGGCAGCGTGCCAAATTGCTGCTAATTGCACCAGTGAGCGGGCCGGCAAGGGTGACCAGCTGCAGAGTTTTCCAAATGTAGATCTTACTATAAATATAAAAATTACAAAATCCCAAACTATGTACATTTAGAAAATAATCATAACTATAAAACACTTAGTCGTAATAAAAAGATTTTAATATATTTAAATTTTGTGTGGCAAAAGAACATTTCCTAGATAATAAAAAAAAGAAAGAAAAATCAAATGTAAATTTTTAGCAATTCCTAAACTTACAAATTTTATGAGCTGGTCACCTCTTTCACTGCTTCTACATTAAATTTTACAACAACATACGACATACATATATACATATGTGTATATATTTTTTTTAATTCTGAAAATCGAATGGCTTTTCGTTTCGTTTGAAGCGCTACGCTTTGTTCTCTTTTTTTGTACACTTCTATTTGCTAAGCTTCTTCTTTTTGTTGCAGTTTTATGATTTGTTTATTTTATTCTCAGTTCGTAAGAATTTTCACTTCCTAGTTGTGATAGCGAATATATAAAATTATAGTATGATGCCAAGGCACTTGGCGCGGGAATATTATAAAATTTTATAGAAACGCAAAATGATTGCGTAGCTTGAGTACATATATATTTTAGTAGCCAAGGCCACAAGGAAGTTGTGAACTTTGGAAAAGGAAAAAAAACACTGCATAATTAATGTATCTATGTGAGGGTGTATTTAAACTTTGAAATAAGGTAACGATAAGAAAATATTTGTATGTATATGTGATTAATTGAATAATTACAAAAGTTTACTTTAGTTTAATGTGGCCTTTTAGTGAAGAATTTGTTCACTGGCGTTACAATTATTCTTTTCCATACCCAAGTGCTTCCGTCTCCTTCGATTACTTGCTGATTATCAGTCTTCTCTCACATAATTTAAGCTTAGAATAACAAAACATTACTTCAACATTTCGTACATAACCATTTATTGCAATAATTAATATTTACCATATATACTTGTACATGCAAAAGTAAATAGCATATATATATATATATATATAAGCATAACCGCTCACCTTCATTCATCTACTAAATAAAATATTTACTATTTCTCACTCATCCCTCTCTTGCCCCTGCTGCAATCTGCATTGCATTTCATTGCATATTACGCGATTTACATGTCCGTATGTATGTATATATGATTATGTTGCCTTTGTATTAGTGTCGCGCCATGCACCGCCGGATACTTTCGCAGTTTTTCGTAGTTTCTGCACTTTAGAATGTCATTGCTTGTGCTCGGTTATGTTTCGAATTTTTTTTTTTTTTCATAAGTCGCGCACGGTTAGCGGTCAATGGAAGAGGATAAGATAGAAAAGTTGCATAGCTGTAGAAAAAGTAAAACTTTTACGTTTCGGATATCGAATAACACTTTCACAAGAAATTTTCCTTTTTTCCAATTTTTTTTTCGTTTATGTGCGTGACATCACAAGAAGAAAGTGATATGTTAATTTAAAAGTAAAAAGGAAGAGCAGAAGAATAGTAGAGGTTTCGATTCTCTTATATAAATGTGGAAATTTAACCACAATTGCCCATAAACAATTGAGGGGTCTATAACAAATGACACCTTTCCAATCAATGTGTTCCAGAAAAATTTTAAAAACAATAATGGAAAATTATAAAGCAAAAATCATAAAACTTCAATACAAAAGTATATTGAAATAGAAAATATATGTTTTTCATAGAAAAATGTTTTCCACGACTATTAAAAACATCAAATATAGATGTAGATTTTTAAAATAATATTTAAAAAAAATAAAAAATAAACATAATTTTGTAAAACATAGAAAAAAATTTTCTTAAATTTTCAAAAAAAAAATTAAAATAAATTAATGCGAACTAAAATATTCTTACAAAAATTAATATGAAATAATTTTACTAAAAAAAATTTATTTGCTAAGAATATGGTACAATGAACGGACAAATAATTGCGAAAAAAAACATTAAATAAAAACTTAAAAACTTTTTTAAAGCAAAAAATATCAGAAAGCAACTTTTACCTACACTAGAAATACAAAATATATTTCTTTACAAAAAAATATTTAAACTGCCTTTAAAAACCTTCACTGCCACTTACTTATGACTAATTAAACAAAGTAATATTGGGAGCTGAAAAATATAGTAATTAAATAAATTTAAATTTTTAATAAATCAAAATATCAAAAATAACTTTACAGTAATGCCAAATCTGACAAATTGAGGTGAGTCGAATTAGAAAATAAAAATTATTTGAATTAAGTAGTTAAAATGTATTGATCTAGAAAATAACTTAAATTATTTTTAAAAAAGATTATGGAATTTACCTTTTTTTGCTTGTGATAGTTAATTGAATGAAAATTATTTTAATTGATTATTTGGGTTAAGGGAGGAGCTCGGACGAAAATCGCTTCAGTGGCTACAAAGCGCGAGTTATATTTAAATATTTATTGAACACACATATATATATTTATATATATATACATAGATCTATATATTTATATACTTTCCGAAAAATTATTATGTGAAATATAAGAGGAAAAAAATTTATAAAGTAATAAAATTTTATATAAATGAAATTATTAAAAAAAATTATATTAAAGTTTCCACCAACAAATAAACATACATACTCGTATATCTCCTTGGTTGGTCATGAAAATATGGCGTGCTGCCGAAAATAATTCGCTTGAGTATATAAACCTAAGAAAAAAATCAAATTCTTTATCAGCTTTTAAATTTCTACATAAAACGCCCTGCACTTGCCTAAAAATATCCTTCAACACAGTGAATAATTATAGCATCTACCCTTCATCTCCGAAAAGCGCAGCAGCAGGTGGGTAAATAGATGGCGCTTGGCTAAAATTAGTAAATTGTTATATCAACAACAATAATGGCAACGATAAACCTAGACAAACAAGGTAATTGTAGAAATGGCAAGCGAATGACTTAATACTTTCGAATACGTTCTGCAAAGCGCCAGCACCGCCTCACCCATGCAAAGTGCATATTACGCCATTGAATTACACATGTACATACAAGTGAAAATAAAAGAAATACCAGAGTGTAAGAGCGAAAGTGCATACAAAAATTTTATTAAAATCCTTTTAGCTTAAAGCACAAATAAGTGAAATAGTAAGTAGAAAAATAAGAAGAAGAAGAAGAGAAGGACGGGCTGAAGAAGCCAAGAATGCAAAGATTGCTTGCCAAGTGCCTTCCACAACACATTCGAAATTGTGTATATGCAAATGGGCAATAGCACAAATCCAGAGCTTTTTTGGCAGCCAACCTAAAGCTTTTTTCCGCCACCCAATTGCAGTGGGCGCATCACCAACCCCTTCAGGTAATAAAACCACATGCATTCACTCACTCCGTCACTGAGAAACTCGCGCGCCCATATATGAGACTCACTCAGTATACTGAGAGCATTCCCTTATCGCTTGTAGTGTATGGCAAGGGTGCTCAATAGCTTTTGAGAGGATATGTATATGTGTGTGTGTTTGGCGATAGGAAAATGGGTCAGTAGTGGATGTTCATGGAGAAGAATGCAATTGCATTTACCCTGCAACAACAAAAGCACTTCCGCGTATGCTAACGCTCACACACACACACACGGCTGTTGAGCGCAAGTTGAAATAATTTTTGAGCAGAATTCGACTTGAGAAATTTATTATTTGAAAACAATAATGAAACTTTATGTGTTTAGTTATAAATAAATTCAACTAGTTTGAGGGAGATATTATCCTTTAGTTGTTGTTGATTATCGTTTTTGTTGTTGCTTCTAAACAGTTCAACTGTTCTACTCAATTTGATAGCTCGAGCTGCATCATTTCGACCGCTCTGATAGCTCAGCTATTTGATGCTCAGCACTTACACCAACACTTTAGTGCATTTTTTGAATGCAGACTCGCATGTCAACAGCGACGAGCTGCAAAAGCGCAATATGGAAATTTATATAAAATTTTACTAAAAGAAAATATTTCAATTTTGTATATTAGCACTTGCAGGAGAGCGAAAAGAAATACTGAACCGAATAATTAATATAGAAAAATGTGAACATATTTCTTGGCGCAATCTATTAAAGTGACCGAAAGCAAAAAGTTAACTAAAAATTTGCAAAACAAGCTCAAAAAGTACAAATATTTTTAAATACTAAAATTCTCTTTCTATGGAGTTGATTGTGTGCAAATATGCTATAAAGTTATTTTATAAGAAAATGTCCAAAAAATAGATTTTCACACCGCAATCCTTGCGGTTATAAATAAAGAGAAATAATATTTTTTGCCGACATGAAGCAGCAAATATGAGATGAGCTAATTTTAAAGCGCAAAAGATTTGTTGCACTTTTTTTTTTTTGAGTAAAAGTGAAATTATTTTCTGCTGCAGCCTTGAAGAAAACGAACGAATGAGTTTGAAGTGTAGATGTCAAAAACAGTAGAGAAAAAGAAAACACCAAAATTTCATTGTAGACGGCAAGCATGAACAATAACAACAAGTAATAACATCAAATGAGAAATTCTAAACTAAAAAATGCATATATGTATATGAATTGAGTGTATATTGAGTGTGTGACGTGTGAAAATTTATATTATAGAAGAAAAACAAAAATTTAATAACACCAGCTCTACACAGCAGCAATCTAATTAGCAAATGCAAATAAAAAAAAAAACAGAAAAGAAAAGTCAAAGGTCAATTTCACGCCTACATATGAAAGTAAAATTTGTATTTCTCTAATAATTTTTTTTATAAAATGAAGAAACATATTTTCATAAAGATTTTGTAATAAATATACTGACACATACTATTTGTGGTGCTAGTGGAGTAGAATTCGTATGAATGCAGATGTCAGTAATGTGCAACATTTTGTATTGAATTTAAACTGAAAATGTTACTCATACGTAATGCAGGATGATAAGATGATATGAACGAGCAAAATACTGGGTAAGCACGAAGGCGAATAGTAATTGAATAAAATGGAAAATTTGTGTTGAAAACTTGATTAAAAAGCGTTGTATTTTAACTGGAAAAGTTTCTGCTTTTAATGCATTTTAGAAACAGATTTAAATTTTCCATTTCTGCTGTATTCCTTAAACTGCAATATTTGGTTCTAAAATTTGTGGAAATTTGCACTATTTCAGTGGCATATACACCCTTACTTTAATTTAAATAAAGTAAAATCTAATTTAGAGATTGCGTTTGCAGCATTGATATTTGCCTTGGAAGTAAAATAAACAAAATTAGTTTCGGATTATTCCACCACTTCGACTTTAAACCATTTCAAATTCATTGGACATGCAAAAACTTTCGCTTTTCACCAAGTTTTTGCTTATTATTTTCCACCTTCCACTGCCACCAATTTCAATGAAATAAAAAACAAAATGAAAAAAAAAACACTTACACAAACAACACTCATGCACTCACTCACACCGGAATGCCGGCAATAAATTTACCGCAAGTTCTACAGTCTGTTCTTTGTATCAGTACGAGGCACAGGAGTTGCTTGCAGCAATATCAAGAACATAACCTCTAACGAGGTTACCAAATATATATTGAATAGCTCGGTCAGGTAATTGTAGAAAGCCCAAATGCCGCAACTGGAGGAGGAGCTCTACAGTGTTTGAGTGAGATGCAAAACATTTGAGTAGAATTGTGTGAGTACTTTTGCCTGAAATAAAAAGCTTTGCAACTGCATTGGCATTGAAGTGCCGCACAAGTTCAAGGAATTGGACTTGCAGTTGGTAAAAATAATAAAAATTAATAGATAAAAATCGAATTTATTAAACGCAATTTATATTTATTAATCTTATATATATAAGAAACATAAATATTTTGAAAATTTGATTTGTTTCAAAATTATTTTCACTCAATTACCTACGCAACTCCCTTGACATGCTCAAAGGTACAGAGAATATTACAATGCAAGAAAAACATATGTGTTTGCGTATGTACATACCTACATTATCAGAAATGTACAAGTTCATCTGTGCTGTGGTCACATACTATACATGTATGTGTATAAATAAAATTAGCGACGTCAAAGAATGCAACATACGTAAATTGGTTGAGCACACTCACATGGTCATGGACAAGGCACGCACACGTGTAATTTACATGCTCACACACACACACACACACACACACAAACACTCATATATGTATTTGAAGAATTTATTTAGAGAGAGCTTGCATGTGAATGTATACATACAAATAAATATATGCCTACACAAGCAAAGTTCTACATTTATTGCAAATTTATTTTTCTTTAATTCAAGTTTGCGATTTAAACCTTGAGATAAGATTACGTTAAATTGATAAAGAGTTGGTGAGTGTGAAGTGTGAAGGGTGTAAATTGGGGATTGTTCACATATACTTAGAAGAATTTATTTTTATACACGGAAATATGTGGCATGTGTTCTCTACGCGTCAAGGCAAATTATATATGCAAATGAGAATTATTTTCTAATCATATTGCAGTAGTGTGTATTCGGTGATTTTATTAATCTGTGTGTACAGAGTGCAAATATGGATTCTAAGCAAACATCAAATATTCTATTATAGTCGCCAATGCGACTATGAAAGGAATTATTAGGGAAGTATTAAAGATACTATAAATTGGAATACATGAATAATATGAATGAAATGCAACTTTCATATGCGTTTTCCTTAAAAAAAATGTTGCTCATTTTTTGTAATGTATATTTCTATTATGAATATATATATGACATACAACCTTTTTAAAATAATATTTACACTTTGCTATTAATAAATATATTTTTAGCGAAAATGTTGAAAAACCAAAAAAAAAAATTATATATTTTTAAAACCTTTTTTTTCAATTCCGAACGCTCGGAGCTATTTAAAAAGCACTAATCAAATAAGAGTTTATGAAGAATTTTCATCTTTTTTTTTTGGCATATTGTATGTATGCAAACTTGTATTCAGCTCTTGCAATATCTTGAAATTTTTAATTACCTTATAGATTTTCACCCATACATAGCAATATCCCTATTTACGACATCCCTACACTCTGCTATTCAATCAATAATTTATTTTCCAACGATTGAGAAATGTTTAAGTTCTCTAAAATAGAAACAATAAAATATTTCGACAAAAAGGCAAATGACGGCAGCTAAAGTAAAAGTGAAAATACAACTGCAACATTCTGTGGCGTTGTCGTCATTACTAATACACAGGTACAGTTATTAGACTTTATAAACACGAAAACATGAGAGTATATGAGAAAGTCTACTTTTTTGTAATTACTTGCATTTACATTCACAAACCCTTCAAGTTTTTATATATTTGCACACGCCCTCACCCTACTAATAAAGCAAACACACAACGTGATATGATATCACAACCCATACTAGTGGGGATGTGTATGTAAATGGGTAATTGGGTAATGGGTCTCGAGTGGGCAGCAACCACATCTGCAGCCACTCTCCAAATTACGGACGATTTGCACGAGCGAAGAAAAAAGCGCAAGTGTTTAGACGGAAAGATGACGTTTGTGAGTGAGTGAAAGTGTGTTTGAGTATTTTTGTATGTGAAGTAGCATAGAGTTGCAAATGAATGCACTAACCTTGGCTTTTAATATACCATTATATTATATTATTATTTGTATTTGTGGAAAAACTACGAGAAAGCACTCGATTCCACGAGTACGGAAAGGAAAAGGAAGGAAGGAAATTCAAGGCAATTGCCTGGCCTTTTTGCTTCCACTAAAGGTCAATACAAGTATTTCTCTGTTCATTAATGCCGTTCTAGTATTAGTTCAAGGCTCTTGGGTAAATTGCTATCCATTTATAACCATGTGAAACCTTCAACTTTAACCTTTTTTACGGGAGAAATTTAGTAAAAATAAATATAAATAAAATCCAAAAATTTTAAAAATTAAGAAAATAAAATAAAATAAAACAAAATGAAATAAAATTAAAAAATAAATGAAATGAAATTAAAGTTAAATAAAATTATATTATGTTGAAGGAATGTATACTTTTTAAGTTATAATTAATAAATAATTATTTATGAGTTAAGAGTTTTTTTATATATTACGACATAACCTTCAGTTCTATTTGATAATTATTTTCTTCTCTTCTTCTAGAAAAATTTCAACGTTGAAAGTCATTTTTCATAGTAGACTAACACGGAAACTAAAACCTCCTGCATAATTAACCAAAAAAAAAAAAAAAAAAGTTAAAGAAATACAAGAAATAATAGCTTAAGGAAAGCAGAAAAGCACATATTTAAGAAAGAAATAGAGCAATCAATAAACACAACAAACACATAATGGATGTACAACAATCAACAGTAGCACACACCGCTAGAAAACATTGCAACAGCGGAAGTAGCAACAACAACAATAGCAGTAGTAACATTAGTCGCATTAGCAACAATAACAACATGAATGCCACCGTAAACACACAACACCAGCAACAACATCCAGCCAATAATCGCACAATGTCCACAGCGACGACGATGACAACGTCGGCACTGAGACACACGCAAAGTTCCGCAGTACTGCCGCCCACCGCCTCGACGAACAACACAGCCGGCTGCACAACTCCAGCGGGGCGCAGTCCCTCGCCGGACGGCACACAAGATTACGATGTAACACGCATGCGTGAGGAGGACTTTGAACGGCTGGCCGTTTATATAGTGCCCGACGTACAGTGTGAACGTGGTATAGCGAATCGGGCAGATCGTACGTTACCACGTAGCCTAACACTGAAACCTTCAATGGTTTTCTCAACGCCAAATGTTAAGGTGGGTTAAGATTTCGTAGCGAAAGTTTAGTTCAAATTGAAAATTAATTACATTTGCAGACTGAAGGAGTTTGGAGCACTGGTGTCATACCACGCGGCACACGTTTTGGTCCTTTTGAAGGCGTTCCAACTCCAAATTATCCCAACGATAAGAATAGAGCGCGCTATTTTTGGCGGGTAAGCATTGAAGAAAGAGGAGAATATATGAATTACAACAGCTTTAACTGTGATAACTGTGAATTGAATATTCACTTAGCATCGCACACATACCTACAGCCACATATTGATCATAATCATATCTAATTTAATTGTAATCCATTACAATTTGGTTAATCGCCTACTATAAACATTAATTTCAGTAAAAAGTCTACCATTTTTTTCCAGTTTCATTCAATCAGTCGTCCGTCAAACAATTTAACCTTAAAACAAATTATATATCTTATAAAATATAATACATATCTGCATTAATTTAAATTTATTTATTCACTTACAATGCAAATTTAAAAAGATATCAAATTTAACTTAAAAAAAAACCAAAACTACTATTTTAGTTGAACAAAGCTTCTAAGCAGCATAACAAGCTCATTATGACTTTGATTTTTGTTAAAAACTCTGTCCTTTTACTTTATTTATTAATTAAATTTTTATCGGTCTAATATGTTAAAACTGAAGATTACCAGCTTTTTACTTTGTAATTATTTAAGTGTTATTATTCTAACAAAAATCCATATGACCCATCAAAATACATGTCCATATTGTCCATTTCCATACTTCATAAATATCGAGCACCTTCCCATCAATCATCATCTGCGGCTAAATATTTACAATTAATTTAAAACATTCTATAATCCTCTTTACTTATTCAAAAATTCTAATTAATTTATATGAGCCAACTAAAAATTTCTAATCTTTAACCAAAAACCGAACTTTTTTTTCATTTTATTTCATGTACATAAAATATATTCCCACCACTAAAAATAAAAAAAAACTGCATCACTCAATTAACAAAAACAAATAAAAAAACAATGACAACATCTCCAAACTATAATTCGCATAAAAAATTTATCCAAATACATCAATTATACAAATCTGATAAAAACAAAAATTCATAACCCATAATCAGGTGCAGGAAACACGCCACATTACCTACGGGAACATTAAGGTACTATTTTACGCTTTTTAACATCTTTTTTATTGCTAAAATTTCTCAACGTTAAAAGCTAAATACTTTGATGCTCTACACTATCGCTCTCTCTCTCTCTCTCTCTCTATCGCTCTCTATCTATCCTTTTCCAATTATAATTGTATTTTTACTTTTTATTAAGTTATATTTTTATATTTTTATTATTGCCACTTTGCAGCTATCGTAATAGCTTCCGCCTAAAAGTATGTTGAAAAAGCACTCGATTTTGTAATAAAAATTATCCTCCGAGTCCGATCACTAGATTGCAAAATGATAGTCCAAGACTTGTTCGTTTGGCCTCTTAATTAATTAAACAATTCTTTACTTTGCACCAGTGTTATTACAACTGAGTCTTCAACTCGATAGCCTGCAACAGATGCTGCCGCTCCTTTTATACCTAACGATGGTCCAAGCATTCCGCTCATG
This sequence comes from Neoceratitis asiatica, assembly GCA_030068015.2. Taxonomy (NCBI): domain Eukaryota; kingdom Metazoa; phylum Arthropoda; class Insecta; order Diptera; family Tephritidae; genus Neoceratitis; species Neoceratitis asiatica. The sequence goes on from CM061526.1 coordinate 92,402,061, forward strand.
CGGAATTTCCATCATACTGACACTTCCTTTGGCTATCCTTTATATTTGGAATTTCCTTCACAATATGTTACAGAATCAACTAAAATCATATTTACTTATATCTTAACATCATAATATCATAACGTCCAAGAAGAGTGTGTTCAAATATTGTGGGACTAATTTTGGGTTTGCTGTTGAAAAAAAAAAAAAAAATTCCTAGCTCGAAAATTACATCAATATTAACTAGGTTTTTCATGATTTTCAAGATTTCGTTATTTTCCTTTTATTTAATATTTAATAAAGCCATCAACAGAATTAAAAAGCAAATGACCTTTAGACCCTTATACGTCATCTCAAAACCCATACTTCGCTTACTTTTAGGCTGAAAGTGTGTATAAACAAACATTTTCTTGAATTATTAAATCTTTACTCACTTATGTACTTGTGCCATTCGAAATAATTACTATTTCTTTTCGTATTTATTTAATTTCCATATTCCTTTTTGTGACTGCCATTGGTTATTTAAAAATTGGTGTTTTATCTTTGTATGTGTAAATGTATTGTACATATTTATATTTTGTATAAGTAATTTTCTAACGTTGTTGTTGTTGTATAAAATACTAAATAATTACAATGTCTTTTGTACCAATAGCGAACTCTCTCGCAGCTTCGTAGCCTGTTTCAAAATTTTTTCCGAAAACACCTACAAATGGTTGAAAAGGTTGATAGCCTTTTTAGCTCAAACTGTTTTGAACTATTTTTAGTATATTTTTCAACTAACTTTACTTATTTACATACAAACATAAAATATTTTTGGCCATTATCCATAAGCTAACCAAAGTTCCCCAATTTTCTTTTCGTTTTCCGCTCTCTCTCGCTCTCTTACTCTTCCCCACAAACACGAATGAATGACGCATCTCGCCAACAGATCTTTAAAGATGATGACTTTTACTATCTGGACGGTTCGGATCGTGCGCAAGCCAATTGGATGCGTTACGTTGCCTCCGCCTATAGTCTTTCCGTGATGAATTTGGTGGCGTGTCAGCATCAGGAGAATATCTATTTCTATACAACACGTGACATAATGCCTAACGAAGAGTTGATGGTGTGGTATTGTAAGGATTTTGCGCGACGGCTCGGTTATGACGTTGATCCAGAGCGTACAATTTTCGGGGCTTGCAAACAGTCGGCCGATGACGATGAAGACGTTGAGGGAGATGGTGACGATGACGATGTGGCAACAACAGCACCATCGTCAGCGGCAACGGCTTCCCCATTACTGTTAGGACATAAGACGAAGTTGCGTTCGAACTCACCATATTGTATGCCTGCACCCGAGATACCGCCAGAAGTTGCCTATAATCACATCACCTACGTTATGGGCTTACCAATACCACCACTACCAGCTACGGCAGGCAATGCGTCCGGTAATCGACGCTCAATTACGCCTAGTCCCTCTCCGCCCAGCTGTCGGGAGAGCAATGTAAGCCATATGCAACACATGGCCGGCCTACCACACATACACCATGCGCAGGCATCCATACTCCCTCGTCAGCAGGTTTCACAGCAAATGCCAATACACCAGCACCAGCATCAACAACAGCAACAGCTCGTATCATCACATCATCATCAGCTGCATATACAACAACATCAAACGGTTTTACATCTCAAACAGGAGCCCGGTGCATCGGTTATAGTGCGGGACCGCTCACCAGCAACTAGTGAATGCGGGGTAAAGGAGACGAAGGACGTCGCGGGTTCACCCATACCACACAAGGACGGACAATATGAGCATCAATTGACGCCAAACGATGGCAGTGTGCGTTCGGTGCGTTCGGATGAGGGCTACCATAGCAACGAGTATCATGAAGACGGCCTGACACCGCCCGAAGACTCAAGTGACAGTGAGAGTGAGCACAACTACGTATTAGACTGTTCAAAGAAAGCCATCGCACCGAAAGAAACCGTCATTTCACATCCACAAAAGGCAGCCGTTGCTGCAGCTGTAGCTGCAGCTGCCGCTGCTGCTGCTGTAAACAACAACGTCACCGCTGTCAGCAGTGATAATTCCACCGCCAAAGCCTCACCAGCTGTGGCCTCCTCTGCTGCTGTAGTGATGGATTGCGGCGATAAGAATGAATATCGAAAATTTAAAGTGAAAATGCCACTAAAGTATGAGTTCAAGAATAGCAAATGCGCCATTAAGACTGAGGCCATGTGCCACATTAGCAACAATAATACAAATAATAGTGACGAAGTGCCCACACCTGGAGCCACATCCAGTGAAGATGATCTATTGTCAGCCAATGAAGCAACGCCGGCTTGCACTTCTTCGACGCAGTTGGACGACGAAGCGATGGACGTGGACCACTTGCCAGGTTCGACAACCCAACAACAGCATGCTTCCAGTACAGTTATTGTGGTCGATCGCGGTTTGAACGCGGCTAGTAGTCATGCGACGCGCACTATTGTACCACTAAGTAAGGCCTACTATGAAGCCGAGACCACATCACCACCGCCACCACCAACAACACAGACTGTGTCAGCTGCCAGCGTTGCTTATATGCGTTTTACGCCTCCCTCCTCAAGCATATTGGAAACAATACTCACTGGACAACATCGTTTGGAGGCAGCTGCAGCTGCGGCGGCTGCATGTCGTCAGGCCAACGCCGCTACACCACCACCTTCATCTCCTACGGAAATGGCTTACTCGTATAAGAAATCACATCGTTATGGCAATGCTGTTAGCCCTGATTCCAGCTCAAATTTGGCACAAGCTCCCGATATGCATGGCTCCTCTTTGCACGAAACTGAAATGTTAATTGCTTCATCTCGAGGCAGCATCAAGGAGGACTGTTCGCCACCGCCGCCACCAGGTCATCATGTGATATTCTCGCCAGCTCATGGCACACACAGTGCTTTCGTCTCAGATGGTCATCAGACGCCACCCTATTCAGCATACTCACCTTACTCTAGTGGCAGCGTAAATGGTGGTGTTCCGGGTGGTGGTCATCCGTTATCACACGTGCCAACATCCACCTTCCACTCGCCACCACATAGTTCGCACTCGCCCTTTGATCGACAATCCAATGCATCCAGCGGCTCTACACCTAACTTGCATTTACTACAGTCCAACTCACAGATGCTCATGCAACCGTTACGTATATCTCCACCGAACAGCTTAAGTCCTGACGGTAACTCATGTCCGCGCAGTGGCAGCCCGCTAAGTCCAAATTCACTAGCTTCACGCGGATACCGTTCACTGCCATATCCGCTAAAGAAAAAAGATGGTAAAATGCATTACGAATGTAATGTTTGCTGCAAAACTTTCGGTCAGCTAAGCAATCTGAAAGTTCATCTGCGAACACACTCCGGCGAAAGACCGTTCAAATGCAATGTATGTACGAAAAGCTTCACACAATTGGCGCACTTGCAGAAGCACCACCTCGTGCACACGGGCGAGAAACCACACCAGTGCGATATCTGTAAGAAACGTTTCTCATCCACATCGAACTTGAAGACCCATCTTCGTTTGCACAGTGGCCAAAAACCCTACGCGTGCGATCTGTGCCCGCAGAAGTTCACGCAGTTCGTCCATCTGAAGCTGCATAAGCGTTTGCACACGAACGATCGGCCATATGTGTGTCAGGGTTGCGATAAAAAATATATAAGCGCTTCGGGTCTGCGAACTCACTGGAAAACGACGAGCTGTAAGCCAAACGATTTGGAAGAGGAGCTGGCGATGGCTGCAGCGGCGACCTCAGAGTGTTTAGGTGAGTTTAATTGAAAAACTTAAAGGGGGCTTGAACTATGTCTTAAAATAATATTTTTTCCTAATTTCTGCCACAGATAAAGACCTTCCTGAGCCCGATTCCCGCGAAGCTTTCGAACACTTGCAACAACAAATGCATCCACATTTGCGTCACCTGCCAACCGGCTCCAGCGCGGTTAACAATCCAGGATCCGCAGGTCATCCATCACCGCCACGTCTAATTTCCATCAACCCTCTTCATCAGCAACAATCACAACAACAACACGCTCACGCACATCTCCACCAACAACACGCTGCCATGCTACAACAGCATGGGCCTGGCGCAGCGTCGCATCAGCATTTAACTGGCTCACCTTCGAACCAGGCGGCCGCTGGTATGTTACTTGCCACGTCGGGACAACAGCCACATCATAACAGCCACCAGCAACAACAACAACACCTACAACATCAGCAACATCACCAGCAAATGCTGCATCAGCAACAACAACAACAACAATCACACAACTTGAAGGCCGCAAGCAAACAACAAATGCATTTACTGCCCCCCGGTGCTACCGCCACCAGCACGAACTCTGTCTCGGCACCTCCCAATGATGCATACATGAGCGTCTCACATGCACATGCCGCAGCAGCAGCAGCCCATGCAGCAGCAGCTGCTGCAGCGGCTCATGCTGCGGTGGCTCATCAACATGCACAAAATCAGGAGTCACGCCCGTCTGTGATCGAGTCGAGTCAGCCGATGATCATCGAGTGTACGTAGAGCAGCAGCGAGGGAACGAGAAATAGAAAACCAAAATCAAAAGCGACCAAGTTGCGATCTATGTGAAGCGAGCCCGATTAAACTCGCTCGTAGCAGAGTTCAACATAGCTGAGCAGAGTTGAGCTGAGCTAAGTTAAGCTGAAATGAATTCTATTGAGTTGATTAGAGTCGTAATGAAATATTCACTCAAACCTTTTGCCCTTGAGAGCTGTAGCGTCAAAGTGGGCAGCTCTGAGCTGATATGTCTTATAGAACCAGAAACCAAGAAAAATAAAGAATAAAAGTGCAATATGAATAGGTAAGAAACTCATGAGCCAAACACTTTTTGATTATGAGTTACTTACGTACATAAAAACTGATTTAAAAAACAAGAGAAAATCGAAAATGGTATTATTAATTTAATAGTCGACAATGTCATTTTATAATTAGTAAAATTAAACAAAATAAATTAGTTAAAATATACATTTAAAAATATTAAACAAAAAACAAGCAACTCCTAAAACCAATCAAATTTAATTGTATTATTAGCAAAAAAAAAAAAAAAAAAAACACACACACACACACAAAACAAAAACTAAGTAAAAATTTTTCATTTCTTGAAAAGATCTCAGAATTGGCAACCAATTATTTGCACACTATTTATTTTTGTTTAAAAAATTCAAAATTTAAAACTACATCAAAATAATAAAAATGTAACCGCGAGTTTTATACGTGGAAAGATTATACAAAACAAAACAAAAAATCATAAAATCTCAGAAAGAAAGTAATTGTAAAACAAAAACAAAACGAAGTCTCTTTAAGTTTTTTTTTTTATTAAAAATATTTCACTAAGTTTTACTGAGAAGTGCATTTAAATTCCGCATTGCTTTAAGATGAAAATTAACTGAACAAATTTACATCCAATTACATACATATATACAGAAATTAAAAAATTGTTTGAAATTAAAAATGCTGATTTTGGATTATACTGAAGAAGTTGGTGGGCTTTATTAAGGTGGGCTAACGGTTAGAAAACAGTTAAAAAATGTTCAAACCTTACAAATTGAAAGCCAATATAACTTAAAGTATAGCTTCCTGGAGTTTTCTGGATGATCTGCAGAGCCGAAAAATCTTGATGGAGATTAAGTGAAAGCACGACGTACTTTTATGAAAGCTTTTCACATTTACAGTTTAAACTTTATTATTTTCGAGAAAATTCTTTTAAGGTTTCCGTACGCTTTCAAGTGAGAAAAGTTATCTAACTAGTTTAAACTCTTGTGACTTGTGCGATAGCTTTCCGAAAGGTAAAGTGTATGACTAACTGTTTCAAAAATTTCAAAACTTCTATAGTTACTTACACAAATACAAGAGCTTTATATGTTCGAAATGAAAGCTTATTTAAAGCTCACACTTTTCGAATTGGAACTAAGCATGCAACAATACAAATCAGCAAGTTTTAATTAAATATTTAAAGAAAGTTCTTTTCATATGCTGTATAAATTGGAAAATTTCAGTATTTAAGAATTCGTTGTCAGCTAATCTTCACGTTTTTTCAATGTTCGGTTATATTTAAAAGCTCATTGCATAAACTTGTGCTTTATTTCAAAAATACTTTATTTAACTACGTAAAATATGATATAACAATTTATCAAAACAAAAACAAATATGTTACATACATACATATATACATTTGTACATAGACATTGTAAGACAAATATTGATTTATATATTAATAATAAGCATTATAGTAATAGAAAATACAACAAAACAAAACAAAAAAAATTAAAATTAATAGATATACAAACATTATCTCATTAAATTGTAAATATATGTATAAAACCATGTGCGGCACGTGCAAACGTGCTCGCATAAGTAAAATAAGAGAAAAAAAACTTAGCTGAAGATCGGTGCTTTTTGAACTGTTTCCATTTGTAAAATTTTATTACATATACTGTATTATTATTATAATAAAAGAAAACAGTGAAAAATATATGTAAATTTTAATAAAATGTTTTTCCAAAAACTATACGGAACCCAAGTGTTTATAGTTGTAGTGAGTATGTAAGGCAGATATTTAATATATATTTATTGTTAATACTTAAATTACGTAAATATCTTTACATCTATGTAATACTATCAAATATTATTAACATTGAAATATGTACTGATACATTTAATTATTATTATATATTAGTGAATCGTTTTAAAATACTTACATATATACATATGTATATACATATATATTAAGCTAAAGGCGGCCGCTGTAGCCTTGATGGCAGTTGATGGCAGTCCATGCTACTATGCAAGAAGTTTGAATCCTGGGCAAACCGACATCCAAAAATATGGAAAGGCAGTCACCCCTCGGCAGCTAACATCAGCCCCTCCGAATGCATTTCCAAGTCCAAGTGGTTATTAAGCGCCAATTATATATGTATATGTATATGTATAGAATATACTTATATTAGCGTAAAGTATGCGTGAGAAATTTTGAGTTAAATGTTTGGCTTATGAACATAGATACATTTATACTTATACAAAAATTAAAAAAAAATTTACAAATACACAAGAAAGTATAGATATATTTACTATTTTCCAAATTCTAAAAAAATTGTTTGTTTTTCTTAAAATTTTTCAGTTTGTTTAAAAAAAATTTTTTTTGTGTGCTTTTTTCATTTGAGTCAAAACTAATTTTCAATTTTTATTTGCGATATTTTTGTGAGATAGCAATTTCCAAAATTTGTCATTTAACGCTTCCACTTTTCCCCAATACGTATATCCGAATCTCTACTGCCCTTAATTAAGTTTTAAAAATTCTAGTAATTTTTGGAAAAGATGAAAATGTGTATGTGAAAACTGCAATGTATTAATTGATAGTCGAGTTGATTTGGATTGAAGTTCTAGCCATTTCATTAAATTTTTATTCCTTTTGAATTCTTACATAGTACGGTTATAAGCTTATGATGATCACTATAAAGCTCATGAACTTGATTGAAAACCAAGTTGGCATGAATTGCAATTTATCTCAGCCTGATACTGAAATCTTGGTAACTTAATTTATAGATAATTGAACACTCTAATGGACTTGAATAAAATCACAATGAATCGAAATCTCTAGAAAAGCGAAAAATATGTGTGTTAAGGAAGTTAAAAATTTTAAATAAATTTTAATAGTTTAGTTGTGAAAGCACTGATATAAATAAATTCTGAAAAATAAGTGCCGCTAAAAATTTCAGCGATTGCTTTCGATATTTTTGAAAAAAAAATTACGTTTTTCGACGAATACTATCTGGTTAGTCATTGAATTAGAAATAATTGTGTTCACTTTTTTATGATCTTTTTTTTTTGCTTGAGCAGCTTTTAGGCATGAATTGAAATAGACCCACTCACAATTTTATTTCTTTCAACTCTTATTTGAGTTCTATTGATTATACGTATTTACATAAGTTTGGAAGTTTGTACTAAATATTTAGCAAATATAAAAAATCTGCAAAATTCTGAAAAATTCCATTTTATTAAAAATAATCCTCATTTCTTTTTCTCATGAATGTCCTGTGTAAAATTTGTTAAATTTTATATGAAGTAACTTAGAAATTAATAGATAATATAAGTAATTAATATAAATAAATAAAATAGTTTAAAATTTGAAATTAATTTTCTATTAATAAATCAGACGCATTTCATTAGAAAGGTATGACAACTGTAATTTAAAAAAGGAAATATTTAGCTTAAAAATAGAGAAGCATTAAATTTAAGCTTAAAATATGAGGCTGATTAATCTAAGTATTTAAGCGCTAAGCAATAACTATTGGATTTGTATGCTAATCTATAGCTTTTATAATATATACATAAACGCATACACATAATTTATATACTTGAAACAAAAAGAGATGAAAAATATTACTAGCGTACTGTGCATGAGTGCTCGTGTGTAATAGAATGTAAGTAAAAAGCGTAATAATACAAAAATTTTGTACTAAAACCACTTGTCAGAAATCACTGTAAGATCAAAAACACCAATTTGAGCTAGAAAATGAAAGATATGAGTGAAAAAAATGTTTTACAAGTATTCAATTTTCAAATTTTCAGTCAAAATTTAATTTTATCGTAGTTTAATAATATATTTTTATTTAGATATTTTATTAGTACTAAATTTCATTTGTACTGTTTTTTTTTGTATTGTTTTTAGTAAATGAACGTGTATGCAATGTGGAGAAATATATTACTTCTGCAATAAAAAATAAATGATTTGCCTAAATTTGAAAAAACAATTGGTTTATTATTATATATATTTGTTTTTTTATTTTGCATAATTGGAAAATATTTGGAAATTATTGTTAAAAAATCCTTAATTTCAACCCATTATCCTCAACCTTTGAACAGCGCATGCCTTCGGAAAACTCTGTGACTCTGTGGGTACGTAATGAATGAACGATGGATTATTCATTAAGAGTCTGACCTCATATAAATCGATTCTGATAATTGGCATGAAAACTATGTCTTTTTATATTTATTTGCCACTCACATGTTCTGAATTTGGCTATATTAACTCTCCAAGCATGCGAAGGACACGCCAGCGTATACAACTGGCTTTTTGTCATATAAGATTAAATGCGGCTGAAAACCAATCTTATGAGGTGATTATTTTTGATAGGAAACTTTTATTACTTAAAGCTTAAAAACTATTTTTTATGCATAATAATTTCAGAATTTGATTTAATTTAAAAACTAAAGAAGTTCATTTAATCCAATATTGCTACATTTAAGGTAATTTTTTATATTTCAACTTTGTACCCGAAACGAAAATTTAGAACTATGTAGAAAATAACCTCCACCGCTTTCCGAAGCCTGCTGGGTTATGCGATATTAAAATTAAAGAGTTCTCTAAGGCCTTTATCTTTCTAAATTCTTCGATTTTTATTTATAAAAAAAAAAAAATTATATCTGGAAACAAGTTGTGAGTTTGCGTTTTGGTATCTCGATCGATTTAGTATCGATTGCATTATCCTTTACTTATTCAAATATTCATATATTGAATTAATATTCAATTTTATCTCTTCAGTTTTTTTTTTGCTATTTGTAGATTTTTTTAATGCGTATTTTGTATATTTATTATGTAAATATTTTTGTAAATGTAAGATAAATGTAATTTGTAATTTTACAATTAGTATTTTACAAATTCTAATTATTAAGGAGAACCAATGACTGCTTTTAGTAAAGTAAGTACCCAAAAATCAACTTTAAACTAAAACAACATTAATATTAAGATTATTCCAACATCAAGATGGAATTTGTAAATTCTCATTAAGCAGAATAAAATAATCAAATTCTAAATTACTTGTAAATTCATACATATGTATGTATTAGTTTCAAATATTTGGTTTGAGTATGATATTCCTCCGTGGCAGTAAACTCTTACCACATACAATATACAATATTAATGAATATTTATTTGAACCTAGCAGTATCTATAACAACTATAAAATTTAGATAAAATATAAACTGAAATTTCTTAAGTTAATTACAGTTTGGTAAAATTTAATCCCCCCAAAGACTATTCCTAAATACTCTCAAATTCCAATCTAACGAATATTTTTCCAATATTTACTCAAATACAATGTGAATCAAAAATTTTGTCCACTTCAAGGCAAATCATACAATTACTATAAAATTTAAATATATATGTATATACATAGGATATTTGTTAAAAATATTTATATTCACCTACTAGTTTATGGCTTTTTAATTGTAAAATTATCCAACTACATTAAGGTATTAAAAATTACTTAATTAACATAAGGCAGCTAAGCGTTATAAGAAATGAAGAACAAGAAACCTTGACTTAGTGTAAAGAAAAGACAATTGATCAAGAGATTACAACATATACATATGTATATTTAGCAAACTGTTGAGTGATTAACTCAGTTTCAAAACTCCTCGCGCTTAAAAAAATATAAAGTAAAGACATGCATATACATACATATATACTTGATATATGAATATAAATATTTAATTTACAAAATACTCTCAAATGTAAAGGCAAAGACTCAGCATATTTCATACCGAAACGATATACAAATACAACAACAACAAAATATCAAAAAGGGAACTAGAATAGTTATTACAAACAAACAAAAAACAACAACAACATTCTGCTACCACAGAATAATAAGGCTAATGTAGGATTTTGATATTTTTTTATAAAAGCAATGCGCATTGCAAATAAAAATACAATAAAAGTAGTATATGCTACATACATATATATATATATATATACTTAGTGCATACTTAACATACATAGTCACATACAAAAACATCGCAAATAAAACTTATTGGTTTCCATAACCGAGCTCATCTATAATAATAAACTTACATAAGTATATAATAAGTAAATTAATAAATATTAGCAACTATTTTTTTTGTTGTTGTATAAAAAAAACCAAACATTTCCTGTTTGTAGCGATTTGAAATAAACTATATAAATACAATAGTAATTATTTCTTTTCATAGCATAAGTAAAACATTTATATATATATTTATCCATTTGTTGTTGCTTACATTGTACATATACATATATGAGTATAACGAATTAAGTTCTAACTGTTCTATGAAAAATATTTCCTTCATTTATACATATTGTATATGTATGTATACCTGTTAACTAAATAAAAGTCGTAATTCTAAGAAAATCTATTAAATTTTAAATAATTTATGTGATTTCCTTACATTTTCATTTATTTTTCTTACTTCTCTTTACAAAATTTATGTCATTTCTTGAGAATATGTTATGTCTGTATTTATGCATTTCGTAAGTTAGAAATATTATATGCAAAATTCGTAAGAGATAATTTAATACGTGTACTCATAGAAAATAAAGATACACAGTTTAATACTCTTATATATATAAATGTCAAGAGCGTTTTATTTGAAGGAAGCTCAACAACAACAACAATAATAATAGTAATAATAATAATATTAATAATAATAATAATAATAATGATTTCTCACCTCAACGAAAGAACCTTTCCCATCACTTTGACAGTCTTTTGTGTGTAATCTCTAGTGGAAAAAGTCAAAGCGTTCGTTAAAATAGCTGGATACTCTTGTTTTAAAATGTAAGCAGTTGGCAGTACTTTGGCGAAGTAATTCACTGTGCAGTGGCAGTAACAGTCGATATTACTCTGTTTATGAACAAACCAAAAAGCGTTCTATCAAGGGCTGAAATGTTTTGCTAGCGGGTTGAATTTTTATTTTCAAGGCTCAGCGGCTACTTTTCAACAGTAAGTGTTGCCTGGCTTTAGGCGTTACTAAAATAAAAAAATCTCACTTAGCGCCATCTGATGTTAGACGAAAAGCTAAGCATTTGTCAATTAACGGCCGGCAGAGGTCGCCATGTCAAAAAAGGTGTATTGGTTGGTAAAGAACATTCATTTAATTAGTGAGGATTTTCACCGTGAAGAATTTTGAATTAAATTCAAGAAATGCTTTCATTAAATTTTTTTTTATTCGTAACTCAATAGGGCTATTCTCTTTGTGTAGGAAATGCATGCTATGGTGCACGGATAGATAATAAATGGCACAACAACGAAACACATGCAAAAAACATATGGTACGATAGGCAAAATATCCTATACCAAAACCTATGTATATATATTTCCCACAGCTACCAAGAAGGAAAATGCAACCCTGTGAAGGAAAAGTAACCCTGTGCCTGTGTGGTTGTTATTGTTTCACTTGAATATGTCAAAATTTTGCCACGGGGGGTACTCTCGATCTCTAGCACAATTCCATAGAAAATATTTGCATAGCATGCATTTCCTAGACAAGGCGAATACCCCTAATATTTTCATATTACTACAATAGTTCGTTTGAAATAATATGAAATAAACGAATCTCTTTAAAAGCTTGGGTTTGTTAAAGAACAAATATTAATCTAAAATAACCAAATTAAGCGCCTTCAAATTAGGAAATTTGGTATCGCCTTTAGTGTTATCAAAAAAATGTATGTGCATATGAAAATATTTGAAATTAATCGAAATCTATATTTCAGGATTGTCCATAACCCACGTAGTCAAATTTTGAACCTTCCGGGACCTCTCTCTTTTCTGTCCCTGCTCGATAGAGCGTGGTTCTGTTCCGTTCTCTACAATTAACATATTTATTTAATAATCTTTAATATAAATGAATATTATATTATAATAAATAATAAGTAATTTACTAACATATCAAACGCATTAATACATATTTAATAACAGTTAATAAATCAATTATTAAGTATGATCCAAGGAAAATCAAGTAGCTTAGCTATCGCTCCCTACCCTTCTTGGCCGATTTACGTTAAAAAAAACTATAAAAAAAAATCGTAGGCACTATCGAAGGGTATGTATCTGGGATTGCGAAATTTTCGAAAATTTCCTAACCTCCTGTAGGAACAAAAGCACTTTGTTTATCAGCCAGGCTACGCATGAACGACAACAACGAAATAAAATAGTCATAGCAACTCTACACTTCACATTTGTAAAATTGGCAAAAATAAAAACTGAAGAATTCTATATTTGTATGTAAATAGAAGGCCAGGTTTCGAGTCCTGATCTTGCCAATATCCAAAATTATAAAAAATTTATTTAATTAAAAAATTTAATTAATTTTTCTAATTGCGATCGCCCTTCGTCAGAGAATGCCAAGCCCTCCGAGTGTATTTCTGGCATGATAGAAAAGCTTCTCGAAAAAATCCATTAGCCGTTCGAAAACGGTTTTGTGTAAAACGAGGGCTACTCCTTTTGTTGGAAAAACAGATGCACCCACAAATTGGAAGAGAGCTCGACCGACAATCGCTACAATGGTTACGAAGCGCCAATTACAAGTATATAAATATTATAGTGTTAGAGCACGAACAACAGAAATACCCGGAATATGCCTAATGTATTAAGGAAGTATCGCTGAGGAGGAATATTCGTTTGGAAAAGTCTTTTTAATTCCTACATCATGACCTTTTTGGTGTGTATGAGACATAAGGATCGGCACACTTTCGCGAGAGGTCATCAGCGGGGTCATCATTTGTTGGCAAACAAAAGATATCGAAAGCCGCTGTTGCAATGAAAATATCACTCGTGGCATGTGCGCTGATGTGCACTATGAGTGCTCAAACATATTTTTTTTCGACTATTTTCACATTTTTTTTTATTGTGGCTTATTAAAAAGAATGTAAGGCATTTAAACTAGAGCATATGAATCGTTCTAGGCAAATATTTCAGATTTTCATTATAATATTTTGGGGTATGCACCGGGAGCGATAATTGCTATTGAGGGATTACGAATTACAATAATGGACGGACAGTCATTTACGTATACATATACAGCTGTATGCAGAGCTGGCTGCAACGACAGTCCATTGTCCAGCGCAGTGATCGAGGGATCGAGTGAGTGCCGCTGCAACGGCGCACTGATCGATCGACTTAATCCGCTTTCAATGCAAAAGATTTCAAAGCAAAGCGGAAATAGGCAACATGAAAATGGTGAGGGATAGTGGACAATGGTTGCGAGTTGGCTGAGATGAGGGTAGACGTGTGCTCAGTTGCATTTCGGACTTGTGCTGCTGTCGGCTGCACATTGACCTCAGTTAACGAGTATTCGTACAGTTTGCTAAATTCAACGCGTATATACATACATATGTATGTATATCTTATTGACTATGTATGTGGCTTGTGCATATTTCCATTAACAGCAGCGTGTTTAAAAATAATTTTTTTCTTCTGGAACAGTGTTGCACTAATCGCACATTTAAGCGACAAAGCGAAAATGTAACAAATTCCCAGGATTGTCAACATAAAAGGGAGAGTTCGATCTAGTTTTCTGTGATTTATAAGGCACAAAGCAAAAGAAGAAAAAAAATTCTAATAAAAAATGGGGTGAAAACTCAGAAATTTGCATGTGCCTAACAGCCATTTCACACAACAATTGTCAATCCAACGCCCGACTCTATCGCCTCATGAATCTAGTCAACTGTTTCGCTGTTGGAGTATCAGCTAAGGACACATGTAAGTGTCCTGTGGACTTTGATTGACAGATGATTGACGCCAGCATTATGAGAAGTCAGTGAAGTGGCAATTAATGCAAAGCGACGGGAGGGACAAACAAACAAACCGTCACAAATGTTTTTTATTTGAATGTGGATCACGATCGTGTATTTTCCATATGCTAAAGCAGAAGGAAAAACTACGACGGCCTGCCTCTCAATACGATGGAGAGGGAATCGGATTGCGATATATTAATTTTCTCCCGTACTAACTTAACCAGTCCTACTGAAAAACGATAAGTATCTGAGTATGTTCAGGGAAAACTTCTGGCGCCTTTCATGAATATCTCTCAACTATTTTCTAGAAAAAGGAGCTCTTAACCATATATCAAAAGAACAAGTTCTGATGTCTCCAAAAGAAGAATTATAATTTTGTATAAGTAGTAGCTTCTCATGAGCATTTTGAAGTCTTCTTAATTTTATATGTACGTATAAATAACTGGCTGTTGACACCCGTTGAAACTATTGTTATGTCACCTCCGAACGACCTAAATAAATTGAAATTCCCTGTTGAGTCGTGTACCAAGACTCCACCCTCTTCCGGATGGTGGTATGCACTGCACTACAATCAACTTTTGTGGCCGCCTTATAGTTATTTGCGGGAAAATCATTATAAACAAACAAATCGGTTAAAGAAAAGTGATCTAAAACGATGTGCCAGAATATTATTTTAGAAGTTAGTAGTAAACTCAATATCGGGCTATTAGCATTAAAGCGTTCCAAAGACGTTATTCACATAGTATTTCCTTTAGCTGGTCAAACTGTTAATGAGGAAACGTCTTATTGAACCAATAGATGTTTAGGTTAAAAAATCCACATGATCTACTACCCGACTTTTTGCATGTATAATTTTTTCAATATAAAGTATTTGTTGAGGAAAGGTTCTTTTGGCGATGGAAATTTTTGAGGAAATCGGTTTTTTGGTGAAAAAATATCGACAGGTGGCACTGACATCTAGTTATTGGAAAATTCTTGCAATGAAAAATGCTGAGCTATTCTGACAAAATTGTAAATATCTGTTAGTCTATAAGAAATTGTTACAACAATAAAACACATAGTTGAATTCCTTTTATCAATTTTCAATTAAATAACTGTTACGAAGAATGATAGCCTCGGTGCATCACATTCATACAAAGATTTGGAATAATTCTAAGTATTTTAATATCAATATTTCTTGCAAGTATTTCATATGGATATATTTTGTTCTTAAGTAATGCTTGAATCTATTACTTTCCAGATATTACTAAAATATTTAGATATTTTGAGCATCATAAATTGTCGTAGAAGTTATTTTTGTTGTCATTATAAATAATTGACACCCCATCGATAACAGCTGTACAGAGAAAAAGTGCACCCACCCCTCATATTTATTTGTGGCGCGTGGCGTGCGACGTGTATTCATTCTCTAACTAAAAATTATGCATATACATTCTGCAATATATAAAGAGCTGGGGTAGATTTCTGTCCACACAAAATGATATAAAAAAAATTACTTTCAACACCAGAACCATTCATAGTGATATTCGATAGTTACACTACCACAGCGTGGCATGAAGGGAAGCGCACTACACTTCTGCAGTACACTCACATAGCACTCACACTCCCTATCTCACATATGAGGCGACAATTAGTGGACATGAACTGCATTAGACAGACGAGGGGTGGTGGTGGTTTAGGGTGATATATATATTTTTTTTTTCATGAACTCAAGGGTGGGTAAGACCTGACTTTTTTACAAATCACACTTTTTCATGGTTTTTTTTCGCGATTCGTATTGTTTTTTAACACACGCGCGCAATGTGTGCCACGAATTAATGTTTTTTTTGTGTCATAAGTTTTCAGCAGCGAATCAGATTCTGAGATTTTTTCAAATCTACCAATCAGATTTGTACTACATAGAAAAAATGAAGATCGACGGTAAAAAGCAAACAACTTTAGGGTTCTAATTTTTTTTGGTATGATGCCCTTTGAGCTTGTTAATTAAATATACTTTTTATGGATTCCTTTTCTCCAATTTTGGGACAATGTAAGTAGTAGTACTCTGAGCGAATAGACGTGCCTTATTTACGTACGTATGTAAGTAGCTCAAACTTGGAGAATCATTTGACAATAATTTAAAAAAATTCCTCTAAGCACCATCCACAGTAAAAATTATGAAAAAGTAATTCCTATGAATAAAAGTGGGAACATAATTATAATTAATTTATTTGTAGAACTTTCTTGCGCGATTTAATTAATTCATTTTATACAAATGAATTGAACACAAGAATGAACAACCATTTTTATTACATGTCTACCAAAAATCCCTCATCGCGTCACATTATTAGTCGCTAAAATCAATTTTTAAAATGCATGTTTATTTGAATTGGTTGTAGTTCTTACTCTTCTAATCGAATAATTTTTTCGGATAAGATGAATAAGCGTCGTTCGAATCTTTCCCCCAGTTCTGTCAAACAATTTATTTTTAAACGAATAAAGCAATAAACCTTTAAATTTAAAAGCAAAAGAAAATGATTTATTCAGAAGAGTCTTTTGTAAATAGATATATATATGTCTATATCCTTTAATTTTATTTGATTTTTTTTTAAATTAACTATGAGGCGCAATTTTACTTACGTTGGAATAGGTAAAAAACGACATTTTCCTCCACAATGGGGCGCACCGTCCTCCGTCCACGTTAGAGAGTGCTTCCATTATAAATAATCTTAGTTAACAGCTGTGAGCTGAATGTAACTCGACATACTAAAAATGTTTTTGGAAAAAATTTTAAGAATTTATTAACGCGTTGAACAAAATTTTTGTGATATTTACCATAGTGCATCCATACCCTGCAAACAAGGCGAGTACTCCATGCACGCGTGAAATATATAATCCACGCGGAAAATAGAGTAATCCAAAACCTGCCACAATCCATACCAAAAATATGGTCCAATTAACATTGTGATGTCCTAGGGCTGCACCATATAATCCATCTCTGCATAACACCCGAGTAATCCATGGAGTACCTACAGGGGATTATATTTTGGAGTATATGCGGTCGCGATAGCCGAGTGATTAGCATTGCGTACTGTCATTCGGAAGGCCTTGGTTCGAGCCCAGGTTCAATCAACATACAAAATTATAGAAAAAAAAATTTTTTGTAATTGCGGTCGCCCCTCTGCAGGGAGTGCCAAGCCCTCCGAAGATACTTCTGGCATGAACTATAGGCTCCTCATAAAAATCCATCGGCCGTTCGGAGGCGGCTAAGAATAAACTGTATGTCCCTTCATTTGTTGGTGAAAACATCAAGACGCAAAACCACAAACTGGAGGAGGAGCTCAGCGGTTACAAAGCGCCAACTATATATATATATATATATATATATATATATGCGAAAAATTACATTCGAACATACTCTTTAGTTTCGGATACCATCTGCTTTGTTGAAAAGTTATTAAAACCTATTATTTATGGTGTAAATTTATATCAATATTAATAATTTATTGTTAATAAATATAAAGTGTCTATTAGTTTGCGTATTTGTTGTATTGAAATAATAACAAATTCTGCACGCCCAGAGCTCAACAGCGAAACGAAACTGACTCAGTTTCATTTCCACACATTTTCTGTATATAAATATATGTATTAGAACTTATTGCGCAATTGTAACTTCGTGTAGTGATTGCGATCGGTATAACACGAAGAATGGTCGTGACGCACAAAGTTCGTGTAAAAACATGAGTTGGTCCGAAATTTGCCACAGAGGAGTATATTTGTAGGTACTCCAATGGACCATATGGTCCATAAATATTTGCAGAGTACGTAAATACTAACATATATACAGATCAACATATACTTACATATGTAACAAAGATATATACATATGTATGTATCTTTTTTTATAAAAACATAAATACTATCCTACCATTGTCTCTCTTTTGTTAGTCTAGTTTTTAGTTCTACAGGAAAAATTAAATCAAAACCAGAAAGAGTGTTGCCTTCGGCCATGCCGAAATCTTTAAACCTTTCATGAACCCATAAAATTTATTGCAAAACGCAATAATCGATTTCGATGATTCTCTGTGTCTGTATTTACATGAATTTACGTGGGTAGCAACCGAATTTCTTATGATTAGATACTTTTTGACCGATTTTTCGTCCAGAACCTCACATCTGAACAAATCGGTTGTATGGGAACTATATGATATAGTCAACCTATCGAGCCGGTTCCGACAAATAATTAATACATTACAATAATACACTCGCACACTAAGTTTTGTTGAAATATATCAAAAACTGAGGGACGAGTTTGCGTAAAAACCAACTCAGCTCGTCATTCTAACACGAGCGGTATAAATTTTGGTGGGTCTGTCGCTTCCCCTTCTGCTACTTACATATTTCGGAACAGAGTATATGAAAGGTGCACAAATATTAAAAAATACAGAACATTCTGAAATACGATGATCTTCTTTGTTGTTTGTTTTTAGTTTACTTTAACTTTTAGTATCTTTCGTTCATTCGCTTCTTCGGCAGAGATCGAACCAAGAGATTCTGACCTCACAGGCGAATGCTCCACCACTGAGCCAACATCAGCAATGTAATCTGCTGTTGTAACATTCGATTCATTACCAACCAAAAACTATTAAGTACGTTAATATTTAACCGCTATTTTACTTAAGGGGGAGGGTTTTAAAATTTTTTTTTTTTTCATTTTTTTTTCCTGAATGAACAATATGTCGAAAATATTATGTACAAATTTTAAGTCAATCCGAGTAAAACTAACGAAGTTACAGCGTTTCAAATGACCGGCCGTGTTACCTGATTTTCACGTATTAAAAACTTTAAATCGATTTTCCCGAAAATGTCTTTTTTGAAGTTCGTGAGCATCAGAACTGAAAATCTACTGAACCGATCCTTTTGAAAATTTGAACACTACTTCTTCACATAAATCAACAGGTAAACAGCAAGAGTTTTTTTCATCTTTCTCTATTTTTTAATAACAAATTAACCGCGATTTTTTTAAGCTAAAATCGCGTTTTTCACTTCGAAGTGCTGTAAAAAATAGAAAGAAAAAAACTCTTGCTGATTACCTCGAGAAATACATCACCTTTAAAATGCATATCAATTTTTTTGTTTCAGATAATCCGGTAACGAGTTATAATGTACACCGCAAAACCACTTTTTTTCAAGGCACCTCTGGAGATTCACCGTCACCGGCTTATTTATTAATATTTTTCTTTGAAAATTTTTTGTGACATACTTCAAAAGTTGTACAATAATATGTAATAAAACTTAATAAAATTATATTATTGATGTCGCCGAAAAAAAATCATAAAAATATGCGTTTTTCTTGCCTTTAAAACCCTACCCCCCTTAATGTTGGGTTAGTTAGTTTTTGCAAGCCTGCATACTTTCGGGCCTTAACTGTCTGAGAAATGTATAAGCAGAATTGATTGTCGGGCTCGACTGATGTATTATTAATTGTTTATTGCGGGCTGTAATTGTTTGTAGTTATAACTGAATGAACTTTATTCGAAAGGCCTATTTGCTAGTATTTAGAATTGAATGATTATTAAATTGCAACTAGTAAAAGAATGATTACCAGCAAACAATAGTTTTCAAAAGTTATATGGTAAGAAATGCAATATTTGTTATTTATTATAAGGTCATGAAACTTTGTTCGCTTAAGTCTGCGCATGCTAATTCTAGAATATCCTTGTTTACGAGCTTCAGAGTTGTCATAATTCTGCCGACATATTGCATGCTTCGATGCTGTTTCGCGGAAAACTACGCTGATCATTTTGGTATGTAGGCCGTGTTACGTATGAACCAGAGCCACTTACAATTTTTCGCAAAACTTTATTTTAGAATCTTTTCACCGCTACGAGGCCCATACATTGGTGCAGCGCATCCCCACAGTTGCATTCAGCATTTTCTAATTTTTTTTTTAAGTTTGATCGTAATTTTTGATTTTAATTTGTATTGTTAACGGTAATTTCCTACCGGTTAGCATTATTTTATTATATCTCAGGTTTAGCTCTGCAACTTTTTGTGTGTGTTCCATCCAGTTCAGCTCTGCATCCCGTATAATGCCAAGATACTTCGCCGAGGTGTGGTACGGGATTATCTCATTTATGATATGCAATGGAATATGTCTAGTTTCTTTATTAGTTAAATTTATATTTATTGACTTCAAATTGTTTAAATATTATCCACCTTCTCTGAGTCCATTCCACTATTTGGATAATTGAAGATAAGATTATATTGGACGATTCTACTTCAGGTTTTTCGATCGTCATGATGCAATTATCATCAGCAAATGTGGCAATAGTGCTCTTTGTTGGCGTAGACATGTCACTGGTAAGCAAAATGTACAGCAGTGATCTTAGGATACTTTCTCGAGGTACATCTGTTTTTAGTGGCTGCATCATGGAAACGCTTGTTTCTGCCTGTTTCTGAAGTAGCGGACACGGTGCCATACTCTATCGTGCGCCTGAGATACGTCTAGAAAAACAGTTGTAAAAATGTTCTTATTTTTATTACTTACTCTTACTTTCACAAGTCTTCCGATAATAACTGCTTCTAGTAGCTTAGACAAAAAAGGGGTTTTGTATCATAATGATCCCATGGCATTGGGATGTGTCTGAGGTTTAGGCAAACGTTTATTATCGACGTGAGATTTGTTAGAGCTTTGTCCGATGTTTTTTTTTTAACATCAGCGTTATGAAGTCGGAGCAGGTAGCTTTTTTTGGTTTGAATCTGCTTTTGATTAAATTTTCAATTTCTTTAGTTGTTGTCAAGTAAAGTAGATAATAAAAAACAAAGTAACTTAAGTTGAATTTAGGAATATGCCACCTATTCCGATTACAACGCTACATGATGTTAAGAAGTTAGTCTTAGTTTAATGTGGGTCCCACTATTATCGTTTATTGACTCCTCACTCATTTGCACTCATGTATGTATGAACCCTTCAATGAAAACGAGGAGTAGTATGCAAAAATTCTAGTTAAATACTAGTATAAAATAGGATGAAATCATACCAGTTCATTGTTTGTATACAAGTTCACCAGTAACGGGAATAATAATAATTCTCACCACCACGCCATTCGTATGTTGTTGGGGTATTTTTAGTATGACAAGGGTGAATTTAATTTCCTAATACGCTTTGTTAAAGTGCGAAGTATGACGTTGCTGTCCACATGGGAATTAAATGGAAGATTAGGTGATAAATGCAAACTAGTTGGATTCTAGCTAACAACTAGTATTTTACCCTGTACGTTACACACATACACATGTATATACTCGTGGTGTTAGCGCTTATCAAAGTAAACAAACCAAAAATTCAAGAGTAGAGAATATATTTAACGAAAACAACAATAAATATATACATTGATAGGATTTTTTATATGTAAATGCATAAGTGTGTACAAACATGCGGTTGAATATACTAACGTACATGCGTATGTATGTACATATGTCAGAGAACGCAGTTTGTTTAGAATATGCATAGAATGGGCGACTGAGTAAAATATATGAATGAAAAGGCATAATCAATTGAGAAATCTTGAGTACACACTTAAGAAATGCTCCAAAAATTCTTTGAAAATTAAAAAGAGATTTGTTTTTGGATTTCAGAGACATCAAATTAACAAATGTTGGGGAATCGGATCGGAATTTGGAATGACACAGTTTTAATTTGTTTGTATTTCTCTCTCTTTCTCTCTCTCTCTCTCTCTCTCTCTCTTATTGCACAATTTATGTTTATTGAAAAACATATGTATGTATGTATGGTTTTAATAGCATGTTCGCTTAATGTTGTTGTTTATTTAAATTTTGTTTTCATTCTGCGTCTTGTTGATTTTTTAACAACTGGAATTATTGTTGTCATTTGTAATTTACAGTCCACAAATGTGTAAAAGGGACGATGGAGACGCTTTTCACCTGAAATAAATACATAAAATATTTTCCGGAATGCAAGATTTTATGTATTGTACCTACCTACATAACAACATATGTATTTCTCAAGTGAATACAAACACACATTCATATATATATATATATATATATATATATATGTATATACTGTTTGTGAGCATATTTTTTCCCTATAATATGTTTTTTTTTAGTTCACTTACATAAATATACATATATATATATATATATATATGTACATATACATAAGTGAGCTACTTAAAATATTTTCATATGCGTATGTATGAATGTATGATGATGAAATATAAAAAGTACCACTAGATGAAAAGATGAATTTTAAAGAAGTTATTTTAGCTTTTTTGAAGTTCTTCTTCACTTATGCATACATAGATATACATATATATTCATATAGCAGATAGTATGTGCATACGTATACCCATATCAGGGTTTTCCAGCTTAATGTTCCCTTTGAAGCGCTTGTCTAACTAATTTAGAAGAAAAGAAAAGTCTTCCAACACGTTGTCGGTCGGAATAGCGGAACTCAATTATTTTTGTATTTTCACCACAGCCATTATTTTTATTAATATTAATTAATTGCCTCATGTAATGTATTGTAGTGCTTTCGAAACCACTACCAACCAACTTACATATGTAAGTGGTTCCCCACACTTTTATTTAATTATTTTTAAAGCTCACATAGTGAATACGGTAGATAAGTCCTCAAAAATCCACGTTGACCTATATCCTACTTTGTCATTTAACGGTGGGCCTAGACAAAGTAAGAGAAATCTATTATCTGTCTACAAAGCGAGACAAACCGGAGGTATGCTCTAATGAAAACCTAAAAGCTACCCAATATTTTTTATTTTTGTTGTTCAATAACTTTGTGAATCATAACAAAATTTGAAAAATTTGCAGACTGTTTTAGAAAATATTAAATACATTTTTTTATGCTATGAAATTTCCAAAAAAAGCCTCTAAAATGCTTTGTAGAAATGCTTAATGAAATGAAACAAAAACCACTGGATAGTTTAAACTAAGTTGTATGAAGTAATGTGTGTGAAGTAATGTGAAAGTTTAAGTTGCTGGTGTGTTGTGAGTTAAAAATCAATTCGTAAAATATAATATTGCTTTTATTTTCAAAGGTATGCTGTTTATAATTATAATAGATTTTTGTGGTTTTAGTGAAACTGAAATGTGTACACGAAAACCGTGTATAGTAGATTCGTGGCAACTCGGACTGATATATGGAACGACTTGGCGCATTTTACGTCGAGATCTTAAATTAAAAGCGTACAAAATACAGCTTCGCTTGGGCAATTAAAAAAGTTCCGAAAAGATCCGACGTTTTCGAGCCAAATTTCGTTCAGCGATGTGGCCATTTCTGGCTCAATGAGTATGTTAACAAGCAAAATTGCCATATTTGGGGCGAAGAGTAACCTAAAGAGATTTAAGAGCTGGCATTTCGTCCAGAAATAACAACGGTTTGGTGTGGTTTGTGGGCCGGTGGAATCCTCGATCCATATTTCTTCAAAAATGATGCCGGTGAGAGCGTAACTGTCAATGGCGACCATTATCGCGCCATGATAACCGACTATTTGATGCCTGAAATTGAGCATCGTGATCTCCGCGATATTTGGTTTCAAGAAGACGGCGCCACTTCCCACACATCGCATCAATTAATGGATTTATTGAGAGAACACTTCGGTGAGCAGATAATTTCACGTTTTAGGCCGGTCGATTGGCCAATTGGCCACCAAGATCGTGTGACATCACACCGTTAGACTTTTTCCTTTGGGAATATGTAAAGTCTAAAGTCTATGCGGACAATCCCGCTTCGATTCAGGCCTTGGATCAAAACATCACGCTTGTCATTTGTCAGCTATCAGTTGAAATACTCGAACGAATCATCGAAAATTGGACTCAACAGATGGACCATCTGAGACCTAACCACGGCCAACATTTGAAAGAGATAATCTTCAAACAATAAATGCCAAAGAATGTTCTTTCGAAAGATAGTAAACATTCCCCATTAAATTTGAATTTTCTGGGAGGGTTTTTTTTTAAGAAATGGAGCACCAGTTACTAAGTAAATTTTTTTAGTCTGAGATAACTTCTTAATTTTTCTTGTGAATAACTTAATAAAATAAAATTAAATTGTGAAATAAGAGAAAAATTTAATAAATATATTATTTTTAGTAAGAACAGTAAAATAACACTTTTTTTCAACAATAATAAAAAATATGAATCGAAATCAAGACCTTTCCGACCATTATCTGAAGCTCATTAAGAAATCAAGGAGCGGAAATTAAGGCTTTCCGCCCTTAGTACAATATGGTAAACTGAAGACTGGTAACTAGGCCTCATCAGCTATCTAATTAGTATATGGATCATAACTTGATGTAAGTAAACAACACTAAAATTCAGTAACGTTTAAGAGCCTTTGTGTTTACTAGCCCCTTGAGGTAATACATTTTTGATAGCTCCGCGTGGAGAGTGGTACTTAGTGTCCTAAGCTGGGTGGGTCATAAAATGGAATTTACAATCTCTTCAGAATAACACCTTGCGTGTAATTATTTACACCAGTTGCTAATATATCCTATTCATTTATTTTATGATAATGTACAATAAAATTATAACTCTCAGCTGAAAATGGCTTCGTTGACAGATGCCGAAATGCAAAGTTCTTGTAAGAAATCACTGATGATAGTTCCGGTGATGAATGCTGTTGATGGAGTAATATCTGATTTCGAGGATAATTTATCTGTGCAGTCAGAAGTGGAAGATGTTATTCCCAATTATTGTACAAAAACAGCATCGATGAGTACATTCCTCTAGATCAATCCTGGAAAATACTCTGAGAAGTGATACATAGATTGATAGAGGTGATGCTTAACATAAAAACAGCGAGCCTTATCCAAATGGGTGCCGAGTCAAATTTTAGAAAGAAGCAAAACGCTGCATTTCGTTACCAAAATCGCCATAAAATGTCAAGAAATTTTAGGAAAAATGTTATTTGCCATAATTCCCTGAACACTATTGCTGAAAAATCTATTGCTCTAGTTGAATTGAAAATAAATTACTTAGATATCAGAATTTTTTCTTCAATATTGTTCTATTTGAGTTAAAAATAAATGGCATTGCGAGTAACCCCAATTGTAATTTAGACCTTAGTTACAATAATAAGATTAGCAGACCATTAATTGAATATATACACCTACTTTGTGTGTCGCGGTGTTGGTATGAACGATTTCTGAAAATATACAAATTATGACCGTTTGTTATTAGAAGTATAGTGCGTCAATCTTCTATAGAAAAAATTTTTAACAAAATAGGAGCTTAAAAGTGTGCCGGTCTCCAGTTCAGGATTACTTTTGTAGACACTTGCCTGAAACATAACCGCCTAAGCACATAAGTAAAGAAGCACTCTGGTATATGGACTCCGTTCAGCAATATGCTAAAGAATTGCTGGACGTTCATTTCTGTAGAAACCTATTACAAACCACTTCAGAAAGGATATAGTTGACTACACGAACTCGAAACAGTAACACTTTACTGCCGATTTACTGAAACAATTAATACCTTTCTTGGCTCTCTCCCATACTCGAGTTCTTTTTTAGCGCATCTAAGGTCTGAATATTTAAATGTACAACGATGCAACCTTCATACGAAATGAGTACCTACCTGAAATAGTTAAAACACAATAGTTATACTTTGATTCCGGATATATTTCTTCAACTGGCGACATTTTGACCAGTCCCCCATTTGTATAACACTCTTTTCTTAAAGTTACTTGGAAAATTCGAATTTAATGAAATTCTCGAATAGACCATTCACCGGCACTTAATTATACATATGTTTGTATTTTATATAAGCTATTTGCGCCCATACTTTAATAAAAGTAAAAAAAAATATATACAAAATATGTACATACATACATACTTACAGTGGCGGACAAAAGTCTACATACACCCCCTGTTGGTGTATGACCAAAAAATTTATTGGAAAATTTAACGATGCAGTTTATTTCAACTCTTTCCCTTATCATAAAAACAGAAAGAAATAATTTTTTATCATAAAATAGTGAAGCTATGACAAAAAAAGCGTAAATCCAACATTGACAAAAGTACATACATACAGTACATATATAAGTTATTTTAGGGCACAAACTTTGGTTAATATCAGGTAAAATGATCTTTTTAGTAATTAGTTGGTCCACCGTTTGCATCAATAACAGCTTGAAGCCGTCGTGGCATCGAAGCTACTAAATTTGTCACTTCTGAGGAAGTAATATTGTCCCAAATTTCAATAAGACGTTTTTTGAGTAATTCTGAGCTGGAAATCTGATTTTTTTCTAAGTTTTCGTTCAAAAATCTCCCAGGCATACTCAATAACATTCAAATATGGGCTTTGTGGAGGTGTGTGTAGTTGCCTTGGAGCACGATAAAGCAACCAATCCTTAACAATATGGGTCGTTAACTTTGGATCGTTATCCTGTTGAAAGTTCCAGCCTGCGCCAAGCTTCAAACTCTCCACCGATGGCTTCAGTTTAGCTTCCAACAATGACTTACATATATCTCAATCGATCCATAATACCCTCAATGAAAACAAGCTTTCCAACTCTAGATGCCGCAACTACTCCCCAAACCATTACGTTGCAGCCACCATGCTTCAATGTTTGTATTATATTTTTGGCGTTAAGTGCTGTGTTTTCTTTTCTCCAAACTTTTGCTCTTCATTTCTGCCTTTTTTCATCTTAATTGTTTTATTTTATGTTAGAGAATGGATTGGATGATTAGAAAAGGATTTAAAATAAAACTGTATACCAACAATTTTCAGCAAATTGATAGTACTTTCTATACAACGAATGCAGGCGGTGCATGTAGACTTTTGTCCGCCACGGTATATGTACATATGTATTTGTGGATGAATCTAACTTTCCTTTTCATCAAAACTTGAAGTAAAAGGCATGAAAATGGAAAATTACACCTTGATGCTGAGTCAGCGAAAATCTGTACTCGCCACACACGCTCCAGTGACACCCCCATTAAAGAAGCAACTGCTTATAGTTCTCTCATTAAACTCTGAGAGTGGAACGGAAAATTATCGTCTAGGCTAGATAAATCATAACACACGCTAATAGGGGTTGAGGTCTGAATACATTCCAAGCACGTAAAGCGAATATTCCGAAAAAAAATCTATTACTATGAAGATATATCTATGTATGTATAAGGTGTATTTATATGCGTCTATTTTGGCTCGCTTCGTTGGCTGCGACGTAGATAAATGCACAAACGCAGCGGCGAATTCAGGGTAAATGCGTATGAGCGATCACCGCTCAATAGTGTAGTAGTATATTGTGTGCGTTTGTGTATCTTTGAGCAAATTTGCCAATTGATAATATTCGAACATTGTTGAGCGTTCGAAGTATGTATTTATATATGTGTATGCATGTTTACTATATGTGCATGTAGATATGTTTACGAGGCCATAACAAAGTTGCTGGTTATGCGTAGTTCAGCATTTATGCTTACCTATATGTATATATGTATATATGTATATTTACATGTATTTATGTATGTGTGTGCATGAGTAATAAATATGTTGCTCGGTGAGTATGCTCTTACCTTTCTACCTAGGAAATAGATAGCCATACACGAGCGCACACATACATATAAAACTGCAAACAAAACCAAATGCCTTGTGAATAAACATATGTATGCACGTATGTACATATGCATGTATACAAATACACGGGAATTGTTAGATGTAGTGTTTTATACACAATTCCGCAAGGTATCTTGACTTTGTTCATAGAACGGTTGTTTTGCTTCGATGTAAAGAACACTTTCGGTCTTAAAGATACTTGAAATATATACATACATACATGCGATGAAAGATGTAATTTTCAAAGTTCAAAAATTAAAGCAAAAATATTATTGGTCAAAATGGGAACATCGAACGATCTCACCCCTGCTCTCAGATAAATGTCCTATGTCTATTGAATCTTCCATTATCGTAACATCAAGCACTTACGGCATTGCCAATTAAAACTCCTCAAATTCGATGAATTTGAATCTATTTCGATATTTAGATGCACACACAAAACCCAAACTTAGCTCTTCCTTACTTATTTTGGAATTTTATTTGATATGTTGTATTGTTTTCCAAATTTCAAATTCTCAAGCTGTGTTGACTAGCATAAAGGCAGAGGTGACGGCAGCGGCAGCGACAGCGACTGAGTCGCCGACAGCACTTAGGGCAGGCACATCTAATCATTTATGTTTTATTTGTGTTTTCTAGTTCAGCATTTTCTAGTCAATCGTCAGTCGTTGAGTAAGCGTCATCACAGTTCGTCATCATTGTGTTCGAAATGTTATTGGTGTTGTTTTCTTTGGTGTGATTATAGTGACGTGCAGTTTACTTCTATAATTTGTAGTTTATTTTATTGAATGTACATACATACATATGTATGTATGTATGTATATTTTAGTACTCATTGTACCATTTGGGCAGTAGTAAAATAATTCGAAGTTCCCGAAAGTCATTCAATAAAACCGAACGTCAGTTATGAAGTGCGTGTCCTTCATGACAGTGGGTCGATGAAATTAAGCGGAAACCGGATTTATTAATAACTGATAAAAGAGAATTTAAAGCGTAGAAGAATGCATTGAAGATCGGTAACTAAAAATAGTCAGAGAGTCTTTAAAAATAAAAAATAAAAAAATAAAAAATTTTAGAAATTAAAATTAATTATATTAAATGAAACAAAATAAATTATTATTTTAAATTATATATGCGTTTATACATATATGTGAATGAATGTTCTGTGGTGATACATTTTCCTAGTGTTTTTTTTTTAAATAAAAATATAACATAAAGAAACCAGATAAAGACAAAATAGAGTTCCTCGCAATGGAACTAAATAGCAGTGCCAACAGTGAAGCTAATATCAGCAATGACAGCACACCAAGTACCAGCAATTTGAATCCACTACCCAGATCCAGTGGAAACATCAGCGCCCCAGAAGTCACTACAGATACTCAGTCTAACATATCAGTTGATTCAGCTGTCGGAGCAAATAATAATAATACAAGAAATGGAAGATCTAAAGAACAACAACAACAACAACAACAACAATCGCTTGCAGAGCGAAATGATCCGCCGTCGCCTGATGCTAACACAAATAAAACTCGAGGTAAGCACATTATTTTTATATAAAATAGATTATTCTTACATTTGTACATATATCCAAACACACAAACACATCAGTATGTATGTATGTACATATTTGTGTGTGTTACATGGAAATTTCATATCACCTAAACAACCAACGACACAAAACCGATTTATTTGTTTATTCCCTTGATATATGTATAGGACACACTTGTATTTTATTGGCTCACTTATTAACTTTGATTTCGACAAAGACCAATCAGCTCGAAGCAAATTAGATTTTTATAAAAAAAAAATCCATCAATCCATTTTTTATTGGCACTTTTTCGTACATATTTCACGTATATACATATGTGTGTATTAAGGTGTTTGTCATAATTCGTTGCAACAAAACATTGAACCCTTAATTGAAGTGGGAAATTTCGGATAAATTTTACATATAGTGGTGGATAGTCATTACTTGATACTTAAATTTTCTACCCTTTAGAGGGATGAAAATGCAATCAGCCCTTTCTGTAAAGTTTTTCTTTCAATCCATGCCATGGACCCGGAATTAAAAATTTCATAGCTGCATAAATGACCGCCACACCTACCACGATAACTCAACTTTATATACAGTATTTTGTGCAAATTGTATTCTAATTGGTATAACAAAGAATGATAAAAAGTCTAGGTACGTATTTCAAAATCTTTAACGTAAATGTTAATAGAAATGACTCGAAGTAGGCCAAACGCACCATTAAGATCTGTGTTTGTTCCTAACAAAGTTTAATGTATAAGAGTATCTTAATTCCGAACGATCTATGCTCCTATCAAAATTATATTAAGTTTTTCAATCCGTCGGTGATCCCTATCCCGGTTGCCTGGACCATTTTCGGGAAACAAAAAAATTCCATTTAGAAACATCATCAAAAAATTCAACCAAACCGAACCGTATATAAATATATTTTTTTCTAATAGATCGGTCCACTTTCCGGCTAGAAGACTAATGCTCCTGCTAAGCTAAACAAAAACCTGTCTATGTATTAATTTTTAAGTAAATAGAAACATAAATGCGATTTTTTCAAATAGCTCAGTCCCTGGTCGACTTTTCGGTATGAAAAATATATGTTGGCCGATGCTCAGTTCGGCCGTTTCGAAGAAGTTTTTTAACAAACATCGTGACACGAGTATTTGATACATATATTGGATTATTGTATGATCTTAATTAAGTATATTAGAATCTTAGAATTATCCAGTAATTTTCAGCGTCCGGCCAATTAATACTCAAGTGACGTAGTTTTAACGCCAAGGCGGTTAACAGTGATTACAATAATCATCGCTTGGGTTTCATATAGTCGAGTTGAGAAATAGGACTTCACGAATATTATTACCCGCGTGAGTGGCGATTTTTGCTTAATTACAAATAATAATTCGGAGAAATATATATTTTGTAAAATTAAATATTATGAAAAGTTGTATTTTTTGATAAAAGTTGAATTTCTTGCATTCCCATCGTATCGGCATTCTTTGAGTGTTGTATTTGTATACACAATATATAACCAATTTTATGAATGAAAAGCTTGATCTATGTACATGTGTACATAACAGGTCAATTGAAAAGTCCACGGCCTAACACATAGATCGAATTAGAAACAATTAAATTCATTTGATTTTTAATTAGCCCTAACCTTCAAAAGACGCGTGTATAAATAAAAGAAATTTCGCGTGTTGACAAAATATTGCTTTTTGAGGGGAAAAAATACAGTTGAAACAAAAACTTGGCTTGATGACGAGGACCACCGGAGACGGTGAACGCATTCGACGCCCGACGAAAACATAAAAAAAAATCCAAAATTTTTTTTTGAATTACCGTAAATTGAAATTGATTGAAATAGCAGGCGCTCTAAAGGTATCAACCGAACGTGTACATCATATCATTCACGAATGTTTGCGTATGAAAAAGGTCTATGGAAAGTGGGTGCAGTGCGAGCTAACTGGCAAGTTGATGATTCGGAACAGATGTTCGAGCGTAATAAACCCAAGTTTTTGCGTCGATATGTGACAATGGATGAAACTTGGCTCCACCATCTCACTCCGAAGTCCAATCAATAGTCATCCGAGTGAAATGCTCACGATGAACTCTCCCCAAAGCGGGGTAAAACGCTGAACCCTCTCCAAAGTCGGTTGGCAAGGTTATGGCATCTGTATTTTTGGATGCGTATGGAGTAATTTTCATTGACTACCTTGAAAAAGGAAGGACCATCAACAGCGACTATTACATAGCGTTATTGGATAGTTTTAAGGACGATGTCCTCGAAAAATGGCCACATTTGAAGACAAAGATGGTGCTGTTTCACCAAGACAATGCACCGTTTCACAAGTTAGTGAAATCGTTGACAAAAATCTATGAATTGGTCTTCGAATTGCTTCGGAATTCACTGTATTCTCCAGATATGGCCCCCAGCGACTATTTCCCGTCCTCAGATCTCAAAAGAATGCTCGTTGGGAAGAAATTTTCGTCGAAACTGAGGCCTATTTTGATGCAAAAGACAAACCGTATTACAAAACTTTCATCGAAAAGTTGGAAAGTCGCTGTAATTAGTGTATCACCCTTGAAGGGAGCTGTGTTGAATAAAGAAAAATGAATTTGCCAATAAAATGTGTTTTACTATGGTAGGCCGGGGACTTTACAATTGGCCTGTTAGATGTTTGTACTTATTTGTATTTGCCTTGAAGACCAAATATCAAATATCAACACTCAAAAATACAATAAAAATGTATTTACACACACATACACACACACCAATGTCATGCGGAAGGAATAGAAATAAAGGGGGGAAATACTTTTTCTTTATCTGTATTTCGATGTACAAATGCACATGTGTATGTATACATATATTCATAAGCATCTAGTATTATTATGTTCCTATCTTATCTAACTAACCCACATAAAGGGCGGGTGAACGACTCCACAATTTTTGGGCGCCTTCAGTCTTTCTAACTTCGGACGCACACTCATATATCTACATTTGTTCACGCACTTAAAGAGGGTCAATCGAAAGCAGGATTTTTTGTGAATTTAATTTAAAATTCTAGTATTCACACGCTCTGCACTATCCCACTTTTGAATATCACTCTTTTCCTGTTTTCAACTCTGCCCCTCTCTTACTCGAGTTTTTATAAATGTCGGAATTCTTTTAATATGCTTGCGCACTTAAATTTTATGTGTCCTTTGAGCGATTTTGATGTTAAAGGAACTATAAGCACAGGTTCCATGTGTATTTAAAGGATATATATAAGTACTTCTAACAATACGCCTACACGTACTCACCATTGTATATATAAGCTAACACGTGAATATCCTTGCGCGTGTTATTTGTCTTTTCTTTTTTTACAATAATAATTATTTATTTATTTTTAGTTTTATTTTTGTTATGAAAATACTTTCTCCTTAGTAACAAACAAATGTTGATTGCACAGCAGCAAAAATAAACATCTGCTATGGTTAATTGTAAGGAAATCTCTCTGTGGCAAGGATATCATTTTGCATTACCTTCGGTATTGACAGTTTTATATTTACGAATACACATTTATATATACTTACAAACAAATTCACTCGAAAATGTTAAGAAACCTTCGTGTATAGATTCTAGATAATTTCCCAGCTCTCTAACTGAATTCTTATGACATGAAACTTACACTCACTTAAAATATCCCTCAAAATATAAGGAACCGGTTGCTGAAGGAAGTACATTTGCTGTAAATTTTTGCCCAATTTGAAAAGTAAATTTACATATGTAAATATAAGTATTGAATTCTTTCAGTTTCTTTTTCTTATGGAAACTATCTGCATTCGCACTTAAATAACTAGATATCCTCTTCCTTACATAACCGGTTTGTGTTGAAAAATTCAAGATTTCGTATTAACGAGGCATGTCAACAGTGTCATTTTGAAGATACGATAGAGAAGTTAAAAAATTTTGAATTTTTGAATGGGATTGGTTTTTAATATATTCTTTTGAATTATTTACAAAGAAAATTTGATTTAAGTTAGATGACACGCTTAATGAGTAATGTCGCTCGCTCCTATCGCCAGATTCGTCGATTAATCTTCTGTCTAACTCGAAAAGTGACGCAGCACAATGTAGAAATTCCAGATAATTATTTCACAATGCATCGAACAATGGAAGAATATATTCACTTATTTTCTATATATTGCCTACGAGAATACTACAAAAAAATTTCTTTGGTTTCTGTTAAAAACTACAAAATTCCATACTTCAAACACGCTTCCAGTTCAAAATAAATTTTATATTGGCTTAAAATACGCTGAAAACCTGAGGCCACCTAGCAAAAACTGATCCCTTTTAACTATTTTTCACCCTCAAGTTAAACTAATGAACACTCTCAACAAATACCTTCAACACATTTGTGAAATAATTAGTAATTGAAGTAAGAGTGACACAAATCTATTGTTTACTTACCTACATAAGTAGGTTAAAAACAACAATAGGAAAGCTGCAGGCAACAGGAATTTGTAATGGAAAAATCCCTAAGGCACTTTCTGTTTGTTTGCGTGAATGTGTTGACTATTTTCCCCATGCATTATTCGTTGAATGTTATTATTCCAGTGACGGCTTTCTGATGATGAACACTGACCTATCAGACAATGGTATAAAGCATACTCGACAACATGCATATGAAGATAATCCTGAGAGAATGTGAGAATTTTATTTAATTTGTTTGGGATAGCTGCAAAATGCTTGATGTATGGAGTTTTTCAGCTGCCGAGAGTTTCGTAATGAGAGTGAAAATGAGTCAAGTAATTATCAAAAATATATAAAATTTTATTAAGGTACATATATTTTCAATACAAAAATGACTAGCAGGCAATACTGATATCCCGCTTTGATTATATTGTGATAAAATTAAGATAAAAACAAATTCATCTTAAAGACTTGCATTAGCCTCAGTCTTTTGTTTTAATACAATATTTTTATTATGTTCTATAAATATTTATAATGTAAGTTTCTCGCATATTATTTACTCGATAATTTCTTCATTATGAAATTTAGTTCAAAAAATATTAGCAGCGTTTTGCACATGTCTTAAGTGCTGAAAAGTACCATGTGAACAAAACTTTATGCATATGCTCCGGCTGGATCTTTTAGCATCTTCTGGCTTTCTGCATTTCGTTCAATTTAGATTTTTTAGTTAGTATTGTAGAGGAGATGAAAGGCAAAGCATAAGGAAAAGTTATATTTGATATTCAGCTAACGCAATACTTTTAATTTCGCTATATCATTGATATAGCTACATATTTGTTTGTACATATGTACGTATGTATGCGCATTAAAAATTTGGGGTTTAAATATTACAGGGACTCAGCTGTTTTTCACCCACTGACGGAGGTAGAAGTCAGATATTGTCAGATATTGGTTGCTTTTTCGCTTTTCAATGCTCTCCACTGAAGTTTCAATATGAATATCGAATGAACTTATGAAGTAAAGCGAAAGCCACTACTCTGATGTAACGTACTTATATATGTACCTACGCACAACAACCTTAAACATATAACGTAGCTTTCACCCGATATGGATGCAACAGCTCCGTAAAACTCAAAACAACCTGCAGCAGCGGCATATTAATGTCATACCAATTTTCATAAAACTGCCGATCTGGGATCTCCATTACGGAAATAAATTATTCTATATATAAATATAGGTGAAAAGCTATCAACGTACTTCAGCAAATCGATCTTGTTCAATTTCCTGGAAAGAAAAGTGTATATACATTTATCCAGACTCATCTGGTCATGAAATGAAACGAATCTCAAATAAATCTAATAATAAGAACGTTTTTTTTTTTCGAATAAATCGGTTCCGGGTACACTTTCGGAGTAAGTAGCTAGTTTTCTGCAAAACTAGGTGCTCATTATAATCTGAGCAGAAAGCTAGTTACTTACAAAATTTTAGGTAAATTAAACCATAAATACGATTTTTTTTATATAAGTCGGTCCCTGGTTCACTTCCCGAAGAAAGCACTGTTCATATTAAAATAAGCAAAAGCTACTGACATATAAAATTTCAGGCAAATTGTAACAAATTTTGATTTTTGCTGACTATGTAGGAAATTTGAAGAAAATCAGACCAAAAACTTTCCTTTCCAAATCTTCTTGTTTAGTAGTAACTAACATCACTCTTATTTATACGAGGGGGTTTGGTAAGTGACTTTTTGAATAAAATATATTTTTTCCGCAAATAAACGCTTTATTTCTCAGCTAGTGTCCTTTTAGCTCTATTTATTCTACCCAAATCTTTTGCTGCCCAGCCCTTTTCTCAGGTTTTGAAATAATAAATAGTCGCAGGGGGCGGCTGTTTCTGGAGAATATGCTGGATTCTTCTGATGGAAATCGTCTTTTTTTCGCAAAATGCGGTCGTTTCTACTTGCGGTGATCGTTTTACCCGTTTCAAGAAAATCGATGTTAACTATATGTCTTGTATCCCAAAAAACTGTGGGCATGATCTTGTTAGCCGACAGAACCACGTTGGCTTTCTTTACTGCACATTAACCTGGAGAATCCCACTGTCTTGTTTGTTCTTTGGTCTCGGTGTGGTGGCCGTGTGTGAGATGGCTAAGCCTCAGACCCCTCACGAACTTTTATTATCCCACCGTCCAATATCATTCTATGGATTTAATCAATAATTTCTGGCGTGACGACCTTTTTGAGCAACCTGAACGTTCGGTATCACTTGTACTAGTACGACCACAAAGGAACTCAGTAAACGACTTCTTAAACATTAAAATTGACGGTGCAGAGTGTCTGTAGTATTTATCAAGCCTTTTCTTATAATATAGGTTATAATTCCAAATATATATTAAATCCTTTAATTTATTATAATTTTTTATTTACAGATCCAAATTTGGTGGAAACCGGGATTGTGCGTTATGGCAAGTGCAAATGGTTTAATGTTGCCAAAGGTTGGGGCTTCATAACACCACACGATGGAGGCCAAGAGGTGTTTGTACATCAGGTAACATTTTCGGCATACACTTAATCATTTATTATTCCACTGTTATACAATATATTTGTATATTTCA
This sequence comes from Neoceratitis asiatica, assembly GCA_030068015.2. Lineage (NCBI taxonomy): Eukaryota > Metazoa > Arthropoda > Insecta > Diptera > Tephritidae > Neoceratitis > Neoceratitis asiatica. Next base: position 92,438,793 of record CM061526.1, read on the forward strand.
ATTCTTTTCCCCAAATAACGTAGGGCGTCATACAAATGTCTGGGTTTCGCTCACTTGCCGAACAAGAGGAAGTAGAATTTGTTTGCCGAAAAACTGAACGAGGTATGGAGGCGACACAGGTGTGTGGTAGTAGAGGACATGATTGCATAGGCAGTAGTTTTCGACCGTTTTGGAAGAAAAAACGACGCTCACGCTGCTATAATTGCGGCAAATTCAACCACATAGCGGCGAATTGTCCAAGTCCACCGCAACCCAGCCGATGTCATATATGCCAATCCGAAGAGCATTTCTTCGCCCAGTGTCCAATGAGGCGGGTAAGTGGGTTGTGTGTTAGTCTTACAGAATTAAAAATAATTATTTTGAAATAAGGAAAATTTCACCTAATTAAATATATGTTTTTCTATTTCATGATATTTGTAAAGGCATCAAGAAAGCATAACGACGAGTCAGAAGAAACCCCTTTGGATGAAAAGAACAAAAAGGACCAGAAGGATGACGCAAACTCATGAGAATATTGATGGCAGGGTAGTCATGGGCTTGCAATAAATGGGAAAAAGAATTAGTCAGTTCCTGCTGCACTCAAAAACTTCCTATTTTAAATATTCTCGAGGATGACTTAGCGGAGGAGTACTTAGTACAAACTTGATTACCAACAACCTAATTTTAATAATTACTTACATAAATTTAAAATTTTTAACAGAAAAATTAGAATTAATTGAAAAGACATAATTCATGCATATGAGAAAACTCATTAAAAAATCCCTATTCTGTTAGCTCTCACAAAATTTATCACATCAAGATTGTGAAAACATTTGCCCTAAAAATTGAACACAATATGCTTCTCTAATTTAACCGTTAACCAAAGGCCTTTACTTTTCTTACGTCATTCTTGCGGCGTACTTTAAGGCATAGGAGTTTGCAGTTTTGAGAGAGTTGACGGCATAGCGCTTAAGCTTAAGTATATACAATATAATATTTAAGCAAAAAATAATATTTGAATAAAATTTTATATTCCTATATATTTATATATATTGTAAACGATCAAGCACTCGCATGCAATTCAATGTACAAATACAAATGCCATTTTTTGAGTACTTAGTTTTAAATATGAGATTCACGATATTTCGACTACCTCCTTAATAAACGAGTTTAACCTCAGCATAGATGTAAGCTTTTACAAAAATATATATTTAATATTTTTTTATACAATAATGGTACAAGCAATATCTTTTCTTTGCTTCAAATTGAAAATCGTAACTTCTTGAAGGGGAAAATAATGTTATTGATTACACTGGTCAACACTGATTTAGGCGCAGAGAAGATGTAATATACGAGGTATGTTCGCGGGCTGTGTACATTCGATTAGCGATATTTTGTTTTTGTTATAATCGGACACATATGTTTATCATGTGCTTGGATTAGGATCCAATTTCGATTAGTAGTTTGTTTTTTGAAAACAGTATGTATGTAAATTTGTCTCAAAAAAGTGTTTATAAGTGGTACAAGCGCTTTACAGAAGGCCGAAACAGTGAAAAAATTTGTTGTTGAAAATCGTCGAATCACTATTAGAGAAGTTGCAGAGAATGTTGGCATATCAATCGGCTCATGCCATTAAATTTTCTCGAATGTTTTGGACATGAAACTTGCGACAGCGAAGTTTGTACCGAAATTACTAAATTTTGAGCAAAAGCAATGTCGGATTAGTATCGCTCAAGAGTTGTTGCATAACGTCAACAACGACCCGGGTCATAACTGGTGACCAAACGTGGATATGTGGTTATGATGTCGAAACCAAGATTTTTCTCACTGTTTTCTTTGATTACAATGGGGTGGTGCATCATGAGTTCCTGCCAAAAGGTCATACAGTTAATAAGGATTACTACGAGGAAGTTATGCAACGTTTACGTGAAGCAATACGGCTCAAACGATCGGAATTGTGGAAAAACAAATCGTGGATTCCGCATCACGGTAATGCACCAGCTCACACATCAATGCTTATTTGGAATTTTTTTGGAGAAAAACAAAACCATAATCATTCCTCAACCACCGTGTTGAACAGATTTGGCTCCCTTCGACTTTTTCCTATTCCCAAAACTAAAAAAACCAATGAAAGGAAAGCGTTTTGCCACAATTGATGAGATCAAATCAGAATCGAAAAAAGAACTGATGGCCAAACCGAAATGCGCATTTCAGAAGTGCTTCAAGGATTGGAAAAAGCGTTGGCACAAGTGTATTATATCCGAGGGGATTACTTTGAAGGGGACAAAATATATACTGAGGACTAAATAAGTACTTTTCGAAAAAATTCAAAATTCACCTTTTCTTTTGAACACACCTCGTATTTGAGTAGCTCTCTCTCATAGGTTTTGCGGTCTTGATGAAACCGCTCACCTTAATTTTCACTATAGGTACCAAGATTCTCTGTAAACTGTGACTGTAAACTGGTAGAGGGGACTGTGGAAATAAAGCTATCAGCCATTCGGAGTAGGCTTAGAATGTAGGTCCCTTCACTTGCTCTCTTTAATAAAATCTGTAATAGGTTTAGTGAATTTTTTGGCTGTGTATTCCCCACAAATGTAAGAAAATACGTTTGTATCCTGAGACAACTTTTTCGCAATGAAGAGATGAATATAAAAACTATATATTTATAGAAAGGTATTAATAAGACTTGAACCCGTCCTCAAAAGTACTGATTATAGCAAATTTAAAAAAAAAGAGGTTTAAAACTACACGTAGGAAAAATATAAAAAAATATTTTTAGTGTTGTCAAGGGATTGAAGCGTAAAATATTTGGTTTAGATATATTATTAAACAGTTAAGGCCATTTAAAGAGGATAAATATCACTAAATGTGTCATCTTTTAAAACCCTAAATATTTTACTCTAATTATAAACATTTTTTCTAAAACACCTTATGTCTTTATACATATATAAGTACTTCCAGTATAGACAGACTAATAGGTGCAAAACTACTTAAAAGAAACATTTGTCAACATTCACTTCATCTTTTATGGAAAATACTTAAAAGCTTTAGCATACATTTTTTCTTCAGGACAGTTTTTGTACTTTTAAGCACAGCAAAAGGGATTTAAGAAATATCCACTCAACTCCTTAAGCAAAAATATACTTAAACTAAACTACATATGTATGGCTGTATTACTTTCATTACATAACATATAAATCTGAGTTTCATGTACATAGGTATGTTCATAAAAAGTTTAGTGTAGAAAATCTCAATGATGTAAGTGTAAATAACTTCATACGAGTATATTTACCACATTTTCGTATTTCATGCGAGTTAATAGAGATTACCCAGTAAACACAAAAAAAAAAAACGAGAGCGACATTATATTGAATTGAAACGCGAACTATTTTTAAAACTATAAAATTTGCGAATGATAAGCTGTACGAGGCATATGACGACATTGACGTGGAATTCCCAGACAGTGCCTACAATGCTTAGGACTTGTCATAAGGGTGAATGAAAACACTCCAGCCTGGGAAGCAATCGGCGGAGTATCCACTGCTGGATTTAGTGGAAACAGAGGATGACAACGATTTGTTATCTGTAGGAAAGTGGAGGCTGCGAAAATTCTAGCTTCACTGCTAACTCCAATCTACACTGAACTGTGAAAAAAAGAAACATCTGATGCACTACTGTTGACCGGGCTATATTCGCGTAAGCGGCGCCTATGCCAATCAGGATGAAGAATAAGAAGATGGATATGTCCACAATGTGATTTTTAAACGCTCCGTAATTTAATTACAAAAGTCTCAATTAAAGTTAAGTCTGTCGCTATTGCATTTCTATTAATTAAGTATTCATCATTATCAATTCGTTTGTGTATATGAAGTAATCAGAAAATATTTTTAGAGCCTAAAATATTTACGGAGGGAAAAAGAGGAGCTTGCCTTGAATTCGATTGGAATTTGTTATGTTTATTGGGTACAATTATGTGTTTATACCCAGTAGCAAATAATAAGGATTTTAAAACGAGTCGGTAGAGCTGAAACCTTGTCTTTGAAAAAATTACAATGGAGATGTCATTGAGGGTAATCCTCTTAAACTTTCTTCCAACTAGCCAATTTGAGCTCATATAACCTAACCATTACTAGTGTAAATGACTTTTTCTGATATTAGTTAGTCTTTTGCTTTTTACATTATTTAACCTAAACCAAATGAAAATTTCGCTAAAGCTATCAAGTTATTACAAAAGTTTTACAGTGCTACTTGAGCTGTATATAAGTACAAACTTTGAGTTTCAAGCACGATGTCACGTCACCAACCATTCGGCTATCGTGACGAGGTTAGTGACATACAGCGCACTTCGCCAGAGAGTATAACAGAAAATATAATACATCCGTGGTGTGCTACAAATTAACATAATATGTAACATAGCAGCGGGAAGATGGTGGCAATTCACAAATAGCGACCTGGTTTGATTTCATCTTTAAAATATCACTATTTAACTGCAATGATTTAATACCAGTTTGACCCCTCACTGCAAGGCGTCGAGTGAATTGCGTCCTATTGGTGAATTCTACTGATTTCCAACAGAAATCGGTCATTCCGAAGTCTTTATACCTTTTCTGAACATTTAAAATTTATAATCAAATGCAAAACTAGATTTCGTTTCGTTGATTTTCAGTGTAAATATTTATTTGAATTTACGTTGGTAGAATACTAAATTTCATGTTATCGGATGCTCATTTCAGGAATTTTTTACCCAAACCCTCATATCTGAAAAAATCGGTTGTATGGGAGCTTTATCATATAGTCGACCGATCTGACTGGTTTCGACAAAAGATCAGTATAAAACAAAAACGCCCCGCATACTAAGTTTGGTTCAAATATCTCAGAAACTGAGGGACTAGTTTGCGTTTAAACAGACGGAGAGACAGATACGATAGACAGACGTGGCTAAACCAACTCACCAGCTCATCATTATTGATATTGATGATATTGGAATAAATTTTATGGATCTATCTCTTCTCCTTCTCGTACTTACTTCGGGCCAAGGTTGTTATACCATTTCATGTGCGTAAAAGGTATAAAAATATTAAACGAGAAGCTCAACTGCACTCTGTGCCGATTATATGTGCTATATGTATTATTTTTTAATATGAAATAAATAATTTGTTTACTGTTTTCCGGAGCTGAATTTGCATTTGAAACTAAAAAGTTGCATCGAATATATTATCCCCTAATGGTCGTAAAGTAATGTTTGACGTACAACTGTATCATATATTTTATATAAATCGTGGTTAATTTTGGATATTTTTTGATCCACAGAAAGTAAATTTTACATGCATGCTTGGAATAGTCATAATTTTTGGAGGGTAACCATGTTCCGAGATGTAAATTTAAAATTTTATATTTGCGTTTGTCGATATAAAAGAATGAATTCGACTTTATTTGTACATATGTATATATGTTTTCATGTATGTATATATATGTAGGTATTCACAAATGTTTCCGAAAACTAAGCGCTCACTTCCTTTCCAAGTGCGTTATTCGCTTTTCACAAAAATCTGCGGCGCAATTTTGTATAGTTTTCACTTTTTCATCCACTCATCTACGAGTACATTGCGTTTTAGCGGTTTACTGCAACTTCCCTTTACTTAACTTTAATGGAATGCGAGCGGCCTGCATATCTTCCCCATCTCTGTTGTGCTCCATTGCATAACTTCTCAGTTATTTTATGCGTTTCGTGGAGCCTATAAATTCTGTGTCCAACTCACTCACCCGCACTAAGGAATGTCATTTATCGCATGTCGGAATACATTTGATGGTATATACATATGTATGCAATAATACATACGTCTGTATGTAAGCAGGGCTATGTGACTCTGTTTGTTTTTGACATCCAGTGTCCGTCCACTGACAGATGCATTTGTGGCTGCGGCTATGGTATTTAAGGCAAATGCTTTAAGTAAATTTCACTTCATTTCCACTTATCATCTCAAAGCTCTTCCTTATCCGTTGATTGGTGTTTCATAAAGCTTTTGTGCGGAGTAATTTATTTAAAGTTTACAGTTGCTTAAAATGTGTTCATGGGAGGGCAAAGGTGAATAAACTTCCGACAGAGGACTGGTTTCGGAATTCAAAATTAGTTTCCAAGGAGTAAGGCCGATACATTTAGTCTCCATTACTTTCGTCCTACTCTAATTTAATTTTGAAATAGTATGAAGCAAGTAGAAGTTTGATTAACCTCACATTATTTTTTTCTCAAATATAATCAGTTTTATTTAGAAATCCATATTCAGTATAAGTAAGGATCTAAGGCAGCACTTTAAGGGAATCGTTATCCAAAAAAAAAAAAAATATATATATATATATATATTATTATAATTAAATAAGATGATAAATTCCTCAGGAAAAAAACTCTTATAGTTATATTGCTCAGTTTCCTTATTGTTACTGCTCAATTTTCAAAGTCACTGCTTTTTACTACAATTAATTTCCTGTCAGCCTGCGGCACAGTGCACTGCACACATAGTCCTCATCCGGGCAGTTACTCCAAAATGGTAATTAAGTCCACTTACGCGGAGTGTGCAGAAAAATGTTAAAAGGATATGTAGACTTACATAAATACATACATATAGAGTATCTACTTAGCTCGTTTATACAACTAATTTACGCTAAATTTAATTTGCATTTGGATAATTTAAATATTTGCATATCCAAACTCATATGCATTCTGCAACGGGATATAAATACAGCGTTCGCTCTTTCTAACATATACAAACAAACATTCACTGTTCACTCTTTTTTGTTATTATTTTTTGGATGGAACAGCTGCAGCGATAATTGTGGGGCAACTGTAATCCGCCATCTTGGTAACATTCCTGATGGAAAATAGTATTTATGAATACATATATAGGTACATATATGTATATGCATTTGTATACATATGAGCTTAAAGAGCGCCAAACAAAATAAAGAGAAAAATACAAATAAATAAAATCGCAAAGCGAAAAAATAAGGTCACATAGTTGGCAAACGTTATGCAATGGAATCTTGGCAAAAATTACTAAAATAAAAAATACAACTCTTGCACGTTTTCCCATATACAATAATATGTCCAAACACACTTGTGCATACTTAAACCCATATAAGTCTATACGAGCTGCAGTGCGACCAAGCGAAAACAAAATAACAAAAAGGGAGTTTGCCTGAAAGCCTGAATAAACAGAAAATAAAATATAAAATATCTATATTTTCATCCACATCTATGATTCACAGGCATGTTCTACGAATTGAATTCGCTATTTGAAATGACAATTTTAGGTGTTCTGTTTTTCATTTATTACCATTTCAACTCGATCTTAACTTCATAGAACCACTAACAAAGGCAAAAGGACTAGAGACTGAGGTCACCCCAGCGAAGCTCCCTTGTAATCCATACCGCTTCTATCCAACAATGAAATTGTTCCTCACTTCATTCTTCCAAAGGCCTATCTGATAACCACTTTACTTAATAATAACTCACTGAAAAGATCTGACGGTAATCTCGTACGTAAAATACATGAAGACCTCACGCGCACTGGGAATAAAATTTATTTATGTATACCACCACGCTTTATACAGTGAACCTGCCACGCTAAGGCTTCAATGTTTCTAAATAAATCTGCGCATTTTTATGTATGCTCAGCAATCTCGGCACACACACTTACTTGCAGTTCTACATCTATACATTAATATTTGTTGATATATTTACTTTGAAATACACGATGAGCATACTTTTACTACCCAAATACACATACGTAAAGCTACAATTGGCATATATGGCCGTCCGTCCGTCTATATGTCGAACACACTGAAAAATGTAATAATGCAACTGTCATGCCGATATTAAAAAACCAATAACTTAACGTACAACAACTGTGAAAGGATTTTGCTTATACACAAAGTAATATATAAATATATGTTATAAATAAATGCACAGCACTAATGCACCTCTTCTTGGTATACAAAAGATGCTTTAAATCGTTCTTATAACATAGTATTTATGGCTGGATGGCGAAAATCCACATTCCTTTGTGCAGAACCTAGTAACTTTTAGTCAAGACCACCCAGTTCAAGTAGCATCTCTTCTTAAGGTATAGAAGACCAGCCGAAGAGCGCATTCACTCAGTCATTTTCATTTATTTCATAAAGGACATCCAAAGCTATTTTATTAATTTTTAAAAAATTAGCAATACCGGGAACCCGTGAGTTTGATTTGCAAAAAACCTAAAGTTCAAATAATTGAAATTCTTTAGAGTTAAATATTGTTTGTAAACATATTCTTCCATTTTGCCAAAAAAAAAGTCACTTACCTCTTATCTCATGCAAAAATGCCAATGTGTCAACACTTTGTTGGGAATTGTTGGGAAATCAAGTAGCCAGTAGGAAATGAGTTAATCTTCCAGGGCACAGAGCTGAATCACTATTTGTGTTCATGAATAAGTGTACTTTTTCATTGAGTAAATGCCTTTACACCAGTCCTCTGCCCAGCTAACACAATTTTTCCAAAATTGAAAGGCAATGATTTTATTTGGAATGAATAAAAGTTTATAATAAACCCCTTACAGCAAAAAAATAAACTTCCGAATGAACTAAAAAAAACAAAAAATATAAACCATTTAGTGGAGCTTCCGGAAATTCATTCTAAAATCCTTATTACTTTGTTTTGTAACACACAAAACACTGTTCCAAAATCTTTTTATATGATCAATAAATCACACATATCTACCACCGTTAGAATAGGATGTTTCAATCGAATTGCAATAAAAAAAGTGTTATAAAAATCGGCAACCTCTGTAAATAGTGATGGCTGCTCATATATAAAATTCAGTGAAGTGGTTAAACATATGAGGATGGTGGGGCTTGATTAATGTTATTAAATTAAAAATAACATCAGCAACATAACTCTCGATTAGGTACAATTGAATATTAACTTGTAAAAAACAAAAAATTTCCGCTCTAACTGAGATGCTTTTGAAGCTATTAACTTAGCTATGAGCATTTATCATAAGAATCCTTTGACAATTACCATATAAAGCATTAATGTCTTACGAACGATGCAATTGAAATAAAATCTAAATAAATAAAACAAGATTATACAAAAAATGTTAAAAAATACGAGCTAAGAGAAACAAAAATTAGAAAATAAAAAAATTTCAAAATCAGAAAAATATGCCAAGTTCTACATTCCAATGGAGACTTGAATAAAAACGCACTCCAGGGCGTATACGCATTGTTTGTAAATAAACGAAAGCGGAAAAGTAAAATAATATGAAATACGATGTTTTTGCAGGACAAATGTCAAAATAGAGCTCATGAGTGAACTGAATGAAGTTGTGTCAACTCATATAGTTACACAGATATTTGCATACACAAACATATATACACTCTATACGAGTATGTGTATATATCTCTAAGCTAACATCGATGTCGTTGTCGGAAAATAGGGCAACAACTCAAATGTCACTTATGTAGGGCAGCTTCTTATGAGCTTCTGTGAGTACGTACAAATATATAATGGGCGCTTATCATTGAACAAGTGCACATAGATATTTTGCATACATACATATACATATGCACTTTTCGTAGTAGATATACCAACACATGCGTTACTCATGCAAATACATGTGCAATGTGAACAACACATTCATACATTTTCGTACAGACATAACATACAGACATACAGACGAGTATATATGTAATCACTGCAACATGGAAAAGTGACAAAAATGACAGTTGTCGTACTTTTATAGCAGTTGGCAATGAACGTGTGAATGTGAGTGAATGTGACATGTCCGGAAATTAATGCGAATGTAAACTTTTCGAATGTAGTATGAAATGTATTGTATAGAAATAGGAAAAGTAAAAATAAAATAAATACGAGTGAGTTAATTCTTTGCAGTATTTGAGGATTTCTAATGGGTGACCGCAAAATAGACTCGTTCGTCTTTATTAAATTTAATATTGACTCCGACTATTGGTTGGTACGTTTTGAAACGATTGAGAAAGGTTGCTTCAATGCCAAAATCGATCCTTATTTCTTTAAAATATGAAGGAAAGGAGCGGTGAAGGTCATAATTGAAGGGTGGCATGTAGTTAGCTGTTTTAGAGCGCACTTAAATTAATAAGCCATTGCGGCTAGAAGCAATGCCTGTCTGTCCACTTTTCAGTCTCATCTTTCCCTTATTGCTTATTATTAAAGTAAATTCAAAATTTCCTTTTCTTGGCCTTTATCTTTATATGAGTTGTTAATGGACTTCTTCTCTGTAAGCCAATATCCCGAGCGAGGTCTTACCCGGTGCTCGGCTTTTAACTTGAACTATTATGACATTTCAGAACTTCGTATTAGTAAAATTTGCACCTTAACGGGCTTTAGGCCAAGTTTCTCCTCATATTGCAATTTTTTTCATCATCCCGGCATAGATTCATTTACTTACAAATATTTTCGTACACACATACAAGCATAAATATATATTCATATGTATCCTAAGTAATTATGGCGTTCCTTTTGTTCATTAGATATTTTTCCATTTAATATTTCAAAAGCAAACTTCTTAACTGTCATTAATCCTGACTTGGTGTCAGTGTCATCGACACGTACATACATATACTATACGTGTACACACATGCACACTCTTATATGTATAGCAGTGGTGAGCAAAGAAAGTATGAGAATTCACCATCATCAGCTACTATCTTTCTATATAAAGAAAAAGACATAATCCTGCACAAAGTAGAGCAAGTTTAGTAAAACGCTTGTCATCGCAGTTGCTGCCGCTGGCGCTGCTGCTTGTAAAGTTTGTAAAATTTTCTTTAAATATTTTTTATTCAACCGTGAAGTATCAAACTATTTTCCCTTCGCTAAGAGTCATGAATTTCATTAAAAGTTCATTTGCCCATTTAGCCTTAAATATGGCCAATCAACATAGCTTAAGCCAGTCCAAGTATGACAAAGAAAGGACAGCAAAGAGAATTTGCAGTCGTGAATTGATATGGAAGAATTAAGATGGCATTAATACGATTTTACTTAATTAAATGTGGATAATAATTTCGTAATTCCTACGATTAATTTAAATGAAAAAATTAACCGAATCAAAATAAATAAAAAAATTGTAATTTTATTTTGAATGGATTTTCCTTAACTCTATGAAACAACATTCCTTACTTTCTACAACATATTTCCAAAATGATCCACTATAAGCAAAATTTAAAGGCAACATGTTGCTAAGCAAATATATTTATGCGAAAACTAAAGTGAACTAATTGTGAGAGCCATAAGAGCTTTTACTTCAATTTAAAATTTCAATTTGTAAGCAGAGGCTGGACAAGGTGAAAGAAATTGCGTTAGAGTAATCAACTGCGGAATTAGACAAGCAAGAGGATTTTCGGTTGAAACGTTTACACACAAAGATGTTTGCTTGGCGTTTGAAATTGTACAGTCAAAGAATGTACCCAATGAGAAATTCTATGTAAAAACTATATAAGGGTCCTCTTAGCTACCAGTTCCTTTAGTTTCTATTCTTATGCGAATACCAACCACAAAAGTGGAGAATGAAGGCTTTGCAAATGAGTCCTTTCTTTGTAAAGGGTGTTTTTTTATAGAGGTATAGAACTTTAAGTTGCAATAAAACAACGATGGAGTATTCGATTGACATGAATTTTATTTATCCGAAAGATAATCTTGTGGCATTACATTTTAAATATGATTTCTGGCATATGACAGCCACAGCTGGCGCGGATGTAGTCCAATCTGGACTTCCAATTTTCGATTACTTTTTCCAACATTTGTGGCCGTATATCGGCAATAACACGGCGAATGTTGTCTTCCAAATGGTCAAGCGTTTGTGGTTTATCCGCCTAGACCAATGACTTTACATAGCCCCACAGAAAGTAGTCTAGCGGTGTTAAGATCTTGGAGGCCAATTCACAGGTCCAAAACGTGAAATTAGACGTGTCTTTCAATAAATCTATTGTGGCACGAGCTGTGTGACATGTTGCGCCGTCTTGTTGAAACCACATCTCCTGGACATCATGGTTATTCAATTCAGGAATGAAAAAGTTAGTAATCATGGCTCTATACCGATCACCATTGACTGTAACGTTCTGGCCACCATCGTTTTTGAAAAAGTACGGACCAATGATTCCACCAGCCCATAAAGCGCACCAAACAGTACAGTCAGTTTTTCTGGATGTAACGGTGTTTCAACATACACTTGAGGATTACCTTCACTCCAAATGCGGCAGTTTTGTTTGTTGACGTAGCCATTCAACCAGAAGTGCGCTTCATCGCTAATGGACGTAGTGCGCGATACGTTTTCCGCACAGAACCATTATTTTCGAAATAAAATTGCACTATTTGCAAGCGTTGTTCAGGCGTGAGTCTATTCATGATGAATTGCCAAACCAAACTGAGAATAAATCACTTGACAGCTGTTAAATCGGTCGCCATCTTGAAAAGTAATGCCAACTTAAAGTTCTATACCTCTATAAAAAACACCCTTTACTTTAAATAGTTCAGCCTGGTTTTTCTTTCTTATAAAAATTGTGGGCAAAAGGATGTCTGTACTCACTATCCAGCGTGTAACAGGTTCAACACCCAGCCAAAGTAAGAAATACTTAAATTCCAACTGGGTGTCTAAAGCGCTGGAATACATCAAGAGATTTCCTTACGAATGTAGTAGGTTTGTATGTGCGACTTCATAAAACAGGTACACACACACTTCCAGATACAAGGTACATAACTGCCACTTAAGGTTAACCTGCTTCTACAAGCTCAGAATATGTGAGCAGACAACAAAGACAACAGCATGTGAACATGTGAATGGACATTGTGAATCGTATACACACATACATCTGTATGCATTTATATTATAAGCAAAAACCATGAGAAAACTGTCAGAGAAGTAACATATAATATATAATGGCAATCAAGCAATCAAGCATATGGAATGTAAAGTAAACCTAACGAAGTTTATTTAAATCGGCATTGATACCATCAATTGGATGAAAATAGAAATTGGCCAACTTGGCAATTCAAGAATAAAAATGAAACGAAATGTTTGTGCGGAATTTTAAAATAACAAAGAGCCCAACTCTTTCACAAAAGAATAACAAAAAAGAAACCTTGGTATCGAGCGAAATTTTCCAGAACTGTGGCTACTGGAAAAGAGGACAAAATCTCTCTAAATTGATATGGAAAATGTATTATATTTTAAGATGTTCAAGAAAAAATAATTTGTATAAAGAACATTTGTTGATTTATATTATTTCGTCCGTTCATTCAAATCCCTGCAGATCAACTGAGTCAAAAAACCCATTGAAAGCAGTAAAAAAAATTACATCCAAATATCGTACTTTACAGCTGAAATATTTTTCATAGAAGCATGTGCGAATTGATGAGATGGAGGCAATTCTTATTCTCACTACAAAAATAAACGGTTCCCAATTTTTCACAAACATTTTACAAATAAAAAATAAAAAAATAAAAATAAGTGCTATCTTTGTTCATGTCGAAGACTTTATACTTTTCATAAATATATCGAATTTGTTGTACATATGCTTCTTCTTCTTTTTCCTCTTCTTTGAAGTAGGCACCGCTTACGCGATTATAGCCTCATCAACAATAGGGCGCTACTCGTTTCTTCTCTTTGCTGCTTGGCGCCAGTTGGAAATACCAAGTGATACAAGGTCGCTCTCCACCTGATCCTTTCAACGAAGTGGAGGTCTTCACCTTCCTCTGCTTCCGGCAGCGGATACTTCATCCAATACTTTCAAATCGGGAGCGCCTTCATCTATTCGAACGACATGATCTAGCCAGCGTAGCCGCTGTCTCTTGATTCGCTAAACTATGTCAATGTTATCGTATAGCTCGTACATCATTCTATCGTCTGCGTCATTCGCCGTTGCCAACGCGCAAAGGACCATAAATCTTCCGCAAAACTTTTCTCTCGAAAACTCCTAAAGCCGACTCATCGGCTGTCAACATCGTCCAGGCTTCTGCACCATATGTCAGGACGGGAATGATGAGCGACTTGTAGAATTTGGTTTTGGTTCGTCGAGAGAGGACTTTACTTTTCAATTGCCTACTCAGTCCAAAGTAGCACCTGTTGGCAAGAGTGATTCTGCGTTGGATTCCAAGGCTGACATTGTTGGTGTACGTCTACCAAGTCGTATTGAAATATCGCAAAAACTATGGGTCTAGCTTGCATTCACGCAGGCGGATAGACGGACATGGCTAAACTCAACCCATCATTCTGATACAATCGATATAAATCTCTGCTCCTCCCGATTGTATTTTTGGCATGGAACAAAAGCTACCGATAAAAATCACTACATCAATCAGAGTCAGGCTAGAATAAATTTAGAATAAATTGTAGACTCCTGCATTAGTTGGAAGAAAATCACGACGCACACCACAAATGGGAGAAGGAGCTCGGCCAAGGGTTATAAGGCGAGAATTGTAGATACATATATTGTCGCGAAGTGAAGTGGTGATTTCGACGAGCCTTTGCTTAGTTTATTAGCTCTCAATTATTATTTAAGTACAATACGAATTGAATTATTTCATACACCGTTTTTCCTATCATTTTACGACAAGATAAGCTGCAACTCTTGCTTTTTTCATACATCCATAGATCTTAAATGGAATGATTTAAGATAAAAAATATAAATGAATAAATCGTCATGAAAAGCAGGTCAACCAGCAAAATAGGCAATACAAAAAACAAAACAAAAAAAAAAAAAAAGAAACAGAAGAGGAATAATCCTTGATACTGAGGGTCATAAAACATAATGTACACGTGCAATAAAAACAACAACAAACGTGATGTTGAAATGTAACAACAATGAAAGAGAAAAGAACGCACAAAATATAAATAAATTGTAAAAATAATAGAAGAGAGTTCCGTTGACAAATTGCGAGGCCGCTGCGGTCACATACATAGCATAATGCAAAACGAAACGAAATGTGTAGTGAGGACAGCTGGCGCATATTTTATTGCGCGTTTATAGGCGCACAAGCGTACGCACACAAAGACGCTAGTATGTATTGGTAACAACATAGAATAATTTAGTGAAAAGAAAATTGTAGTAAAACATTTAATATTGCAGTACTAATGTCGAAGCTCAAGAAATAAGTACATGAAAAAATTGAGCTTAATTATATGAAAGTCTGATAGGGTAAACCTTGTAAAAAAAATTGTTTTCAGTCGCGACAGTTTTGTACATGTCATCATACAAAAAATCTATATCATATATTTTTCACTTTTTTTACTGCGCTATTGTGTCCATTCCATCTTAAAGCATTATTCAGTTAAACTTAAGCCTTGTTTTACAAGTTGGGTATGCAATTCTGCATTAAATGCAGTAATTTTGTAAAAAAAATTAAATTTAAATTTAACAAAAGCAGTACACCCTAATGAAAATGCATTTTGCCTTCCTCTTCGCTTTTTTTTTTTGCTTATCCGCATTTCTATACAATTTATTTTGCAATAAAATTTTCATCAAGTTTATTTACAGGGATACTTACGTAGGTATATATGTATGCGTGCAAGACTGCCAGACGAGCGACAGCTGCCACACTGACCAACCACATTTTTAAGCTATACATGTGTACTCACACATTTAAACATACAAATTATTGCAATTGCGATAAGTTCTAAATTTAATATTTTATTTCTTTTCCCGCCCAATTGTATGTGATTATATACTTACATATATTAACTGTACTTTATGTTTATTTGCTGCAACAATAATCTCTTTCTGAACTTACTCTAAGACCATCTACAGTTTATATTCAAAGTTTAGCTATTCATTTAAATAAATCTACGACCACATATGTAGATACTTTCATATGTTACATTGGCTCCAAACTTCCAGATTTTATTATGTTGCAGACAAAATCCATGTTTGTCTTTTATTTACTCACATAGCTGCCATTGGTTTGGTGCAGTAAATTATTTGGACGGTAGAAATTAAAACGGAACTTTTCTTGCTTTTGATATCTTTAAAAGCTGTTAGTTTGTTTGTTTCCTAATTCATTGTTATTTTCGCAACAACTATCATATTTATATTTGAAGTTTCCAAATCGGAGCAGAACAAGGATAGTGACTCCCAACAAAGAGGAAACCGAAAGTAAATATAATTTTCTGCTATCGCTTACTACCTCGTTCATAAGGTTTGTAAAAAATATAACACGAGAACTTAGAACTTATATGAAATGATGCTATCAGCTTTGACTTTTCGTGAAAAATTGCTAAAAATTTCCACAACTTAAAACAGAAGGGATAGCCGTTGTGAATATAATTGTAGTAAAATAGTACCAGAAGCTGTTCAAATGTCAGCAGGTTGAATAGGTGAGGCTAAAAATTATTTCAGCGGATATAAAGCACCAATATAATACACATATGTATATATATATACTAAAAACTAAAAGGCGCACCTTTTTTCACAATACAAACCTCACTGCGTTCTATCTTTTCTTTGAATTCAAATAAAAAATCTATAAAAAGGATATTATCCGCCTACAATAAGGTTGAGAGAGTGATTTGGGCTCACTTTGAGGCGAGAGACAAAAAATGTATTTTTTTTGTGATGAATAGGAAGGAAATTCTGTATTCAAGAAAGATAAATATTAGTTAAGCCTTTTAAATCATTTTACTCACAAATAATTGATTCAATGGCTTGCCAATAAGGCTAAAAAAACATATACAGAAATAAGTGCTGGTGCAAGTGCATTTAGTATGGCATACCAACAATAATTTTCCGCGCATCTTCTATTGTACTTATTCTTGCTTTAATCCTAATTGGTGGTCACTGGCATACAAATAAATCCATTGTATTGCAAATTTGCGTTCACACTTTGTTCGCAAATGTATGGAATTGTGTATTGCATAAGTAAGTACGTATTAATATGTAGGTGCATATGTATGTATGCCTACATTTACATACTAGACATCATTATCGACATTTCCACACTGCGTTTCTGTGTCGTGTCAATGTACAGTCATGGATCTATGCTCTTTTAGCTTTTGGCTTTTATACTCCTTCCAAAGCTGCTATCCTCAGCTCACAGCACCCCCACTCTTCCCTATAACTTTGCTATTTAAATAGTTTGCTTTACTGGTTGGATGCAGGCTGCGGGCTGTCCTGCCTTGTCCTCATTGCGTTGGCATTCTGTGCTGATTTCTTTTTTACGTAATCCTTTTCTCGTTATTTTTTTTATTCTTGCTCTTATTATTGCTGTAGTTTTTCCCTATTTGTTAACACCGTAATTCACGACGCCGTGGCGTTTGTTGGTTGCATGACACACTTGGCAGCAGTTGCTTGGCTTACTTGGATGCTTGGCTTGCCTGGCTTGCCTGGCGGCTGCGGCTATTTTGTCATTCGTGCTACATAAACAATATTTTAATTTGCCCCTGCCCTTTTCATTTCCGTTCACATGTATACACACACGCGCACACACACAAACGTCTTTATGTTTTCACTTCGCTTTCTTTCTACTTTGCGAGTTTATCGCTTTTAACGCATTTTTAGTAGTTTTTTCCCCGCATTTTGTGGCTTTTTTGTTATTGTACTTGGTAATTTCTCATTTTGTATTTGCATTTGCATTTTCTGTTTTCCTTCTACAAACGCCGCCCATTATCCTTTCTTTCTTAATTTGTTCAGAACAGCAACGAATGAGGTCACGCGAGCTCAGCATTTGCAGATTATGCTTCTTCTTTTTTAATTAGTACGCAAATTTTTGGCAAAGACTGGCAATATACATACTTAGTTATTAGTTTTTATTTGCATTTGTTTGGAGGAAGTTCATATTTGTGTAGGAGTCGTAATTAGAGATGAGTTGTGGTTCACTAAACGAGCTCACTTCATTCTCCTTCACTCTCCTTCTTCCTCCCCATTCATCTTCTTGTCTGTTCCATATTCATTTAAGAATATTCCGGCAAAATTATAGGAACATTACAATGACTACCTATCTGCTCCACTCACCATAGTCGAAGGATTTTGGTTCCGTTTTGATATTCAGATTCAGCCAAATGTCTAGCTCGTTGTTAAAATTTAAATTGGTTCTCTGTAACTCTCAGTTCCTAATACGCCGAGAAATTCGGGTCAAGCATGGTCAAGCATTCTTCAGCTTTTTAGTTTTGGCCGCCTTCGTTAAGTACCGGTAACCAGATATGTGTAATAATGAAAACAGATATTAAACCAAAAAAAAAACATTGAAGGTTCATTCGCAATAGTCGCTTGAATAGTCGAGTGAAAGTCGAGAGTATGAACTGTCGATCGCAATATCATATTTACTGATATCGATCTCTCGATCCTATTCATCTATTTAGGTATTTTTTATTTATTTCTAAAAGAGCAAAAAGGTTTTCAATAGATATTTGGTTCTTAGGAATTTAAACAGCCTTCGAGATGCAAAAACACTTCGTAATATATCAAAAAAATTTAAAACAAAACTTTACAAAAAAATAACATGTTTTTGTTGCAATCCACTTATAAATGAAAGTGAAATGCAATCTTAAAATGTTCTCTGGCAAATAACTTCCTTCTAAGCCAAAGCTGCTTTTGTGGAATACAATGAAGACTTAAGCACTACCTCAAACACACCTTCACCAACCCAAATAAACACTGCAAGTGCGCATAAAAATAAAAATAAAAACATACGCACAGAGACAAAAAGATTAAAACTATATTCAGAGACACAAATGCGAACGAAAAAAAAGCCAAAGGCGCGATTACAGGTAACACGATGAGGAGGGAAACCAGGTAACAAAGCAATAATCTCCGAAATCACTGCGAGAAGGCAGTGCAAGTAAACAAGAATGAAAGGTAGATGGACGTTGTAAAAGCATTAGCATGTCACACACACATGCATACACACAAGCGAAAGTGGTTAAGAGTATTTAGGCATAGTAAGGCAGTAAAACTATCCAGATTTCATAAGGGTTAAGGCTAAACATAAAGGTTAAGGACTTGCAATGGCCTCGACAACAAACAAAACAACTAAAACCACCCTCATTACAGACTCACTTAACATACATATACTTAGATATGGAGAAATACAAATACCAAGTGTTTGTGCATGTATGTATATGTATGTATTCATGCAACGCTTCAGGAGTCAAAAGTGTGTCGCACAGATAGTCCCAGAATTTCCTTTGTTGTCCGTTTATGCTCTCTTTCCTTTTTTGTTTACTGCTACTACAACTACTACACACATTTATACTTAGAACAACATCCGTGTAGCTTTTGTGTTATCGGCAGCTAGCCGCGAGTCACTCTGGTGGAAATTTGTACGCTACAATTCGCGGTTTGGAAGAGGAAGAGAAACTGTTGTTGCGTGAGCGGGTGCGGGCGATTAGGTTCTTTTGACTAATACATACAGATTGAATAGATGCGACACAATGAGCTCTGAATTAGTTAGCGGATTCTTTTTTCTATTATTTTATATTTATTTAAGCTTCATCAGTATTTAGCTTTTCCTTTTCTTTCGCTTAGATTTAATCAAAATGTGGATATGAAATTCAGAATTCTTGTATTTTTTAATAAAGATCGAATCTGTTTAAAAAACGCATTTCCAATAATAATCATTGCGTTTCTGGAAATATATATATATATATATATACTTGTCTATGTATATTTTGATAAGATTTTCCTTAATATGAATAAAATTCTGGACAGATTTGTTTTTCAAACATACTTTCCTTAGCCCATATGCTAATAAATTCGGATAAAGATGAATTGCAGCTAAAAAAACGCGATATATTTTTTTAAATAATTCGATAACATCATTATTTTAAAACCATTCACTTTTTCGAGCTATCAGAAATTCTCACCCATGAAATGGCTACAAAACTATGCAGCTGTGCTATAAATTAAGAATTTGGAAAATACAGTATTCAGATAAAGCTTGAGCCAAGTCTAGAAACAAAAAGATAATAAATAATAATTGATGCTACTCGAGATATTCTCCGGGAGAGAAAGACATAGCACAAGATTTATTGAATAATAGGCATAAAGAAATGCTTGATAACAGCGAAGGAAACACCTTTGGATTTACGGTAGCAATTTCTCATCCTGCCTTACCAAAAAGCATACTTTTTAAACTTTACAAAACAATTGAAATACAATGTTGTGCAACATGTTGCTCAGCAACATACTAAATTTCTACTCACAAACTTTCGTACAACGCTGTAAAAATCTTGCTACCAAAAGCGCAGGTCCATTTAAGCGCTCATTTTAACATTCTCCCAGTTTCATTTTCTCTCACATATTACCATATTACTCTCAGCGACTGATAAGAAAGCATTGTAAAGTCACGTGCAATCGAAAACCAGTTACAGAAATGCCAATAAACCATGGCAACGCAGAACCCTTTAAGTATGTACATCTTTGTATGTATGGCTGTGTGTATGTAAACAACAATAACAACAATGAGAGCAAAAACAATTGCAACATAAAGACAATTGATGAAGGAGGTGGTAATAACGGCAAGCGGGAGAGTGTTTCTAACAACAAAAATATTTACAGACAGACACTTGAATGTGTTTTCTTTGTATCTACATACATATGATGTTGATATAGATACTCGTACATTTGTGAATGACTGGCGAGAAAGCTGAGACTGAGAAAGCGTAAAAGCACAAGGTTGCTACTGATTGTCACAACACGAGTATCTCAATAGAGTCTTTTACTCAGCTAAGCATCCTAAGAGGGATGCATCCTTCGCGCCGTTTGACGAGGCTAAAACGTTCGAATAAACACTATTGGAACTATTGTTGTCGTGTGGTTGTAGGCGCTTTTTGTATTTCGAAATATTGTTGTCGGCTAAATTAAGGTTTGCAACATTTTTGTGTCCAATCTACTCTCCAACCATTGAGGACTTATAGTGGATAGGCGTTTACAAAAAATAGCTCTTAGCAAAAAATATGAGAGAGGATGCTGTGTCCATTGAATATTGGTCGGAAGGGGCAGGGAAGTACCCGGAGGGTAGGACGCTGTAAAGCAATTGAGGAGTATCGCGCGCGCTAAAGAAAAGGCCGTGGCAAAGCTTTTCTCCTGGCAAGCGTGTGTTAGGGGTGGTGTTACTGTGCTAGTATTGCTGTACTTACTACGGTCATTGTTGCTGTAAGGTTTTTCATAACACATAATACGTGCATACATTCATACGTACTCGTACGTAGCAGAAGGATGCAAGTTAGCGTTTAAATCGCGGCAACCTTTTATCGCTGAACAGCATAGATATGCATAGCATGTGACAGTTGTAGTTTGACTTCGCACGGGAGCTGTCAGTGGATCTCGAAATAACGGGCAAGCAAACATTTGGTCTACATAAAGTAAGCGGGCTCCCCGCGGAAAACGCACAAAAAGTGGAAATAGAAAATTAAAAACGAAAGCAAAAAAAAAAATTTATTTAAATTTTTACAAAATAAATAACCGAATTTCAAAAGTCAAACTGAATTTTTTGCCTCCAAAATGAGCAACAAAGCTTGGAAAAACAACTGAAAATTTAAATTATATCAAAACTGATATTAAAATTATTACTCGTGTGTTAGTGTTTTATAACAGTTATTATTTTAATGATCGAAAAAATGTTAACGGCGAAAAGATATATAATATTGGAAAATTGAAGATAAAAATAGTGGCTTAACGAAATTTTGCGAAAAGCAAGGATAATATTAATGAAAAAAAAAAGTTTAATTAGAAATTAGTATACGTTCTTCTTAAATGTAAAAATATACAAAATGAAATGTAAGTACGTTAATATTCAGCAAAATTACTTTAATAACTGAAAAATCTTAAAAATTGAAAACTAAATAAATAAATTTAATAGATAATGAAGAAATAAATATTTCAAAATGTATACTTTACAAAATTTATTACTTTGAATTTAAATTTTTATTTTTATTTTCATTTGTATTAAAAAATCACGCGTGAAAGGCGTGGCAATTGAACAGTTTCTATGCACACATATACTCATACATGTGTTCTATAAACACATTTTTTTCACGTGCGTTTATAGCGTTGTCCAAGGTCATTACAGTTAAATAGGCTGGAACAAATTTGACTTTGATACTTAGTGAATAGTGCACTATAAAAGGTATGCAGATGGTTGGTTGGAGATACAAATTTAAATATTATTTGTGTTAAAAAGAAGTAAAATTTTAAATGCAACAACAGGAAAGAAGATTTAAAAATTACTGTTCAGTTGAATAATTGTATATATGTATGTATGTAAATATCTATAAATTCCAACTGGAGTGTCATTCATTAAATAGCATAATTCATTGAGCCCTCTTTAGTGGGCTATTACATAATATTATATTATTGCACATATATATATATATATATAATAGTTTTCCTTTTATTCAATTATTCAATTTCGTTATGTAATGTTTACATAATAATAACATTTTTATATTATTATTATTATTATTAGTGTTATTACTAAAGTTTTATCTTTTTCATTTTATCATGAAAATTCAGCCGAAATATGTTAAAGACTTTTTTTCGCTTGTTTAATGCCTAAATATTAAACATCCCGATTGAACAAAAGAACCCAAAACCCATATATAATATATGCATTATTTAGTTGGTTTTCGGATGTGAGCTAGTAAAAATGTTTTTATTTTTATTTTTATTTTTATTTTTAGTTTTTAAATAAGATTAGTTTTAACGCATGGTAGACGCTTTGTGGTCGTGTGTATTTCACGCTTCAGGCACGCTCATGCTAATCAACATTGCGGTCATTAGGTGCCTAAAATAATGTTTATCCTTCCGGCAATGTGTAACTAATATACAGCAGTCATCGATGATAATTTGTCTTTCACCAAAAAGAGAGTAAAAATGTAAATATTTACGTGTGTGCCCATTGTTCAAACAAAGATTAGCGATATAGTGTTAGGGGTGCGTGTGTGAGAATAAAAAAAAACAATTTATGTGGGTAAATAACTAAAAGCTGCGGTTTTCGTGATTAGTGTGGGGCACACGATAAATTTCGGAATATTTTTACATACATACTTATGTGTATAGTATACTGATAAATGTGATTTTTACAGCACTAATTCTAAGTGGAATTTGTTTTTAGAATCAATAATAAATTATAAATTAAATATGTACATAACAATAACTGAAATCAATATCCGTGCTAAATCATGTAAAAAAATATACGCTCATGTTTGAAATTAATCAATTTTGAAAAAAAAAAAATAATAAAAAACTGCCAAATAAAATCTGTGAGGATCTTCACTTCAAATATGTTTTTTTTTTAAATACTTGCTTCTCACTCTCACTGAACTTAAATACTCAACCGGTGGACAAGCGTACTATTTACAGTAAACGGTAAGTCATCAAATAAAGGAGGCAGAAAAGGAAAGATTCTCACTTAATAGGCTAAAAAGGTTATCATATCCCGATAACATTCATACAAAACTTTTATACAGAAGTATAGAGGGATTTTAGTAAATTCTGTAAACAAATCCATTTATCTTAGAACCTCTAAACACTATTCAAGTAGTTATTTATTTGCCTTCGAAACTCTGCTATTCTTAATGCGGAGACTAACAATATGGTTTACCTTGTCATCTTCTCTAAGAATTCAAATTCTATAATATTCCCATCAGTTTCGTACAAAGCATTGTAATAACTCACCTCAACTAAGCAGATAATCATAACCAGAAAACTAATAAAGAAAAAATGTAAATCTCAAAAGAAATTTCTCAAAACTCTACCCATTCCATCCACCCTTTACGTAGAAATGTGTAAATAACAAAAAAGTTTTATCAAGGAATTTTCATATTACAAAATTAAACTTCAATGCTGCATGTTACTGTGCAAAAGAAAGCGAGATAAATGAATGGACAGAGTTTTTCGTTGTTCCATAATCTGCTTTGCTTGAAATACCTTGTAGAGCAATACTTATACAATAAAAGCAGAAATTAAATGTTAAATTAGTAAAATTTAAGGAGAGAACGAAAATATATTATATATATATATATATATATATATATATATATATATATATAAATAATTATTTATATTCCTGTAATAGCTTCTCATGGTGAATAATTAGACTAAAACTAGTTCAAAATGTGCTAATAAATAACTAAATATTGTGTAAAATGTGTAGGATATGTACAAAATCAAAACCATTTCAAAGTTTATGATAATAATGAAACCATTTCTAGCATGGCATTCCTTTGTCCTTAATAAAATATGTAAACTAAAATTCCGTCAATCTAATAACCACTAAAATGGTATCTCTTAACAACTACGAACTAAAAAAGCACACACTCACACCATTACATCTATTGCATAAAAAGGAAAATATATATAAATACCAAGTGATAAACTTTGCCCATTTGCTCCTTGAAACGCCAGCTGCCTGATGTCAACAATTTTCATTTTCTCTTACGCAAAAACGTACAAAAAATATTATTTTTGTAATAAGACTGCTCCGTATCAAATATTTGAGTGTTAAAAAAACAACTGATGAGAAAAACACCTCAAGAAAATAACGAAACTTGAGGAAATTAACTGAGATAAAAACAATGTTCGAAAGCAAATAAATAGTCGAGTAGAGAAATCGTAACCAGCAAATCAGTCTCAACAAAAGAGGAATGAATAGATATAAATATAATACGTTTATATGCCGGCAACTCCGCCCA
Organism: Neoceratitis asiatica; assembly: GCA_030068015.2. Lineage (NCBI taxonomy): Eukaryota > Metazoa > Arthropoda > Insecta > Diptera > Tephritidae > Neoceratitis > Neoceratitis asiatica. The sequence continues at coordinate 92,463,467 of CM061526.1, forward strand.
ATGGCTCAAACAACCATTTGACGACTTTTTTTTTTTGGTTTTTATAGTAACCTTGTATATGAGGCTGAATAAAATGCTGACGGAATTGGTTAGAGGGGCGTAGAAAGAGGATTGGACTGACTAACGCACTCTCACTTGAGATACAAAATTTTAGATAAGACTCAGTACGCAGGAAGCAAGAAGGAAATGAGCAGATGACAGCTAAAAAGTAATACAATGTTTTTTACCCAACGGTATGTATGTAAATGTAAATAAGTTTGTAATTCCGAAGGGAATGCGAGAAGATAATAAACCACAGTTATTTTGGAAACCGTTCTAAAGCTTTTGTTTAAAATGAAATTGAACTAAATTTGGAAATGAAAGAAGTTTTTGAGTTGGAAGGAAAAGTTTAAATTAAATAACAAAATCCCTTATTTGTGGTTTTCTAAATAATTTTGGCATTACGTAATATTAGTTAAAACTAATTAAATTATTTAAATATAAATATATTGAATCAGTGAAGTTTCACAAAATGAAAAATTCTTTGTTCTATTCAATTTCTCTGTGCCAAATTTCTGTATTGACATGAGGTTTTAAGCTGAAGGCAATGATTATAACATTTCTCCGAATTTCGAATTTCTCCTAATCATCTCCCTTTTTCAAATTCTAGCAATATTTTCAAGGTTTTTTTTTTAGTTTATCTGGGTCACATGGTAATAATAGATCAAAGGAAAGAGAGTATCTGTCAGATCACAGGGTTTTTCGTATAAACTGATATTTTAATATGTAGTAATGGGTTGGTATGTGTGCCGTTACTGTCAACAAATTGCAATGTGTCGACATTTAGGCTACATACAACATTTTCGTCCAGATAGATATTTAAGCAAAAACTTTTTCAATTGGTTGACCCTTTAGGAAATTGAAGAATAAAAATGGCTCATGGCATCTTTTTTGCAAATATTTTGAATAGGTTGTCGCGATAAAATATTAACTATTATAAATCGATCTTAATAAAATATAAAGAGATATCAGCGAGAGGATCTTTAGTCATGTGTATCAAATTAAAAAATATGCGACAATGTTTTTTTCAACTGGTAGTTGCTTCAGGACTTATTATAAGAATTAAAATGATTTAACGTCATAAAATTATAACGAAAGCTTCTGATGAGCGATATTTTCGGGTAGAGCCGCTTTGGAGAGCGAATGACAAATTACCTTCTACATTGCCTTTTCTTTCTGCCCTCAGCCTAATGTAATTTATCCAACTAGCAAATCGAGAACTAGCAAATCTTTAATTCATTTCATTCAATTAATTTTATTCCACTTATATAAGTACATACAGAAATAACAAACGAGACTTAAACGTTTTCATACATTTTCGGAATAGATTCTATGTGCATGCGCATGTATCTATTTTTACATAAAAAAGAGTTGCAAGTTGTAGTTTCCGTTATTTAAATACCACACTTATAAAAAATGTTTTATTGCACTGGCATGTGAATTCAAAAAGTACATCACAAATTAAATTTTATTCGCCCTTAAGCAAATATACACAACGAATTTTCCTCGGCTTTGGAGTGTTTACTGTTGTTGATTGTTTGCATGCAGAGCCAGCATTGGTGACGGCGGAGGCTAAGGTAATCCCCGCATGAACATAAATATATTTAGCATATATGCAGTTGAGTTGTATTTGTGGATGTGCTATTCTCAGATTTGTGTGTGCGTGCTTTCGAATTTTGTGAATTTGCTTCTGCAGCACGGGCAGTGTGGCGGAAGGGCAGATAAACGGAAAATTATGCCAACAGCAAGGACGCAAAAAATAGGTCCACCTGACTATATATATTTGCATGTATCTATATACGGACTCAGGTATATGTCAAATGTGTTTAATTATTTTCAAACAGTTTCAGCCGTCAAAATGATAACAGAAGTTGTTAGGCCTGTTTCAGCGACTGTCACTATTGTGAGCAATTCAAGTTTTTTAATTGTTTATTGCGGCCTGTAATTGTTTGTGGTTATAAATTAATGAGCTTTATTCGAAGGACCTATTTGCTACTACGAGTATTTTGAATTGAATATTTTGTTATACAACAAAGAAAAGTGGTAGAAGTGACATCTGGTTCGGAGATTACCACATGTCCTCATCAGACTTCTTACGGCAGGGATGGAACCAACGGACCCCGACTTCACAGGCGAGGCGAGTGCTCTACCACTGAAGCAACATTACGTTGCACGTAATCTGTCATTGTTATATACAATGCATTACCAACCAACAACTATTAAAAGCGCTAATATTTAGCCGCTATTTAAATTAATGTTGGGTTACTTAGTTTTTGAAATCCTGCATATTTTCAGGCATTAATTGCCTGAGAGATTTAAAAGCAGGTTTGATTGACTGATTAAAATTTTTATTTTATTTTGTATTTTTATCTTACGCCGATTTAGTTAGTTGTCGTAGTTTTATGGGTAAAAAATCTTTTGACATTGTTATATCCAAATTCTTTAAATTAAACTAAAAATAAATGCAACTGAAAACGTGTGTTATATATAAAAGACAGTACCGGATGGGTTCTGCTTCAGGCTTTGCCACTTCTAAAGGCTTATTAATTGAGTTATATGACTTTTTTGTCTTCACATTTTATAGCTTCTTTCATTCGAAACTCCAGTCAATTATATATTGACGTATATACGTATGCAAAACACACAAATAATTTACTGCTATCCAAAGTTAGGCATATTAGATTTAAAAAAAAAAATTATGTTATTGATGAAATAAAATTATAAATTTATTAATAGCTTTAAATCGAATTTCAGCATAATGCTTCATATTATAAATAATTACATGCATATATATATAATAAATAAATACATACACCCATTAATCATTACATTGATATACACAAGTATATCTCGCCATAAATGTGACAGCATATAAAGGACAAAAAGAAAAATAGTTTAGCACTTATTACAATATAGCATATATACGTATATACTCGTATATATGTAAATTCGTATGACATTGTTTCCGCCACTCCTCTACATTTAAGTTTTACTAGTGAACACATAATTAACTATACAATATATGTGCCTATATTTAGGTGTATGTAGTAATTTTTAAATAAAAATATATATTAATTTTTTTACACTTCCCAAAATTTTTTTCATTCATCTGTATTTTCATTTATTAATTACCAAAATCCTTCGTGGCATTTATCCTATTTGCCTTTCTTTCAAAAAATGTTGAATATTTTTTTACTTTTTGTTTGTTTATTCGTTATTACCAGTTGTCACAGCTTTCACTATGCAACGTGCAATTTGATATGTAAATATATATTTACAAACATGAAAATTTATATTTTATATATACGAGTACATATATACATAAACATTCCTTGACGTATACGAGTATATAAGCTTACTCTTATTAAGTAGACAATTGCAATTATAGTTACATTAAATGCAATTTACACTCAAAGTTATTCACTTGATTCAAGGTTTTGGGGCTCATTATTCATTTTGCAAAATGCTTGGGTTTATGCATAATTTAGATACTAATAAATAATTATCTTTCATTAGTACATAATATTTACCATGGTCAATAAGAAAGACCATTTTAGTGCTTTTTTATTTTAATTATAATATTTAATTGCTACTTATTTGAGTTTCATTGATCGATTCATTGATGGCCGAATAAATTTATCTTTAAATCTAATTTATGCACATAAGTTCTTCAAATTGCTTGGATAGAAACCATAAGGAGTATATATGTATATATGGATATGTATTTCATTTGAGAATCTATAATAAGTATTGCGTCGTGATTTTGTATCGAACATTTCATGTACAACTAGTTGAAGTTGAAGAAAAACTAATTTTTTTATGTAAAATGTCGAAAATTTCAAGGTTGATACAAACAGATACAAAGGCATTATAAATTTTGTAAAAGTTAAATTTGGAGAAAAGTGAAATTTTTTTATGTAGTGTATTTTATACTCAACTACATCACATTTTTAACTTTGATGCTAAAATTATATCTGCCGAACTAAGAATAATTCACTTTCCATGCAAAAGAAACGTAATTTTCATAAACTCTAATAAACTTTTCATAAATATATGTAATGTCATTGCATATTGACAATTCGTCACTTTTCTCCTCAATACATTTTCCCTTTTCCACAGTAATTTTTCACTGGTTTTTGCTATCTACTTCGCTTCACTACATTTAACTTGACTTTTTCATTCGTTGGTTCCCTGGCAGATAGCAGTCTTTACCCCGTATACCACTACATAGTTACATAATATCTGTCTCTATGGCCCAAGATGAGCAATAAAGCTCAAATAAATTATGACATTCCCTTTTTGCTAAATTGAAATTCAATGCGCGCCATTAACAGATTGTCTAATTTGTAGAAATATTATACTTTGCTATGCTCTGTTGCTATAATTTTTCGCTTCGCTTATTTTATAAATATGTAAAAGTGTGCGAGCTTCTGTTTAGCTAGGGAAGCAAAAATTTGTATGAGTTTATTAGCAAAAGATAAACAACCCTATAGGCACAGAGAAAATCGCGCAGATCAAAATTAAGATTGAACTGACTTGCATCGAGTTGTCAATTAGTCCCTGATTGAAAGTGGCTGACACTTAAACCCATTTTAGACTTCAATATATATATATATATATATATATATATATATATATATATATATACTATATTCAATTATCGAATGTGTGGGCTGAAGAGTTTTTCAAATCATTACAGTTAGTTGCAAGGCAGAAAATTATACATACTCGATCGCGTGTTTGCCAATGACATGTGTTCTAAATTTTTATGCTTCTTGACTGTAAAGTTAACTGAGAAAATTTAAAAAAGTTTTATCCTTTTGCTTCCTTGGAATATTTATTTTCATATTTGGTCTTTAAATATTCTCAAATTTGAATTCGAATGCATATTTTGAGAGTAATTCAAAACCTTTAAACACCATAAAAATTACGCCGTTATATGAATTAACCAGGAACAACTGAAAAATAAATTGGTTCGCAAATACTTAAGTGTGATTATATGAGTAAATTCTGATTACAAACAAAAAATGGAAGGAAATCTACCTTTTTAGGTTTGTACATCACCAGCAGAAAAGCCACCAGAGCATTTCTACGCATTTGCGGTATAAAACGCATACATACATATATGTTATTTACCTGTAATGCTATCGCTTCGTCACATGACTGAAAATTGCAGCGTCATTATTCCCCTTGCATTGCTGACTAAGTAAAATCCTATCAGATCTGTTTATGACCCAGATTTACTTGGCACATAAATACACTTACTCATTTCTCAATTTTAAATTACCTTAACAAATTGTTGTTGTATATATGAAATTTAAGTTTTGAGGAGAATTTTTTCAAAAATCACTTCTACCAGGCAAACAGAAACATAAACAGAATAAATGGTAGAAAATTCAGAGAACAAAACCGAGCAATAAACGTACAATGTGCAGATGAAAAAAATATAAGACGGTAAAAAATATTCAACGAGAATACAGACGTATATATCAATGTACAAATATGTAAATAAACATATATGATGTGTAAGGATGTGTTAACAAACGAACATGAGCTGATATGCTGTTGTAAAAATACCTGCAGAGGAAATTTTACAAAATTTATTTTCCCACTAAATGGCATACACTCATTTATATATGTGTACAATTCATATATACATATGTATATGAAATTTGAAGACAGTAAGAATCGCTTTGGTTGTATTTCAACTTAACAAAAGTTACGTATACGCACTGTACGACGTTGAGGAAGTGATTGCGTGAGCTCATAGGCTATAGGAAAATATACTTTTATTTTTTAGAGTTTCTAATCAATATTTTTTCTATAAAATTTAAGAGATTTTTTTATATAAATTTTTGTTTGCTAAACTTAAATTAATGTAGCATATTTCTAGTGTAGTTTTCTATAAAAATTTATTAGTTTTATATAAAAAATTAAAATATATGGTATTGATGAACATCTTTCTCGTTTTAACATTTAATTAAAAACAAAAAAATTTCAAAATTTGTCGATATGCACATACAATTAGAAAATTAGTTTGCCTTATATTTTTTGTGCATAAAATTCAGTTTGCTTTTGGTAAATATTGAACACCCTAACTTTCAGACTAAAAATATAATTCTCACTTCATACATAAATACACCATATATCTGAGCATAAAAGTTGTGTTAAATCATGTCGGCACGCATATTTCTGTGCTTTACATGCATGTGGGGAGTTTTGTAACAACCTATGTATACTGTATGTATACTTCAGAATACAGAATGCAAGAAACTTTCGACTAAAAGGATTTTGTTCCTCTTTCTCTTCTTCGTAATTTTTATATTTGTTGCTATATTTTTCGAAATATCTGTAATATATATATAGACTTTCAACTACTGCAAAATTCTGGGCGCCTGAATGAAAAATTTTTATGAAAAAATTCCAAACCATATGAGGATACATACAGCAACGCACAAAAGTATTTCTTACCAAACAAAATCTATAGAGACTGAGGCATGAAAAGAAGATTTGAAAGTGGAGGAGAGGGTGCGGAAAATGTTGCATTATGTATGGCTGCTTGAATGAAATAAGAATGTGAATACACATGTTATAGTGTACGTTAGAATGGCAGAAGGTGGCTTGGACAACAAATCTATAATAAATTTTTCTGCTCTAAAAAGCAATCGCAATTCAATACTATTACCTGGCACTTTTACGCCAAGCACATTCATGCTGATATAAATTCACATTTGGACATATATGGTTAACGAAATCTCAATCTGGCATACACATCGAACCAGAAACTAACCACCAGCATAGCTTACTGTGGTTTAAGGGGGGAGTATGTGTGCACCACACAACTAGTAATTTCTTATAAGAAATTGCATATATGCAGGTATATGTGTGAAGGGCATTTGCTGCCTTTAAGCTTTTAATGTCTAATCTGATATGCCCGTCGGTGCGTAGCATGCAAATGGATACTTTTATTGTTGTTGTAATTTTCAAACAATCATATTCTGGCTCTGATATTTCAATACATCGACGAGTCACATGAAGAGGTGAAAATTAAGAATTTTAATACCTTTGCGAATACGTATTCGAATTTGATTTTTACTTTACAAGAAAATCCGTATTATACTTTTTTGAATAGCTTAAACATAATGCTCAAATCAAAAGTGGATATAGGGCGACTACTCAATTTTCCTCAAATGGCTGCACTGCACTAGGAAAAAAACATTAATATTTTATTATTATTAATTCATAAACTTAAAAATTAAAAAGCTTGAGAACAATGAATGACTTCTTCCATTAAACTCCATTAAACCTTCTACCGGTTACATACTGATGCTAGTCGAAATTCTTTTAGTCGGTCGTCATAAATTAAAATGATATTATTTTCCTTTTCGTTTTTATTTTCCTCATGCTACAAATATAACTTAATTATCGCTACTTTAGAGCTTTTCGCTAACAAATAAAAATCTTTCGAAGTCACTCCACTCGTTGAAAAGTATTCAAGTATTCACAACAAAACCAAACACGCTTTAGAAATGTTTTAACGAAAAAAGAAAGAATTTAGCACGCCCAGAACAATATATAACTTTAGCAAAGAATGTAAAATTATACGCAACACATACATACACTTATATATATACCTAAAAAATTAACTAAAGTAAAACAGAAAACAGGCGAACAAACTCGAAACTGTGTTCACTGGCTCGTAATACAAAGATTCATCAGTAATTTGCCGCCTGCAGCTGCTAACTTAATTTTGCCGATGCTCTGCAGTGTGCGAAAAGTCTAAAAAAAACGAAAATGAAATCAAATTAAAGGCAAGAGGTGGCAGACGAGATATGAGTGTCAGCAGGATTTTGGTGGAAAGTGCTTGTAATTGGAAATGATGGCGGCTAAAAGGTTTGGCAGGAGTGTGTAACCTGCTCTCTGGGTCGCCAAAGAATGGAGGCTGGTTAATATAATAGCAATTCTGTTGCGAAAAAGGTGTGGTAAAAGTGTGCAAATGTAGAAGAGAATTTTGCCAAGAGTTTGTTGAAAAATCTTTATCAATGTGATTTTTTTTTGTCGAGCGTAGCCTTTAAAAGTTTTGAATATATAAGGCATACACGATGTTTTAGAACAGTTGATAAATGCACTCAACCGAAGGATCAGAAATTATTTGCCATATCAATCTACTTTCGCTTACAAACCCATTTAAAAAGTTATAAGAAAAACAAAACAGTTTAATGAAAACCTCTTACCTGCTCTTATAGTAATATATCAATTCTCGCATTTTATCTAAATAGAAATATATATTTTTGTCTTTTTCTATATTCTCGGGAATTTTAGTCTAAATTGTAATTAATTTGCGAAATTACTCTCGGAATGACTTCCTTCTAGTCCACCGTATTCTGGTAAGGTCACTCCTGTTGTTGGCCAACTTCATCTTATGCATTAGAAACACTGATTAATTATTTATTCATAGCCACATAACATTGTAGCAGATGCTGGTGAATAGAACTGAAACGTGTGTTAACTATATTGGATTATTGTCATACAAAATATAGTCATTACTTGTATGTAGTTGTATCAATGCACTCCGTAATGTCCGCCCTATGCATAAATACAATATCCTACTGGCAGTAACTAATAGTTATACAAGTGTTAAGGCTATTGGCATGACCCATTTCAATAAAAGGTTGGCACTGTAATGCGTTTATATATATATATGTAAATATGCATGCAGTGTATCGAGGAGAACCTCCTTATATAACAACAAAGGCGTGTCGATGCTTGTAATGAAGTAAGTTGTAGTTGAAGCTGTAAATAACCCAGTTATTTTGAGAATTATTAAGACATTAAATCTTTATACCAAATTTAATAAAATTTTGTTTGTGCAGCGTCTCGCAAGTTGAAACCAAAATCAACAATTCCACTCAGTCATAAGCCCAAGTTCAAACTCATACTCATATTTACACTCAATCTCAACTTCAATTGCAATATCCGACCCAAACTCAAGCACAAATTTACTCTCTGACAAGTCTTTTATTCGTATTATTGACAAATATTTAAAAAAAAAAAATGTAATATGATAAGTTCTGGAATGCATTTTGCCAAATTTTTTTTTTAGTTTTTATTCCCTTTTTGAGCCTTATTTATTCATTATATTGGTGAATGACTGTGGGACAAATGTCAACTCAAATACCTGCCTGAATGCTCTTAATATTGAAAAAGGTTGCAGTTGAGCTAGGCCCAGCGACCCATTCGCATAATAACCCATTCGCTGATAAGTTCATCGGCAGTTATTGCAATCTAATACACGCATGGAACAGAGCTGTGCTGGTGCATAGATGTTCGATTTATACGTATAACCTACTCTTTTCACCACAATCTGGCATTTATTTAGGTTATTTTGATAAATGTGTGTACGCTTATGTTCGTGTGGGTTTGTCCGAAGCACATAACATACATTAATAGTTGTAAATAATTATTGTTCTTTTGACAACCGTTAATGCATTAGGCAATAAATATATTGTATGGTTTTGAAAAAAGATAAGCTGTAATGTAAATTATTTGTGTGTGTGTAACGTCAAATTTTGAAAGAATTTTTTTTTATTTCAATACTTTGACTCGAATTAATATTTCAATATGGTCTATTCAAACAGGCTTTTCAGTGCCTTCCCCATTATTTACGTTTATCGAAATAAATTAAATTTTTAATTTCATCTCCCTCCTACGTGCCCATTTGTACCAATTTACCTACTACATGCAACGGAATGTTGTAATCGTTGACAGCTGTCCTTTTCAGCACGTGATGTGGTGGGTGAGCGGGGGTGTAATTGATATTTGCTTTTCGTATGAAATTGAAAATCGTGCCACACAATGAGTAGCGGCGATGCGGTTGCATAATTATGCGGCATAAATTACGTGTGGCTGTATTTAGGATTTTGTGGAAATGTGTTTACAATACAAATGTTTTTGTAGATATTGTATGTTCTAATGCGGTATTAAATTGTAAACATAAGTGTAGGATGTTAAGTAAGGTCACACACATAATCAAAAAGTGAAAGGTCTTCCAATTTTATTTACTATTCCGCAACTTAAACTTGTAGAAAAAATACTCATACTTAAAAATTCGCTAAATTCGTGTAAATTTAAGTCGTTTTTCCAATAAAGTACAAATCTACTATAAAAAGCTCGTTGGCTTAAGCCAAGTGTAAGAAACTCAAGTGAGCATGTTCTTGAGTAGTAGAGAACATGCATGTCTGTTTAAAAGTGAAAAATAATAAACAATTCGAAAGCATCAACAACAGCAACAAAAACCACATTTTAAAACATGCTAAAAGGTCTCCTTCAACTCAAAGCGCTTAATATGTATGTGAGCGTGTTTGCTAACCGAAAGTGTTTACCATCCGCCAATCAATAGCACAAAGGCATCCAGGAGTTTATGTATATATATTGTCACACAGTTATGGTTTAACGTCTTTTAGAATTCTTCCAAAAGCGAAAAAAAATCAGTCACACCTGCAAAAATCACACTTAAGCTTACAGGCATACATACAGCCTTACATATCATTGATTGCAAAAAAAAAAAAATTGCCATAAATAGCCTTCTGTAAGGGCTATAGCTCTTTTAAAAAATATCGCTGATGGTTTTATTTTCCCTCAGAATAACCGAAGTAAATATGTAAACCCTGAAATTTTAAATTTGAAGTCTTCCGCATTATGAATACTAATATGTGCTGTACTTTAAAATTAGAAGAAAAAAATACAATACCTTCTTTAGCGGATGGTAATATTTTGTAGCTGAAAATTATTATGAAATAATCTATGTTAAATTGGCATATTTTTGCCACCGAATGGACGGAAATCAAGTTCGGAAATAGGAATATGAATGGCTCTAACAAGAGCCGTCCAATTAAAACTGTAACTAAATAATTTTATTTAATCTTTTTTTTTTTTAGAAAAAAATATGTATAACATCTTGTAGATTAACAAAACATTACATTGAAATCAGAGTGAGCAAGTTGCGTATGAGTATGAGCAGAGTGAGTATGTGAAACGTATGTATCAAAATCATAGCAAAGAATTTCATTCACAAACCCCATGCATATGCATATACATTTAAATACAGCCAAATGTGAATGTACAACTTTTAATACTGACATATATTTTTGTAAAATTATATATCTCTTGATATATATCTTTTGTCTCTTTACAATTACACAGCCGAAATGTTCTCATTTATTCCAACAGCGAGAGAAAACAAACTGTCGCTTTTATTTAAAGCATAAAAACCTTGACTATTTTTAACCTTGAGAAGAGATTCAGTTATAATTTTAATGCATTTAATTAAATTTTTTAGCTGACAAAAAAAATTATATAAATGTACATCAGAAAATTTTTCGTATATTTACTCGAAGCAAGCCCTTCAGGCGGATCAACAGTGACAAACACATTTTGTCAATTAACTCATTAGTTTGTAAGTTTATACATGAATAATTTATTAAGCGGAAGCCATCCTCTTTCTACTATTTTCCCTATATACTATACTATAGAGTGTGATGTTTTTGTTATTATTGGAATTTGTACGCTTTAAACGAATGTAGAATGTAGACTATTTTCGCCATTAAATAAAATTATGTTTTCCATAAATTAAATATCATTAATATATGTATTTTTCTGACAAACAAATAAAATTTATTGCTCCTAAAATTATCAAGAATATTAAAATTGGAAATTTAATCATTAAAGTGCTTAAAACTAAATAAATGTGCTGTAGAATATGGTAATATTGATTAAAGGATGTAAGCAAGTATATCTTTAAAACCTCTTGATACTAATTCAAATATTCTTGCAATGATAAAACTAATGTCAATTACCAATGTACTTCACACACACATTTTTTGACGCATTCAATAATACCGACTTTTGAAATCAAAACAGTACATAATTCAGATAATTTTAAAAAATCCAGACAAGACATAATCCCGACATAGCACTGACATATCGAAATCCCATCCAAGCAAAATACAGACAAACACAGATGTGGAAGATTATTTTGGAAAATTAAAAAGTTTTTGAAAAATTTACTTGCACTAGGATTTTCACTGATTTTAATCAATTTCAAATCGTCCTTAAAAGTGTTTATTTTTTCCCTATTTGCCTCAGAATCCATGTCTTTTAGTTTGTCAATCATTTTGTGATATCACTGGGTTTTTTTTAGTTCCCAATTACATTATTGTGAGATCTTTATTTTCCAAAATCACAACATCGATTGATATAATTCGAGAAATTCTCCCCAAAATATTTTTTACGACATTTTTAGTTCATTTTATACTTTATCTGGAAATTTTTTCCGATTTTTTTTTATGGTTTGTGTTGTGGCTGGATTGTGACGTGTACGGATCATATTTTGTCGGTATTTGGTCATATCTGGATTAAGTTTTTCGGAATTTTGTTTTTCGGGATTTTTATTGTCGGGATTGTATCATATTGGTTTCTGAAATTGCATATATATTTTTTTTACCACGTAACTTTAGCAATGTAACTTGCTTGTACATCCATTCAAATAAATTTATCGAAAAGCTTTCATATAGCAATGCAATTTTTTAACCGACATAAATATTTATTACACTTTCAATTCTGAAAATAAATGAATAAGTGCGTTCTTTATATGTGTACTTGTATGACCTATTTTTGCTTGTATGTAATCTCCCTCGTTTCCAATATTTTTTATTTCTTTCGCCTGGTGTATAATAATCATTCATAAACTCGTACATTTTCAAATAGACCTTCCTTGCTTCCCCCTGCATTTTTTCGTCTTTGGTAAATTAAAATTAAGCGTTAAAAATTAAATTACTTTATGTGTGCTTCACACACACTTATACAAATATATATAACAAGACTCTTAATGAAATTGTAGTTTTAAAGGTGAGGAATTCGAAGTATACATTCAATTTCATAAATAATATTTAACCTTAAAATAACTATTATGACAAAAAATTTATTCAAATAAAATTAAAAAAAAAAAACGCAATATAAAATATTTAAATCTAATACCATGCAAAATGAAAGAAGCATGACTAATGGGGTTTCCCAACAGTTTGGTAATTCTTGTTCCTTATTTTAAAAAGTAATTTATAAACAATATGTAATTCCCAAATAAAATTTTCTTTTAACGCTTCATCAACGTTATATCTATATGTATTTCATATTGCAATTATCCTTAAAAATAATTTAAGTAATAAATTTAGTTTACTACAATTTGTTTACAAAGAATGTTAAAAAAACATCATTTCCTTTCTTGCAGGTCTGAAGTGTGTCGTTGAACGAAGACTATGTGAAATTGTTTTGGCTTTTTGGCAACGAGATCGTAAATAACTTAATGAATATTTCGCAAAATATCCACAAGAAGTAAATTGGTGTAATAAATTAAAATTTGCGAAGGGCGCCAAAAGAACCGCCAAACATGGCATGACAAACAAAAGACTTTTACAAATTTTAGCAAAAATCTGGCCGGAATAAAAACCGGTGAATATGTATGTAAGGCTTACATATAAGTAACATAAAGCAAAAAATACAAATAACCAACAACCAATCCCCAAATAATAATAAAATAAAATAAAAAGAATTCAGCTATTCAAATCTCACAGTCAACGCACTACGTAAATAGGAATACTCTTCGCAAGTGCCAGACTACGCTCACAGATATTTTTCATACATACTTGACAAAAATAATATTTTTTTGTTTATACACCACAGTGCGAGTAAAAACAAACATTCGACGAGCAATAAAATTATATGAGGTGTACGAAAAAATACTTGGTTGTAAAATAAGGACAATAAAACAACTAAAAAATAAGGGATTATTGTAGAATAATAGAAAATAAAAATACCTATAGTGTCAGCTTCATATAAATCAAATGCATTTTAATAAGTGAATCTGTGAAAAAGTATCTACAAACTAATACTACCAACAGCAAGGAAATAAGCTGAGCATAAATTTTGAATAAAAAGGTAAGTGGAATTACTACTTTAGCATTTCTACTTAGTTCATTTAATTCGCCATTTAACTAACCTAGTTCAATGCATATTTAAGTATTCACAACAACCTTCAATTTCGCTACTTAAACAAAAGTTACTTGAAATATCAATAAAGTATAAAATTAATAATACCAGGCCAACAAGGCAATAAAAACATATAGCATACTTATGGGCGAACTTACACAAATCCACAAACATATCTATGCACACACATATTATAACGGGCTCCTCACATGCTTATGTGCTGCAAATTCCATACTTGACACAGCACAGCATTGTGGTGTTATTAGATTGCAGTCGTGAGGCTGGCGAAGGAATAATGTCAGTCGAATTTTCAAAGTGTCAGTACTGATACTTATATATATATATAAATATATATAAAAGGCGCTTTATAACCGCTGAAACGATTTTCGGTCTATCGTCTCCTTCAATTTTTGGTGTGACTCTTAATGATTTCCCAACAAACTGAGGGACATACGTTTTATACTACCTCTCCGAAGGGCTGATGGATTTTTACGAGGAGCTTTTATTTCATGTCAGAAATGCCAAACTATCTAAAAAACTAAGAACCACTTTTTCTTCCGGAAGTGGGCGTGGACCCGATCTATCCTAAAGTATCTTGCGCATTGTTCAATTTACTTTAAATTGGGAACTGATATCGATCTATCCGAAAAGAATTCTTGTTTATAATTCAATTTACTTACTTTTTGGTACACAGGCAGCTTTTAACCTAAGTTAAGGATAGAACCAGCTTTAGGACTAATATATGTTCAAATGCTCCTGCAATAAGCAAAATCGAATGCCAAATATTGAAAGCACATAAATAAAAATGCGTAGATAAGTCGATAATATAATGCGAAGTTTAATATTTTGGATTAACTGCATCATTCCCTACAATGCCAAAATTAATATCTAAATTCATCCAGATCAGAAATAGCTGCGACAACGTGATTCTGGGTATTGCTAGTGTTAAGTAAAAGAAAAATGTAAATATGTTAAGGGCAATAAGAAAGTATCAAAAAGAGTTTTCTTTTCCTAATTGACAAAGAAAACTAATTCTTAACATTTTTGCAAAATATGTAAGCGACTAAATACTAAAAAAATATTACCGACGACTGAGGTAGATTCATGGAAGCGACAGAGTGGTCACTAAAGTATTTATTGTCATCAAAATGAAGCCATAAGTCAGATTTTTTAATTAACGATTGCACAAAAATTATATGAAAAGAAAAAATTGCGAGTATTTCGAACTCACTAAGTTAACATAAAACCATTTCAGGGAAAACTGTTATGCTTGATTCCGTACATATCCTCATAGAGCTTGGTATTTTTTTCGTCAAGAGGTGACTTTACTTTTCAATAGACTACTCGGTACAAAATACCACACCATGGTCAATGTGATTCTGCCTTGATTTGATGGGCTGCAAGATATTAGGTAGAGAAGGAGCTGGCTTCATGGGCGTGCTATAGATGGCTTTATTTTTACTAGCCTACTGAATCCAAATTAAAAATGTTTCTTTTTACAGCTCGAGTTCGATTGTCGGTACGACTATTTACTTCCTCCACCAGAACCACTGCTAATAGGATTTTTTACTTTGTTTAAGAAATATTTGTAGACTTTTAATCGAGCTGAGACACAGTGGCTCGTTTGAATAAGTTAACCACTCCCAGAATGGGGGTTAAATAATGTCTAAATGTTCCGAAAAATTTTGGCTTCAGTTTTTACTATCACGAAAAAGCCACCGATTACCATAATTTCCGAAGTATTAAGTGCTAAGTTTCGGTTGTAATGAGACCTCTCCCAGCTTCTGTTTGATTCATGCTGGAACTTTGTATTTCCTTGTGAATAGAACCAAAACTTTTTCATCAATGTTAGCTGTAAGACCCATTTAATTTCCTTAGTTGACTGATTCGCCAGAGATCACAGGATTGCCAAATACTAAGCATAGCTGCTCCTCGAATTAGCAATCTATTGGGCTCTCTAAAGAGCAGGTGATAACACTCTATCCTTGTGTGGTGTTGTTCCGTGCACCTCACGCGTTGTTATCTTGACTTAAGTGCGGCTGAAATTTATTTATTATCTATTTTATTTTATTTTTGCATTTCGCAGAAACTCAAAAAAGTCTATATAGAAATTTTAATTTTTTTTTAAAACTTCCGAAACTCGTTCAAACTTTTATGAAAGTACTTTTCCCAAAAAAAAAAAAGAAAGCCGTTATGTATCCACAAATTGTTGGAAACCCGTTGCTGTAACAACGGCTGCGGCTGAAATATGTGCATACAAAACAACAATGCAATCACTGCAGATTGAGGCCGAGTACTAGGCCACACACACTGGAGAGTGAGTCAATGCGATAGTGAGTGGCTATATTCGTACATATAAATGTATAAATTTACATCCGTAAATGTAGTTTAACGGCACAGTTTTGCAGCATCTCCCGCGGCACTCGCTGGCAATACCATTTATCGACAATTTGCCATTTTCGTCCATTTACAGCAATTTAAGTATTTCTTTTTCTTTATTTTTTTTTAGTTTTTTCTGTTTCTTCTTTATTAAAGCGACGCTGAAAGCGGATGCTAAAGCGGGCGTGAAACCGAACCGCCAGCCATTTACAGCTGCAGTGGATCTGTGTCACTAATAGATACATACATATGTCAAGAGGAGAAAAAACACAAAGTGAGATGCGACAGTGGTGAAAGGAAAAGAAGGTTTCGAAAAAGTTGCAGCAAGAACATCGGATGGCACTCCGAATCGCTGAAATCTACTGCTGGCGTTATTTCGAAAATAAATTCTTGCCTATTCGGGCAATGAAAATGCTGGGCGCCTGCCGGTTTATTTTACTGACATAGCTTGCAACACTCATGAGGGCTGAAAAAATTGGAAATAATATGAACCCGGTGAGAATTTCGGTTTGAATGAAGTTCAGGTACGTGTGTATCTCAAATATTTAAGGTCTTTCTAACAGTGCATTAATTAGAACATCATATCATCGACATATTTTCGCATGGCAAGAAACTATCTTTCTCTAATTTACACCTCAAAATAAATAAAATTCTCAATTATCTGGTGACACTTTTCATTCAATTTTCAATTGGGGATTAATTTTTGATATAAGCTTGTTGGATACTTAGTGTTAAAATGGCAATTGAGTAAAACGAATGAGATGTATGGACGGAGTGAAAAAAAGCATTATTCAGCTATTTTTTAGGCCATGAAAACACGAGGAATAAGAACGACAAAATGGCAGGATAAAAAAATATAAAATATCATAAAACTTTTCGGGGAATGCAATGCGGATTGGTATCAACACTAAATGGGATTTGTGTGCTTGAGGTGTGAGGGTGGATCTCTGTGTGTATAAGTACATATACTCGTATGTACTCATATTCAACTGTCGCATTGCTGCCAAACTTGTATTTAACGAGCAAGTAAAAGTAGACCAACATCACTAACAAGCCCGCATTTGTATTATTACAGACCGATATCCGCATAGACATGTATGTGCTCGTAAATACTCGTATATATCTCTTATCGCAAATACAACTACCGCATGTACATATGTACATACGTATGTATTCCTTCGAGACACAAATCACTGTAGTATAATAGAACATCAACGCTCGCCACTTCGTGTTCCATTTAACGGTCACATAGGTGAACATGAAAGTTTCAATGAGTATTTCAAAGCTCCGGATATAGCATTTGTAATGTCAATATATATCTACGGTTGGTATGCATGAGTATGAAAGTGAATTGGATTGTCTTGCCCTCATGAAATGTGATTGAATTGGAGAAACGTAATACTCGTAATAAAATCAACTGATAATAGCTATTAAATTTCGATTTTCTGTTTTCTTTTTTACAACTCGAACTGATTTATAGAAATGAATATTTCCACATGAAAACTTTTTCTTCTCCCACGGATTGTGGTGGATGCGAGGACGGGAGAAGGTAATTTGATGCTAAGCGAATAATAGCATTTCTAGTTTTCGGTTATAAATTTAATTTTTTTACTTTTATTAGATATTTTTTAATTTAATGACCGGTCGTTTGAATGGTATTTAGTATATATATCAAATCTTTTTTTGACAGAATACTCGTAAACTTTTTTCCTTTAACAGAGCGCAGTCCAGACGCTTAGTAATTATTTGACACTGAGGCAAGGATTTTTCAATACACTCTTCTTTACGTATTTATGTATAGCTTGCGCTTTGTACCTTTCGGACCATAATTTCACCGATGTTCGTGACATTGTAATACGCCGGTCCAATTTCGTCCGTCAGCTGATAGTGGAGAAAAATGACTCATTTCGAATATGCAAACAAGATTTGAAATATAATGTTAATGCAATAAATAGTATTCATATATAAGTATATATATATATATATATATATATATATATATTATTAAGTATTTTACCATCTATGTTGTTCATCACAATATATACCAGAAATAAAAACTGAATTTAATCCTTTTCGAGCGTGACTAGCTTTAAATATTTTAATGAATACAAATACACAAAGATAAATAATTAAGTATGTGTGTACATATGTATTCAAATATGTGTGTACCAGGCCCGTACGCGGGGGGGCGGTTGGGGGTTTGAACCCCCCCCCCAAGGAGAATTGACTTTATGATTAAAAAATATATGTTTTTAAAGCAGCACACAGTGTTCAAACATAAACGAACATTTTCAACTTTGCATCGTCTTAAGACTTATTTAAGATCGACAATGAGTGAAGACCGCCTTAATGGTCTTGCTGCACTTAATATTCATCGCAATTCAGGGGTCGACGTTGAATTGGTATTAAAAGAATTTTACTCTATACCCAGACGAGTGGCACTATTGAAAGATTATTAGTTTTAAAATATGCAACTAAAATGTGATTTTTGTTTAACAAAGAAAAATTATAAAATAATCATATTTTAAGATATTTCGTTATTGAAAGTAGTTTTTAGCGCCCGCTAGATACACCCACCCTCCTCCGACCAGCTAACTCTTCCTTAATGCGGTATTAAACAACACACAGTATTCCTTAATCCGGTAGTAATAATAATTTTTACTGAAAAACACCCCCCTTCCCGCCCCCCAAGGGAAAATCCTGCGTACGGCCCTGGTGCGTACTCATATATTCGCTTTGCTACACAGAAAGTCATAAATTTGCATACATTAGTACAAAGTCGAGTTAATCATATAACACTCACAACGTTGTCCTTATCACTTCCGCAACAGTAACCAACACCAGCAACAACAATTGCACAATATACTTGTACATGCATAAATTCATACGCTTTGTTTCGCCATTAATTATTATACATATGTATGTATATATGTTTGGCTTGGTATGTGGCTATTAACTGTGTAAATTTGTAAGGAGATTTAGGAGATGCAAATGTGAAGGAGTAGAGCAGAGGCTTTTGTTCTCGAGTGCTAGCATATTAAGGCAAATACTTGCTGCAAATGCTCCATTTCCCACATTCATTAGTAGCTTAATTCATTGGCGATTGAGTGCAAGTGTTTAACACAGCTGGTGCTTTGAAGGACGATATCGCGTACTATAAATTCATTATCGGCATATATTCATTTGGTTCAAGTACATACATATGTATATTAATTCCTTTCAAATAAGCACATGCCTTAATGTATGATCTGTGATTTCTGTCCTGTGTATCTTTTATTGAACATTACGCAGACAAAAATTTAACAGTTCAACAGATTTGTCTATAAACATATAAGTCAACAAAATGACCCTCAATGCGAGGCAATGATTTTCTTTTGTAACCGTTGAAGTGGTTTTCGGCCGAGTTCCTCATCAAATTTTTTCCTACAAATGGAGGAACCTACAGCTTATTATAAGCCACCTCCGAACGGCTGATGCATTTTTATGAGAAATACACTCGGAGGGCTTATCATTCCCTGCCGAGGGACGACCGGAATCAGAAACACATTTTTAAAATAGATTTTCTGTAATTTTGGATGGTGCTGGTCAGACCAGAACTCAACCCTATGTCTTCCGAATGGTAGTACGCTATTACGGCTGCCATAAAATACATTCATATTTAAATATATACACACATTCTTTAAGAAGCAACCAGTGAAGCAATGTCGGGACAACTTCGGAATAGCTCACGGGCAGCGGTGAGTGTAGTAGCTGTGCGGCGGGCGTCAGCAGTGCGGCTCTCGATAATATCAACGGCTTTTCAAACTAATCCCAGTGACAGCGAAGCAAACTAGTAAGACCTACCGGACCCACTGCGTACTAGGGGTACAAGATTTTTTTTTAAATGCTAGAAAAGCCAATCCAACACATTTGACTGGTAAAAGTTCCAAAAATGCTAACTTTTTGCAAACAATAATTCTATTCTGAGACATAACGCGAAAATGATAGGATGAGATGACACTGCTGTTATTAATATCTGGAATATTATTTTTACCAAAGATACGCTAAACGTGATAAAAACATTCATAAACTAATACAAAGACGTCATTAGTATCGTATTTTATAGAAAGGGTGATTTTGAACCCAATGTCCCTATGGGAGCTTTAATTGAGTCGTTACCTTGCAGGATCATACAGAGAAAATTATGAAGAACTCGTAGAATTTAAGGAAGAGAGAAGTCCATGAGGGTTGGTGGTTCTTAATAATATACATATGTACATAAATAAGGT
This sequence comes from Neoceratitis asiatica, assembly GCA_030068015.2. Classification (NCBI taxonomy): domain Eukaryota; kingdom Metazoa; phylum Arthropoda; class Insecta; order Diptera; family Tephritidae; genus Neoceratitis; species Neoceratitis asiatica. Next base: position 92,484,196 of record CM061526.1, read on the forward strand.
TATAAAAACACTTCGGTAGCTTACATACATATGTAAAACAAATACATACATATGCGCAGAAAAATCAATAATCTATATACATATGTATATAAAAATCAATGCAAATTTTGATGAACGCTTATAACTTAAGAACGACGAAATCAAAATGCACCAAATTTTTATTAGTTATAAAGAGATATTAGGAGAAGGTTAACGTGTGTCATGAGATTGGCGCAGCCGTTCCAGAGATTGGACCATTTTAGTGAACATTGAAACAACAAATACATACATGTAAAATTCCAAAATACGCGTATATTAAGTTGTGTGTGTTGTTGACAGAGAGAGAGGAGTGAAAAAATTAAAATTAAAATAGTTTAAAAAAAATTTTGGAAAAAAATTTTTACGATTAAAACAAATATTTTTTTCATACAAGTTTACATTAGATTCTCTTGGTTTTTTTATAGGTGTAGCAAAGCACGCTGGGGTCCCCTAGTATCTGATAAAAAAAAATATTTTTTGAATTAATTAAAAACTGAAAATTGAATCTGCTAAGAAATATCCATTCGTCTTGGTTTCTTCGCCATTATATTCAATATTTTATTTTCAGTAACTTTTATATCTCTATGAATATTAAGAAGAACCAAGCCATTTAATATTTGCTCCAGTTCGACAACGCAAGTATATTTTCAGTTTTCTGAGCATTGAAAAGGAGCGTTCATTAGGAACAACTGTAACGGGAAGTATCGCCCCAATCTGCAGGAATCAATGCACTGTACTGAATCCCCAAGCTACTAAATGGGCTTCTAATAAATGGATTTTACAAAAAGGATTACATTTTCTTTTCTTTTTTTTCAAATTTCTAAATACATTCCCAATATTTTCCAGATGTACTAAAAATATATTTATATTTGTTATGAAAAAAAGTAAAGGTGTGCCAGTTATGCACATTGCTCCCGAAATTGGCAGTAAACATATTGCGCCTGACGAAGGGTTAATATGCCTTAGTACGTATGCCCAAGTTGACTCATATACATATGTATGTATCTACTTTGTCGTCAAGAGGAGGTTAATTCAATATGGAGCTCTTAATGCCTCCTTATTGCATGTATTGCACACATATACATATGTATGTATGTCAATGCTTCTTCTATTAAATGATTACTGCTAAATATTTAATAAACAACTGTGAATATGCAGTAATCCGGGATAAAACAGTTATTGAATTAAAAATTTCTCAATTATTCATAAGATTCCGAAGATTATATACACTGTAGAAAATTTTAACAACTTCCATCGAGCGTTTAAGTGAAAGAATAAATGTGAAATTAAAACGACCGCGAATAATTCAACAAGAAGTCTCGTATGCAAAGTGACACACTACAAATTAAAACCACTTGACACATCGAAGTAAAATTTTTTGGAATTTTCCTCGTTTAATACTCATATTTGTTTAAATTTTCTGGTCTAGTGTGCGTGTATAGAAAGTTTCACTCAAAGGATGAATAAAATTTAACAATCAACGATTTACCTTTTAAGAGTTGAAGATAAATTTAACTGATATATGAAGTACCCACATATGTATAATCATTCAACACATGCGCAGCACATCTCGAAACAAATACTTCACCTGTATTGTTGATGCAATTTTATGTCAGATGCTGAGTAGTAATAATAACATAAAATCCCATATTTTATGCATTTACTACACTCAAAACGAAATAATGAGCTCGGCATAAATTTAATTACTACATTGGATTTATATAAAATATATGTACATATGTGATATGTGAGTAATATAATATTATAGGTATAAATGAGAATAGAAAGAAAATAGTTTTATGCATTTCCCCTATAATGCAGTGCCCTAGAGGCAATAGTTCGAGATAGTTCTGACACAGCTGAGCTCAATCTCTCCAAGACAGATGTCGTTTGCCTTTGAGCGTCAAGAAGACGTTCGTTAAGTTGCTTTTGGCTTTTCAATGACGTTCGGAAGAGCTCAAGTAACTCTTTATCAAAATCACGATGTTGACGTTGTTTTCGCGAACCCAACTCTGCCGCATTCATAAACTTATTTGAAGAGTCTTGGTAATCGTTACTGGACAAAGAGTCTTCACAGCGTCCCGGAGATGGTGCCGTTGTAGAAATTGATGCAGATGTCTTAGCCTCTTCAGATGATAGCTTATCATCCTACACATTAGAAAAAAAAACTTCGCTTGAGAAAAGTTTTCAGGTAATTAGAAACAAACTTACCGCCAAAGTCTTCACAATATCATTAGTTACACCTGTAGGATATCCAAAAACTGCCAATGCTCTTTTTTCCAAGTCACTCAAACCATTAGTTATCGTAAATTCGTAATTATTTTCCGTAAACAGCTTCTTTGCACGAGAACGTACCATATTTTTCCAATGACCTAGCGCCTAAGTAAAAATAAATATGCAAATGTTATATATGTACATATGTATGTATGCATGAATATAATTATGTGTAACTTGCATCTTTCCACTGTGCTGCAGTTCTTCTTGGTCCACGCATTGAATTCAGAGTATTCGCCAAATCTTCCCACATCTGTGGATTACATATCATACGACCTTTAGCCACTTCTGGATTCGAAGTGCAAAACTCTACAAACACTTCTAGCTGATTCGGTGAAGTGCGCTGGGATTTCTTGTGTCTAAAATTTCAAAAACACACCTGCATAAATTAACATACATATTTATTCATTCAAAATACAAATTAAAATATTATTATTACACTTTCTTATATCCTGCCATTTTAGTTCAATATCACGAAATGAGTTTTCACCACAAATGGTGAATTTAATAGTGTCTTTCAAATAATCTTGCCACCCATACCATATTTGTCTCTCAAAAGATCTTTAACAATTTTTGTGAGAGATGTCGCCTTCTAAAGAAAGAATTACATCCAGAGTACATTTTTCGCATAACTAAAATCGAAAAATAACAATAACATTTTGCTTTACTGATTTCCTTATTCATCTTTTAAATTGATCACATAAAGATTAACTTAAAAGTTTTTTTACACAAAATGAAAGCAGAAGATGAGACAAAAAACTGGTAAGTTAATGTTGTTGTTGTTGTTGTAGCGGCATACGCCAGCCCCGTTTAGGGTCAGGCAAGTTTAGTTTCAGAAACATGCTATTTCGATGATTTCGGACCAAAGGGAGAGGGGTGGTAGATGAGTCGGGTTAAGTGGGCATGCAAAGAGGTGGTTAGTATCGTGCGGGGATCTTTTGCATGCGGGACATATGTTGCGTATGTCAGGGTCGAGTCTGGATAGATAGGAGTTAAGCTTACTACAGTATCTAGATCTTAATTGTGCCAGGGTTACAAGGCAGCTCGAGCTCTTATTCTGCGATGGGTGGTGGTTTGACTCCGAGAACACCATTGGCTGGAAGAGAGTTCACGAAGGTGTTAACGGACTCTCGGTGAATGGTGTTGATGGCCTGTCTGTACGCCGTCCTGTCCAGCGGTTCTTGTCTGTATTGCTGTATGTCGTCCCGGTAGTCAAATACTCCCTTACTGATGTGCCTAGGTGGTGGTTCGGCTTCCAAACGATGCCTGTTAGGATGATCCATGCGGTAGCATCCCAGCAGGTACTGCTTACACAGCATAACATTATGCTCCTTAACTGGGAGCATAGATGCTTCACTGTGTAGGTGGTGCTCCGGCGCCATCAGGAGGTTTCCCGTCGCGGTCCGAAGGGCGGTGTTCTGGCAGGTCTGTAGCTTCTTCAGCTGCGTCGTGCTAGTCCCCGGCGTCCAAATCGGCGCAGCATAGTTTACGACCGGCCGGCCAATTGCCTTGTACGTCGCCAGCAACGTTTCTTTGTCTTTCCCCCAGGTGCTACCGGCTAGCGATTTGAGGATTTTGTTGCGGCTTTGTACTTTGGTGGCAATTGCAGTCGTATGCGGAGTGAAGGAGTGCAGGCTATCGAATGTTACTCCCAGTAAGTTTGGGTTATTCGTGGTCGGAATTTTTACACCATCGACCTTCACATCGAGTTCTAGCCGGTACTCCTTCGTCCAGCTGGTGAAAAGGGTAGCAGAGGATTTCGCAGGTTGGAGATGTAGATGTCGTGCAGCGAAGAAGTTGGAAAGGTCGGCGAGGTAGTTGTTTACTGAAGAACAAAGGATATCAATATCCTGGCCAGACGCCAAAATCGAACAGTCATCGGCGTATGAGATCAGCGAGACGCCCTCAGGTGGTGGAGGAAGCCTCGAGATGTAAAAATTAAACAGCATTGGGGAGAGGACACCACCCTGCGGGACCCCTTGTTTAATTTTCCGTAGCTTAGATGTTTGACCTCGAAACTCAACCGATGATCGTCGACCACTCAGGTAATTCATGGTCCACCTCTTCAACCTAGGCGGTAATGAGGAATCCTCAATGTCCGATAGTAGCACTGAATGATTCACTGTGTCGAAAGCATTCGACAGGTCCAGTGCTACTAGGACAGTTCGCGCACAGGGTCGATTTTGGTTGAGGCCATGAATTATCTGGGTGTTTATGGCGTTAAGTGCAGTTGTGGTGCTGTGCACTTTTCGGAAGCCATGCTGATGTGTAGCTGGGCTCAGGTGGTGTGTGAGGGACGGGAGCAGCAAGGCCTCAATTGTCTTCGCTACTGGGGAAAGGAGGGATATCGGACGATATGACTCTCCTTTATTTGCGGGTTTCCTCGGCTTTAGTAGCGGGACCACTCTACCCAGTTTCCACACGTCGGGTATAGTTAGGGTGGTCAGGGACAGATTGAGAAGCTTGGTGAGATATTCTGCTCCCGCTGGACCCAAATGTTTTAGCATCAGCATGCTTATTCCGTCGGGGCCGATGGATTTGGAGGCTTTCGCCTTCCCGATAACCCCCTGAACCTCTTCCCTGGAGAAATCAAGCGTCGCGCTGGTGTTCGGTAGTTTGCGCAGACGGCGGGTTATTCGTCGTTTCGTTTTGTCGATCGAAGGGTGCAGTGTAAAAAGCCGGCTAAAATAGCTCGCGCACCTCTTCGGGTCCGACGAGGCGTGATCACCGAATGAAATTTCCACCCGATCATCACGTCTCGTCGGATTTGACAACGATTTGACGGTGGCCCAGAGCTTGGTCACCCAGAGGAGAGATTGCAGGATCTTAAGTGCTCCTCCCACTTGTTCCGCTTATGGAGATTTACCTTGTTCCGAATCTCGGCGTTGAGTTCCCTGATACGGGGATTGCCGGGATCGGCCAGGCGTAACGTGTCGCGCCTTGTCGCCAAAACCGCCGCTTCGGTGGGAAAATTGGGGCGGATTTCCGCGATTCGACCTGCAGGTATGAAGCGGGCGGCAGCAGACACGACAATTTTGCGGAAAAGCTTTTCTGCAGGGAGGACGTTGGTGGGAGTGGGGAGAGCACTGAAGGCGTTCTCAGTAAATTCCGTGAAGCCGGGCCAGTTAGCTTTGTTAAAGTTAACAAATGTCCGGTGGTCCACGGAAACGAAGTCGGGAGGCCTGTCAATCGAGATGACTATGGGCAAATGGTCTGATGCAAGCGTAAGCATAGGTCGCCAATCTATGCAATTTATCAGACCAGCGCTAGCTATTGTAATGTCCGGCGAGCTATGGCAGTTGCCCACATCCCGGTGGGGCTTCGTCATTCATTGTGCAGAATGTCGAATCGTCTATCTGTTCCGCCAGCTCCATTCCTCGACGATCATTTGACAGGCAGGAATGCCAAAGATCGTGATGCGCGTTAAAGTCGCCCAAAACCAAGCGGTTTTCGCCTCTGAGTAGCGCACCTATATCAGGACGGTATCCAACTGGGCAACTTGTAACGGGAGGAATGTATATATTAAATATTTCGAGCTCGACATCGCCTGACCGGATAGCTATGCCCTGACATTCTAGGGTAGTATCCCTGCGGTCGATGTCGCCGTCGATAAGACGATACTGCACGGTGTTATGTAAAATGAAGGCCAAGCCTCCACCATGATCTCGTTCGCGATCTTTCCTTATGATGTTGTAGCCAGCCCGGCTCAGAAGATCTGAGCGGGCGCTTAGTTTGGTCTCCTGGATCGCGGCTATTGGCAGGCGTTCCCGGCTCATGAAGTCAACTATCTCGTCGATCTTCCCTTGGAGTCCGTTGCAGTTAAATTGTACTAGTCTAAAGTGTCTCGGGGGAACGTTCGTAACACGGGGGGTGAGGGAGTTGTGCGTAGATCTTGTCTGTTGCAGCTGTGTAACCCGCTGTGGTAGTTGCCGCACATTGGTGGTAGTTGGCGGCTGCGTAGTGTTTGCAGGCGGGGGCAGACTCCTACAGCATGGGGCAACGAAAGCACTACTCCACTCACGAGTGGTGCGCAGGCCAGAGCACGACCGAAAGTGGCACCAGCCAGTGCAAGAATTGCATTTGACTGATGTCACGTTCCGCCGTACTATGGTCTGACACACGGAGCAGACTGTGCGGGGTACTAAGAGCTGCTGATTAGCCCCCGCACGGGATGTGGAGCTGGATGGGGGTGGGGGAGGGTTGGGGGAAGATGATTGGGAGTCATGCTGCGGGGAGCTCCGATGGGCCGTGGAGGCCTGGGGGGAGTTACCCAAAGTGGGTAAGTGTGCAGAAGGCACTGCCGTATGGGCCAGAGGCGCAGCTGGGCGCTGGCAGCATGGGGCCACGTAACTCGTGGTCCACTCCCTATGTGTCTTAAGGCCTGAGCAGGTCTTAAGATGACTCCAACCATTGCACTGGTTGCATCTAACCGAGGTAGAGGAATGGTGGAGTCGTCTATGGCACACGCAGCAGAAATAATCCCTCGGACCAGGATTGGTTTCTACACCAGCCCTGATGAGAAGGATTTGGAGCAGGCCTGCTGCGAGATGTTGCTCCGTTGATGTACTAAAGCTAAAATTACCTGGTGACCTAAACGGGGTTAGGTCGCCGAAAGGGTGACAGCTCTTGGCCGGATAAAATCCGGGTCAACTCCGGTGCGTAGAACCGGCTGTTGTGGGAGTCGAATTGCCGCAGGTGCTACCGGCTAGCGATTTGAGGATTTTGTTACTGCTTTGTACTTTGGTGTAGCAGTCGTATGCGGAGTAAAGGAGTGCAGGCCATCAAATGTGACTCCCAGTAACTTTGGGTTGTTCGTGGTCGAAATTTTTATATCATCGACCTTCATATTGAGTTCTAGCCGGTACTCCTTCGTCCAGCTGGTGAAAAGGGTGGTAGAGGATTTCGCGGGCTGTAGATGTAAGTGTTGTGCAGTGAAGAAGTTGGGAAGGTCAGTGAGGTAGCAGTTTAATGTAGAACATAGGATATCAATATCCTGGCCAGACGCCAAAATCGAACAGTCATCGGCGTATGAGATCAAGGAGACGCCCTCTGGTGTTAGAGACAGCCTCGAAATGTAGAAATTAAACAGCATCGGGGAGAGGACACCACTGTGCGGAACCCCTTGTTTAATTTTCCATAGCTTTGAAGTCGATTTTGGTTAAGGCCATGAATTATCTGGGTGTTTATTGCATTAAGTGCAGTTGTGGTGCTGTGCACTTTTTGGAAGCCATGCTGATGTGTAGCTGGGCTCAGATGGTGTGTGAGTGACGGGAGCAGCAAGGCCTCAATTGTCCTCGCTACTGGGAAAAGGAGAGATATCGGACGATAAGAGTCTCCTTTATTTGCAGGTTTCCCCGACTTTAAGTTAATCTTTACTTTAGGCTCACTGAAAACACTAAACTCTAATCATAACTTAAACTTAAACACGATTTTCTTAATTATAGTTTAATTGCTTTTTGATACTTATAAATTTATAAAATTGCATATATATATGCGTGTATAACTATGATATCTTTATAACAAACTAATTGAAAAATAAATTTCTAATTTGGTAGCGGTTGAACGTTGCAGTTCCAAACTGGCAAACCACGGCACACATATGGTACCGTATTGTAGTGCTTCGTTTCATAGCGACGTTGATGAATACGCGCTAAAACCGCACTCAGACTTCCAAATTGGTAGATGGGAGTATCGCCGAAGTTGGGGATATCCGATTTATACGCTAGAAAAGGGTATGAATTTTGTTTTTTTTGTAAAAAAGATTTGTAAAAAATATATGAAATATTGTTTTACTGGCTATTTACGTTTTGCTACTCCTTCCTTTAGCCAACTAGTGTGATCTATACATTGCCATGGTACAACACTGCGTGAATTTGGCGCTATCCAACGACTAAGAATTTCTGTCGCCACACCATCCATATTGGCATCCAAACCTGGCATTAAAGTTCCAACTAGAGTGGGGCTAAAAGGAAGAAAAAAATTATATTTACACATACAAATTTCATTTTCAGTTCTCATTATTGTTTAACTGTGAAACTTTTTCTTGTTAAAATGGTCGAACACAGCTCTCAACTATTTCTCTTCTTCTTCTTTTTTTGTGTGGCACATATACATACCATTTTGCAGCATGGTAGTACAAATGCGAACCGACTAGCTCGCTGTATAATCCATTTGAATGTAAACGTGATGAGTCACAGCCAAAGAGAAATACAACACAATTCATTTGTTGACGAGCAATATGTTTGCCATTGATGTATTGTAATCCTGAACCGTGTCCAGCATACCTGTACCAGCCGAATATAAAAGTAATTAGTGTAATTGAATTTTGGTTCATAACCGTTAGAGGTTATGACTACAGGGAGATTAATTGAAAAATACAGAGAATTTACATTTTTGTAAGAAATGTTAACTATCTCATAATGAAAGTAGTACACATCAAAAATAAGAAATAAAGTATAATAAAAATAAAAAAATAAAAATATCTCAAGTGTATTCGTTAAAACAGACAGGCAACAACTACTTATATTTATCACAGTAAACTTACACATAACAACTGCGTTTAAAGAAGTCATTCAGCAGTTCGTCCTGTGTTGGCTTTTGCGCGATTCTCTTCAACCAATTCGGTAGCCAATATTCAAAAAAGCAACGCATGCGCATCTCTGTTTTTGGCAAATTGTTATCTATTTAGGTATTAAGTAAGTGCGTTGGTCCATTAAGAGGAAATAAGAGTGAGTAAAAGACAATATAAATTAATACCGCAATTGATTCTTTGTAAATGGAAGTGGGGCAAAAACGTACCAGGATTCACAAGGCAGCCTCCGTCTGTGATGTTGACACATAGATAGCCTTTGTGCATGCGGTCACCGTAGAGATTATGCAAACGCCAGAGACATTGTAGGGAATTGACTCGACTGTATTCTTGTTGAACATTTAATTCTTCCCAAAAGAAATGGTCAAGTCGCTAAAGTGGCAGTTAATAGACAGTATTGAATACGTTTATAATTTACGTTAAAATTTTCTTGGTCGAGTACATACTTCATCAACAATTAAAATACACGGAAAGTGATGAGTTGAAGGACGAACTGTAGAATTACTGTTATTATCGCTTTCAGCATTTTCTTCAGCACCTGCTGCTGTGAATATTTCAATTTAGATAATTAAAATGAATGCAAGAACATTAAGCAAAGTTGCTTACTCGAATTTTGTAGTTTCAGTAATAATTTAGCAGCATTGCTCTTTTCTCGACTGTTGCTCGTAAGCAGTGCACAAACTGCATGAATTTCCAACTCAGACAATGAATCGACATTTATAGCGGTCAGCGAGAGCAGGACGCGTGCTTGTGGGTCCCAATGGTACTCATTGCAGAAGTCATCGACACCAGCGAATGCTTTCTTCTGTTGGGCAAGAAGTGCGGTAGCTTCTGGGGAAGGCCGGATGTATGGTTGGCCGGTAAAGAGAAAACTCCATGGGAAGAAGAAATTTTTCAGTTCTTTTAATGCTTGCTAAAGTTAAACAAAAATTATGGTCTAAAAAAGTGTATAAACAAATGAAGTTTACCGCAATATGTTGATCCAATTCACATAGCATATCCCAATATAATTTTTTGGCTTCCTTTGTGCTATACTCTTTGGGGTCCACATTAATGCATTGCTTGAACTGACTTGCAATATTGGCATATTTTTTAAATAATTCTTTCTGTTCTGGACCACCAAAGCGCAAACAAATCGGTGTGGGATATTCGACGCTGCGTACATGTTTTAAAATAGACACATATATGGCAGCATCTATCTCATGTATTTGCGGAAACACCGAATATGTAGTTTCCGGACGCGGACCTTTGCACAATTGTAATATTGTCCATTCTAATCATTAACGGAACAATTAAAATAAAATAAAGTTATTTCAGGTATGTATTGAAACCTTTTGGCATATGTTGACAAATTTCTTCGATTTTTTGCACTCCTTTTAAAGGGTCGACAATCTTTTGCAAAAAATTGCATGATAAAATATCCAATTTTCCGTCATTATGTAGCTTCGTTTTCTTGTAGCTAATTTTGTCCAATGCAAACTGCAAAAGCGGATTACTGAATAGAAAACATTTATTTAATTAATTGAACTATAGAATACTATTTAAAACTACGTTTTAAAATTTTCTTTTTCCCAAGGATTCATTTCTTGGCGCAGCTGTTCTGCGAATGTCGGTCTGCTTTCTATTTGTTCAACTTCATTCAACGTTTTCTCCATTTGAAAATACCGCTCCTGCGAAGCCTGATATAATGCACGGACTTGGTAAAATATTGATATTAGCAGGTTTCCTTTATCAAATTCTTTTTCGACTTGATCAAGAAAAAATTCTACAAAACAAAAATTTTTAAAACTTATTTCCTACCAAATTGTAAGCATTCACCTTTCGCATTAGGTCCGACGTTTACACCAACGGCGTCATGCAACAAATATTGTGCAATATCGTCTTCCATAATCAATCTCTATATTCTCTTATTTATTTAACAAATAATTTTAATAAAATTGCAAATATTAAAATTTTAAATTGTTTACCCGCTTTTGAGACAAATGTCAAAATTTGCTTATTCACCACAGAAAAAAAATAGTAGCAGGGTGCCTAAATTAATTTCAAGTGGGAAACAGCGAATGAAAATGAAACACAGCATGCCACATAACAATAAAATTATAGTTACATGGCATCGACGCCGAAAAAACGTGAACACCGAAATTATAAACTAAGAATTAAGAATTTAAACAACAATGTTTTCAACAAATTAATTTTTGCTAGTACTTTAAGTAGAACACTAAATATTCGAACAGTATTTTTTTCGTATAATAGTAGAAATTAAATTCTATTAAAATTCAATACACATTAACAACCCTGTGAATTTAACGGCTGTATTGCTTCTGTTTCCGCTTGTTTCAATTTTTTTTACAATTTCAGGAACTTGGACAAAGTAAAAGAATTGTAAGTAAAATTAGTCCTTGAAATTTTAAAATTGCAGCAGGAAATTATACGAAGACAACGTGTTTTCTTTACTAGCCAAGAACTTGAAAAAATAGTAAGTTCAACTGGTAATAATACTGTTTATAAGAGAAGTCAGCGGTTTCAATTTCATAATTAAAACCAAAGATTTCTAAAATATTTAAAGAAGTCTACTGATGTGCTGTGCTGTTGTACAAAATTTACTCTGGTCTTTTTACGAGTTTATGTACTTGTATACATGTAGTATATATTATTTCATACTTTATCACTTATTTGACATTAAAGTCCCTTGTGACGCCAGTGTTTTTGTTCAGAGCCTGACGTAGTATATGCAGGATGACAAGGTAAGAGGTAAACTTGTAAATCAAATTAATGTCATGATTTAATGTTTAACATGATTAAAGGTAATCAACTTAAGTGCAAAACAAAAACACCGGTTGACATGAACAACAACGAGGCAAGTGCTAAAAAAATATATAAATTTAACAAACTTACGCGCAGCTCTTTCCCCCAAAATATGTTGCACTTCTAAGCATTTACCATTTCTAACAGCATTGGTCGGAACGCCAGTCTGCGCTCTAAATAGCCAGGTGGTAGTTGCTAACACACCACTAAACATATTGTAGCATCAATCAAGTCATTAATCAAAGTAAACACAGGACAATGTTGCTTGCTTTAGCATAGTCACATTGAATCTGCGCTATCTTGATCTTCCCTTGCAATTTGTGCTGATATGTTCGTTTGGTGGTGTTAGAGCACAAGTTTACTTTCGTTGAAAGTTATTTTCATAGTTAGTGTTTTAAATACTTCAATTTTTTTGGTTAAGCAGAAATAGAAAATTATTATTTTAAGGTCTTCTCTTACGTTGATTTTATCATATATTAAAAATTTGACAAGAAGTTCAAAAATGCTAAAAAAAAAAACTTTCAAAGCTTCTAGTCGCTAATATATATTTTTCGTTCTTGAAAATAAGGGAATAACAATTATTTCAAAGTGTATTGAAATACTTATAGTTTGCGCTTTTTCGCTGAGCTAGAAAAGTGAGTTGCTTTTGTATATACAAATTACACGTGTCATATGTACATATGTATATCTACCATATACATATGTATCCATTTCATTCAACTCCAATTGGTTACCAACCAACATTTCGTTTTTCACTGCACAAAGTTTTTCTGTAATTCTAAATGTACAGTTCAGTGAGCTGTAAGGCAAACAGCTCCGATTTATAAAAGCAATCAAAAGTTTAATTAGTATTGGGTGCAACATTAGAAAGATTTAAGCATGCTAGTGAGTGGAAATAAGATAAAACTAAAGCAAAAAACTAAAATATTTACCACAGCAGTGGAAACTCACCAAAAAGGATGGAAAGTGCTTTATCCAGATTAAGATGGAATTTCAGACGCATATTTCTATTACGTTTTGTATTATACTTTTTCCGTATGACACTTTCATTGGCATATATTTTTCTCAAAATTTGATATGATTGCCATTTAATGCTTATTCTTTTACTTTCTCTTTTGTCTTGCAGGTAAGCCAGCAAATATGGTATCCGCGCTATTTTACACATACCAACAAAACACCAAACAGCGATGTGATGTATGCAAGTAAGTTTTTTTTTTTTGCACACAATCTGAAAATGTACAATATAAATAAGGTTCAAGGCACAGGATTGTCAAGGGTCATATTCTCGCCCTTATATGGTTTCAATGGGTAGTAGGCCTTTCCTACTTTCTTATAATTTCAAAACGAATTACCCACAAAATTTTCAAAATTCCATCATAGGTGTCAGTTAGAATTTGGTAGAAAGAAAATAGATTAAGTGAATGAAATAAAAAGAAAAAGTATTAAAAGCTATAAGATTCGAAAAGTATAATATAATTTATATAAAATCCTACCTCTGCGCTATAATAAAATATTTAAATACATATGTACACAACATAGCCCTTAAACTTATACCTCCCACGTGTGTATAATACCAAATTTCATGTCTTTAGATGCTTAATTGAAGTATTTGTGACCCAAAATCAAATATCTGAACAAATCGGTTGTATGGGAACTATATGATGATCGAGTCGGTATACATACGAGGTATGTTCAAAGGAAAAGGTGAATTTTGATTTCTCGCCCGCTGTGTACATTCGATTATCGATATTTTGTTTTTGTTATTATCGGACACATATGTTTATCATGTGCTTGCACTAGGAGCCAATTTCGATTAATAGTTTGTTGTTTTGACAAAGGAAAAGGTTCGTCACGTTTTTGTGTAAACTTCGATTTTTGACTTTTGAAAGAAATGGATGAAAAATATGTATTAAATTTTGCATTAAAAATGGAATGAAATGTTGACTGTGGCATTCGATGCGTCTACTTTGTCTCAAAAAAATGTTTATAAGTGGTACAAGCGCTTTACAGAAGGCCGATGCGACCATGTCAACAAGCGAAGAAAACATCGAAACAGTGAAAAAAATTGTTCTTGAAATATGTCGAATCACTATTAGGGAAGTTGCAGAGGATGTTGGCATATCAATTGGCCATTCAATTTTCTCGAATGTTTTGGACATGAAACTTGTGGCAGGGAAGTTTGTTCCGCTAAATTTTTAGCAAAAAAATGTCGCATTAGTATTGCTCAGGAGTTGTTGAATAACGTCAACAACGAGCCGGGTTTGCTCAAACGGGTCACAACTGGCGACGAAACGTGGGTATATGGTTATGACGTCGAAAGCAAGACCCAATCATCCCAATGGAGCTGCCAGATGAGCCAAAACCGAAAAAGGCAAGCCAAGTTCGATCAAATGTGAAGGTTTTTCTCACTGTTTTCTTTAATTACAATGGTGTGGTGCATCATGAGTTCCTGCCAAAAGGTCGTACAGTTAATAAGAAATACTACAAGGATGTTATGCAACGTTTGCGTGAAGCAATACGGCTCAAACGATCGGAATTGTGGAAAAACAAATCGTGGATTCTGCATCACGGTAATGCATCAGCTCGCACATCAATGCTTATTCGTAATTTTTTGGGCAAAAACAAAACCGTAAGCATGCCTCAACCTCTAAAGAAACCAATGAAAAGAAAGCGAAGTGCTTCGAGGATTGGAAGAAGCGTTGGCACAAGTGTATTATATCCGAGGGGATCACTATGAAGGGGACACAATAGATATTAATGAATAAATAAGTACTTTTCAAAAAAATTCGAATTCACCTTTTACTTTGAACACACCTCGTATTAATAGGTCTATCTCTTCCACTTCTGATACTTACATACTTTAGATCAAAGTTCATATAAAATTTCATGTTCATGAAATGTATGGATAAAATTTAACTTAGGTTTTTTAGTTAGTTTTTCGAAATATTAACGTTAAATTTGGTGAGTGTCCAAAAAATGTGAAGAGTAAGTGACTTGTAAGAAGTCCAATTATAATCGATTAGAAATAAAATATTTTAGTTGCCCTTCTTAAATTTAGTGAGTTCTGAAATTAATTCACAAAGAAAGTTTTGCCATTAGAAATTAGCTAGTATTTGGACTGTCGGTAGAACTCACCATCGATCTAGATTAGAATCCCTTGGATTCCTTGTATCTTTGATATCAATATGTACATACATATTTGGGGTGGACATGCATGAGCCAAAACAGACTGCAACCAATTTCACTTTTTCACGCCCTTTCACCAGAAAATACCTCATTTGTCCCTTCTTACCGAATAATGCAGCTTTGGGGAGCAATGACACAGGCTTTTTGAATTCAGCTGAATTGAACAATCTGTACTAAACGAGCTTTTTATATAAGTGAAACTTTTAACCTTAAAATCTGTTCGAAAGAAGCTTTATAACCACAAAATTCCTCAAACTTTCGAAGTAGAGAATTTTAAGCTTTCAAAAGTCTAACAATTACGTCATACTCGGTGCCTTAAACAATTTAGCATGCTCTCAGGTGCTCGGCAGCCACTCCTCAAAGCTTTTCATTCATAAGATTTAGCTATCAATAAAGCTTTTACTTTGTTTGTTTTGACATTGTTATTGTAGTTGTAGTTGCAGCATTTATGACGCACTTCTTATTTGATAGCTAATTCGCATGTGATCAGGACGTGATGCAAACGGAAAAGGTAGTACCTTGAGATGGGAATGTTTTGATATTTTCTGACTTCTAATGTATGTACGTGGCTATCCCTCCTCATCTTTAATATATACATATATATGTGTATATATATTTTTGTATATACATTATTGTCATTTTTTGTTAAAATTTTTTGCTTTTCACTGAAGACCAAGTTTTTGTTTTGGTTTATCTTCTTTCCACTCTTTTTCAAATATTTTTTCTTAAAATTTTTTGTTAGCTTTTTTACACAGTGGTCGTAATGGAAGCTCAGGCTTTGAACCACACCCTCTTAATGCCCTAAAAATAGTCTGTAAGAAAAACAAATTGCTGTAAGCATATTACGCTCGTTGCATGTTGCAGTTGCCCTCTAAACGAGGAGAGAGCCACGAATACATACATATACTTATATAGTAGCTGAGGAGCTTTGACCAAGAGCTTTTTGATGTTTCACTTGTTGTTTCCCTTGAATTTAGTTTACCGCTGTGTGTTACTTATTGTATTTTGGTGCAATTTCATCATAACTTTGGCTATCGTTGTTGCAAAAAAAAATCGGTTTCTGTCTATTATTTATGCATTTGGTGGGTCAGCAGCAAGAAAGCGATGATTAGCATTTGTCCTAAAGTCTAATCATTTCTTTAGACGTGTGATAGGTTTGGTTGTTCACCTTGTATATGTACTTACGTAGGCTAAAACCCTTTTCTTCTAAAAAAAAATGTTGGGGAAATTTTGGGGTTGTGAGCAAAAACAAAATATTTCTTTGCGTAAATTGGTTGGCTGATCTCTGTTACATCTGAGCAGCCGAGCCTATGCCACAGTTTATATCTCAGGTGCTATTTGGACTCGGTGAGTCATTTGGCGTCGTGGCTAATTCTTCTCAACTACTGTATTCAATTGTGAAGTCATATACTTTTACTGACGCACTTTTTGCAGTGCTTTTGATATTTACCGACAAAATGTATTCGCTAAGCGAAGTTAGTGTAGACGTAAACTGGAGATAATACTTTATACATCTGCAGTGGGCACACGAAATATAGTAACAGTGTTAAAGGAGGTCGGCTCTTCCACAAGAGAAACCAGAATTGAAAAGTGGCAACAACTCCGTCGATACCAAACGAGGTTCCAGACAAGGTGACGCCTTACCGAGTGACTTCTTTAATTTAATGCTGAATAGATAGGTATAACCTTATATAAAAGTGTACAGCAGCTGGCATATCATCGGCGTATGAGTTATGCTTGGGTTATGCTTTCTCCAGACTGGCTAAGGAAGCGAAGTTTATAGGTCTGACAGTGAACATACCACGTTACTGTTGATAGTCATAACGTTGAAGTTGTGGATGATTTCGTCTACCTTGGAACAAACATTAACATCAACAACAATGACAGCCTGGAAATCCAACGCAGAATCTCTCTTGCCAAAAGATGCTTTGTACTGAGTAGGCAATGGAAAATTAAACTTCTCGTCCGACGAATCAAAACCAAACTCTACAAGTTGCTCATTATTATCGTCCTGCTGTATGTTGCGGAAGTGTGAACGATGTGAGCATCCAATGAGACGGTATCGGGAGCTTTTGCGGAAGATTTATCACTTTCACTCATTTATTTCAAAGTGGTTTGAAAATAACTTTACCTCTGGCCTGTATATCAGAGATATACCTAATCTTTTAATCTATGAAAGCCAGCGTCATTGGAAATTCTTCCCAAATTTTTTTACTTGCACGGGCTTTTGCTTGGATATGTATGTTGCCCTTTGGCGCATTATGTGCATCTGCACTATATAGGCCGATCTCCTTCAGGGTTTTCAGTTAATTTCTCAAAATTTCAGATGATGCAGTTAATTTTAATCAGATCTTTCCTGGCCATGACGTACCAAATACCTCGAAAGATTTAGGTGCGACAGTTGTGTCAATATCGAAACTATTCAGGTAATTTTCCATTTTCGTCAGTACATATAAGAAGAATATTGCAGTGTATTCTTGTGAATACACTTCACTGGCCTCATCTCAGCAAAAAAGAAGAAAATTCCAGTAACTCTTATAAACGGATAAATACTTGAGAGACAGAAAAATTCACTTTCGATTAATATTCGCAATGGTAAAAGTCGTTCATATGGATACATATGTGTATACATACATATATGTATATGTGCCCCTATGTCATAATGCCAGTAAGTTGATGCAGCCACAAAAAAGCTCGAAATGTCCCACGACCACTCAATGCTGTCGTTAACACGCAGTGCAACCAAGCCGCAAACTGACTGAAAAGGCAAAAATATGGAAGTAAAAAAGCGTGCGGCCAACAAGCGCCAAAAACGCCCACGTTCTTCTAAAGCAAACACAAAGTAAACCGTTATATGCCATCCGCCAACCACTGTAAGCAAAAACGAGAACAACAACACCAGCTACACAAAAAAAGGTTATAGTTAAGCCTGTGTGTAGCAAACGCTATTTGTGCTAGAGGTTGGAGCTTATCTGCAGCGACAGCTGAACCAGGAGCCAGAAGTACGCATAAAGGAATGCACACTACATAGCAAGAATGGGCTTTCACTTGCTCATTATATATCCTCCGCACCCTAGCTAGCTGCCAGTTTATTCCTTTGACTGAATTTTCGAATAATTTTCGGTGCAAGTGTGTTGGGTTGCACATCTCGAGTGGGTGTGGCAATACGCCTGCACGGCGGAAAGGCGACTTGTGTACTTATGAGCACATTAGCATGCGTGAGTGTTGGCTTTGTGTGGGCGTTTGACAGGCGAGTTTATCTAATGTAATGCGTTATTATAATAAAGAGTGAAAATCAAGAGTCGACGAGCACAGATAATTTCAGAGTGAGTAAATAGCGATTTAGTGCGTGAATTATGGATGATTTACGCCAACAACAGTTGAAAATTTTATACCTTGCTTAATAGAAAAATAATGTTTAAGATTAGAAATGACGACGTATTGAAGTCAAATATTTCTTCTATATTTTTACGAATTACTGTTGCCAGCCCAGAAACTGTACCAATCATTCGGATTTCGCCACCCTTTTCTACTGACGTAATGATTCGCTTCGCCGTTACGTCAAAATACAGCGGTGCACTCAGTGTCGTGTGAATTAAACGATGCATATCGCAAAAGCGCTTAGCCGCCTCAGGGGCGTTGCATACTAAAACTTCGTTCTGGAAATAAACTAACCGTTAAATGCGTGAGTGTAATTAGAGAACAAAAGAGTCTGAGTTGAAGAGTCTGTTTTTAGAATGAAAGAGGAGACCATTAATTACTTATTTACCAAACTTACATTTCGCGCTGTTCTTTTTTAACTCAATTATGAAAGAATTTACAAGAAAGTACACATGTCTGCCTCTGTCCAGATGATGCTCACAATTGGCAAGCAATTACATATATAAATGATGATTCCCCAGATAGAATGAAGGTTCCAGTACTTTGCTAAGCTAAGAATTCTTAGAAAAATTTAAGTAGTCTAAAGTATTCCGTATTCAAATACATCTCTTCCAATTCGATATACGAAGGCTGGAAGATGAATTTCAGTGCTCAAGTTTTTTTACGATCATGGGCAAGCCAGAAAACACAGAAGAACTTCTAATACCTGAATGTGGTTTTATTATGTACATATATGTATACAATACTCGTAAGTATGCACGTTTAGGGCAGGAAACCGAATGAGCTGGAAGTGGCTGCGAGGCTGGGAGGCTGGGAGGCTGGGAAGCTGGGAGGCTGGTATATCCCTAAATACCTAGAACATACATACATACATACATATATGGATGTGCTTCTGTATGTGTGTGTCAGTCTCAATGCTGTTCTTGTTATTGTTGCGATGCAGGTATTCATGTACTATGTAACTAACTAATGTGAGGCAGGTGTGGTCGCATCAAAGTTCATTTCACAACATATTCACGTAAACATATACATATGTATGTATGTGTACATGTATGCAGTAAAATGACAAGAACGCATGCAGAGCATGTCCTTGTAACGATAAAATGGAGTAAATAGTAAAATGCCTGCCAGTAAAAAGAATATGTGGAGGAGGAAATACGAAAACCTAAAACAAAGATATAGAGAGGTAGAGAGGTAGAGAGAAGGAGAGTGGAAACGTTAAAGGAAGAAATGTTTGCGGAAAATGATAGAAAAAAACTAAAATTAAATTGTAACATAGTCTTGTAGAACATTAATATATGTTATGAACATATCTTCATGTATTGCATTTCAATTAATATATATGCAAGCCTACAAAAGTAGGTGTCTTTGTGAGAAGACAAGTAAAAGAAAGGAAATCAAGTTTATTTTTCTGTCTAATTACTTCATTTCATGCACAATATAATTTTGTGCAAGCTTCTAGGTGCTGCATAGCCTTTAAAGTTCATTTTGTATTTTTTTTTAAATGAAAATCAAATGAAATCGAACGGAGTCCGAAAGCAGCAGCAGCAGCAGCAGCAGCAGCAACTTCATTTTGTGTCAATGCACAAGCCACTTTCTCAAGCTCACTACTCTATAACCCCAACTTCTTGAGGTAAGCAGCAGTGCTGACGTTGACACAGGCAGCCGAACTTAACGAAACCTACCAACCACACTCTTGGTTTGGTTGATGAAAGAGAAACTGCGATGTTAATTTGAGCACTTGTCATACTCGCTTAACTAGACATAGATCTTTGACACTTGTGGCGCATGCGCTGTTGCTGACTGTCTGGTCAGCTGCTGCCAAATGGGATGCTGCTGCTCACGCTTTTACACGTTTTTACAAACGTATGTGTACGTTGCTCGGCATTATTTGACATTTTCTATTTGCATTGCTGATATTTGCAGTGTTGGTATGTTTTGACTCTCAAATAATGTTTCTACGTACATTGATGTATGTAGAAAAATTCACTCAAGAATATTCATTTAACATGTTCTGTGTGCCCCGTCAAGTAAATATGCACATACTTGGGCGACTTTGCAAATAATGTTGCTCAGAGTTGCTTAGGCAAATTCGAAATCCATAAAAATTTAATTTACTTACAATTTTGTAAATATATCGTCCTTCCAATTTGTCAAAGTGGCTAGTCAGTGGGCATAATATCAAAATTTTTACATATGTCAATGAACCCTTGATGGACATCTAACGCTTTGAACAAAACATAATTTTTTATTTTATTTAGACTACACTTATTCCTTTTCTTTTCGATTCATAGTCAAAAAATAGTTCTTTTACGGTAGTTTCAAGGTAGTTTCAAATAATGTGGAATAGGGCTTTCTTGCTTTATTCATAGGCGCCATTAAAGAAGAAAAAGAAAATAAGATGATATAAATGGATTTCAAGAAAAATGTTTGGTTTTCCATTTTTACACCAATTTCAAATTTTGATAAAGAAATAAATAAGAACACTACGCTTTCTATATTCACTTAAAGGCGGCAAAATCATTAATAAGTTAAAAATAATTTATAAGAATGAAGATTATCTTGCAGTCTTTAATCGAATATATATGTGTATATGCATTTCCTTAACTCTTCTGTTTCTTGAAATATTTACTGAGAGTTTTAAATTAATAAATGATGTACCTACACATACATCGTTTCCTGATTTCTATACTAGCTGATGAACAATTGTATAGTTTCTCAATGTAAAAGGCGAATGTAACCGCGTCCTACCATGATCGATCTCGGGTTCAGTACAGTCCGGATCTAGTTTTCGCTCCTCGGTCTGTTGAATTTCGCGCGCGGGAGGTGGGTAATACTGAGCTCGTCGTAGTAAATAAATTTCTAAATGAAACTGGAGCTTTGTAACGACTGAAGCAATTTTCGGCTAAGTTCCTCCTCGAATTCAGAGTAAGCGTCTGTTTTTCCAGCAAATGATGTGATCTACAGTTTATTCTAAGCTGCTTCCGAACGACTGCAAGTTTTTTATGAAAAGCTTTTTATTTAGTATCAGAAATTCACCCTTCCTTCATTCCCTGCTGAGGAGAGGCCGCAATTATAAAAATAATTTTTTCAAAGAATTTTCTATAATTTCGGATATAATCGTTTATTAAAAATAAGCTCAAGTTTTTGCTTTTGCCTTATAACTTGAGAACAGCTTCACGAATTCAGCTTCGAATTCAACCATATTTATGCAGAGGTGGTAATCATTATGAGTTTTATCAAAAAAATCGTTTTTTAATCATTATTAAATGTTTTAGAAATTGACAATATTTAATAATTATTAATTATTTAGAATTATCATATCGCTCAAAAAGTAATAATGAAAATTATTTTAATATTTTTTCAATCAGTTATAATTGTTACATTTCTTTTTTTATATTTTGCTTACAAGTAATGATTACCTCTGAGTTTTTTATTTTTCTGATAAAAAATAATGATTTCCTTTTGAGTTTAATTTTTTAACATCAAAAATATTTATTTTACTTTGAGTAAATAATTATTTTCTGAGTTTTATTTTTTGATCACAAAATGATTTTTTTCTTCCTATTCTAAACTAACCATTATTTTTTATAAAGCTAAGTTTATGAAAAGATATTTAGCAACAAAAATCACGATAATGCAGATGTATCGGATGAATTATAACAAATTGTAGCACTTTATGCTGTGCAAAGGCTCTAGGGTTTATAACGTTATTAATTGATTGGCTTGTTGACATATAGGAAAAAATTACAAGAACTTTTAAAAATAATCATCAGATATTAAGGATTTTATCGATTAGCATATATTTTCCCAAATCCGAAAAAAGGCTCGTGTTAATTCTCACAAAGATAGAGATATTCTGCTTGTTTGTTTGTGACTAAATTTCTCCTAAATAGCTTGGCCGATTTAGATGAAATTTTGTCTGTGTATTCAGGAGAACTGAAGAACAGTTAAGATTTTAATTTAGCATAGAAAGTCTTCTGTATGTGTATGTGTGAGCTCTTGCTAAACGTCTGAACCGAAATGGATGAAGGGTTTGCCTGTGTCTAAGCGCTCTTTGCGAACAGGTGAAGCAAAATAGAAAAACGAGTCTAATAGCTTGGAGTTAATGAATAATGCATAATGGAACATAAAAAATGTTCTAGGAATCCTGAGAGATTTTATTGATGATATATTTGCACACAAAAAAAAATTTGCTTTTACAATATTTATTTTAGTGTAGTGAAACCAAGGTACCGCTGGTATAACACAATTACATAATATCATTATAATTTTGGATGTCGATATGTCTAGAGCTAACCAATTAGCTAATGCGGCAGCACAGGCAAATGCATACCTACTTAAATATGAAATGTCCTTGAGCAAATACCCATTCACCTTGCATGCAAAAATCGATATTAAATGAAATAAAGTAAATAAAAATAGCACAAGAGCCTTCAAAGTGTTGTGAATTCTTCGATTAACAACTTCACTTGAATGCAGAATGTGAAAGTTGCATGCAACAATTAAGGAGTATCCACTGAAATCAAAAATGGCCTAGATTTTAGCATATAATGAAAAATCACTAAGAATAATGAGATGGAATGTAGGAATCTTCAAATTTACATATGTATGTTTATAAATGGGGAAAGGGTAACTCCAACTCAGAAAACCTATAAGAAAGAAGCTATAAAAAAATTTATAATAAGGCAACAAATGGAAAGTGATTACAAAAACGACAGGCTGATGTGGCATGTGAAGGAAGAGCAACAAAGAGTTTTTCAGCACATTAACAGTTTACACATACATATGTATGTATATATAGAGGTAGGTGGTTATACTTTTATAACAGAAATTTTGCGAAAGAAAAAACAAAAAGAAAACAACAACATCAAAGGATGACAAGTGACAGTGTTAATAGTGAACAACTTTCACTGGGACAAAATGCATAATGAAAATATGTGTATGTGTGTAGTACATATACATACATATGTGAGTGTGCGCCAAATTAACGGCGAGAATGGTGAGGAAAAACAACTACAAAGCAATACAACAATAACAATGGGAATAATTACAACAAAAAATTAAAGCAACAAAAAAACTAAACTAAACTAAAACTTACAACAAAAAGCTGCCCGCTCAAAGGCAATGAAGAAAGGAAAATAAAAAAATTAAATAACGGCACACATACTGAGGCAGTTGTGGGATGCTTACAGGTGTATATAAACACAGGCATACAAACAAACAGACACGATGGCGAAAAATCTACAGGAATGCTGAGCTCGTTGACTGTGTTGTGGCTGCTTGCTTTGACGTGCAAGTCATGGCATCCATTACAATTCAACAACAAAAACAGTGAAAGCGAAAGAGTGCACTCGCTCCAACAAAAATGTAAACACAATGTGTGTGTGTGTGTGTGTGTGTGTGTGTGTTTATACTTAAATCTGCAGTTTGGCAGCGTGATTCTGAAATAATTTCTCTTTGCTTTCTCTGTGAGACGTGCGCCTTTTGGCATAAACGCGGCGAATTCGCTAAACACCAAAAACATACAAACGAACTGGACCAACTAAACTCAGGCCGTGACAGACCAGCAGCCAACCAGAGTTTTAGAGCTGCGGTCAAACAATTTCAAAACTTCGAAGGATTTGGTTGTATAGCGCGGTGCTGTTCTGCTGCTACTAGGCGAAAGCTGAGTTCCCATATACATATAAAAATATAGAGAGTAAAGCAAACTATATGTGTATGTATATTATATATCAACTATAAGTATGTATGTATATAAAATTAGTTAAATTGATGTGAAAAAAAAAAACGAAGAGTGAAAAACTTTAATTGAAAAATAAAATTTTGATCCTAAAGCAGCTAGAGAGTTAACCTATATGCAGCAGTGAGATTCAAAAAAGATGTGTTCTCCAGATAAGGTGCCAAAATAAATTACACTAAATGTATAAGATTTTCAAAAGCAAGCTTTTAAAAATTTGTGACTTTTCCAATACTTCATGCGCTTAATTAAGAAAGCAAATTAAGGTGTGGTGATTTATGCAACTTCTATGGCGATTCTCTCATTCCACAGCATCGTTTAAGGTACAAAGAGGAGATAGTGTGATAAGAAGCTTCAAAATAATGCAGTGTAGCGAGTGTAAATAAATAAAATGAAATTATTAAATAATTAAATTATTATTCAAAAAGTTCGAAGAACCAAAAAAACCTGTACAATTTTTGCACCAAATAAGAAAATTTCAACACATAGAGGGTGCAACTTTAATGACCAAGACGAAGAGAACGCTCTCCATTGAGCTAAATACGTTCAGCTCGTGCGCTGAAAACGTTTCGTTCAGTTTTTTGACATTTCCTTGGCAAGTATCAACACAAACACAAAACATCTGCTGAAAAACCAGTGAAGAAATGCAATGAAAATTTAAATAAATTAATATAAAAATTATATAAATAAACGAAAACATAAAAGGTAGGCGATTCCGTAAGCTGATAGGAGTTCGGTATGATTGAGCAACTAATTACAAACAATGAAAAAATAAAGGAAAAAAAGAACATTTGAATGCACCTAAAAATTAAACAAATTCATTAGATAAAAATCAAAATTGACACAAAAGTGGCAAGAAACAATGTACAATTAATGTTTCTGAGAAAAGAATTATCAACTAAAATTTAGAACATTTGTGTTCCTCCCAGCTCATTACTGTATCGATCCAAAACATTGTAACCATCATTATTATCACCAGCAGCAGCTTTAACACATCCTAGACATCAGAGAAGAGTACCAATCAAACCCCTGAGTGTCTCCTAAGCAGCACGCGACACAGCTTCGTTGTCTCGGTCGACGCCTACGTCGCCAACTACGTCAACAGCAAACGAGCGAAAGTATCAACAATTCACACAACTGTAAAATTTAACATATGTCTATCCATGTATGTGTTTCATAGAGATGCTGACTGCATGTTGAAATTCTCGTAAGCGCGTCTGTATGTGCGATAGTGTGCGTAAATGTTCTGACCGTATCCTCCGAATCTGCTTTACCGTTCGATTCAATGCTCTAACGTGCGCATTTGTCGTATAGCTGTCGTGCTTAACTAGCGAGTGTGGAGAGCTACTGACAACGTGGACTTTTTCTTCTAAAACAGGAGGAAAAGAAAATTTATTGCATACTTTAGGGGGGAAATGTACAAGAAGCGAGTTGGTTTCCAAAATTGAGGCGGTTGAATTGACAAATCGTTTAAATTGAGCAATATAACATCAAAAAATTTTGAAAAAAGAAATTAAAAAAGATTGATTTTTTTGGCTGTAACAACTGAACATGCGACTCAAAAACGTGTGAAAGGAAGGAGCAAATTCTTGATGTTAGCGCGTAAATGTAGACTTCGATTTTTCACCTGAAAAAGGGTTAGTGGAAGTTATAATAAAAAAAATAAACGTTAAAGCAAACATATGAAAACCTATTGTACTTGCACAGGTGAAGTTTCAATTAAAAGCCTTAAAGTAAGCTATAAAAATGAAAATTCACGTTTTCGAATGAATTTCTTAAATTCAAAATAAGAAAACACTTCAAAACTTACGCAGGTTAGCAGAAACTCACCCGAAGTTGTGGTTTGAGCAACAAATTAGCCCTAATAAGAACAAAAATTTCTAATAACTTAACTCGTAAGTGTTGCAATCAATAAAGGAATGCATATTCCTACAGATATCTCGTGCACCTGAATTTTTACGCAGTGAAAATCGCATATAGAATTTAGAAATAGATCGAAAGGATAGGAGAAGGCGTACCAAATATACATATATACGTATATTGCACATATTTTATTCAAAGGCAATCGTTAAAGTTTTCGCCTTCGTCCCATTTTCGTGTAACAACAGTACATACATATGCACAATATATATATGTTTGATTTTTTTTTCGCCTCAAACCAGTCTAAAGAGCAGGCGACAAAAGGAAAATATATCATACATTTGGCTGTGGAAGTGATAAACGAGAAGAGAAAAAGGATGTAAAAGTGCTGTTTAATTAAAAAATAATTAAAATAAAAGTGAACTGACTTCAAAAATTATTACAAATTAGCTGAGCAAAATCATGAAAATAATACAATTTTCAAAATTGTTAAAATATTAGCTGCTACAAGACAAAATTCTTTGGAAAATGTTATAAATACTCAGATTTTTAAGCACAAAACAAACATAATAAAGCTCAAGCCCCTAATTGCAAAATACCGAAAAAAAATTCAGCTATCGAAAAAAATACGAGCTGGAAAATAGCGCAGCAGCAGCGACGGAAATATGAAAATCTGAAGAACTTAACGAAACTGAAAACAAGAAGCATAGAAATAAATTAATAAACACAAACATACAACCAACAAGTCGAAAAGTGAGCACTGAAGTTGAAGAGCGAGAGTAAAAGTTGAATCAAACATAAGAGAAAGTTCTTTGAGCATCCCCAAAATGCTTCGTTAAGAACTGAACGTGGCAGCAGAAAGCAGCATCTATGTGGAGCGCTTTAAGCGAATGAATAACGGCACATAAACACACGTGTATCTTTAACTATACACATATATGTATATCAAAACAAACCATATTTTACAGCTGAGTTAAACAAAGTAACAAAACGAATCGCTTAACATATAAACATACGCGCACACACAGTATTAAAAAAGGATGAAAAAGAAAAATTAACTTGTGAAAAATCGCGGAAAATCAGCGCTGCATAAAATTAAAAAGAAATTAAAAAGAAAAGTTGCGAATTCGGGAGAATATAAATAAGAGTGTCCTATTTGAAGAATAAATCCCATTACATATCGTTTTCGAAATTTGAAAACAGCGACTCGATATAAAATCACAACGCCCGAAAGTAACTCTCAATTAAGTAATTAAAGCAACAAGACTCAGTGCTTTAGTCGGATCTATAGTAGAGTAGCCAGAGTAAATTCAATAAAACAACAAAAACATGGGCGCTAAAGAAAGTGTGGAAGCAGCCGCGAAAATGAATGTGGACGGTTGGGGTCACATGGAGGTAAAGAGATTCTATTAATAAAATTTTATGAAATTTAAATAATTTTTAACAACCCCAAAACTATTAAGATTTGGTGATAATGACAAGGTTTGTCAATTTTATTTTTTCGTTGGTACTGCTAAAAGTATGTGCTGTGAAAATTTTTCAATTTTAATTGTATTTTAAGTAAAAAAGTTTTGTATTGTAAAATCTCTATATAAATATATATATACTTATATATATGTATACAAGAGTGATGTTAGTTACTACACTCATAATTCAAAAACGCTTTTACAGCATTCGATGATTGGCACCAAATCGAATTAGTCTCCGGCCAAAAAAGAAGAATACGAATACAGGTTTTTCCAGTCCTTCAAATTATAAGTATAAATAAAATTATCTATCAGAAGATCATACGGAGTTGGTGAGAGTCAGTGTATACTGCTCGCAGGGATAAAAAAAAAATCCGACATACATACAGCCTAGATGTAGCCTTGCAATTCTCCAAGATTGACCCGCGTATTTTCACGAACAAGTCAAGATTTGCATAAAAATTAAATAGCTATAAAGCTGATGTTTTGTTCATTGGCAGATTAAAATATGTCCATGAGTAAAATTATTTTTTAGCAGGAAACTGTATTTCTAAAGTAGGAGAAATTCAACCCTACTATTTTATATTTCTGAAATATAA
Organism: Neoceratitis asiatica; assembly: GCA_030068015.2. Lineage (NCBI taxonomy): Eukaryota > Metazoa > Arthropoda > Insecta > Diptera > Tephritidae > Neoceratitis > Neoceratitis asiatica. The sequence goes on from CM061526.1 coordinate 92,512,114, forward strand.
TTTATTCTTTTGATATTTCCTTATAGAATATTAAACATTATGTATCATAAGATCGAAGTTGTTGAGCCCATCTTTTCAATTTAAATGTTTTATTTTTCATTTCGTCTTCATGAGAATTTAATAAACTGATTAAGATCCATCTCTCCCTATTTAAAAAAATCTTATTTTATTTATTGTTGCCTTCAAAAAAATTATAGTTATTTATGTGTGTATAAGAAGCTTTGAAAAGACAACGTAAATATTTTATGCATTTTAGTAGAGCTTCTAAACTGGATAAGTCAAACAGAACGAGCTCTATGTAACGAAAAAGCACATAAATGCAAACATACTCGCATTAAGATTTAGCAAACAAAACAATAGCAAAGCAATAAACCAGCCACACTAGTAAAGGGTGTTTTTTTATAGAGGTGTAGAACTTTAAGTTGGCATTACTTTTCAAGATGGCGACAGATTTAACAGCGGTTAAGTGATTTATTCTCAGTTTGGCTTGGCAATTCATCGTGAATAAACCCACGCCTGAACAACGCTTGCAAATAGTGCAATTTTATTTCGAAAATAATGATTCTGTGCGGAAAACGTATCGCGCACTTGAGCGATGAAGCGCACTTCTGGTTGAATGGCTACGTCAACAAACAAAACTGCCGCATTTGGAGTGAAGGTAATCCTCAAGTGTATGTTGAAACACCGTTACATCCAGAAAAATTGACTTTTGGTGTGCTTTATGGTTATTGCCGATATACGGCCACAAATGTTGGAAAAAGTCATTGAAAATTGGACGTCCAGATTGGACTACATCCGCGCCAGCCGTGGTGGTCATATGCCAAAAATCATATTTAAAATATAATGCCACAAGATTATCTTTCGGATAAATAAAATTCATGTCAATCGAATAATCCATCGTTGTTTTATTGCAACTTAAAGTTCTATACCTCTATAAAAAACACCCTTTAGATGTCATATTATGATAATCCAAAAAAAAAAAAAGATTACAAGCCATTTTGGTATGAAATAGCACAGGAGGCGAGGATATCAACCAGTATTGTTGCAGGACAAACTCGAATGTTTCACAACTGAGGACGAAAAGCAAACAGCAACAAAAGTACATTGCCAGAGATGTGAGACGTGAATTTTTGAGTGCCACAACTAATAACACTTTAGTATTTGGCAAAATGCAACGATGACTGCGTTTTAAAAGGAATATCAATATACATATGTGATGGATTTTACTTCTTGCTTCAAGCCTCGATGAAGTGTGGCTGAGAGTGAGAAACAATTGGCATATTAGCATTTAAGAGATAGAAGAGATTAAGGGAGGTGGAAGGAAAGTATTGATAAAAATTGATCAGAGATAATTAATAAACTTTGCTAAAAGATCGTTGTAACGCTAATGAAAATCTGACAAAGAAGATTGTCCGATATTTGTTAGTATTAACTTTAATGGAAGCATATATAAGAAAATGTCTAAATGTTTTCAATTATTTTCCTTTAGTTTATATCAACTGTATACATTCTCATACCCATTTGCAGTAAATGAAGCAAAATATAATATAGTTCTCAAAGGCATACAAAATCTCAAATCACCATACAAAATGCATTAACTCTACCTGCTTCGAGACATATATACTCATATATATAATAATTAATATAATATCAAATAACTTTTTAAAATTTCCTTTATTTAAATTTAGGAAGTGAAACACTCCGATCGAAGTGAAAACGGTAACATGAGGTTCCTATGGCTATTGCAAATGGCACAGTATTCCCTGAATAACCTACTAATTTCTATCAAAAGGCTGTCAAAAGCAGCTCATAACCATTTCGACACAATTACAACCAGCTTTCGGCGGCTTTGGCCATTTTACTGCACAGTATTACCTACTACTACTACTACTCCCTTGAACGGACAAAGCTGCTCCACAGTTTTGTTAACATCAAAAAAATAGGAAATTCAAAGTACACAATGGCAAAGGATTTAAGAGGAATGCAACTGGGTCAAAGTATACCAAACCTCTGTCCTCGTGCTAGTGTGTGTATATATATATGTGTGTGTGTGTACGTGAGGCAGGGCTTTATATCAGCTCCATTGCATTCGAATGCAGTTGTATATACATACATATGCATGCTTATACTTCCATTTGGGAAAAGGATGTATAAAGGATTTCATTTGTAAAATATTTTGTGGTTGAATTGAGATTTTATACAAGGGCAGAGATTGTTGAAGTGATTTAAAATTTAATCATTTAACTATGGGTTTGTTTGCGAGAAACTACACTCAAAAATAAACCGCATTTAACCGCCATTACCTATCTATGGGAGTATAAGTTTCCATGGATTTTCATGAAACATATTGTTGTTTTCTTTGCCACACTATTTTATTTAAAATAATTCCACTCTCTTACTCAGCTTCAGTTCTACCCCACTACAGCAATAAACTTGATTAGAATGAGAATTTTTATTACATTTTCCACAGTAACTATTTATGCATATTTTAATATGCAACTATCCACACACACATACAATCTTATACACATACAATAATTTACGAATACTCTCTAGGATAGAGAGAGTATTCGCCCACGAAAGGAATTATCGCTAATAAAAGGCAAACAAATTGTTTTGAAAAATTCATCAACCCTTTCACATATATATTCGATACACCGATCTTGTATATATATATATATATATATAATCTATATTGCATACTTTCACAAAACATTGCTATTGTATCTGTTGTTGTACTTGACAGCGGCACTGAATCAAAAATTGGCACTTAAAACAAATTGCTTGGCCTTTTTTCCACTTGAGTTTTTTAAACACACACGCTCACATGCACAGATATGAGTATATAACAGTTAGCCGTGACGTTGTTCATCACTGCCTGCAGCACATTTTGTCGGCTTTCAGGTCTCAATTCACCAGCTCATTTGACAGCAGTCAGCCCTGAGCTGAGCACATACACATAATCATCAACAATCCAACAGCCGCCCACGCTTACACCTCCAACTTTACCCATATATTGCTTATCAACTTCCTTTCGCTTGATGTGTCACCCAAATGAAAATGGCGGTCGGACGAGAGGGCGATGTGAGGATACGGCATTAAATGCGCACTCACTCCAAAAAATTATATTTTATTCATGACACAATCTACTTCACTCCATTTCACAGCAGCTGTCCTGCCGTACTCATAGTCATTCTAGCTGTTGTTGCATTGGTCACAGCCGTCTTCACTGTCGACTCACAACACTTTCTAAGGAAGAGCTCTTCACACTTTAACTTTTAACTGCTCCACAATTTACTAATTCTTCTTTCCTTTCTTCATTCCCCTCGTCCTGTTGCTAGCGGCACACAAGGTTATTCCCTTGTTACGTTATTGCTAGTTTGGCTGCCTTTGTGTTTGGCACCGTTGAAGTACTCGTACTTCCTGCTTCTTCCTCTTTAACTTGGCAGTTCGTGACATTAAACTGACATTTTACTACCACACTTTGGCTGACATCATGCCACAGTTTTTGTAAGTACTGGCTCACTTGTCGCTCACGTGCGTTACTCGTTTGATCGTCGTTAGTTATACTGCAGCCTCCTCGTACGTTACCTTGGTGGCAGTCACTTTGCTTTGTGTAATTTTTCACTTTTCATTCATTTGTTATTGTAGTAGCGAGCAAATCTACTCATATAATACATCAGATCTAGTGTGTCTTTTCTTTTTTCTAAAGATGGCTACCAACAATTCTTAGTGCGTCTAAAGTAATCTTGAGTGACTGTTGTCCTACCTTGAAAACTTAAATGAATATTTTAAATGAACTACTGACATGCTGACACACCAGAGCCAGCCGCTGACAAATTTGAGGTTATAATTAAAATTGGAAAACAAGTTTAAACTGAAAAATGATAAGAAAATGATTCTTACTGACGACAGGAATGAAGAGTCACCACCTCCTTACCATCATCTAATGGGCTATATCTATTCTGAAATATAATATTATGAATTCTTCCATCAACACTCTTATATCAAGCGACTAAGGATTGGAAATAAAGCTTCCATATTAAGATTTGAAAGTAGTAAAATTAAAAAAAAAATGGCCTTTTAAGTTTTGAATCCGAGATAAGTCAGGTCGAATAAACACTTTTTCTGAGCGAAATTGATAACGATTACTAAAAAACTTGGAATTCAAATTAGTTAGTAGTTAGAAATAATTTAAGAAAAGTAATTTAACCCATTAACGACCAAAAATTAAAATTAAACCTCTTGCAACCACTAATACTAGCATAATATATTGAATTTATTCATTCATTTTTCATTATCTAAAATATTTATTAAGTTTTTTTTAGTACGATAGCATATACATACATATATATATCGCAGTACCTTAATTTGTTGTTGTTGCGTATTGCATTATATTGCCTATTTTGAAATGGAATTGGGAATTTTGTTACAAATTTTTTGTATTTTTTGATGGTCTTGTTGGGCTTCCCATACTATTTTTAAGAACTGCAAACAAATTAGCATCACCTTGTTTACGAGCTGATGTTGCTGCTGCACAACTTCTTTTCCTCTTCCATATTCTGATTTAAGGATTAAACCCTAAGAACGGATTTCGTTTTTCGGAAATGTGATCTCCCACATAACTTAGCTTAGAATATCTTCTTCCTCTTCTTTTTCTTCTTCTTCTTCTTCTTCTTCTTCTTCTTCTTCTTCTTCTTCTTCTTCTTCTTCTTCTTTGGCGCAGACACCGCCTACCTGATTATCAGTGAATCAACAATAGCGCGACTCTAGTTCCATCTCTTCGCTGTTTGGCGCCAGTTGGAAATACCAATTGAAACCAGGTCGCTCTCTACCTGACCTGAAAACTCCAAAAGCCGACTAATCAGATATCGATATCATCCAAGCCACTGCACCATTTATCATCACATTACTTTTAAATTGCCTATTCAGTCCAAAGTATCACATATTGGAAAGTGTGATTCTGCGTTGGATTTCCAGGCTGGGATAATTGTTGATATTAATGTTTCAGACGAAATTTTCTACAACTTCAAAGTTATGACTATCAACAGGAACGTGGGAGTAGCGTATGCGATGACTGTTTGTTTGATTAAAGAAAATATTTGTCCTTGGTTACTAGCAGACTGATACGCTTCGCTTCCTTACCAAGTCTGAAAGCAGAACTCACGGGTTTCTGCGTAGTGAATATTAGATCAATGGTGGATTTAGGTAAGATTGACTTAAATAGAATCGTATATATGATATTGAGGAAGATTATCTCACGATAATTGGCGCAGAACGTGGGGTCCTCATTTTTGGATCGAGCAGGCTGGAGAAATGTTCCCTCCATACACTAAGTGTGCTTTGGACATCTGCTACCAGAATACCTCCTTGATCCTTACATGAGTATGCTCCGGTCTTTCAACCTTCTGTAAATCGTCGGATATTTTCACAAAATTTTCGGGAACTACCCTTGTCGGCCAGCTTCTGAAGTCTGTCACACTCAAGCATTTCGGCCTCCTCCTTTCTTTTCCTACAAATCCGTCTCGCTTTCCTATTCAGCTCTCGATATCTATCCCACCCTGCACGTGTTGCGGTCGACTGCAATGTTGCGAGGTAGGTAGTCCATTTTCTCTCCATTGCAGTTCGACATTCTTCATCGAGAGCAGGTGTGCAAGTCGAGTAGGAAACCTTCTGGCTGCCTGTTGTGTGTGCAGCTTTTCGACGCCGAACCTTCCTTATGCTTGTTGAAGGACGTTCTTTATTTCGACAATATAGTGATTCGAGTCAATATTAGGTCCTCGAAACGTATACATAACTGAAGCACTGGATACCTGTCTTCCGTCAATCATAACATAAACGATTTGAATTCGAAATCCTAGATCCGGCGACAGCCATGTAGCTTGGTGAATTTTCGTGTGGTAAAACCTAAAACTACATGCAATCATATTTTGGCCCCGGCGCAGTCGGTTAGCCTTAACCAGTCTGGTGATGTTTCGTAGTGAAGACTTTTGAAGATTTTTTAAAGGTCAAAGGGTCAAAATCTGTTCAGACTTACGGAAAGTCAAAGTTTGAAATTAATTCTACAATTTTAAGGTTGAGTAGGCTATTAAAACAGTTTAGTTAAACGCATATATGTATATATATATATACTTAATATCACCTGATTTTCCATTTCACACAAATATATTACTAGCAACTTAGTTCGATAAAACCGCAAATAAATTTCTGAAGAAGAACTAATCTAGTGAACGGGAGCATTCCATAATCCAGGCTCTCAAAATCCAGACAGTACATATCCATACAATGCCTTATCTGGATTATATTTTGTCGGGATTTGATCATGTCTGGATTATGTGTTACGGGATTTTGTGTATCGGAATTTCATTATACGCCCCTAGGGAAAACATTTGTAGTGAAAGTTGCATCGATCGTCTTTGACGCACAGCTGTTCAACGAAACTTTTTTCTTACAACAAACATTACGTGTTTACAATAGCGAAAGAAAAACATCATTTTGATTATTATCAATTTTGCACAGAAAAAATGATCACTTGACCTAATGTGCGTCCACGCGGAAGGAAGGTATCTATAATGTGAAATAATTGTAGTTGTAATATCTTACCATAAAAATAAAAAAATAAATAAATAAATAAATATTTAATAAAAAATACAAAATTTATTCTCTTATCAATAGAAAAAGTTCATATTCACAAAGCAAATATACAAAACAAGATGTTGGATGGCTATAAAACATATTTCGAAAACAATGAAAATAATGCACTAAAAGTGTTTTAAAAATAACATAAAAGTGTGGGTAGACAGACTGGGAGACTACGATGCAAAAGCCATGTTGAATTAGACCCTATGTAAATCTTGCCGCTACAACAAATGCATGCTAAAGACATTTGCCCGTGTTCTCAGACTATTTTAATTACTTTCAACAAAGTAAACCGAAAACTAAACCTGAGAATCGGCGCCAGAGAGATCTTTAGACGTTCTTCAATGATCATTAAAATTAAAAAAGAAAACAAAAGCAGCAAACACTTGACTTTTTCAGAGCAATGTTATAGAGAGTTGCTTTACTTTTAGTGCTAGAGCGAGTGTGAGTGCGAGAGCACAGCACGGCGCAGGTGTGGGCGCTTCTCATTGACGTTCATTGAGAGAATAACAGCTTACATGTGTGACAGTTTATGCATTATCTCTTCAAGTGATCACGATCACTGCCGTCGACCACACAACAGTTCTTCTAGTAATTTACATACTTGCATTCGTATTCACGAGTGGGCCGGCCGGTCCCATTTATCGTCAACTAAAGTTTGTGGCAGCTTCAGTTGCATGTCGTGAGTCGCGCGCTTTTCATCGAACTTTGGCACAGAGATCTGACAGCTCTTATTATTGAATAGTAACTCGATATTCAGTCTGCTTATAAATTGTGTTATTATATGTTCTCTTTTGTTGCTTTTTTATCACAGCAAATTTATGTTTATTTTGGTGAAAAAGACGCAAAGACGCACAGTGTGGGCTTATTGGTGATTTCAATGTAATTATGATTTGTGAAAGCGTTGAATATGATTTGATGCCAAAATATGCATTTGTATATCTATGAAGGTGTATGTTTTCACCACACGTGCTAGTGAAAGAAGTACAAAAATAAATATAGTGCAAACAAAAAAATTAGCGTCTAGGTGCAACTAATGCGAGATTACCAATATTTTACATCCGCCAAAGTGAATGCCTTTGAAGTGCAAAATTATTTTGTTTTTGAACTCTGCTATGAATGAAGAAGAAGTTGATTTTTATGATTCCCGGGCATATTTAAATTAATACGGGAAATATCTTAAAGTAATTGAACTCTATAAGTTTGATCGGTGGTTTGGAATGCCTGTTAATTGTTATTAGTTATGTGAGTATTTAAGTATAAAGTGTTTTGATTAATAAATGAACGACTTAAAAGAAGCCAAGTTCGGGTAAAACAAAAAGTTATCAATTTTTTTTCTTCTTTTGGTGTGCGATCATCCTTTAGAAAACTTGACATTTGTAAAATTAACAAAGTTGGGCAAAGATTTACCCCGATTTTGACCTTTTCAAGCGATCATAAGCACATTCTATGTTAAGTTGGAAGGAAAGAAAAGGAGGAATTAATAGTAGCATACAATAAAGCATATCCAGATGCTGAGGCATGACATTAAAATAAAAAGATGAGATGGAAAAAAGAAAAGGAAAATAAGAAAATAAAAGAAGGGGAAAAGACGCGCGCCATCACCAATCAACAACAAGGTCATGGTAACTGTGTTTAGGGTCTAGTTTGAGCTGCTTTAAAGAAATCAAATTGTTGCTTCGAATAACTGCTGCCGTCAACTTTAGAAATTGATCGAATAATCATAATAACTCGTCAAAATTATTACAACACAATTAATAACTGATGCCTCAGCACTATAGCCTGACTTAGCATCCATTTAAATGTTAAAATTTACATTTATGTTTCCGATCAGGCTGTTAAAAATGATTGGGAAACGTTTTTAACTTTGAAAAATGAAGACTTCTTGACTTCTTCGAACGTGAAATTTCTCAACATACCTCACATTTTGGACCTATTATAATGATAGATTCAGTCAAATATATAGGTTTTTATAACTTAGTCTTTTTCTCAACGCCACAATTCGCCACAGCTTTTGTATTTATTTTTCAATCATAAACATTTTTTGTTTGCTCACATGTTTCCAGGTATCTTTAGTATCGTCATGTACGAAATAGCCATTGGCCAATAAGCTACATAAATAACATAAGGATCCATTTAATTTTACGTCAATCATACAGTATTATTATTAGAAATCACTGCGTCGAGTAACTAGAATGGAAAGTATAAATAATGAAAAAGTCATCTAAAAAATAGCATGTTGGCACCGAAATTAGGGCAGCCTATAAACATATACATATGCACTACACGAAGTATATAGGGTTTGGAAGTGTTGGAAACGCTGCCAACACAAAAATGTTGTTATCATAATTTTAATTTTTTTTATGTTGGTTTTGTATATTTATGTACATATATGTAATGAAATAATATCTTTTTCAAATGTGGAAACAAATTATATTAAACATGAAATTCAAGCCACAGCGATGATGATGAGCTATCTAAATTCTGATGATTGAATATAAAAGGCAAAAATGAAAAGTGAACATTAAAAATGCGTTATTTACTCGTACGTTAAGGTCTGCTGGCCAGATATAATGAAAAATATAAAACATAACGTACTTTTGAATTACATTAGCATTTAAATGCTTATTAAGTAATAATGCATTTAATAATGTATGGGCGGCCGATTTTGTATTTATATGAATACGACGGCACGCATTGCACATACATATGCACTCGTGTTGCGTCTGTTAACTGCTTACCGGCATTGATTTTTTCTGCATTTGCAAAACATTCATTAACACCTACGGATTCTTCGTAATCACATACGATTTGGAAACATTGGCAAAATTTAAATATTTGAAAATGTTAAAAGAGAACTTGATTTTTTTAAAACTTAATTTTTGTTTTTTGTATGGTCAATAGTGCAATTTCTGCAGCAAATAAAGTTATTATCTTATGTACTAACATACACATAAACCTCTATTATTGAAATGATCATTTGAATTTACTTTTGTTGTTACGTTGTTACGTAAATATCGGAATTTAGTTGGACGGCATGATGCTTTTCCAACAAATGGAGGAATCTACAGTTTATTGTACGCTGTTTCCGGCTTACGGCTGATAGAGCTGTTATTTCATGTTAGAAATACACCCGAAGTGGTTGACACTCCCTAAGGAGGGGGGACCAGGAATTAAACCCGTGGCACTCCGCATCGTAGTATGCAGAGATAGCCACTCGACGAATGCGGCCGCCAAGAGCCTTATTTAGACATAAAATCTCACTGTGTGCATCATTTGAAGGCAAGCAACCCCGTAAATTTAACAATTATAGATTCGAGTGTGAAACAAAACTTTCGAATCCACTGATAAGATAAGCTGGCAAATAAATATTATTTGAAGCCTACTCTCAGTTAAAAATCACCCTACGGTACCTGACTCTCGATCTGGAATCAAATTTAGATTAACCTAGAGTTTGAATTTTGTTTAAATCTTTTCGGCCAATGTATTATATTTATTTTGTTACTCCAATAACTGTTTTTATAAAATTAATTATTCATATGTACGCCAATTATGTCTTGCACTTATCATTTGTTCCAGCAATCGCTGTTGCTTCCTACAATATATCAGACTATCTAGCTTTTATCCCTAGAATAAGTTTTACAGAACCAAAACCTTCGTATTTTTTAATTTTTCTTTCAATCACTTTCATGCTGGATGTTATATCCGAACTTCTTACTCACCATTTACAAGAATATTGAAAGAAATCGATAAGTTCTGAATTCTACAGACTTCGTTATTCCTTTGTCACGGATTACGCTTAGAACTATAGGGTTATCTATTTTGAGGTTTTCAAAATAAAAGTAAATAAACTGCATTTCAAATAATGTTTTTCATGAAAGTCTTTTTTTTAGTATTCAAATGACCGTCTGGTGAATTTTGCAAACTGCGATCCGTTTGACGTAATTTTCGACCACTTTTTGGCACATATTATTGGGTTGGGTGACAAATGTTGATTTTCGAGGTAAAGGTTTACCCTCATAAACCCTGCCTTTCACATAGCCCCACAAATAAATGTCCAGTGGTGTCAAACCGCACGATCTCGGTGGCCAACTGACATCGCCAGGACGAGAGACTACGCGGTGGGGAGTTTCTCTCGCAATAAAGCCATATTCGCTCGTGTTGTGTGGCATTTGAAATCTTCTTGTTGGAACCACATATTGTCCAGGTCATGTTCTTCAATTGCAGGCCAAAAAATGTGTTATCATAAAACCATAACTCTCCGAATTGACAGTGGCAGTTAGGCCGTTATCGTTTTCAAAGGAGTAGCACACCTCCGGGCCAAAGAGCACACCAGGCAGTAAGTTTTTTTTCTATGCACAGGCCTTACGATATCTGTAAGTGATCCAGTATCTTCAATTTTTTTTTAACGAATATTTTTTCTAAATTTTGATGGAGTAGCTCATTTGCCGCGTAGCCTTGATGAGGGTGTAGAAAAATATTGATTTATATAAATATATAAAATGTCTGGGGATTCAGTTAACCATTGGCTGGGCGACATGTGCACATATTGGTTATAAATCTATATCTGTGATTGTTTATTTAATAAATTTTTAATTTGCTATTAATTTTATATTCGCATTGGATCTCAAGATATTTTTCTTATACTATTTTTAATGGAAAATAATTTTTTAGTTTACATTTAAAATAAATAATTATAAAAATTGCGTAAAAAATGAATTTAATATTTCAAAACCATCGATGAAGACCTGAAAGACATGAAATATAGAATGTAGGCAACATTTTCTTTATAAGTAAAGCATTTGTGAAAAGAAGAAAGGCTCACAAGGAACTACAAATTTGGTCAAAGGTTTGTGGAAAAGTTCACTGCTGTCAGCCTTAATTGATATGAAATGATTCATCCGGCTGTTCTGTTGGCTAATGTGACGTCAATAAAGAATTTTCTCTCTTAGTTTTCGAAATTAAAAGGAATTTAAAAAGATTTCATTAAATATGAAATTAGTCAGTGCTTAATAATGTATTTTATATATTTGTATTTAAACCGAAACTACAATCTCTAATTGAATTATTTGCACGACAATCAAAATTCAAAGTTATCTTTCGCCAAAGAAATTAGCTATTGTCGAAAATGCAATAACTAACTTTGTAAAGTTTAAGAAACCACACAGTCATATGTTGTATTAGTGTATGTACAAGCAGATGTACGTTATATATATGTATCCACTTACCAACAATAAATTATTTTCTTTGTTTAATCTCTCGAACTTATGGTGGCGATTTATAAGATTAGAAGAAGGAAAGTTCTCCAAACGCGGCAACCACAATATTCTTACTTTGTCAGCTGAAGACAAAGGCGCCAACGAATACCAAAATAACATAATCAGCGTGATAAAGATTGTGAGAGTAAAGGGAGACATAGAGAGAGAGGGAGTGGAGAAAGAGGGAAGAGGGGTGCAGCAGTGTATGTCCTCAAGAAGATTATCGATTCTATTTTCAATGTTTTCGCAGCGTTTAAAAAGTTTATCCAAAGTGCAGTCAGCACTTCAACAATACTATGTGTGATTGTGTATGTGTATAAGCAGCAGCTGCAATTGTTGTAGTAGTTGTTGTTAACCTAACCCAACAACAATAACAAACAATTAAACCGCAACTAAAGTGTCAACTTCAATCAAGTAGTTTCGAAAGCTTAGAAAAACCCAAGAGCCAATGGTGATGGGATGAAGGGCGAACGGAAAAGCCATTAAAGCAGATTTTTTCCTGTAAAATACGAAAGCAGTACATTAAGGATCACACAGCATTATTGCATTGGCTTATCTTCAGTTATCCTGCAGTTGTCTAGAATATTGCTTCCATTTTAAGTTTATAGTAATTTTCTAAATAAAACTTCTCTTAAAATAAGTTATGAAAATGCTTAAATTGATTGGTATTGAATGGAAAGTTAGGTATAAGAATAGTTTGGAAGCGAGAGAATTGAGACTCTATATCAGCACAAGGTAATATGTGAAGTCAGATGGGTCTACAAAAATTTTCATCTCGCAATGCGACCCCAGAAGGGCTAATGGTGGCCTAAACAGGTCTACTGGTCCAGTTACTTTTAATAGGGCTTAAAAATAGTTCTGTTTAGAGTTTTATTTAGTTGGAAATATTGCGAAGTAATAAAACGCTATTAATGTCATCAAAGGAATATCATCCTACTAACATAAAACCAGATAACACAGTGTTTAGAAAGTTGTATCGACTTTGCAACTGTTAAAATGTCTTCTTAACCACTCTAGGTGAATATTTCCCAACCTAAATAATTTATGTATGAAATTCTTTGAAAAAACTTATTCTTATTCCATTCCATTCTTTTCAGTACAATAAATGATTCTCAGGAAAGATAAGAGTCACAATAATAATTAGTGTTTATATGTATGTATGTATGAGTATATCTTGAAAGGAAACTCTAAGTAAAGAAGGTGCATTAAGAATCTAATGAATGAGTTATAATCGCGCACGGAAATCGTAAATTTATATAAAAGTAAAATGCACCGGCGACTCTGGTAACAATGAAAAATTACAGGAGACGAAACTGGCAAAAAGAAAAAAAAAACAATAAAAACAACGTGATGGACAGGCAAGATGGCGATGCACTTAAGCTAACAAATGACCAGAAATTTATTCTAAAAGTAGGATAAAAAAGATACTTAGTAAGGCAGTTCAAAAGACAATGGAGAAGGGAAAAGGGCAATCAGAAACGTAAAACGCTAAAAGAAGAGAAATCAGCATTGCATGTCCCCAAATAGCATCAAATGGTTAAACTTTTGTTGATTTAAAATTTTTTGTACAATAAGCAGTTGCAGATTGGTGCGGTGAACGTCTTGATGTTTTTCCATAAAGTATTTACAGTTTTAGGGCCCTCTAAGCGATTGATGATATCCGCTGCCGAGTAGTAGCAGGCCTTAACAAGCATGAGTCGTCTTAATCTACTCGAATAAAAGTCTCTGGAATAAAGAGACGTTCTTATACTTTGTTAATGCTTATTAATCAGAATTTTCCGTTAACAGTGGATACGATTATGGCCTTGCATCTTAAGCCGAAAATCTCATCTCTATTTGCTACAGTGCTACCTGTGTTGATTTTTTAAAATCTCCGTTTTTGAGTGAAATTTTTTAATTTTTTTTCATTAATTTTCAAAATACCAGATAATTTGTCCTATCAACTGAACTCTAATGGGATGGAATCAAGGTATGACTGCCAGGTACTCATCCTCCGAATTGAAGCCGTCTTCTTGAGTTGAGCTTAGACCGTAATTATTCTCGTTCACGATGCTATTAAATTGAAAGTCGACGACTCTGAGGTAATTAGGTGAATTTGCTGAATATTCCACCTACCTATAAAACTTACTGGCATATAGGAGGCATTGTATTCGTCTCATTTCTTTTTGATAATTCTACGATATGTCAGCACGCAAAATGTCCAATATGCGCTCAACATGCCTTTTGGTTATGGCGTTGTTGAGTAATATGATAAAAACATGTTTTTCGTAGAAAGCAACATTAATTAATTATCTGAGTTTTTAATAACACTAAAATCAAAATAAACTCAACAAAATATACTTTCTTATTACTTTCCAGCGCGGCAGTCGATATCACGCTCATCGTCACAACCAACGTTCGCAGTCCTTGAATCGTGGTCAAGCGCTTTCACAAGCAGATGTAAGCGGAATGTGGTGACATCGGGGTGCCTCAGGTAAAGGTGAGTATCTCAAAGAAACCAAATATGTTCTAATTATGTTGTTATGTTTCCGAAAGGAAAAAAAGTTCCCGAAACGCAACAATGAACATTGCATGCCATTTCGGAAACTGTTTTTACTTGATATTGGCCGCTGACAAAAAATCATTCATGTACTTAAACAAATCGTATCGGGTTGAAATCAGTTATGACCTAAACCTGTTTTTTTCGTAGCTCAGAACTTACTGTAAACCCATTAAGAGGCACAAAAAATATATCCTAACATCATTACAAAGGTTAAAGGTGGCTGAATTAGCACTACAAATTATAAATAATTTTTTCCGGTTAAATAAATATTTTTAAATTTGTCAAACTGTAAATGGCTTAATATCACTTAGCACTACAAATTATAAATAATTTTTTCCGGTTAAATAAATATTTTTAAATTTGATCAAACTGTAAATGGCTTAATATCACTTTTATTGTAATATTTCACTTAGTCATCTGTGACAAACAAATAAATGATTATTAATTTAATTATTTTCCCCCCAGCTGCTGGCGGACAGGGTGGTTGTGCGAGCTGCGCAATGGGTAACAAGTTGAGTTGCTCTTGCGCGCCTCTGATGCGTAAAGCGTATCGCTATGAGGACTCACCATGGCAGACATCACGTCGGCGTGACGGGCATTTATTAAGGTAAATTATGAAATATTACACCATAAGTAAAACTCAAAGAAAATCAAAAAAATTTATGTCAAAACTTTAAGTATTTAAATTTGTTTTTGATTTTTTCCTTTGTACTAATGAAAAGCCAAAATTAATTTCCTTGTATTTGTTCTTTCTTTTATCTCTTTCCTTTGCGTCGATTTGTTTTTCCTGTGGCCTCCTCTTCTCTTCTACCAACGACTCAACCAACGCTCCACAATCAACAACTCAAATCAACACCAACAAATCGATCAAAATATACAAAAACAAAAATATATAATAAATTACCTTAATATAAAAACGTTAAAAAATTCGAAAAATTTTTCACAAAAAAAAAACCAAACAAAATACACCCTAAATTTTGTATCAAAATTATTTTCACCAAAAAAAAAATTCTTTTCAATTGACTAAACAATGATTAAACTGTCAAAACGTAATAAACTCAATGAACCAACATATTTACAACTGCAACAATAAAAATAACAACAAAAACATCCCGCCTTTCTTTTCGTACTTTATGTACTTCCTTTTCACATTTCTTTTTATGTTAAAAATATATTTGCATATATTTTACCATTGACGTATACCTCATACATATGTTTTCAATGAAATGTGGTTAACCTACGCCAGTTCATTCAGGTTGTGGGCTGAGGTATTTCATGTTTCGGCAAGCGGTGCAGGTACCGTTAAATGGCAGCAAGTATCTGAAGATTTGGTTCCTGTTAACATAACATGCATTCAGGACTCACCGGAATGTGTATTCCATATAACGGCATATAATAGTCAAGTGGATAAAATATTGGACGTACGACTTGTACAGCCAGGTGAGTCTGATTCAATTTTTTTATATTTCCTTTATATGAAGCAACAATCAAAGTTGTTAAAACTGAGTTGTATTAAATTTTTTACTTGAAAATTAGTAGGCATTTAACAAATCTAGCTAGAACTGGAGCATATGAGTAAATCAAACTGTCGGAACTAGAATAGGGCTGGAATATCGGAGTGAAGACAAATTCCAATATGTACTCGGCGACAAATAGGCATTATGTAGAAAATATTTTTGTGAGAAAATTTCAAGTAAAGTTAAAGTTTAGTGAACTTTGTAAATAGCTTTTATGATGAATGCGTTGAAGGTTTTGTTGCCGAAAAATCTGTTGAATTGTAGTATTACTTCCTTCTGAATTTAACTTTCAGTGCATAGAAATTTTTCTGAACTACTTTCAGGCACTCGCATTGGTCAAGCATCAGAATGCTTCGTATACTGGAAGGATCCAATGACCAATGATACTTGGGGACTCAATTTCACTTCACCCATTGATGCCAAACAATTCCGGGAGTGTTGTGTAAGTATTCTCATGCGGATTAGCAAAGCCAACCAATATAACGAACTGCTAGCAACTGTCCGTATGTCTTATAAAACATTATTTGTGTCCTTTTGAATGAGCACATATTCCCATGCAGACATACATACAGTGAGAATCAAAAGTATTGCATACAAAAAATAAATTTAATTTAAAAAAGGTGCAATACATTTTGAGAGGCTAAATGAAGTATCAGGTTAATTCTTCATTAAGTGCATACCCTGTAGGGAACTAAGGTAAACTATAAATCAATGGCCAGGTTATGCTTGCACTATTTTCCACATTTCCTATTGAATAAATGAGTATATTGGTTAAAAATAGAACAAATTTATCGGAAATTTATCTGTTCGCGAAGTCGAATACAAGATTCCCGAGAGGGTACTCAGAATACAGTATGTATGTGTGGCTGTGTATTTGCGCTTATTTGGAATGGCGACGGAGGCAACAGTCCGATATTGTTTGCTTTGCTTTTACGTGTGTCCGACAAGGTTCAGTGCTATGTCGCTAAAAAGATCTGTTTAACTTAAAAAGCGATTTTCAAAATGTGAATTAATTAAAGCAATGCGATTGTTCAAATTTATTTTGCGCTAATTTTAAAATATCAAGTAGACAATTTGATAAATTGTCTTGAAAATAAATTTAAAATTTTAAGAAATAATTCAAAATTATATCTTATAAGTTGATAAGTTGGTTAATAATTAAAACTTTTATATATAATATAATTAAATACAATATATTCATACCATAATACCTATTGGTAATGGGTGCTATACGTAATGTTGAGTTGATTCATTGTATCATTGTCATTTCTTTGGATTATATATTCTCTTGATGATTCATATTACTACTTCATACATGCATATATCGTATATGTATACTGTTATTTGCTTAAGTATGTATAGTAGTATCATACATCATTCAGTAGCTCCCACCTAGTAATTGTCGATCATATCCTTTCATGTATACCGAAATTTATTGATTTAATTTGTTATTAGCTTAAGGTATAAATTAAATATTGATTCCACTTGAAAATTCATTATTAAAACTTTTAGTTTTTCTTATGTTTGTTTCCGTGTCCTGTTATATTAGCTGTTGTGGTTATAGGCTTTTTAGGTCCCGCTAGGTCGGACATAGTAGCACTCTTTACATTTTATACTAATTGACCTATAATCCAAAGCAGACGTTGTATTTCCTCATCCCTTAAGGTGTTAATGTTCCGAGCATAAATTCTTAATTCCGAGGGTTTTCCACCATTACTCTTATTCCAGCGAAACACTTTTGCAATATTACATAGTATTGCTCCCGTTAATAAAAGTTTTGTGATTTGATCTGTCACAAGAAAGAACTTTTCGATTTCTTGAAGTCAAAGTCGCTTTATGCCACTTGTAATCAACAACAAATCAAAGTAGCTGGGTGGGTAATAGTTTTATACTTTTCTAAGCGATGTGGCCAATCATCACCTGCAATGGATAGTCTAATATTAGCAAAAAAAGAATGAAAATAAATTATATTAGAACAAAAGAAATTCCGGCCGACTTTAATAAAGGCGCAATAGATGATAGCTTGAAGCTAGACATAGGTCCCTTAATAAAAAGAATATAGAAGGTGAGCTTATTTAGCACTGTCTTTAGGTTGGTATATATCAGTACTTTTGGACGCAGTTGAGAACTACTTCTTTTTAAGGCGCTTTAATACATCACTTCTTTACATATATGTGTATGTGCAATTTAATTAAAAACGCTTACCATTGCCTGATTAATCATTATATGTTTTATATTCTTCTTTCATTTACGACATTTTCAGGTATCTTACATTGTAAAGAAATACGTTAGTATAACTCCATGTAAATTGCATTTTCCTTTTGTTTTACCGTTAACACTTCCTGTTGCTTTTGTGTTGTCATAATCTTATAATTCCTTATATTTTTATTTCCCTCAAAAAGGGAGATACCCTTCTAACTCCACCCATTTACTCAATCATTGAAAGGAACTGTGTCATTGCGGTTAGTACACAAATTTCAAACAAACAAACAAAAAAAATACACACATACTCATCGAGCAAAACATGTAACTTATCAATCATTCTTTGTGCTTAGTTTTCTAATAATTCATATATTTATGTATACTTTGTGGTTAGTATATCAGATCCGGCATGTTAAATATTATTCCTTGTCTAAGTATTCAAAAAAAAAAAATGTAAATTTAAAATCGATGAAGAATTTTATAGATATAGTTGAAGGGTTTAAAGCAAGGGAAAGGATCAATTTGTCGGAAATAATCCAGAATTTTTCTTCTGAAAAGAGCCTAACCAAAAATAAATTCACACCGATTCCACTCTTACAGCTGTATAGCAATTTTCAAAAGCATATTTTTTTTTTTAAACAGTGTACTATTCATAAATGACCACCGAAAAATTACTTTTCAGCTTTTTGCACTTTCTTGTTAACCCATAATAGTCCCCAGTCACCATATCCTTTATTTGTCCAAAACATTTGTGTCTAATTCGATATTTTCTACGTGTATTGTATTCTTTCAATTAGTGTTTGCTTTAATATTTTTTTTTAAATCGTTAAAAAATTCTCATTTTCATATTTGTGTACAGTTATTTCGACCATCGTATTTGTGTTTCACAATTGCAAAAAAAAAAAAACTTATTATTGTCAAAAATAACTTTTGACTTCATGTTATGTTTAAGCCGATTACTGAAAATATATACGATTGTAGTGTATGTAAATAAGCATAATATTTTTGGTTTTGTAAATGAATTTTTGTCGAAATCGAATAAACACTAAATTGTTTATATTTATATTGTATTCTTTCATTCTTTTTCTCTTCTCCTTTCATCATTTTCAAAATGAAAATTTCAAACAAAAATTTAAACCCTAATTCATCCTCATAATCACTAAAAATCACTCAATATACGTACTTTATTCACAAAATTCGTTTCACTCCACTGACATTACTCACCTGCTCGTTTTCCCCACTCGCTCTTATAAATATATAAATAAATATTTTTTTTATATTCAAATATCTATTTGTTCACAAAAAAATATATTGTTTAAAAATATTATGTAAATACAAACATACTTTATATAAAATATGTAATTTTAATATATAAATATATATTTCTCACATATCAATTATATAATAATTTGAACACTTCAATAATCATTTGCATTTTACGGTCACGCGGCGGTATTAATTAAATATCATTCCATTAAAAATCTTTGCTAATTTAAAAATAATTAATATGCTCGAAATAAAAAAAAAAAACAAAAAAAAACGTCATTTCGTCGCTGCATTGATGAAAATACAAAATGCAAAAGAAAAATGCAAAACGATTTAAAACAATCGCACGTATCCTATACTATAACACCCTTTCCTATCCCATACATCCCATGCCCGATGACGAGCCCTGAGGTTCGGCTGTTGCTTCTAGCCAATCGTTGGATTCTCTAAATTTGTGCTGTCACACACAAACTTATTCATCCCATAATGTTTCCCTTCCCCTTTTTTGAATAATCAAAAAATCACTGGCGGTTTTGTTAAAGATATAACATTAAATAGTAAACTAAAATAATTTATAATTAACAAATATGCAATTTAAACAGTTAACATGTTGAAAAAATTAAATAAAAATTAAATCTATAAAAACATAAACTAAAAACTATAATATAATTGTATCACTAACATTTCAAGTAACTTAAATCAGTAACACCAAACAGTAGATACAACATCAAAACACCAAATAAATCGATAAAATACTGTCAAACATGGCTAAAATAAATTTAAAAAACACCAAGATATGCTAGTTAGCTTTTAGATATGATTTCTGATTGAGGAAATTTGGAAAGAGTTAACCGGAAATAAGTTTTGGTATATTTAATAGAATGTAGACAATGCTAGATAGTTCTTCACGATTTTTACATATTTTCAATATCATATATTATTTTGTATTGTTAAATATCCATAGAGCATATTGATTTGAGTCTAGATTACTAGACTTTGTTCAAGAGATAAAGAAAAATTTCTTAGAAATTATGCTATATTATATACCCTTTTCCTCGGAAATTCCGCAGACATTTAATATTTCACATTTCTAATTCTAAATCATTCAATCTAGTACTTGTCTACTCATGCAACCTAATTCAAGAAGCAATAAAAAAGATTTGGGGTAACAGTTACTACATACATTTAATATACATAAATACTCAACGAATGAGTACATATATAACTATTTACATACATATTAAACCTACATTTATTAAAATCAAAAGTTAAGAAAGAATTTTAAATATATTTGCGAGTATTACAAAAATACATAGCATGAAAAGGGCTCCGAAATATTCAGGAACGCAAGTAAAGTTAACATAAAAATAGATGCTCGAATATATTTTTGTAAAAAAAAATATTTAAAAAAAATATTTTATTAGGTCATTTACGCATCAAAATCACAAAGCTAAGAACAAAATAAATCAAAGATTAGATTAACAAAAACTTCAAGAGAAGTAAAAAAAAGTTTTCAATTTTATTCACATATTGGAATAAGGAAAAAATTAAAATGCTTCGAAAATACTCTTTTAAGTATTAGCTTTTAGAACTTAGTATATATGTATATTCTCAAACATCAAACAATTAATAACTAATTGTAGGTAGATTGATTAAAATATTAAATAGAGCAATTTAAATAATAATATTTAAATATAAAGTATCAAAACAGCTAGCATAGAAAACTTTTTCTTCTTTTTTTTTTTAGAAAAAGTTAAATCTATGCAAACCACAATTTCGTGATTCTTCGGTCTTCTCGTCTTTTTGGTAGCATGTTAATAAATTAGCACTAATTAATATACGTTGAAATAAAATGTCTCATTTAATAGAAATCGATTAAAGCAGTTTATCGAAATCTGAAATGCTTAACTCTAAAATCAATTTAATAAGAAATTAGGTTTCCACGAACTACTCAAATGAACCGAGTTTCAGAACTAATGGGAAAATATCCCTATGAAAATTTTGCCACTTTAAAAAAATTTAGATAGAACTACCCTAGTATAAATTGCAAAAAAAAAACTAGCTTAGTCTACCAAATGCAAAATCTGATTACAAAAATACGGAAAAATACAACAAATACATTAAAAAAAGGTTTTCTTTGGCATTTTAAAAGTCATGTTTCCGAATTTACTTATAACTAGGAGGTCTATAGTTGGAAAAAGTTGTTGAGAATGTATTAGTTAAAAAAAAATACTTCTTTTTATTGAATACTATTTAGGAGGAGTGTAGGAGAAAATCTGGAGCAGTTATATAAAGTTACCTGATTTAAAAAAATTCCTCACACTGGAAAAATTACACATAGATCCCATTGAGGAAATAATAATTATTACATAACCCCAGCATAGCCACTAAACATTTATGCTCGGTTTTCTTGAATTCTTATCCACAATCGGCCCAAAAGCGTTCCAAGCAAATAAAAAAAACTACTTGTCAAACTTTAGCTCTTAATATTAATATTGCCCCGAGAAATTATTTGAAATTTCTTGAAGAAAAATCATTAATTTCTTGAAGGAATTTTTCTAGATTAATGATCTAGAGTCTGTTGTCTGAGTTATAAATCTTGAAAAAAAAAGATTGTCTTCCATGTAGTTCCAATTGAAACATTGAAGGCTTCGATCCCGATTCCAGAACTGGGGTTTTAAGCATTTTTTTTTAATATTTATAACCGATTTGGTAGTTGCTAAGAAATTCAAGAAAACCCAAAATGAGTCCCACACGAACATACATACATGTATATCACACAAACACGAACTATACACGAGATCATTAATAAAGCTAGATAAAATAATATTAAATTCTGATTCTATATAACCCAAAGAAATGACTATGAGACACGGAACGATAAAATATTAAAATTTAATATCAACAAAAAAAAAACCAACAAAAAAAAAAGAACAATAATATTATTTCTATATTAATTCCATTTTGTACTTATAAACGCTTGGTACACAAACACTTGATATTAATTCGTTTATTCACTACTCTTTATGAATGTTTCATTCACTAAATGTCTTTCTATATCTCTCTACAAAGTTACCGCTCCCTTTATCGCTCTTTTTTTAAACAGTATTTGCTCCCCTTCACTGTGTTTTTATATTCCTTCAATTGCAATGCAATAAAAAACACATGAATATAATGTGTATGTCGTGATTTTGTGATGAAACTATTATTATTAATAAACAAAATCTTTGAATGAAATCGACAGGAAATATATTTAAAAAATAAGCACAAGGAATATTTTTGAAAACGAAATATTTTTGAGCTGCAGAAATGTTCAGCTGATAAAAACACACACACACACACAACTATCAGCAAACAATTTTCCAAGAGTTCGGAATTTCCACACACTCGATATTTTGAAATTTATTTGAAAAGCGTGTGGCTTCTTAATTCAACTAGTGTACCTAAAGTATAACTAAAACAAAGTTAAATTAGAATTAATTAATAAATAAATGCCTGAAATAATACTTGGAAGCATTAATGATTCCAATGTAAATAAAAATGAGACTTTAAAAAATACGAATAAAACAAAAATCATAAAAGAAAGAAACAAGCAATAATTGCAAAACAAACCGCACACACAGAACCTTGTAACTCCCAACCAACTAACCTAATGATAGTGCGACGTTTTACAGTCGCCTTCTTTCAAATTTTCACGAAAGGCCTCATCGAGTTATTCGCTGAAATTGGACCCACCCGGCAAAGGAAAGATCAAGGCTAAACGAAAGCCATTGAGTACACCGGCCTCGCCGTCACGCATACGAAGCGAACCGCAATGCACCTGTATGTCGGCCGAACAATATGCCCGTTTACGCACCGATCCGAGAGTACGAGGTGAGAGGATCTTCTACCAAACTACCTACAGAAAAAAAAAATAATAATAATAATAACACTAACAACTAAGTATTACTACAACTACTAAGCAGCACAACAGTTATTTTATAATTCAAAAGAACTCTATATCGTCAACATATCAAAATTATTCATTTATCTATTATGTATGTATATATGTATGTAAATATTACTTGAAAATAGCCACCGACAGTATATTTCCCACTTAAGAATTTCATTCAGATCTCTATTATTCAAATTTACTCCATATACGGTCAATTAAAGCTAAAATTTTTGACTGCAAAAATTTTAACATAAAAATCGGGTTCTCACCATATTTCATATAAAATGTAAGACTTTTAGCTTTATAACGCTTAAGAGATTTCTCCTTCAATTTTTATCGTGATGTTTTACTGGAATTATTTATATTTTGAAAGTATAACAGTTAGTATAAAAGAACTGATTTACTTAATTTACCCAGTAGAAATGAGTTTAATTTAATATTACTATCAAACCTAAGTTACTGACTTGTGTAGGTCATCAGTTAGAAGAATAGTACCCGCTGAAGAAAATTGGACATTGAAAGACTGCAGGGCCCTTAAAAATTCTACACGGAGGAAATGATGACAAGATTCTAAAATGCGGATATAACCACCACATTAATACATTTGGTCAATTACAATGTCGTGGCTGCAACCTTACATACCTATGTGCATATGTACATACCATTTATGTATTTATCTGCCTACAGCATACAACACTATTATCGCCTATCCTTTATTTACTTTTCTACTTTTGTACCACTTTATTCTACCAAACCAATATCCGTCCAAAATCCAATAAAATTCTCTGACACTTATACATGCGCACTACCACTGGTATGTATGTGTGTATGTATGTATGGATGTGTGTATGAATCTATGTCAACTAAACTTGCATGCATACAGACCTACTTACTTTTCACTCTCTGACCCACCGCGACTTAGCCGATCTATATAATTACATACATACATACATACACACATTCATACATATGCACTACCTCTGAAAACAAAATACCGTCAAATGCCTGCTCATTCCTTCATACATACTTACATCCATACATACTCACATACTAACATACATACTTCGCCATCGCAATCTCATCACACCTCACATTCACATTTTGCAGGTTCATCCACTTTGCCACGCTCAGTAGGCTCTCGCATAACCGATGTCGATGTTGGTGGACAACAGCAGAAGGTGATGGCAAATGCCACCAGCAGCACATCATTGTATGATAATGTAGCCGGCAGTGGTGGTGTAGGCACACAATCAATGAATGCAGTCGGAGGACAGGGTAAGTGCATAATATACAAATATATACATATGTGTGTGTACATAAGGCGAAAAAGCTTTGTAATTTTTATATGTGTAAATATGTACTTCAAAACGACAAGAAATATAAATGTAAATGTAGGTATGTATATGGTGCCATTTTAAGAGAGTAAACTATATAAAAGCACAACGAAACTAATATTCCAAGTGAGAAAATAGAACTCGTGCAGATTTCGAAATCCCTTAAACAAGTTTTTCAGCTTACTTGCGCTTTTGTCAACGAAATTCTGAAATATAATCATATAAAGTCAGGAAAGTGTAATATACCATTCCGTAAACTAAAATATGGACGAAGGGAAAATCATAAATTGATATTTGCCCAAGTGGTTGTGGCTTACTATATTTGGCTCAATCGCTGTTGATGCAAAAGCTTCCTAAAACTCAAAACAACCTGCAGACGTAGCATATTAACGTCATTTAAATTTTCATAGAAAAATTCATAGAACCCTTTTCGGAAATAAATTGTTCTATATATTAATCAACGTATTTAATTTCAAGCGAATCGATCTTGGTCCATTCCGGGAAATAAAAATGATATGTACATTTATCTAGACTTAAAGACTTCATCCAAAACTTCAACCAAACTGAACCATCCGGTCCAGGAAAGAAACTAATCTCAAATAAACTGAATAATAAATACAATTTTTTTTTTTTTTTTTTTTTTTTTTTTTTTTTTGGAATAAGTTGATTCTTGGTCCATTTTCCGGAATAAAATCAGTGTTCTTGCTAAACTTACCAAATACCCCTTACATACCAATTTCAGGTAAATTGAACCATAACTTTGATTTCTTGATTATTATCAGATTAACTTCCCGGAAAATAAAGTGTTGCCTATGTTACCTTGGGCAAACGCCTACTTATGTAACAAGCTGAAAAAATCGGACAAAAAATACGATATTTTCGATTTTCCACTTTCCGGATATTTCTTTGTATTCTTATTGTTTGGCCGGAGACCAATCCGAATTGATGCGAATTCAGTCCGGGCGTTTTTTAATCTTGTGGTGAAATATTTGGAATTTTCTAGTGAGCTATTGAGTCTGAGTGAGAAAAGCTTCCAACATTATTAAATTATTGTATTTAAATGTCATATTAAATGTGAATAATATTTATAAATTCTTAGCCACCAAGGCGTTAGCTGTGCTAATTTATTTGTTTTTTTTTTTCTTCAAATGATGTGATTTTCAAATTGGTTTTAAATAGAATATGCTCGATAAAGCTTAAAATAATGGAATATCTAATTAGTTGTAAAGTGTATACAACTCAAAAGAGCTTAAAAGCCTTTTGCTCTAGGCAGACTAATACTGATTTAACCGAAAGAAATTCCACTTTCTAGTAACTTCGTTTGGCGCATGCGCATTAGCACAGAGAGAAGTTATGACAAAATTGAAAGCTCAATGGGTGGAAAACTAAGCTAACTGTACTAAAAAGCTTTGTGCTTATTATAGGTTGTACGTGTGTATGTGACTGGTGTTAAGAAGCAACAGGTATTCTTGCTTTGATAGGGTTGAATTGAAAAAATTTTGAAGGGCACAAAATAATTGTTCATGTATTTTTAATATTGCATTCTTCTTTGCTTCATTTTATTTTCCATTTCAGACACCCTAGGTCGCCAGGTAAAGTCCCAAGATCCGAATATTACCGCCACTAATACGGGCGTTAATACGGGCACTCCCAGTGTTATGGTATCCGGAGTTGCTACAGGCACTAATGATTTATGCTCGCAAAATCATGTTGGCTCACAAGTAGGCCCAGATGATGGACTTATTGGCGGCCAGCAAGATATGGATGTTTCAAAGAATGAAGGGACTCAAGTGGGTGGACCTTTACATCAAAATGTTGGCACTTCCACTAAATCTACAGGCACACGCACTAAAGATTACGTTGATGAGATGGTGAGTGCAAATATTTATAAAAGAAACTAAAATCTGAATATAGGTATAAACCAGAGAAATAATATAATTCTTACCTCCCGATGTCTGACTAGCTGACGTTTGAACACTATATTCTTCTTCCTATTTTCCGAATTATTAGAGCGCCCAAAATTCGGTCCAAGAGTCGATCACATACCGGCAGTTCCGTTTTCATACTGTTGCTCCGAAAGAAGTATTCCCAATATTTGTACCTTCACTCTTTTTTAAGAGGTCACTGGTTGTAAGCTCATTTCTCATTTAATCGATTCCATATCGACCTTAGCAGTATGATTCTGAATGACGTAAATGAGTCAATCAGAAGTAGTTTTAAAAACTACATGATGATTCCTACATGGAACACGTGCACAAAAAATTGTCACTAAAAATCTTTTAAGCAAATTATAGTAAAACTATGAACGACCGTGACATCCGCAGTACAATTCTAAGAGTGTTCTCTGCATGGAATTTGCATGGCTCCTGCTCTTCTCTTACACGGACGAACTGGCTAGTCTCTAGACAAATGCCTTGCGTCACGCGATCTGAATGCCGCTTCAGTATATCTCGAGCTACACCTGACATCTAAGAACCATTGTGGTCAACAGTGTGTTCTGAATATAAATCACACATAAAATCAAAACAAGCTCACATATATATGCGCTTTTCTGCTGACATTGGCTGCTCACCAAGTTTCAGCAATTTTACGTAATTTCGTTATTGCGATTTGTGATTTAATACACCTCATCTCCTTACACCCCTGGCGTCTACCATCACCTCTATCATTTAATTACCAACACCAATGTAATGACATTACAACCTGCCGGTGCACAATAAATATGTTTGTTACATACGCACACACGTTTATGTTCAAATATGTTCACTCCATACATGTGTGTATTTATATATTTACATAAATAAAGAAACATGTATGTGAGTTTATGCATAGCATGCAATCGGTATTCATTCGTTTGTGCATTTGTACCGTTATCGTTGCAGACACGTGATGCACGCGCACATGACATGCACCAGCACAATATAATCAACAACAATACCAGACGCAAGACCAAGAGCACCGAGGATATGAATGTCGACACGAGCACCCTGAAACGCATGCTTAAACCCATGCCCAGCACTGAGAGTCCCGTTACATCGCCGGAGATGGGACGGCGCCGTTATAATTACTATAATGCCAATGTGACCAATACACTGGGGCCACAACATATGCATCAACACGCTGGTAGCGGTATGGGTGGTTTGGGTGTTGGTGGCATTGGTATGATTCCAGGTGGACCTGGCGGCGGTGGTTTGCATCATATAATGAACAACAACAATACGATGGGACGTATGAGCAGCCAGTCGTCGCGCTTCTCGGGCTCGAGGTAAGTGTGGGGTGTTAAATGTGAGGGTGCATACAGCAAAGAAAAACTAAAAAAAAAAAATTTGAATAAATGAAAAAATAAAAACACATGCAATGCATACGACATGAAATTAACTAAATAAACCGAATAAATACTGAAACTATACGCAGAGTCGTAAGAAATTGCAACAGAAAAATCGCTTTACTTGCAACTTTTGTACATAATGTGACAAAGAGTCGCCTAATGACTGGGCCAAGACCAAAGCACTATCAATAGAGCGACTAAAAATTCACCAACACTGGCAAAGTCAGCACTAACACTAGCCAGAGGTCGTTGGTTAAGCTGTAGTGACTCGCTGTTTTGGCGGTTTACGCCACAAAGAATATTGTTAACAGTTTTAGTTTTAATTTGTGTGTTTTGTAAGCGGGTTCGCGCCAATACGAGAACAAGTGGAGTGGTGCAGCAACAAGTGCGAGGGGCGTATTTTTATGCTAAAGTCAGGATTGGTCTGAAAATTGGAGAAAAATTATTAAGGGCGAGAAAAATCTTTTCAAATTCGATATACGACAATTCTAAATTAAATTTTAAAGACAATGTGTTAATAATGTATAATTAATAAAAATAAAAATAAAAATAAAAATAAAAATAAAAATTAAAATAAAAATAAAAATAAAAAAAGACTTTTGATACCGGCTTACAGTAAAATCAGTTAATATATATGAAAATTTGTTCGATTTTTTGAAAGTATGAAACCTATAAAATCAATGAAAACAGTGAAAAAATGGAAAATCGACAGCTCGCATGTTTCCACACCTTTGCCTCGACGCAATCATAAAGCCTACATGGTTGCTATGTAACACATAGCGTGAAAACTCCCGGACCTAACAAAAAAAAACTGTATTTTTTGTTCAGAATTAGCTTTATTCATCAACGTAATTTTCTTCAAAAAATGCAAAATCATTCTATCGCCACTCTAATATTTCAATGCCACTTTCAAAGATCGATGAAACTGATTCATTATTTTTACTCAAATTAAAATTTTGAAATACACAAACCAGAAAATAACTTTAAATATCAATTCATTTCTGGACTAATTGGTTTTGTTTTTTTTTGGTGTCTGGTACATTCATCTCATGCAGATCTTCGCATGAAATTGGTCGTGGGTATCCTCAGCGTAATCTATATCTAGAATTAGAACGGGAACGCAGTTGTATCGAGGGCTCCCCACCCTCTGATAATGTCATGTTTGACAATCAATGTTATGCCACTACGCCCAGTTCCAGTAATGGCAATTCCGATCAGGATCAATCATACGGACAACGCAATGCCAGTGGTGGCGGCAGCGTCGGCGGCGGTCGCCACCAGCATCATCATCAAGCGCCAAATGTGACACCAACACCGGGTAGTCCCACATCACGATTACTGCTTGAATATGAAATGCATTTGCGGAATACTTTGGCCAAAGGCATGGACGCTGAATCGTATAGCTTACATACATTTGAAGCTTTGCTATCACAAAGCATGGAAAATTTGGGTAAGACCAACAAAATACTTCAAATTTCTATTTTTTTTTAATAATTTTGTCAAATGTTGTTATTTGTATGTATTTAGTTTGATTTTTAAATATATATTTTTGTAATATTAGCTTTAATTATTGTACTTACATATACATACATATATTTAATAGTTTTTTCTAAACATGTTTTTTAGTAATTATTTTAATTATTTACTTACTTTTGTTTATTGTAGTGAACAATAAATTTTACTCCAGAGTAAATAGTCTTTAAAATGTTTATAAATTTAAATAGAAAATTAAACATTTTTGTAGATCCCTGCGCAATCCACCATACATACCAAAGTTTACAGCTTCAATGAACATTCATTGCTTTATTCACAACATACTCGTACATACATACGCAGCAATTGTGCAAACGAAAATATCAGAAACATTTAGAAACTCCTTCATATGTTCATATGTATTTGAATGACTAACTTTTTTTGCAAATGAAATTATCTGGTTTTTTGCTAATCATGAAGCTAGTTAAGTTAGATTTCTGTTCAAATTACAATAATTTAACTAGTAAAATGTTTAATTATTTTTGACAGAGAAATAGGTGGAGAATTTATGATTAAAAATTTTAAGATAAGAATATGAAAAGGAAGAAAAGTAAAGAAAGGAGGATTAGGTTATGAGAGGCAGCTAAAGGCGTGATTTCATATGATATTTAATTGGGTAATATTGGATGATAACCAAATATCATTCTAAATAAGTTCCCCCGCTAGAAAGGCCAATTACAACGAGTCCGTTTCTGAAATGGAAGCTAATATCGTTTAAACTCTCACAGGTCCATACTTTTTAATAAAAAGAGGATGCCACCTCGGAATGAACCTAAGAGAAAATATAAAATTTCTTAAAAGTCCTTGTAAAGTGCTTGGATAAAAACCAACCAAAACTATCATTATAAAGAGATGAATTTATTTATTTGGTTTAAAAACGTTTGATATTACTGTCTATACTTGTGGGAAATTTAGATTACTTTATAGTAAATTACTATTACTTTGTATGCCTTTCATGAACATGAAATGGTATATTAATGGTCCGAGGTATATAAGTGTCAGAAGAGGAATAGATAGACGGTCTGAATGATTTAGCCAGGCCCGACCGACTGTCTGTCATAAATAATTCAATAAAATGTCTAGAAACAAAAATAAAAATGGAAACATTGGTACTGAAAATCATCAAAATCAGAAGACTATATCATATAGGCCCCATAAAATTGATTAGTTCCTCATATCTGGTTTTGCGTCAAAAAGCAGTCAAAAATCAGTTACAGGCGTGAAATTTAATACTCTACACGCGAATTCGAATAAATTTAAGAACTCCGTAATCAAAGACAGCACTGCTTTCTTGATTAATTTATTTTTATTTTTTGTGATGTTTTTGTACGCGCGATCCAATTTAACCATTCAACATTTTTCAATCTAAATGTTTATATATTAATTAACCAAAACGCTCATATCGCATTCTTCATTATCTCATTATATTTCCATGCACCATCTAAAACAAACAAAAAATCGAAAATCGAAAATCGAAATGACATTAAAAATTAATAAAACTAATTGACGATGAAAAAATCGTAAAGAACTGGCTGAAAGTCTGCCTGGGTCAACACAGCGCAGTCCATATCCAATGCGCAGGCGTAAGTAGCATTCATACATACATACGTACATACATACATAAAGAAAACATTTCTAAAAGAATATTAAAATGCGCACTGCTCAGAGAAAAAATTAGTAATATTTACTGAATATTTTTAATAAAATTAATTACTAATAAAATTAAAAATCAAGCTAAAAACAAACATAAAAGAAATAATAACAAAAAATAGTTTACATCAATTTCAATCCCGTTGTGCAATGCCCAGCGGAAATACTAAACGCATTTTAGTGATTCTCATAAACACAATCCCTAAGCTATGGTAACCTTAGATTCCTTTACTCGTTTGGGAATGAATAATTCTTTTACATAATTATATTAATTAGTATTTCAAAAAAAATTTCTGCTACTTGGAAATAAAAATAATGAAATAAAGAATTGAGTTTATTTTTTTTATTATAAAAACCAAATCTAAATCATTCTCATTTTCTCTATCAAATCCAGCAAGCGCCAAGTCTTCAACACTCCCATTGCCACCACATCGTCCTTTGTCCATGTTGCGCGACAAAGAACGCGACCGTGAGCGTGACGGCTATTATAGTGATCGTAATGAGCTCATACGCGAAAGAGAGCGAGAGAGAGAGCGCGATCGTGGATATCTTTCAGATCATAATACAAGGTGAGAAGTGGTTTTCGTTTATTAGTGAATATTATAATGTTTTAACAATATTTTAAAATCTTATTCTTTCAATTCAGTTTCTCAACATCACGTTGTGCATCTTGCATTGGTGAATCGGCTCGCGCTCAATGGTTTCGTCATTCGGATGGCTGGCGTTCAGGCAGTTCAACAATTGGTTCAGGCTCTGGACAGGGCTTAATGTCACAACAGACTACAGGGTCAGGTCACAAACGTTCGCCATGGGATTCGTTGCCCTCTTTACGACAAGATAGTAGCCTCAACGATTCTGGGTATAAAAGTGCACGTGCTGATTCGCTAGAACAACGGTGAGTAGTAACTCTCTTTAATCTGTAAAAAAAAATTTTGTTAGAATATATCTAAAATAATAAATATAATGAATTTCTTTTTCCTTTTTTCAGCGCTGAATTTATACGTCAGGACAGTTTACGTTCAGATTATTTGAGTGATCGTGATTCACGTTATGGTATTGTTCAACAAGCTTCTATTGACAGCACTGATTCGCGTATGTGCTATTTAACTTCATCTGAGGTGAGTACTTAAACTATTTTCAATACATAAGTATGATAAGATTTCCCTTAAAGATTTATTTTTAAATACCGGAAGCTTAAGCTTAAGCTCAGCTCGGAGGAGTGAAAATTACATTCAATACGGAATTTAGTTACTCTTTCTAAATAAAAGCCTCCCATATTCTATTAACTTCTATATCTATATACATAAGATTTTCAGTTATTTGCAAATCTTATATAGTCTAACAATATTGAACTCAATTGATTTTATTCTGAATGTCCTATGCATATGTATTTATGAATAAATAAAATAGACGATTTTTATAGG
Source organism: Neoceratitis asiatica (assembly GCA_030068015.2). Lineage (NCBI taxonomy): Eukaryota > Metazoa > Arthropoda > Insecta > Diptera > Tephritidae > Neoceratitis > Neoceratitis asiatica. Next base: position 92,544,741 of record CM061526.1, read on the forward strand.
TTATTTATTGAATATCTGCAGGCAGTAAATTATGAAATATTAGCTCTTTCCACTATGATTTACGCCATGTACTTTTTTCTGGCAATTATTTCTCTGACTATTACGGTCCTTATTTGGTTTAATAATACTATACTTACACTAAACAGAGAAAATGTCTTCGTTATAAAAGGTTGACCTCCACCTTTTAATTAGTAGCGAATAATTCTCAAAAATAGATTGCTTGGTCATAAAGCTCTAAAAGGAATATGTCCAAGATCATACCACCACAGCGTCATCCAGTTAGTGTCACACTCGTGCCCTTTAGTTGAATATCGTAAAAAGTTCATCGCTCACAATGATCTAAAGCTTTAACGATAAACGCAATGCTAAGAATTAAATTAACTCATCTTCATAAAACAAAATCTATCAATATCCATTATTTGCTTCGAAATCCATTACACCTAAGCAAACAAAAAAGTTTGTACGACTAATCAAAGGTTTTACTGAGCTAATAAATTATGAAATGTGTAAAATTCTGCGCAAATAAAATTAATTACGATTGTAAAACGAGTATCATCAGTGAAAAAGAGACATGAAACAGTCAGAATGTGTCCTCGACCCGTTGCCGGTCAAGGCATATTTGATGTCAAAGGTGCACTGAAATTAAGTGTGACAAATTTGAAAAAAAGAACGCATTAAAACAAAAAAGGACAAGCAAAAAGTCTTTTGACATAAAAGCTGCTGCTCATCGGTATTCGGCTCAAAAGCTTTTTAATGTCACTGTTGTCCTTATGTTACCGAAAGGATAGTGCTTCGTTTACCACTGGAATTAGGCAATGGAAGGTAGATGGAAGTGATGGCGAGGAGAGAGCGGTACGCTCATGCTACTCGATTGAGTTCTGCTTTGTGATAGCGAAAAATCAACAGGCATACATATTTACATACATACCTCTACACACAAGTGTATAGGCTTTGTTTTGCTGAATGAATTTTCAAAAAGTTTGTTGGTATTTTGATTTATTGTTTTATTTTGCTCATTTGTCGTGGTTGCTTTCTCGCAACATTTTGTTGCAAAAAAGCTCATTTGTCGGCGTAAAGTGGCATAAGTTGTTGATTTGTTGAGTTTTTCTTGTTATTATTGAGCTCCCACCTACACATATATAAGTACATATTTACTAATTAACTCTTACCATCCGAAATATTCAATCAGCCTTCCAAAAGGCTGAGGAAAGGTCGTAAGAATAGGAGTAAAGGGGAAGACTATGAACGAGAGGATGCAGAATTTCGTGTTCAGGTTTCAGCAGTCATTTAGTGAACCCAAGGGTTTTTCTGTGAGCCATTAGTTGGAACTGAAATACCCTCTGAACAGTGTTTGATTCTATTTACTTTTAAAAATCGAAACAAGACTACAAGTAAACGAGGCCTTTAAAATACAGTGATAACAATGAAATAAAAATCTAAAACAAAAATTTAGAATGTGAAAAATCCGATTCTTTAATTGCGAAGATGCAATGAACGAGCAAGGTAAAATATTCGAAACACTTGAATAATAGCTTTGTTTTGTTTTTGTTTTTGCAAAAACGACCACTGGAGCAGCTAAAGAGGCTTCAGCTGGAAAACTTTTGTATGAAGTATTCACTAAAATCTAAATCGAATCGGTGCTAAATTTTACCCAGTTTTAATGTCATTCACAGCCACAAAATGATAACATATCATCGGTGTGTCTACAAAATCGGCTATTGGAATATCAAAATAAATTTCAAAATAAGTTATTGCGTATTTTAATAATACCTTTTTTTATCCACATTTCTGTATTAGACCAAATTGTTTTTCAGTTAAGAATGTTCGGGAAAACACGTGTTTGGTTAACTTAGTAGATTAACCGCAAAATTTGTTTGGCCGAGCTTCAAATCAGGTCTAGAAAAACCCTTTTATATAACTTTATAACTAGATTTTACGTATTGGCCTACAAATACTCAATTTTCTCCACTTTTTTCGAATTATTGATACTCAAGCATATATGTATGTATAGTTGCATAGGTAGTTATTATATTTGGAGTTGTTTGGGTTATTGTTTTTTGTTGGTGTATACTTCCCATAGTTGCATTTAACCAACAACAAACTAGCCGTGGCTACTAGCAGCACTCACTTTTCCCATATTTTAGCTGACTGACCTAGTTGTAATATATTAAAAGAACCAAACAAATGCATATACAGTTATTCATATACCCAGATACATATGTTTGTTTATGTGTTTGTTTGTTTGTTCATTTATTTGTTTGCAGTAAGTCTGCATATTTGCCAGCATATCTACCAATGCATATATGCAGAGATGAATTCTTACATGCAAGTGTGAGTGTTCGTAAATATCCCGAAAAAATTTTGTGCTGCTAATCGTTAAAAAGAGTATTCCGTGATTAGTCGCAATCGGACAAAATTGGGCATTAACTGCAAATCCAAAAGCAATATTTAATATCAACTAGTTCTGACTCACTCTATGTGAGCGGTCAGTCCATGCAAAGCGTTACCACATTAATGTCATATTACCTTGCAAGTCATACCGGACTCGTCGCATTTTGAATACCATATGTAGGGTTTTCAGTATACTATATATATATGTACAAGTATATATGTATGCCTGTGTGAGGCATAGGCGACAGCTTTGGCGTTAGTGAACTGCAATCACTATGAATATTTTATCGTTGCTGCTGTTGCTTTTATTTCTTTATTTTTTATTTTTACCTTCAACAAAGACGTTGAGTTGTTATTGCTGATTTTCAGCTTGTTCTGCACACATACATAAATGTTTTATGTATATACACATACACACATACACACACACACATGTATATATATATGTATATATACAAACTTATATAAAAAATTTATGCTGCAGCATGTCTTACTTCGTTTTTAGACTCACTCTGCTGTTGGCATTTAGGATTTTATTTTCATCAAGCGTGCTTTCACACGACTGCATGTCCTAGCGTAAGGATGTGGCTGAATTTACTTGAATAAGTTTAAATATATTTACATGTATGCTTATGTATGTCCATATACATATGTATGTATGTGTACAGCATGTATGAATTATAGTATATTAGTTCAAGTACGAGTTTACAGAATTTCAAATAATTGTCGCTTCATAAATGCATTTCACACAAACACTAGATACAAAGTGATTGTATATACATATGTAACATCAATGGTTACTCATTAAACAGGCGCACACGTCGGAAGTTCGATCAGCCACTCAAATGACTAGTTAATAGAAAATTAGATACTAAATGGTTGTACGTTGCCAAAATATATAAAAAAATTTAATTTTTATTTTTTGTTTAGGTAGCAGTAACGGGCATTAACCCTTTACTGCGCGCCTTTAAAAAGTGTTTTCACGCGAAAAGACTTCCTTTAGTGACATCATATTCCCGCTTTTATCTTAAGTTTAAAAAAAAAATTTAAATAGAAAATATTCTTGCAAAATTTTATACCAAAAAAATCTTTGAAAATATGGAATTCAGTATTGTTAAGCGGACAAAAAACTAGCCACAATAGGAACATAACTGTCTCTTTTCTACATTTTTCCTTACTGATAACAAACGATTTTACTTGCCATTAACAGCTAGAGTCCTGCACATATTCCATTGCTTTATTATCGCCAATCTATGTATAGTTATGTACTAAGTGCATTTATAGCTATTTATTGCAAATATAATGAAAGCGGAACAAAATTTACTGCTAAATTGACCATGTCCGGAGGAGGACCAAAGAAGCTTAATCACAAAAAAACAGACAGTGATAGATTCTTATAAACACACACATACATATGTGTATGCAGTTTCAAATGCTTTTGTTAAAGATTTTATTAAATAAATCACTAGCCAAATAAATATTCTTGAAGCAAAATTATGAATGTCAATAGATGTCAATACTCAAGTGGCTTTTGTTGTAGTTTCAAGGCTTGTGGGTATTTAAAGATTTTTGGTTTCCTTATGTAACATTTATTGTGACATTTATAGCTAAATTCATAGTATAAGTTTAAATTTTACAAAATTTTCCCACAGCGACATCTAGACTTTTCAACTTAGTTAAGATTTGATGGAACGAATATTATTCAGGTACTGAAATTTAGCCAAAATATTTATTTCAACAGGCTAAAGCAGAGCTAACAAATTTAGCTTTCTTAGTGAATGTAGTCTAGGAGAGATTATCACCACACCACTCTAGTCTTCGCAGACTATTGACACCATAGATTTGTTGTGTTGTGTGTTTACAGTTTTGTGGAGCTTCTTCGAGAACCTACTCTAGAATAAGTATTGTAATTGCTAATCCTAAAGTTTATAGATAGTGACTGCGTTGTACTCTATAAGACGGAGGGCAGAGAGTAAATTCTCACCCTACAGCAAATACCGGCAACGAATTGTTCTTCAATTCGTTTATGTTTAAACCATCGAGGCAAATCAGAGAAAAAGCTTTGCTAAATTTTTTTTTGTGTTTTCCTAGTTTTCACGCAACATTATTTAAGGTCCTTTGACTTTACGCCATATTCCGCTACTATCCTCATATTATAAGTAGTCTATTTAAGCCCGATTTAATTAATGACTCTAATTAAGAGTCGGTGTACTACAACTGCCCCTCTAGTTCTCGGTCAATAAAGAAACCCTTATATTACCATATATTCCTAAACACAACCAAACGTAGATTTATATTGGAACGAATTTTATCCACCCTGTCGGAAAAACACAAAACCAAACGTCTTTCTTTTGTGTTGTGTCTAATTTGCGCAATATCTTCTACATATTTATGTCTGAAGTAAATTAACTGCTCTGCGGTGCTTACTTACTCTTTATGCAGTATTTGTTTTCACTCGTGTGTGATGAAATGAATTTTTTTTTTGATATGTATGCATATGTGTATATTTTCAAAAAATAGAAAGAGTTTAGGTAAAGGGAAATGAACTGAAACTAATTAGAATAGATTATGCCCTGCATTTAAGGGAAGAGGGCTCCTTAACAACATTGAAAATACTAACTCATTTAATAATTCTTGCAGTAATTTTAGTTTTTGTGAATTATATAGTGGTCTGTCGCTAAGCAGAAGGATCGATATTTATAACTGCTAATTTAATTATAATTAATAATTTGGTTTAAATATCTGGGAAAAAATTTTGTTTTAAGCACACTTATTTTCTTACCAATGATGTATAGTTAGGTACAGATCTATGTATATCTATATTTTTTTATATAATTATCATGTCACAGTGCTTGCAACCAAGCTCCTTCGAAACCACCGGGAAGTGAACCAACCATATTTATGGTTCAGTTTACCTGAACTTTGGTGCATATTTAGCTGTTTACTTAGCAGAGGCATTACTCTTCTCTACGAAAAGTGTACCATAATAACTACACCTATTCCAAAAAAAAAAATGGAATTTATGTTTCGATTTGCTTGGAGTTTTTTTCCCACCGATCTATTTCAAAAAATATATTTATCTCTATCGCTCCACAGTGTTATAACTCTATGGCTGCGGGATACAAGACATTCTTATACGTTTAACTTTACTGTGAATAAAAACCATTCATATTTCTATTTACGTAAAATACTTTGAGTAGCGAATAAGCAACACGCACATACAAATACGTAGGTAAAACAATAATAATATAATAAAAAACTTAATTTCTTGTATTAAATGGTAATTAATTAGGGGTTTTTTACTAGTCCCTGCAATAGCAAAGTGTAAACGTTTAAAATAAAATTCGATTTATATTTTAGTAAGCAATAATTTCAATTTGATTTATATTATTATAAATTTATGTATGTATCTTTCAATCACGGTAACTGATGGCCCTTCCTTTAAGTATTCCATAAATTCTTTGTACATAGATACGTTGTTCATAAACAGAAAACAAGTTCAGGATTCATATTTCTCTAAAGTCCCAGTCAATGGACAACTCTTACAATCTCAGTTGTCAATATCTACATCAAATTTACATAGTTACGTTTGAATTGAATCCCAAAAAAATTACGATACATGATAATCGCATTAAGCCATCTACGAATAGTACAAATACCACAAAGGTCTTTGCCACCAATGTAAAAATAGTAAAAGCAATTTCTACATTTAATTTAATTTTTCCAACGATTTTTTTAATGCCAACTAGTAGTATGTCGGCCATTCAATGCAGTGTACATCAATTGCAGTTCAACGAAAATCTCTAATCTAAGCAAGCAAGCATGAATGCTGAGCAGTTGAGCAGTCCTATGCTCAGTAGTAAACTACGGTGCGATGCTCTTGATTCCTCCCTACTGGAAATTTAGAGAGGCATCTTTACTACTATAACACTGGAATTCTGAATGAGGTGAATTTCGAAAGGAGGTAGTTTTTACTAAATCATTTGTATTTGGTTTTGACACTAGTTCAGAAATAGGCGTGTGGCATGTACCAAATTGTGTATAATTTACTTATATTTTATTTATTCAACACAAGCAAAAGGTATAGAAATCGGTATGAAATTTCAGTTGAGCGAAATTTAGACTCTGTTACACTTCACCTCAACATTAAATGTTATATAAGGAATAATATATGTGTGTACAAAGATATTCGCATTATAGCGAATAAAATTGAAAGAAAAAAAATTGCATTTGAAACCATCTTCAATACAGGCTATTTATAACTTTTTAAATGAGCTAAAGTTCCGTATGTATATACATATTAAGGTTCCATTGTTACACTGGCATACAATTAGCGTAGCTTGGAATATTTAAAATTCTTAAGCAGACTAGGAGAGAGTGATGGAGATGATATTTGATACGGAAACTTTCATAAGAAGTTCATAGCAAAATATGCACTGGAAGTTTGCCATGTTAGCGAGAGGAAAATTATTAAATGAGAAAGGGAGGGAGAATGAAAAGCTTATAAATTGAGTATGAAACCAATAAAAGTGATATGAGAAAGAAAAGAGCTATAAATATGGAATTAGAACAGGACAAACAAAAGCTAAACTCTCATACAGCTGAAAGTTACTGTTACATTGCCGCTGACCCGCTAACGCGATTTACTACGAATATGTTTGCTAAAATCGGCGAGAGCATCGTAAACAAACGAGCAAAATGTACTGCGCAAACGTAAAAATTTACACTCTGTGGAAAAACGAGGGGCAAATAAGTTTTAAAATCATATAACATAGTAAGGTATGAGTAGAGAAATTGAGATTAGAGTTGAGAGAAAATATTTCTTAAAGTGAATGAAAGCTTGTAGAAAGTTATATTTTATGAAATTAAAGACTTTTTGCGAAAAGAAGAAAAAAATTTTACTCCTTAAAAATTGTTAACATTTTAAGTTTCCTTGCTCCTTGCTCACCAGATCTCAAAAAATTATTTACGATTTCAATAAAGCTTCCAATTTCCTCTTCCTTCCCTTTAAACACAAACATCATGTGATGCTGCCGTTAAAGCTCTACAATTCAACTAGAGTACGTGAGAGCAAGCGAAAATTGTCGATGTCGACTCTCCGATAGTCGCCTTGTCGCGCCAGCTAGCCAGCTTTGTGGTGGCCTAGTGTGGTATCAGCGTTCATGCGGTCATTTTGTTACAGAAAAAATTTTATTATCTACTAAAATTACATGAACCTATTTCGCGTCTCTCTATTTCGTTATTTCATTTAACGTGTTTGTCTTTTATCCACTGCCTTTGTGTGATGTTTTGCTTATGCAAGTTTAAAGAAAGAATCGAAATATTGAAAATTCAGTTCTCCTGCTGCTAATAAGAGTGATTTATTGTGTAGAAAAATATCAATGTAATTGATAAAGAAGAAGAAGAGGAAAAGTGCTAACTTTTTCAACAAATTTACGAGAAATACAACAAATAACCTTCTAAGTATGTGTGTGTGTAATTATAGCCATTGGAGTTAACCTCAATAGTACTTTGTTTTCAAATACTATACAAAAAATACGTAAAATGAGGATTGAAATTATGTCAACGTACAGGTGCTGGAGGCCATAAAGCGCGCGTATTTATAACAACAAAGCCAGCAGTAACAACTGCAAGGCAATGAAGTGCAAAGAAATAAAAATGTAAATGAAACAAATAAAAACAAAAACAACAAATTTGCAATCGACTGCATAAATTATTGGCAATAAGTCAATAAAGGACCTAAAGATATATTTTGCAACCATTTGTTTCGAACATTAAAACATTTACGCCTGATTTTATGCAGAACTAAAGAAACAGAAAGGAACAAAATCAATACAAAATTTCGTGTTTAACTTAGTGTAGAAAAAAAGAGCCAAAAGTTGCTAATGTGCTTTGTTTTTGTTAATCATTCTTATACCATACGCTTCCTCAGCGAACAATACCAACAATATATAAATAAATTCCACCGCTTTCAATTTGTAGAAATTTGTTCTCCAGTAGCTGCTTGAAAGGCAGCATTTTAGTCATTTTAGACTAGAAACAGTAGTTTATTAATGCACGCGCTCAGAATATACTAAAAGTTTTCATTTAATTTTACTTTTTAATATTCATTATTATTTTTGTTCTAGATCAAAAATTTTATAAAAAGTTTGGTATATATTTTTTTATAATTAATCTTCAGAAATGCTGTGCTGTAATTTCATAATAACTTCATTCAATGAGACGTTAAACAGTATTACCGTTACTGTTGTTGTATTATAATACTTCTCATAAAAAGATAAATTATGAACCGACTTGATCTAGATAAAAGTTTTCTCAAAATGTATTGAATCAACGAAACATAGATATTATTTTCGAAATAGTTTTAACCTATTGCACACATACATATAAACGAAAGCAATGTTACAGTGGCATCTCCCAGATACCTTCCCACCGCATGGTAGTATCGCCCGACTTTTTTATGGTTTTTTTTTAGAGTACCTGTATCGAGTTTTTATTTCAAAAGAAGTCATAATAAGTTCGATTGTTTTCAGTGTCGATTGTTAGACAATGAAAGACGACATTTCTTTATGGAATTATAAATAAATTTTTAAAATGAGTCAATACCATAAAATTCTCTAATATTACAAATACATGTATATGTATATGAGGGTCCGTAGCCAGAATTTTCTTCGGAAGGGGTTATGAGTTTTTTTTAATGTAAAGACTATTAAATAAAAGTTTATTTCTCAAACAAAAAAAATTAACAAATTTAATTGCATTCTATTAATGCAACTATGGCTATGCAAATTTTTCATAAATTAATTAATTAAAAAATTCAATGAAGAGTGTGTAGGGAGCTGAAGCATCTTCCAATCGTTTCATGTTTCAGGCTAGTTTCATAGAGACTTTATCTTTAAGTGAATGCCGAGTCACAACTCTTTCGTAGCAACCCATATTAAAGAAGCTTATCTTACTCGTTTCTTCTTTTAAACGATTTTACTTCTTAAGCGTCCCGTTGAATCTATGGTGAATACTAATTAGGTCTTGCATACACTATTTTTCTCCGGAAGAATGAAAAAATGCTTGGGAACAGTTAACTTAGTCACCCACTTAGAGCTTCTAGTGTAGTTATTGAGTAACTATCAAGGTCTTCCTGACTTAATATCAATTCTCATAATGAATCTTTGTGGCAATCGTTTCTGCCTTAAATTTTTTAAAATATATTCGGAAGCAAACATGACAATTATGCGATGGCGATTTTATGATAAAAACGCTTTTATTGTTAATTGTAATAGTAAGCCTTAAGATTGTTGATATACCATTCGGTTTTTCCTTTTTAGAAGCGTGAGGGGTTTAATTCTCTATTCACAGACTTCATTCGAAGTTTGTTGTCTGCATCGATATAACCGAAAAATCAGTATTTATAACATGTTAAATCAGTTCAGTGTATTTAATAGCATCTTTTTAGTATTACCTAGGAGGTGACTGTAGAATTTTACAAATATGCAATATGCGTTTTTGGTAACTGGGGACGCTACATTTCAATCGACCCAGTGAATACAATCCTGTATACGTAATATCTTTACTGTACGCCAGTATCAAATGTTTCTCCGGCCATTACTATTAGTTTTTTAAATATGTCAGTGAGGAAAATATATATTTTTTATTTGAATAAATTAAAAAAATTTTATTTGAATAAATTAAAAATTTGTTTTTACAACATAAAAAAAAATAAAAAAGTGACAGCTGAATCGGAGATAACTACATCTACTTACCAGAGTTCTTGTCGCACGGATCGAACCAACGAATCCTGACTTATCAGGCGAGTGCTCTATCACTCAGCCTCCATCAGCCATGTAAGATTTTGTTCTAATATTGCTATTAGATGTTATTAGCTTGTACTTTTTATAATTAATTTTTAAAACGAAGACGTCCTATGAAATGTTAAATTTGCGATATATTTCAAGTGCCGCAGTGGCAACCTCTAGACACTCGCCTATCGTAAAGACATATCAGTGAGGTGGTGGTGAACATTATCAATATTTCCGTTACTGGTTAAACATTTATAAACGAATAGCGAACTGGTATGATTTCATTTTTTTTAACTATTATTGAGCTCGTATATCACCTACCAGCTTAGCTTTTCACTACCGGGATATGCTGCCTCTGAGCTTAACTAACCACACTACATAGTGGGAAAATAAGTTTCGTTGCGGGTTAATCTGGATTTCCACTGCGTAACAAAGTTTTGAGTGCCGACAAATTAACAAGTATATTTTCTTCCCCACACACTCACATACACTTATGCATTAAGCATGCTATCTTGCACATCCATGCATAACTTTTGCCTTCCGCCAATTTTCATTCGCTCATTTATGCAGCTCATTCACTTGTTAGACTTCAGCGGCTCTGACTAAATTCTAACTCAAAATTTAACGTACGTGCATACGAATTTTCCCCATCGGAAAAAAATATAGCGTAAAAGCCACACCGGCTCAGCTAACTTTATGATTGTGTGTTGGTCCCTTGGGTTGATGGCGCGCGTAAAGACATACGATTCTGCACTGCTGTAGGTTTGCGGAAGTTCTTCACTTTACTTGTGCTTTACATTTATACATTTATACTCATTTCACACATTCATACATATATTTTATGCGCTTTTATGCAATTTGAACGGACTTTGCCTGCTGGCAATTACTTTTTAGGGTGTTTGAGTGGAGCTTGAAAGTGATAAACTTTTATGTAGAAGATGCATGTAGGTTTATTTTACGAAATTGTTTAAAATGTGTTAATTTCATGATAATATAGGTGTACATACATATATACTAAAATATATATGTATATTTATATATACTTAATATGTCATACTTGTGGGTATGAATGCTTGAAGTGTTACGTGACGTATGAGTAACGAGTTTGATTTCAATTTAAAACAAGCATTTTAAGGCATTTTCGTGCATGTAAGTGCGATTGAATGAGAATTGAAAAATAATACTGACAAAAAAATACAGTTCTCAGTTTTTTTCTTTTTAAATCATTTATTCTTTTAATAAAAAACGCATTAATAGAAACTAATAATTTTGATCTGAGTTTTACTAATACACGAGTATACTTTAAATCATTAATTTTGGTTTAATTAGGTTTATATTTTGTGTTTTTGTCACTCTATAGACCATTTTATTTATGCTATCGAGCTTTATATAGTCACTCTCCAAACATACTCTTTCGCAACCAGGGTTTATTGACTAATGTCCAGTCAGATTGATGTAAGACAACTTTTCCTATGTTATGATGCCAATAAAAGCGTTTATTTGGTACTATATAACTGCTGAGCCATCCATCGGAGAAACTCAATATTTTTTTCATTTTTCTTACTATGAAATTTGTTACGAAGTATTTAAGGTTTTAACCCCATAACATATTTAAAGAATAATTTAAGCTTACGGATGTAACTTTAAGAAGCTAAGTTTTCCCTTCATTTAATTTCTGCTTTCTGACAGCTCTCATTGTAATCGGCTTAGAATTAATTAAACAAAATGTAGCGAGAAAATAACCGCAAAATGGCTTTAAAGTAGGGAAAATTAATGTTGTCGTTGTTGTAGTTCTTTCATTTGCCAACATTAATAAAATTCATAGGCTTCTGTCCTGAAAACAGTTACTCACATATATAGCAACGTGAATACATAATTAACTGGCAAACATCAGTAAATACCGGAAGTTATATTAAAAAATTACTTTCAGTAGACACACACACTATGAAGGCATGAAAATGCAAAGTTATTTATGTATAAAATAGTAAAATAATAAATAACACACAATATTTGCAACATTAGTTTTCCGCAAAACCGACTCAACTCGACATTGTTTTTGTTCTTTACTTTCTTCTTTTATTTGCTGTTTTTATTATTATTTTTATTTTCTTTTTTGTTTTTGTGAGGCGCCATATATTATCTACATGCTGCACTCACTGCTCACAAACAGACAAGCCGTTATGTTAACTTGTAACATGGTAACTGTTAGTGTCGTTTTTTTGCCAAGTGATGTTATGTTGTATTTCGTTGCTTTTGCAGTTGTGGCATGTTTGGCTGGGCTCGCATTACGTTTTCTTTGCTACTCCGCATATTTTTATCTAAACATACGTATATACTTTCATCCATTTTGTAGTTTGTGCCTACGCTTGTATGCATGCATTGTATTTAGTATCCGAAGAATATTCTCTGGTAGTCGGCATTGTCTACATATGTACAATTACAAGCACTGTAAATAATATGTATTAATAAAAATGGTTGTGTGCTCGCGCATATTTTCATTTTATTTTTTTATTTTATTTTTTTTTTAAAGGAACTCTTGTATACTTAGATAGTGGTGGGCATAACTTCGAGTTGTTGGTCAACAGTTTCACTTACACCATCATCACTGACTCCAATCACATATCTTGTGAATTTATTGCATCAATGAATGATTTTTTGATTACGATTTTTCGGCTTTAGCAGTTCTTTTCCATAACACAGCCTAACTGATTTCCTACGACATAATTTTAATATATGTAAATTAATTCATAACTTAAATTTAATATGTAAACGATATGCAACGTTGTGAACTTTGGGCGACAGTTTATTTATTTCATTGCTTATAATTTATGCGAGTTTTAGCAATTGTCAACAATGATGAAAGACCAACATGACAATAACAACAACATCAATGTGCATTGTAGGCGAAACTATGTTATATTGAATTTTAATGTCACAATATAGTTGAAAATGCATATATATGTACATATATAAATGTATATTCATTCCCAGTAAAAATTTGTGGACCGTATGGTCCATTCACGTACCTAGTGTCTGTAGTGTCTGCAGTGGAACAGTTCATGTATCCACACGAGCTAAGTGTGACACGACCATTCTTCGTGTTCTACCGATCGCAATCACTACAATAAGTTGCGATAGCACAATAAGTTTTTTATATATTATATATATAAATTTAGTCATTTTCGTTTTATTGGCGAGCTCTGCAGGTACACAGAAAACGTGGTTTAAATATTACAGAATGACAGAATAGAATAAATGCGCAAATTGAGATATGTTATATGCATATTTATTGCTAATAATATATATTTATAGATATATAAAATACTATGTTTTACTAAATTTTCCCCAAAGCGGGTTGTATTCGAAGCAAAAAAATATATTCGAACTTCCTTTTTCATAGTGGCTCCATAGTGTAATACCCTCTGAGTACTCCATGGAGTACTCTGATGTTGTGCAGAGGTGATTGTGGTTAGTTTTGGATTACTCGTACATGTATCGAGTAGTCGCGTTTTTTGTGGGGTTTATTCACACTAATACTGCTGTATACTTATATCATGCATATCATCGAATTTGTAGTTTTGATTGTTGAATGGAGCCGGAGCCATGGCAAAATGTGTAATTTGTCTTCAAAAACAATTTGTTTGCCCAAAAGTATTGTGTAACAAATTTATTTTTGTATTCATTTTCTAATTATTATCAAATTATGTTAATATTTTTAAAGTGATACTATTAATTTTGTGCATGAATTATTGACAATAAATAAGGTTTTATTAGCTTAATTCGAAAATTATGTGAAACGTACGTAATAAGTTTTTGTTCATAATTAAATGGTTTATTTCAGTGCTAAGAACTTTTCAATTTTTAATGAACTTAAATTAGTTACTCGTTAAATATTGGATTTTATTTGTTTTTCAAGATTTTCTTTACAATTTTTTTATCGAAATATGTAGGTATGCTATTACATGACTACTCACACCATATTTGATGCAGTTGAAGCTGGCAGAAAGTACTTGTATGTACATATGCACAAGCAAAATAGAAACAAAAAGAAAAAATTCACTTCATAAAGCATCTTTACGTAGACGCATTTGTAGGTTTTGAGTTTTGAGCATATCGTATCAGTTTGACGGCGGCACTTAACCTTGACTCAATGAATCTCATGTGACGCCCACATTTCCATATGCCCATCGTGCATATGATATATGTTAATTGTACATGGAGATACATATCTTCTTAATATTATATTAATCTTTATTTATTGGTTTGCATGCAGTGACTATCGCTGTAATAATTCGCCAAAGCACCAACTTGTGAAAAGTTTAAGCTCAAGGGTATATTAAAATAATACAAACAACAATAATGACGGTAATAGTTTGGAAGGTCAAAGTTAACTATCATTAGTGCTGTGATTATTTTACATTCGTTTGTAATGAGTATTGTGTATTTAAAAAAAATGCTCCTAATACTATAAACACCATATATTTCAAAACTCTTGCAACAAGAATTTTTATGAAAGCAATTTTCCTACTTTTAATCAATACATTAATTATATACTCTTAACATTAGCGCTTTGAGTTACATAGAAATGATATCGTTAGCATCGTATATTTAGATTTTGGTGTTTCTTTTCAAAACAAAGAAAACTTTACCTTTGTTTCGACGGATATGAACGAGTAGTATGAAATCAGGCCTAATTGAATATTCAATTATTTTCGGTTGACCAGCAAAGGAGTTATTAGTGTTAATATTATATTTTTTGTTCAAGTAAAGCACTTTTAATAAAAAGAATCCAAGCAAGAACTTTTAAAGACTTTTTAGAAACGAAATAAAAGCAGCAGCAAAAATAAACAAGTAAAGTAAATAAATATATAAAATAACTCAATAATAATTTTTATAAGTGTGCAAGTAATGAGCGGTTGTAAGGATTTATAACCTTGAAAACTACATTCTTTATAACAACTACATAACCTTACAAAATATTCCGTTTTAATGAATTAAAATAAATAATCATAAAGCATAAATAATCCTACGTCAAGTGCAAAAACAAGTCAACAGCCTTAATGGGTGAAGAGTGAAGAGAAATCACAGCAAAAAGTTCACATTAATTGAAAGGTAAAATTTTAATTTGCCTCACAACCACGTTGCATGCCACTTGACTATGCAAATTAGTAAAAAAAAAATAAAAAATAAAAATAAGTGAGTGAATGAGACACAAAATGAGAAAAATAATATGAAGAAAGGAAAAACAACAGTAACAGAGCATAGGTTGTGGCAACAGCAATCATCGCACGTGCCACAACGAGTTTACAACAATGAAGTACATACGAGTGTTATGTCTGCTTTAGTGAATATGAAAAGTAGTGCATACATTTTAGATCATTCATAAAAAATCAACTGACCGAATTGTGTTTCATTGCAATGAGAATCTTCCGAGAAGAAGAATGAAATATAAGAAACCAAAAAGTAAAATAAAAATTCTTATAAAACAAACAGAAAGTGGTACGAGTATAATATCAAGATAATTGCAGTAGTTTGCAGGTAATACATAACTGTGTCATTGAAAACTATCCTTCGACTTGAATATAGGAAATATGTTACGAAAATAGTCATTAAAAGAGTCATTCAACGAAAATGGATGTAAATAGAAAACTGAATTTATTTTCAGTCATTTTCGTAACAATGTCTATCAACCACTTTCTAATTGGAAAATTAAATAAAAAATTAAACATCTCAGGTATAAATCTGCCCCAGAAGCAAGTATCCGAAAATTATTTATAAGACGATTTTTTCATGGAAATGGATTAACGAAACAATAAATATATATATATATATATCATATATATCATAAATATTTTCGACAGGGATGCCATTTGGTTAAAATTTTAAAATTAGCAAGCAAAAGTTTGGCCATTTTCATATATTTATATATGAAAACGTATATAGTTACTTGTAACTTTAAACATATTTTATTTTTATTTATTCTAGAAAACTCTGAAATAGATAGGCAAAATTTGTCACTGCAATGGGCGTATTAAAATATTAATAAACTTATGCAAATTAAATTTGCGTTAAAGAGGTAATTACATTAGGTGTTTCGCATTACATCATAAAGGTGTGGTCTACTTGCAATTAAGGGTGCTTATGACATACGAGTATGAAACTCAGCAATAAAAACCGTTTTCAAATATTTTTAGTAGGTCATAAAAGTAAGTAACAAGATGTCCATGTAGGATATTTTCAATTTTATAGGTTACATGATGAGTCGAGGTTGTACCAAGGTCATAAATTATGGCATGTGGCTTACTCTATAACATTAATATTTAAAAATCCTTTTTCTGTGGAACTTGAAGTAGAAATATGCAAATATTAATGATAACAACTGTTTTTATTCCAGTTTATGGCTGTCAAAAACTTTGAAAACAGCTGATAATGACATACTGACAGAATATTGCCATTGCCTTCATATTATTGTTTTATTTTTTTTATTTTAGGAAACAATATTAAAAATTTTAATACAAAATCCCATAAATGGCTTAAAAGTAATAATCTACAAATATATTTACATTCTGAGCTATGATTATCATTATACATATAATAAGTTTATAAATGGCACTTTCTAACCGATGTGTTTCTTGTAATGAGAGTCCTTTCAGTTCTAAGTCGCCTCTGAATGGCGCACGATTTTTTTAAATTAAAGCTTTCAGAAAAACTCCAAGAGGTGACCTTATAAAGAAACGAATTTTAGAAGTTGATTGATCATGTCATGACCGGCTCGTAGCACAAATTGCTTTACACTCACCTCCTGTGTGCCTCCATTTACAGCGGAATTGAATTTGTGAATTTTATTTTTATCATTCTTTTGTAAACATGAAAAATTAAAATATTAAAAACTTAAAAAAGATCGGTTACACCATATTATATTTGTTTTCCAGTGGTTTCACTATTTTGGCAATTTGATTTATTATATAATGTAATATTTTCATAATTCTTGTTTTTATTATTTTTCTTTTTATTTCTTATCCTTTTGTTTATTTCGTATTTTTTCTGTATGTTGAATAATTTTGGCAAAATGGTTTTGCAGATTTTGGACGCCATCTACTCGTATATGCAACGTACTCGTATGTCAATTCACTTTTGGCTCCAGACACCGCGGGTGGCCTTTTGTGGCTGTTGTTTTATACCTAACTGCAGCAGTGTTGTTGTTCGTTTTGATAGAGACAAGTGTGCTCCAATTCGCATATTTTTGTGATTCCGAATGACCACGGATTCATAACATTTTCTGGCATTAGATAACCCGCAGTCTTTTTATGTAAATCGAAGTACGAAAACATTGTATTCTTTTTTTTAATCTTTTTTTTCCTAATTTTTGGTTAGTTTGCTTTCATTTTAATTTTCGTCTACGTTCTTTTTTATTTTTATTTGATTGGGGAATAATTTTTGCAAAATGTAAATAATTTGCTTTGAAATTAAAAATCGTGAATAGCTTCTAGCAATTATTTATGTCCAGGAATGTTTTATTGAGTTAAATTCTAGGATGAGAAGCATTTCAGGTTAAAAATATGATCTAGTAAAATTTTTGTGAAATTTATATATTTATATAAGCAATACTTTATGGTTCAAAGTATTAATTGTTTGACAATAATTTTTAATTTTAATGTTAATTTTTTTATTATTTAATTGGATATTTTTTTTAGGAATATTTTATATTTTAATAAATATTATGTCTGGCGATATTTTATGTTATTTACTATGGACTTTAACTCAAAATTTATTAAGTAGTAATAAAATTTAGGAATACTTGACAATCGTTAATGTTTGCTGACATTTCTTTGCAACTTCTTACGAAGTCTTTCTTCTAAGCGACTTTCAGTGGCATAATTGATGCGGTACCATGTTTCAAATCGACGAATATTACTGATGATATTCAAAACATGTTGAAATTCAATCGGCGACCAAACTGATGTAAAACGCAATTACTGTAACTGGCACTACCATATGCTACACACACATATGCTACATGCACATATCCGTAAATTTTCGTATCCAGTCATTTTGCGCATTCCATTCATGAAAATTCAGCTAAATGCATACAAAATACAAAAGCCAAACCAGTACATTTTACGGCATCCACATACATACTTACGTACAATAACAAGCTGGCACACACCAATTCTATCGACACTCCAGGCATGCAATTCCAATTTCATTTCCAATTCAACTATGACATTACACTCTATATACATACATACATTTATGCACATACCATGCACGAGTGTAGTACCGTTATGCAGTTCTTTAACATAGCAAACTGGCAATGAAAATGTCATTAATAAAGGAAATGTAATAAATCATACATAAGGCAAAACGTCAGTTTAAAGTCCCTGTAGTGAATTCTCTCTACAACAAAAATTTCTTAACCCAATTGGCACTAGTCCGAAAAATATCAAACTAAGGAAAATTTCAGAAGTACTCAATACTACTTTTTCTTTAAAAATGAAGCTATCCACAAATGTTTCGAACTAAATTTTAACTGATTGTTTAGTTGTTTAAGCTGCAATTATTATTTCGGCATTCACCGGCTTACCTACAATTTACAATCCGACTTAATACCATAAGACCTCAAAAATCAAACTAACGAATACAGGCATTCTTTCTCATGCATGTACGTAAAATGCTATCCCTGATATAGAATAAAACAAATAAGAAAGTAAAGTTGTTAACAAGTGGCATAACTGCAACAATGTTCATGATTACCCTACGACTCTATACGACCACAATACAATGCACGCCTTTTTATATAATATATAAAAGAAAGAAAGTGTTGCATACTAACAGGCGCGTTACACATTTGAGCGCATATTTACACAGTGGTTTTCGTTACTTTCTATCTTAGTTGCTATTGTTAGATGTGTGTGCGGAGTTAACTTTCTTCAGATGAGAAGTACTTGATGAGGTGTGCAAAAATACAGGCAAACAGACGGACACACAGAAAGAAGCAGATACTATTCTTCCATTCTTTCGTGCAATGTGTGCATCCATGTTTTTATGTGTGCTTTGTTTATGTGCACGAACCATGTGTGCGTATTGTGTGTGTTTGCTATTGTTTGTCACAACTGCCACTTTTGATGTTACTCTATTTTGCTCTTTAGCCCTCCATATGCTCGTTAAATAACTTGAAGTTTATGTGGAATTGTTGGTATTGTTATTTCGAAATATTTTCATACTTATTTTTATATTGTAGCTGCTGTTGTTTTTGCTGCGTACAAAAGTAGTTGTTGCACTCTGACATATTTTGACATTAAATAGCGCAACGATTTGCACATATAAAAACAAAAAAACAAGAATACATACACTCTACTACATATGACATAACATGTGTACTTGCTTAGATGTATGTGTGTAACATAGCGGTTATATGCTAGAAAATTTCCGTCGCTAACTTCCCATTTTGACGCACTTAAAAAGTGTTGAGAAGTTACATGCAGTTGTGCTGTTCTTTGGCTTTCTTTTATTCTTCTTCTTCTCGGCGTTGCTGGCAAGCACTTTTTGCGACGCGCGTTGTGCCCAATTAAAATTTAATTTTTCCTGTGTTGACTTTTGCCTACTTAAGTGACAGCACTAGCTGTTATTGTTCGTCATTGTTCTTGGCTTGTACACTAGTTGTATATACTCTTCGAGGTACATATAATATATGAACGTGTATATGCAAAAAAAAAGCAGTAATTAAATGTTGTTGTGCTGGAGCGCTAGGGAAGTTAAACCTCATCCCCAAGTATTAAGAAATTTGAGTACTTCAATAAAATCCTGTATTAAGCTTCTCAAACGGATCTCCATATGACAAGTATGATACTATATAGCAATTGCAATACTGTGTCTGAGCACCCGGGCAGTGGGAACCTTATAATATAGATACGGAGCTTATTTGTAATATTTATTATTCATTTAATACTATGTAAGTCGACTCTTTCTTCTGCTGCTTGTACCACCTTTACGCTGTACTTGCAATATGTTGAACTTTTATAATTCCTTATAATTTCTGTTTAAGTTTCTTTTGAATTAAATATTAAATTTTGATTCAATCCCTGCGCTGACCGGAGATTTATTAGTTATAATAAAGTATTCGAACCAAACTGGACCAGTAACTGCTTTTTATGGCACCAGTGAACTTCTGACTTCATGAGATTGCTTGTTATTTTCGAATAGCAGTCGCTTTGGCTTGCCACACACGTAAAGTTGATTTAAAAAATCAAGAATTTCGTCGTAATGTATGTTACGTATACGCCGTGGGTACATTGTCCTTTTAATTTATTGAAAATATTTTTTGGGACTTATTTTTCATATCTAAATTGCAATGACCTTACTTTGTAATCATAAATTCTAGATACAACTCGAAATTTTTGAAACCAAATTTTGTTGCACGGATATCGAATTCCAATAAAATTAATATCAGAAATTTTCCTTAATAATTTTGCTATAAATGAGTAGCTTTCATACCTATAAGTATATGTATATATATATATATATGTGTTTGTGCTACCGCATTGCTGCATTTGGTACAGACACTCTCACGTCCTGAATAAATGTTGCACTAACACATACATACATTTTGGATGTATTGACTTACTTGCACATACACATGTTCCGTGTATTCAATCTGGCAGCCAATTAGTGTCTACTAGTAATCCATTTAGACTATAGTGCTAAGTCCAAAGCTCCTCTCAATACATACAAATATTGCAACATTTCAGCTTCAAAGCGGGCAGTCGATGCTGGCAGTGCATTAAAACTTAAGCAGATTATGATTTTAGTGTTGTGAATTTTATAGCGGCACAGAGAGTGAGTGATGTATCTAAATACGTATACATAGATATATATGATACATATGTATGCATGTTTTCTCAACCTAGAATATATAAACTCTTCATTGGCACAAAATCAAAGTCAATTTAATAATTTTTATACATATAAATATATTTTGTTAAAACTCTTTGCATGAATTAAGAATATTCATTTAGGTTTACTTAAATTCGAAGCAAATAAATATTTTGTGAGCTGCAAACCGTGCGCCTTTGTAGCCCACTTTCGTTGTCTACTTAACCCAAATTTCCATTGTCACCATTTTTGCCCGATTGTAGTCGTAAAGAATCCGCAGCTAAAACTCTGTTCAAATTTGTTGAAATCACTGTCAGCAGCAATCTCCTACTGAGCATAACTGTCTACAAAGGGGCTAAGTTATACTAAAGATGGCAGTGAAGTGAACGAAACGAAAAATGAAAGCTTAAAAGCGACGAATCAACGAGCGTCGTTGCGATATGGTGATGCACTGAGAGAACAAAAGAGTTTACCACATTTCCAGCGCAGCTGCATAAGTAAAATTCCAATTTCCACAGCTTTTGCCAGAATATTTATTTAATTTTTATGGCAACTCAAACGCTGAGAAATGGCGAAAAGCTGGTTTTAAGCTTTCATGGAGCAGCCATTAACTGTTATGCCATATTCCATTCTGTTATTTCATATTAAGTTTGCATTATGTAAGCTTATGAATTCAAGTTTTGAGCATATATTTTGTGCTTTTTATAAAAGCTAATGATTATTACATCAGCAAGTAGTTGTACTTATTCAGGTTTCGATCTGAGATTTCACTGTTGCGGTAATGACTTCTTCAAAAGCATGTGTAAATAGTTCACCAAATGCAACGATTGTTTAACGTTCTGTTAACTAATATTTTTTTTTTAAATTAATATTTTATCAAATTTACAACAACAACAAATTATTTATAATAAGAGTACTGCTACGAATAGTTCTGCTCCAATATACTAAATTTCAACCATGAAGGTTTAAAAAAAAACTGAAACTCCTTTTATTCCGTTCGATAGAGGATTATATTGAAAAATCAAAAATGTCTCATTTTTGATGGGAATTACAACTAATACGAATTTAATTTGCCTAAGACTAGATAAATTTTATCTAATTACAGCTGCAACCAACTATTTTTTTTAATGTATAGGCGAATTTAAAAGATTTTCTAACGTTTGATTGTGATGAAAAAGAAACGGATTGAAAATTATAAAAAATTAATATATAAGATAAAGATAATCTGCTTAACAGACTTTACTTACATTAGGTGAGAGGGAGCCATCATAGGAAACTATTGTATCATATAAAAATATTAAAATATATAATTTATTAATGGCACCATATTATATAACAACTTAAGTCTCAAGAGTTTTAAAAATTTACACTTTTTCCAAAAGGTCAAAAATCGAAAAAAATTGGCAAAATGACAAAGAGTACCGCTATTTACTGATATACTCAACTTGATTGATATAAATATTATGTAGGTGAAATGAAAACCTATCGCTAAGTGTATATAAATACTTGTACAATGCATACAACACATACAAATACGTATGTATATATGCCTGCAACAACTTCTTTTGTCCATTAGTGGTATTTGTGGCAACAAATGATATAATTATAATGATCGCGGTGGTGGCATTGCTGTTGGCATTTGTTGCATCACCACCAACACATGCACATTCAAAAGCATTTACAATTATTTCGAGGATAAAACTTAAGTTACAGTTAGCTGACATACAGACAAACATATTACATAAGGACAATGAGTGCGTTGCATTTAAAACCGGCTGTGCAGCCTCAGTCACTAGCTTTTTCACTTTTGAGTATGTGTGTGTGTGTGTGTGTGTGTGTGTGTGTATAATTTGTATGCGTTTGTGTGCAGCAACAACATGTAGCTACAATAAAATTAGCGTAATTAGAGTAGTTGCTTGAGTGGCGTTCTTAGTTCTAGCTAATAATTATATGTATGTATATGCGAAAGCATTGCGACTGCACACTGCGGCGTACGCGCCTAAAATCATGCTATGCACAAGTATAATTTTCACTCTAATGCCAAAATTAAATATATCCTTGATATGCAGAACAAAGGTGGTACCGTTTTGATCTTTTTTCTTGTGGTTTCTTGTTATTATTATTTTTTTGTTTTTCTGGGCTGACGTCATGTATGTAAAAGAGAACGTTCTCCATTGTCATGCCGGTGGTGTTAGCTGCTTAAGTTCTATGTTGCCGTCAGTCATTCCGCTGTCAAAAAAAAATTTTTTTGCGAGTGTAGGCATATATATGTATATATATACATCCACGTACGTGCGTTTGAATGCATTTACTTCGTGTACACAAAAACTACTTTGCATTTATAATTAAAATGCAAGTAGCGCTCAAATTTTTTACATCCACATATGGACTAATATGTAAGGTGTACAAATATGTTAGCTAACTACCTAAATAAATAAAAGCTAAGTAAGAGCAATGTAAGCAAAGTATCCATTCAGTGTATAGAAAAGTATTACTAGCAGCAAATAGAAAAGAATAAAAAATATAAACATTTTCCAGTTTCGCTTACTTTTGGATTTGCTGTTATTTAATATATATATATATTTGGCGCTTTGTAATCGCTGGAGGAATTTTCGGCCGAGCTCCTCTTTCAACTTGTGCTGTGTGCCTTCTTAATGGCTTTCCTAAAAAATGCGGGACCTTCAGTTTATAATAAGCCGCCCCCGAACTGCTGATGGATTTTTGTGAGGAGCTTTCATTTCATGTCAGAAATATGCTAGGAGGGCTTGACATTCCCTGCCCAGGGGTGACCGCAATTATAGAAATTAACTTAATATTGAACCAGTACAAGAAACCTGGGTTTTTGAATGGTAGTACGCAATGCTTACCACTCGGTTATTAAGGCCGCCGACTGTTGTTTAGTTGATTTTTGTTAAATTTTTTGGCACCAAAAAATATTTTCTTAATTGATACCATTCTATGCACTTTTATCAAGCTTTGCCTTTCTTTCATTCATTTGAACAATTTTGCATTTTTTTACACATTAATTTAGAATGTTTTTTTTGTTTTTTATTGAAACTATGCTTGCAAACAGCGTTATACCTTTAACAAATTTTGATTAATTTTCTGACCAGTTCATCGAAAATCTATGATTTTTCTAATAACCTATTTTTCTGCGTATATTGTGCAATAATACTGAATTTCTTTCAAATAATTTACAGAAGGAACTTAACGCGATTTACTGAAATTTCCTAATAACAATACAATAATGATTTATTCATCGGCACTTATAGAATTCTTCATAATGCTCTTTCTTCTATATCAGAAATAGCAATTTTCCACAATAACTATCCACTTAATATATCCCCATTTTTATTACAGAAACGAACCCAAAAATGTACTTGAAAAATAATAAAATTGGCATTCTTAAAAGTGTCAGCGACAGAAATTATGTCCATTCCCTCATTCCGTTACATTGCTTTTTTCCTTTAGCCAAAACTTCACTTGGCTTGCCTTGCTTACTTCGTGTCCTTTCGGTTTAATATAATTTTCTAGCCATAATAACAGTTTGTGTGCGTGTTCGTTTGTAGTTGTACGTTGGGGAAACACCGTAAAGTGCAATTTTAATAAAAATTTACTATTTATAGCCACCAAAACCTTGTCGGGGATATTTTGTCATAATAAAATTTTGTGTAATCCTTTGACACTAAAAAAAAACAACAACGAATACTGGAAAGGCAGTCTGCTGTAAAAGAAACAAATTCAATGTGTAATAAATTTGTTGTTGTCTTGTTGCAATTATATACAAAGTTACAATGTCATAACGATTTATGTAAATATATATGTTTATATGTATGTGCATAATCTAATATACATATAATATGTACAAGCATTTGATGTTTTTTCATATTATATGGTTTCATATAATATTATTCATTACAAAATTATTTCTGTTTATTGAACCCTTCCCCAAATACGTATGTGAGGACACCTGCTTGGAAGTTCAGTAAAAAATATATATATTCTAGCGTTGTAAAATATTTGTGAATACCACTTTTGTCAACAACAACAACAACAACAACAACAACAACAACAATTAGTGGATTATTCTCCATATCGCCATATCGCCAAGAAAGTTGCCAGAAGTTGTCATGGTTATGGAAATTAGCTGCTCATGAGTGGTCAAAAGGACGACGCTTCGGTGCTAACTTACATAAAACATAATTCCAATAATGGCTAGAGGTTTTTTTTATATTTTCTCTTTGATGTAACAGCAATATAGCAAACTATTTTCATAAGCGATATGGTAAAAAAAATATTCCTCATTTTCTTTTAATGAGAAAGTGAAACAGAAGTTTTTCCTGCACCACGAAGCTATAGTATTATTCTTTATTCTATCCGATCAGACTCGTGCGTTCGATCATGTGGTTCGCATAGAACTGTCAATATTTACTTTAAGCCACCTTAATTTACTTTGTGTACATGTTTCTATTAAAAAAAGTTATTAAAAAATTCCGAAAACTCAGCCGTTGGTACCTCATCTCCCTTGACGTCTCAAAAGAAAATGCTCTCGCCTTGGACAGCATAACTCATTAGTGGTTCATCTAAAATCAAAAAACCAAAAATATTTCGTTAGTACATGGATAAATCTCGTTATTGGACGAAGGAAAAAACAAAAAATTAAAATTTGAATTTTTGATAGACTTTGAACAAAAAAAAACAATTTTTTTTATTAAATTTTCGCCATGCATTAATTCGAAAAAATTAGTTGTAATAATAAAATTCTTCGTTCAACGACTAGATAATGTTATTACAAAGATGTGTGCCAAATTTTACAATTTAATAAGACAAGAAAAAAATCAATTTTTTTTAAATTTGCAAGCCCACCCAACCTCTTGACAGTACATTAATGCACAGGGTGATTAATACTATTTATCGAACTACTTAGCTGCTTCAACACCTTTAATAGAATAGAATATTTCTTAAGACCTACTTAAAATGAACTTTTTCAATTTATTAAATGCATTTATAAATTATTGTATTGTATGTTTTATGTTGGCTGACTTTATTAAATTTAAATGTTTTATGATATAATGACTTCAATACAGAGCATTTTACGTTTCTAAACCTGTTGGTGTAAATATATTGCCACACAAGACATTACATTAAAACCAAATTACATTTAAATGTAAATTCATATGCACTTAAATTCAATCGGACCACCATTTTGTGTTCAGCTAACAAATGCGTGTGCTTCTACTTGTACACAGATTTATCGATATTAAATAGTTTATTTGGTTTTCATTCACTATTTACAAAGCATAGCGATAAAACGTGACCGTTTTAAATATGTACTTGTATAACATGATATTATAATTTACAACGGCAAATAGCTTTGTAAGTACGTGGCCAACAACAAATGCAATATTAACAACAACAATGTAGTTCCTTCGGTTTTAATGTTTACATTAACATTGCGACACTAGCAATAAAGCGAAGTTTGCTTTCGGAATTACAAATTGCGAGAGACATATAGATTGCAAAGGTTTGATGGAAAAAATAAAAATAAAATAAAACAAAATAGAATATAATGAAATATAATGAAACATAATGCAAAATAATGAAATGTAATAAAATAAATGAAAATCACTGCCATCCAAGTAAATATAATTTCTCTTTCTGAAATGAAATTCAATTTGAAAGGAGGCCTAATAGCTTGAGTTGCGAATGATTGCTTTTGATACTTATGAAACAGAAGTAATTGCCCCAGTAATTGAGGTGTAATCAAACTGAACTGCAATTAAATTTACTCACACCTTCATTTACCTTCAATGTAAATCGACTATTTCTCCAAATACTGAAATTAAATTCGTCAAAATTCCCCTATCAGAAAAGTTGGAAAATGATAATGAGATTTTTTAATGAATAGCGCATTTAATTATAGATAATTGTTGCTGGTAGCTTTTCCAAATGCCATTTACAATCAGTGCAATGGCACAATTCCAAGCGTGCCAATAAAATACAATACTATCTTGCCCTTGCTGCTTTCACAGAGCCAGGTAAATCCTACTGCAACGGCACACACACAATGCTGCATACATTTGTTTGCAAATGCGCATATGTATTTCTGTATGCATAGATTTTCTGTGCAGTAGAAATCTTCTGTACTTGTAGTTGCAATGTGATTGAAATTACCTGACAAAATTCTAATATCATTGATGTCCTCATTGTTGTTGTTAATTGTAAGCTCAGCTGCTTTACTGCAGATTTTCAATTTCACTACGAAATTCAATGCAAATTAAAGTGGAAATATCCAACGGGTGCCAAATTATTTCATTAGAACGAATGTAGTAGGCAATTCATGTCATAGGAGTTAAACGTAATAAGCTCAATTTTATATAAAAGTCATTGTAATCCACACAAACACATAGATATATTATAATTAACAATTTCATACATACCCACATCATACATACACATCCATATTTGCATACCCATATATATGGATATCAACAGACGGTAATCGTGTTATCATAATGAATTGTTGTTGATAGAAGTAAGTTATAATTCATACGAGTATGTGTAACAGGCAACGTAAGGATGTAGAAACGTGGCTGTAGAGACAAATATGTCAATTTGAGAGCACTTGTAACAAATGTACTCTTGATCTCAGCTTGTACCCTCACGTATTGTATGCCTTAACTACCTTTCCGACCCAAATTTCAATCACTCAACAGTTTGTAAATTTGTAAGTCTTCAATATACATATATATGTTTTTGTTTCGAATACTAATTTTTAAGTACTTTGGAATTATTTTCCGGAAATTAGCTAAAAAATGTGCATATACAAATAAATATAATTAGAAGACGTGGCATATTAGTATCCATAAGAAAGATATTTCCTTTTGGGGCCAAAAGGCGCATAAAATTTGATTTTTGAGTTAAAAAAAGTATAGCAGGTACACTTTTACCATTAAGTTTTTTCCATCATTTTACTATACATCACACGAGTCCAAGTAACACTTAGGAAAATCTGCCATCGCTTTCTTATATATTTAAATGCCAAGCTATATACGAGTTTGGCAATCAGTTCTTCACTGTCAGGACACTTATGTATATTGGAATGTGTTTATTTATTTCATTTTCTAATGAAGGTAATATAGCCATTACAATGGAATTTGTGATTGGCGCCGAACTCTGATTTTGCAAATATATGTTTACTTTTGATTTTTTCTATTTTTGAACAAAAAACTTGATATTCAAAAGCTTTACTTGCAATAACAAGGATAAAAATAACTGTGAGAAAGTATGTATGAATTTGCTCGAACAAATAATAGGATAAGAATGCCGAGTTGCTCAATGGCTAGATTAAAGTTCA
The DNA here is from genome assembly GCA_030068015.2 of Neoceratitis asiatica. Classification (NCBI taxonomy): domain Eukaryota; kingdom Metazoa; phylum Arthropoda; class Insecta; order Diptera; family Tephritidae; genus Neoceratitis; species Neoceratitis asiatica. The sequence goes on from CM061526.1 coordinate 92,573,154, forward strand.
GCCCATGTAAACACGATGCAATAGGTAAACCAAGTATGTGTTTAATCGTATTAATGCGAAAATGTTTGCCTACCTCCGACAACTAAATTTATGGATAATAATTAGCAAACATCGCCATATACATATGTATATTTAAAGGATAATGAAGAAGAATAGTTCAAGTGTTAGCCCGAACTAATCGAAAATGTAAGATCATCTTTATATTTAATTAAAATTTTTTGTGACTATTGAGACATTCCCATTCTTATATTGCTTTATCACCGCATGTCGCTGGTCTGGGTGTTAATAATTTTTTTCCGATGCCAAGACAAATTATTTTATTTTTCAGCTTTCTTCAGTATCTGGAAAAATATATTGCGTGCTTTCTTCACATCTGAAGCTATTCTATCCGGGTTTAGTAATTAGCTTCTTTATATTGCTTGCTATTAGTTGGTTCATGGACCCAGATCGTCCAAGCATTTGCTCGCATGGTCACCCACTCGCTTTAGCGACCAATACATACTTTCGTATTGCTGACACGTCGAGTTGTCATCAGAATATAGTCAAAACTAGCTTTTTTGACTCAAGTATTACTGAGTTACAATATAATGTATATATGTATGTGGGTATGTGGGTATATATATATATATTATGTATATATCAAATAAGCGCAATAGTGTCTTCTTTTTTTATTATTATCACGTCGCTATTTCATTTGGTATTCTAAGCTTTGCTTCGAACTTTGCAATGTATAGAATTTATAATATTTAACATTTCACCAAGCATAAATACTAAGAACAAAGTTAAATTGGCAACAAAGTGTGAATAAACCATTATAAATGTGTTAATCATGCAAATTAAATAATAAGGGTCACAAGGCTTTATTTCGATTTATTCTGATTGAATTCAATTTTTTGATAATAGAGAGCTTAAGCATTTCACATTTTAGCAATATTAGCTGTATCCTTCATGAGGTATCCATTTCGATATTTTTAGTAAATTGAACTACACAATATTTAATCTGAATATAGAAGTTCATGTGTAGAAGTTCACGCAAGTGAGGAAAACTTCTGACTGCCATTCACCTGGGAGTGGCCAGAAATGTTTCTTTTACATATGGTTCAACCAGCTCACGTCTTCCGGTTTTAGACCAAGTATCCTCTGGGTAGCCAACAAACATCCGTTTGGAGGCGAGCTAAAGTGAGAAGGCGAATCCCCTGCGGTTGTGCGTAGGGTTTGGAACCCACCATATAAAAACTATACTCCAATGAAAAATCAACAAATGCCTCGGATGAAAGACCCCCCTTTTGATGACGACCCCCGCGAACGTTTAAAGGATCATGATTTGAGGGCATGCACCTGGAATGTCCGGTCCCTTAATTGGGAGGGTGCCGCTGCCCAGCTGGTTAATGGCCTCGTAAGACTCTAAAAGTTGACATCACCGCCGTCCAAGAAATGCGATGGACGGGACAAGGACGTTTAAAGGAGCGCAAATTTGGTGCTGGGTTTGTGGTGGGAGAGAGACTCACGTAGAGAGGAGAGGAGAGCCCAGAACGTACTTATGAGCGCTGCCCTCGCCACAATGTCAAAATTTTGCTAGGCGATTTCAACGCCAGGGTGGGCAAAGAAGGTATTTTTGGCGCAAAAATCGGAAAAATCAGCCTCCACGACGAAACAACTCCAAACGGGCTGAGGCTGATTGACTTTGCCAGAGCCCGAAATATGGTTGTCTGTAGTACCAGATTCCAGCATACGAAAATTCATCATGCTACATGGCTGTCGCCAGATCGTAAAACACGCAACCAAATCGATCACGTTGTGATAGACGGAAGACATGTATCCAATGTTCTAGACGTGCGTACGTTCCGAGATCCAAATATCAACTCGGATCATTATCTTGTAGCAGCAAAAATACGCACCCGCCTCTCTGTGGCAAAGAATGTGCGTCAACAAACACAAGTAAGCTTTGACGTCGGAAAGCTGCAATTACAGCAGATATCCAGCAAGTTTTCTACTCGGCGTACACACCTGCTCTCTGGGAACACTCATCAGCGACTCGATATCAGGGAACTATGGAACGAAATAGCAAATTCCTTGCGTACCGCTGCTTCGGAAACAATTGGTTTTCAACAATACCAGAAAAACATTTGGTAGGATGAGGAATGTGGAACTGCAGTGGAGAGAAAACAGACTGCCTACCTCGCAACTTTGCGATCAACTACAACACGTGAGGGATGGGATAGATACCGAGAGCTGAAGAGGGAAGCGAGACGCATTTGCAGACGAAAAAAGAAAGAGGCCGAAATGCGTGAGTATGAAGAGTTTGAGAAGCTGGCCGACAAGGGTAATGCCCGAAAATTCTATTAGAAGATGTGATGACTTACAGATGGTTTTAAGACCGGAGAAAACTCATGTAGGGACCATCGAGGGAACACTTATCCAACCTGCTCAATGGCAGTGAAAATGAGAACCCAGGAGATGGCGAACCCGAAACCCCAATCTATGACGATGGTATAGAAGTGCTATCACGCGACTATGAAGAAGTTCGAATAGCGATTGCCCGCTTAAAAAATAACAAAGCGGCGGGAGCCGATGGCTTACCGGCAGAACTATTCAAATTCGGCGGCGAAGAGCTGACAAGGAGACATGCATCTCCTTCTTTGCAGAATATGGTCGGACGAAAGCATGCCTGACGAATGGAACCTAAGTGTGCTCTGCCCAATCCAAAAAAAGGAGACCCCATGGTCTGCGCCAATTATCGTGGTATAAGTCTCCTTAATATCGCATATAAGGTCCTATCTAGCGTATTGTGTGAAAGACTAAAGCCCACCGTCAACAAACTGATCGGACCTTATCAGTGTGGCTTTAGACCTGGCAAATCCACCATTTACCATGCGCCAAATCTTGGAGAATACCCGAGAGAAAAGAATCGATACACACCACCTTTTTATCGATCTTATAGCTGCCTTCGACAGCACGATAAGGAAATGCCTCTACGCCGCTATGTCTGAATTTGATATCCCCACGAAACTCATATGGCACAATATTCTACAAGAGTGTACAATTGTTGGCGTATCCAGATTAGACAAAGAGGCAAAACTAAAGGGTCTGGTAGTAAACGAAGGCAAAGCGAAATATCTCCTGTCATCAAATAAACAGTCATCGCACTCGCGACTTGGCTCCCTCGCCACTGTTGACAGTCACAACTTCGAAGTCGTAGATAATTTCGTCTATCTGGGAACCAGCATTAACAACACCAACAATGTCAGCCTTGAAATCCAACGCAGATTCACTTTTGCCAACAGGTGCTACTTTGGACTGAGTAGGCAATTGAAAAGTAAAGTCCTCTCTCGACGAACCAAAACCAAATTCTACAAGTCGCTCATCATTCCCGTCCTGACATATGGTGCAGAAGCCTGGACGATGTTGACAGCCGATGAGTCGGCTTTAGGAGTTTTCGAGAGAAAAGTTTTGCGGAAGATTTATGGTCCTTTGCGCGTTGGCAACGGCGAATGACGCAGACGATAGAACTATGGGATGTACGAGCTATACGATAACATTGACATAGTTTAGCGAATCAAGAGACAGCGGCTACGCTGGCTAGATCATGTCGTTCGAATAGATGAAGGCGCTCCCGATTTGAAAGTATTCGATGGAGTACCCGCTGGCGGAAGCAGAGAAAGAGGAAGACCTCCACTCTTTTGGAAAGATCAGGTGGAGAGCGACCTGGTATCACTTGGTATTTCCAACTGGCGCCAAACAGCAAAGAGAAGAAACGAGTGGCGCGCTATTGTTGACGAGGCTGTAATCGCGTAAGCGGCGCCTACGCCAAAGAAGAAGAAGACTCAGACTTATAGATTTCACAAAAAGGTTTCTGTAAGTATATGTGCTCATCTATATTTTAGTATATATAATCAGTAAAAAAAATTGTTCAAAATAATTCTTAAGGATCTTTATAAACGTATTTAAATAAAATCGAGCTCGAAACAAACTTTATCATAATGTTCAATTTATACATTTTTGATAAAATGGTTATATTTGAAAACTTAAAAATTTCCCACTTTTTCTCCATTTTATGCAATTCAGAAAATTATTGGTTCAATTATTTTTTAAAAATTGTATAAATAAATATACCAAAGCATATAAGTATATGACAAACCACTTGCCCATGTTGCAACTTCATTTGTAAAATATATAACTGTAGCAAGCATACTTCTCTATTCCATTCTATAGTTATTTAAATATGTTTTTTTCTTAATCCAATATTCAATTTTTGTAGCAAAATTTTCCTGATTGGGGACATATAAAATTACCCTGTAGTGGGAACATTCACTAGTATGTACATTTCTAGTACTAACCTAGTATTTGAATTATGAAAAGATAACAGTTTATTATTTGTTGGCAAATATGTAATAAGGAGGCAGAGTAACGGAATAATATTAATAGTTTCCACCAATAAACCAAATTTTCTTAATGTCACAAATCTCATTCTGGGCAAACATTTTTCCTATTTTTATTTCTGGGGAATAAACTATACATGCATACCTAATGACATTTCGTTCGTTGGATATCACTGTGTGAAAAATATTACTCGCCAGCATGAGAAAATGAAACTCGATGGGCTAGTTGCTGTTCAAATGCAAACTAGTTCCATTCTAGTACACAGTTTGGTGTCCTTTCTTGCAGGATATCTATTTAAATATACATATCAATTAGTTTTGCAAACTTGTAACAATACTGTTTTCCATACAAGGCTATCTAGTTTCCGTTGGACTTCTTCCCTTTGTGCAGTTATTTCTTTTCTTGGAATGTGTTTTAATGTACACAAGGGAAATTAATGTTTCAAATTTAAATTGAGTTGAGTTGACTTGAGTTTAGTTTTTGGTTTTGGTTTTTGCTCTTCCAATAGTTTGATAATACTGTACTTAGTAGACACTGCTGAGCCTAGGGATAGCCCTGTTGCATAGTATTGAAAATGAATAGATTTATTATGGCGTATTCAATCAAGTTAGAAGGAAGTTTGTTAGCATTGTTTGTTGTTGATGTAACCACTAATAGTTACATACACATGGGTAAATAAATATTATTATTTTTTTTTTTTGGTTTGTAAATGTCTACAGTGGAGCTGAGCTGTACGGAAAAGTAGAAACATAAATCAATAGTTTAGTTACAGAATTTTATTTTCTTGTTACTAAGTTTTGCAATTTTTAATATATATCTTTATCGTTCTCATCTTTCCAGGTAAGTTTGACAGACATTCGTAATAATGAATATATGCAGATATTTATCAGCCTATGGTAAGTATTTTGTTAGCTTACATTTTTGAGCGAATATTATAATTGTAAAACAGTTATTCTTTTTGATGAGTCTTTTACATAAGTCTAAGCTATCGCGTCCGTTCAACCTTATATTAAGAATAATAAAAAATAATTTTTATCCACAAATCAAGTTTGTGCTTAAACTACTACTTTGGTGAAATGAGATCCTAGTTCAGATAAGGCTAGGGTCTGAAAAACTGATGAAACTATCACCTCTCTATTACAAGGAAAATCTCCAATAATGACTAACAGAAATGTTCGGAATATGCTTCTTAAACGACGCATCGGAACCATCTGCTACATTTTTTTCTGGAGTAAAACACTCCGACTATTTCGCTAACTTTTTAGATGTTTTCTTATTCACGGTTGACTTAGCAACGTCGAGATTTTCTTCTTGTATGATTGAGTCATTATGTGAATTACTATAATAAGATGAAGCTGGCGGAAGGTATACATGTTATTGTCTTTTACCTAAAGCAATATGACCATTTGGTATTCCCTTCTCCAGCGACTACTAAGTAATAGCTTTTTTAACTTTCCACTTTGGTTTTTAGAATTTGTATTCAAATTCTTTCATTCAAATTTAGTAACAATTGGAAATCTATTCTAAACAAAAAAGACCGCATTCAATGAAATTCATACTCTATTACTTGCAATCTTTTTGACCAAACAATAAATACAATTAATTTGTTTTTCTTCAGTAATACTCCTGGAAAATTTTACACTGAATTTCTTGTATTCTCTTTAGGTGCTAAACATTTGCCATAAACTTTATTTTTCCTTTACAAATTTTTCTAAAAATATTGAACAAAGACATTATCAAAATTAAAATAAATGAATGAGAGAGGAATTAACGACTGATACCAGCACTAAAATAAATAATATAGACAATACAAGGATTTACTTGTTCGATTAGGAAGAGAGCTTTAATCGTTTTAATGTATAAATATTTTTAATGAAAAGTGGGGATGGGGTTAGATATAATAGATAAATATACAAAATTTGGAATTCAAAAATATTTATCTATCATTTGCGTACTATTGTAATATTTATTATATATTTATGTATATATATTTGCCGCATTTACTTCTTTATGTTTGTATGGAAAATTTTGAAAGAAATATTTGTTCCAATACTGTATTATTTTATCGTTCTTATAACACTTTTTATTTGCATATTAATACTATATATATATTCACTCCATTGCGGCAGGAGTACTCTTCTACTATATTTTATTAAGTACATATATAACATATTTACATACAAATTTATATCTGGGCAAATGCTAGATATAAAAACTTTGTTTATTCCTTCCCTCGTACTTTCATTATTTATATTTTGCATTTGTGGCCGGATGCACAATGGTAACTGTAACTAACACGTTTAAACAATGCAACACTAAATTACTATTAACACTTCTTTGCTTTGCGTTACCTATGTTTGCTTTACTCACTTGTTTACTATATAAGTATAAGGTAAAGTCTTTTATACAAACACGAGTTTACCGTTAGGTTACTGTAATCTTTTTTTTTTTTCTTACAAAATCTAGTGATTTTGTTCTATCTCAATGGTTTAAATATATATTTAAATATAAGTTTGTGCACCTAAGATTGTACGTACAGGTGCAAATACAATTGGTTTTTTTCTCTATCTGCTTTCAAATGAACTCGCTTTTGTTTGCTTCTAGTATATATTTATTTATTTGAACCGGATTTCCTGGTGGAAAAATTCGCACGGTATTAGAAAGCTGAGGTGGGAAAAGGTAAACTCAGAATATTATTGATAACAAATTCGAGAAGAAAATTAATGAACCAATTGAGGAATAAACTATTACATGGCTTTAATTAAATTAAAAGGGTGTCATTGTCCGTTCCCCCACTTTTTTTTTTTTTTTCTTTTTTTTTTTTTTTTGAGAGAGAGACTTTCATTGCGACCAACTTTTTTTTTTTGGATTTTATATTCGGAACAGGTGGCAACCGTTTTAGAATATAAACTTACTTTAAGGATTCCCACACATAAAACTGTTCATATTAATGAATTGCGCGTTGTTCTATCCAAGGCCGTAGTTTTAGGTTCCTTAACCTCAAGTTCTTTCAAAGTTCTTGAAAGAGTTCTGGTTGAACGGCTACTGGAGATAATGCGGGATAAATGGTCGGACAGGCAATATGGTTTTCGAAAAAAAACGTGTTGTTCAGAATGAGTGAATGTACATATGTTCGAAGTACGGGAAAGGCAAGTGTCAGTAATTATTAGGGAGGAATAAGAGTGTTAGCATCAGTGTAGTTCGGAGCTGTCCTCCATCCATATATAGTCCATTTATTTGGAACCTCATGATAGACTATTTGTGTGGGAGATGGAGCAAAATTATAAGAGTTGAACATATACGGACGATATCCTACATTTAATAGAGGGAAGGAATTAGAACGTGCCGGTGAGCGGCTTCTTAGTATCGCTCACTGCTGGATAATGCAAGTAGGTGTGAACATCTCTCTAGATAAGGCAGTGACAATGTTGCTCAAGGGTTAGCTGTCCTATCTCTTTTACTGGTTGTTCACGTAAACTGAAAGCGAAGGATACAAAATGCTGCTTTGGGCCTCTGCTGTATCGTACGAATCAGTCATGAAGACTATTAGCAGGAAAAGGCTGTCTGTCCAAAGAGTAATGATATTAGCCTGTGTTCTTGTGTATCTCACTGTTTCCATTCGTGGTGGTACCGAGTATTGCAGCCTTCGCACTGAGTATGGAGTTGATTCAAGATAGATGGTTATCAAATATTAATGTGGTATGGGGATATTTAAAAGGCCGTACGCTTCTAAAAGAATGCGTAATGGCGAAATGACACGATCGTTGAGAAAACAGTGAAACAGTCAATGCGGAATGGTACCTAGATGGCATTGAAGTGATTAGAACAGACGGACGATAGGTTATTAGTGATTTTCTCTTTACGTTGCCTTGAGTTATTTGCCAGTGAAGAATTTATACGCTGAAAACATCTGAGCTTTAGTTGATTTTCTAGGATAATTATTGAAAGTAATTTGTAGGCTATAAAATAGAGGTAAGCCCAGACCAGCAGTCAGGAGTAGAATGGATGCTGAACTGGTAGTAGCTTCTTCTACGAGGTTTACCGGAGACTTAAATATAAACCACTGGAACAGAAGCCCTCGGAATTAGCTTCGACCTGTTCATCCGGCAAGGCCATTCGGGTAGAGCCGTACTTGTAAATAGGCATAGAACCTTATCAAGTTGGTGAGTGTGTACATTTCACACTGCCAACTAGTGCTATAATCAATGCATTGACTTGATCCATTGTGTTTTTGTGCACCGTGAGGTTAGGCTGACGACTGCAGATAAATATCTCGTACTATGTTCATACTAATTTAATGAAATGATGGACTACAAGAAGTTTCGTATATTATAATCGCTGATCACAAACTGCATATCCTTTTAATTTTTATAAATGGACAGCCTGTAATTAAGAACGTCTTTGAAGTATGCAGCACTGACTCCCATTGTCTATTGCCTTTCTCCAGCAATGTTGACATTTATTATTACTTTATTCATTTCAAGTTTCAACCTTGATTTATTTCCCACTGCGACCATTTATTGATGTGTGTAATGCTGTCATCTGATCACATATTTTATATTTTTTCACATACATGCATAGCTACGTGTATATATTATATATATGCTAAATAGAAATTATGCTTTTTGCACTTGTACACTTGTAGACAAATCTAATTTCGTCTAGACATCCCAGTACTTAAGTGTTCACATATGTATTTACAAACACACATACAAACACACGTATGCGCCCGTTAAACGTTTATCTCCTCATTGAGTGATTATATTGGATATTTCAATAATTTTTTATGCATATACATATATGCACAGTTCCCATAGCATTTGAATGAATTTGAAAAATATAGTGCAAAAACGAAATGATTTTCTTCTTCAACTAAGTCATGAAATTTGTCAACTGATGTGAACTTGCGCTTATTTTTGTTGTGATAAAAAGCGACATCATCATTTTCAATGATTTTCATATTTTTCATGTGTTTTTTTTTTCAAGTTTTGCTGCATAAACGCTTTCTAAGGCACGCCAGCCGATTGCCCATTACCCAGCAAATGTACATATCAATTTGCTGCAATGCTGCGCTACGCTAATAAATGACTTCCTTGCGATTTTCCATGCTTTTCGCTGCAATTTTCATGATTTGATTTTAATACCGTGACAAACGTCGACTCCACGGACCCCTCTTATAGTAACCCAACGTCATTTTTAACACAGCAACTGTTCATTTCGATACTCGCAAACTGCCAACGGACATTCTGAGATCAAACCACTTGCGACGCATCAAATGCGAACTCATACATACACTTTCAATATATATTTTAAAAGCAATAACATTGAATATTGAGAGATGTCAAACTTATGTTTGCATATTTCGTAGGAGAGTCAGTTGGTGGGAAGAGTTTGATTGTGGGAGCTAAAAGTTGGTTGGTACGATTGATTATATTCGTGGAGAAGACGTAACAGCTGATCAGTGACTTTTTCTGTATGTTCTGCACACACAACTTCATGTTGTTTCAAACGTCAACTAAATGTCCCAATCGTCATTGGAACTTCCTTGCCAAACTAATTACAATCGTTGCTTCATATTTCACTGACTTTCGAAAGAGATTTGATTGATTGAAAGCTAGTGTGTCGGATTACAAATTGTGTATTAATAATATTATTATTGGTCAATAAACAATAAAAAAAACATTTGTTTTTTAATTGAAATCCTTTCTTTCCACTTTTTAGCATTGCCATCCTTATCACACTAACTAACTATAAAACGAGAGAAATTTTAATAAATGATGAAAGTGCACCTTCTACAAAGATTTATGTTCTGACTAAATGTAGGCAATAATTTAATTGTAGCTTTTTTATATCGCTCTGAAATAACCAAAGAAATAGGAGAACACCAAGCCAACAACGCTACCATTTGTTTGTCCACAAACTCCTTGTTTAGTTGAATATTTGTGAAGGCAACAACAAGCCCCATTCTGAAGGCGCTCACTGAAGCAGTCTTATTACATTTGCAAATTCCAACATATCGCTAGAAAGCGAAATATATATAATAAGAACTTAGGCCTACAAGCATTAAAAAATTCTCGCTCCAAATCTTACGCACTCCATTCTTTTTAAAGTCTCAATACTTTTCTGTTGTAAGCATTTTTCGCAACTTTGCTCAAAGTCCATGCTCCTTTCCCTTTCAACTAAGCTCATTTTAATTAATACCAAAGCGAGCAAAATGAAACACTAACTAGTCTAAAGAAGAGTAATGAAAACAACTTTTTTATTTGTTTCTAAAGGAAAACTTTAAATGCTTATTATACTAAACTAATTTAAGGGAAAAAGTGAGATAACGACAACAAATTTGCTTTTAACAAATTCATTTAAAACAAGATGGCAGCATTTTAAGGAAAATGCGATAAGAAATAGGTGCACAAAAGAAATTTGAATCTTGAAAAATGAGCAAAAAAGAAAATTTTAAGATAGAAGAATCAAATTAAGCGGATGCTCAAGTATTTGAAAAGCAAATAAGTATACGATATACATATGTGTATGCAAGTATGAAAGGGCAGCGATGAAAGAGCTCAGAAATAAAGTTGCTAAATCACTTAAAGTCATTTAGTCGATTGGGCAAAACGCAAAAATCAACGAAAACGTGAAGAAGTGTAAAACTGCAAAACCCAACGCAAATCGTGTTTGAAGGAGTTCCAAAGAAATGTGTTACTATGGAACACCCGCCCGCTCTTTGTGCTGAATTACATACCTAAATCATGAATGTATATCTTCTTAGCCGAAACCCCCTTGCATAGTATGCGTGTGGCCCCTCAAGAAGCAAACATCGTTCGCTCACAGCGCTTAATGGAAAATAACGCTTGTCTACTTGCTCTCGAAGCCAAATGTGCTTCGAGGGAAGCAACAGGAAGACAGACGGTGTCAGGTGAAAAAGAGCGTGAAGTAAAGAGTAAAGAACTTCACTTTACACATCGAGCATTCTGCATTTATTTACGTGTAAGTAGGTGTATGCGAGTGTTTTCAACAACGCAAATAACATTTTGTCGCTTCGCTCACCTTAACCCTCCTGACCGTAGTTAACACTTTTATGTTGACAGATGATGATTATGCTGGTGATGCCCGACGCGTCGCTAACCTTGCTCATTATGTCTTTCTTTTCATTAAGTTTCCATCTTTTTGTCATCAATTTCAATTTGGCAATCAAACAAGTCATAACGTGAACTAGCTCAATTTTCGGATGACGAATGATAGATAGTTATTCAGCTTAATAACTACAATTAGCAAAGAAGTAAGTGAGAGGAATTGTAAAGCAAATCTGATTTCGGACACCTAGAATATGTTTAACAACATACGATAGGTTTATCGTAAGTACTTGCCGTCGACGGCCCAAATTCACGGTACACCCCTGTACAAAGAATCAGTTTTGCGACGTTGATTTGCGCCCCACGAATACAAACATTGAGCAAGAATAAATAATTCATGCCAAACATACGCCTCGAAATCAAAAAGCCAGAAAATCATGCGCCTTCAAACACGATTTATACTAGCACTAGCTCGCACAATGCCTGCACCGTGGTACCGATTGGTAACTCTGCATGGTAAGAAGCAAGGCCTACCCAAACCACTACCTTTCTATGGGTCGGGCAATCTTTCAAATCACAGCCATCACGATACTCTTCGAAGGGCCTTACCCATATCAAACAGGTCGAGGCAAGTTCCGAGGGCTTCCTGTTTCCCGTGGTATCATTTTTAAGTTCTCGGTCGGACTTTGTAGCCGAAAGTACTACCATTAAAACTTCCATGCAGATCTGGACTGTTAACCAGGATCTTAGTCGCCTTATACGACAGGCAAATCCAATTCCGTAGGTGTATTCTTAACATTTTTCCACAAAATTCATTAATGCTCAGTGTTTTGAGGTCTCCTAAAGTAATTTTGCTGCGTAACAGGAGTTCCAACATTCCAATTCAACAGGCTTCATCTACACTCTTTGAAATGCGATAAATACTTCAGAATGAAATGTGATAGGGAAATGCTTCTGACTTAGCTGTAAAGTTTCTTAACTTGTTTTCACAGCCCGCACAAATTATTTACTCAGATAATGTCAGGGTAACAAAGGACCTAAAGATGTGAAAATTTTGGATTATACTACGCTTTAATTCTGCAATAAATACTTGTGCTAACTCGTCAGATATTGCGATTCACTCACCATGTGATATACTTTCTCATGTGCTCTACGCGTTCCTTTCCAGAGAGTACCTAAACAGCTTTGAGAGATTTTGGGTAAAATTGTTCACCACGAAGCAAATGAGAGAAGTAAAAGTCTTCAACTCACCAAGCGGCTTGAGGATATAGAGAGAGTATATTCACTCTTGTATGTTTTACCACAATATAACACTTTCACTTAACGAGTAATATATATCATAAAAAATTTAAAAAAGACACATTTTACTGTGAGAACTACCTACCGTCTTGTGCCAGCAACAATGCCATCTACAGCTGAGTACGTACCTCATAACTGGGTAACGCACCCAACGGTGAGCTCCGTTGTGGTTGGCAACGGCGGCAGCAGACAGCAACAACAAGGCGAGGCGATTGTTAAAACAGAGGACAGGCGAAAACAAGTGAGCTACATGCATGTCTGTACGTATTTACTCAGCCGGTAAACAAGGCTAAGAAACGCTGTCCTGTGGTTATGAGATAATTTCATTTTGCTAATGGCTCAAAAACAATCTCCTAAAAGTATGTCAACATCCAAAAAATAAACATCAGCCAAATATAATAGATTAATTGGAGCGCGAGGAAAATAAAATGCAGAAAAGTAAAAAAACACATGAATGTGACAAAAAAAAAAATAAAAATGAAGGGTGCGCCAGCTGCAAAAGCTTTAAAGCGCATTGCAATTGAACTTTGAGCTTTGAAGAGTTTATTTTGAAAAGTGTTGCTTCGACAGGCAAGCAGCTGTCATAATAACAAAAGAAAAACATATACATACATATGAGGCAAAAGGGATTTGGTAAATTAATTTTTTTTTTTTTTCTTTTTTTTTTTGAAATTTGAGATACAAGAACATAGATCAGTCCAGAAATGCTTTTAATTGTCATGATTTCCTTGGAAAGTTGAAACTTGTTGTCTAAAAATGTAGAATAGAGAGAAATCCCTGGAAATTAGTCACTGTCAATTGGCCTCCTATCCATTATAATATGATAGCCATAATGCGAATAATGCAATTTTGCAGTTGTTAAAATGGTGACTGCTACTGACGCGCATGTTATCCTGACGAGGCAATAACACTCGCTATTTGATTTTGCTGACCGCAGAGTTCTTTCTGGCTGGTATGTTTACTCTTACTGATTGGCTGAATCCTCTCTCTCCTACTTGTACTCTTCTCTTAATTAATCGCTCATTTGGGCAAGTGTTACTCGTTCGTAATTTACTCGCTGCTTTAAGCAAACCAGCTGGTTTGATTTTTTGTTTGTAAAGATTTATTTCGCCTAATTTTGGCGCCCGTTATGCATTGTTAGTGCTACATTTGCCGCGCCTACAAATCACAACAAAATACATATTATAAACAACAATAAATCATCGTTGTTCGTTTCTCACTCGCCCATAAATACTCGCATAGTGGCAAGCAGAGAAAAGAAGACGCTGCTAAAGCTTTTGTTTTTGAATCTAATGTTTTCAAACTTTCAACTCGGTGACCTTCTATCAACAACAAATTAGCACTTTCAGTAGTAATTATGATTGTAATTACGAATGGATTGTGAGGACTGCTATTATACTTGTGAGGACTATATTTAAACATTTAAATTTTATTTGAATTTTGAAGCTAAATGATTAGTGCCAGCAAACAACGATTTCCTTGCTTAACCAACTAATTTAATTTTCCTTGCCTGTAATACTTACTTCTCTGTTACCAATTTTGGCTTTCCCTTCTTTGCACTAAATTGGCCATACTTCTCCATCTAGCCCATCACTTCGATGTGCCTTGAGGGCATGAAAAAGCTTTGACCTAGAAATTGCTTCGATGTTTGTCTAATTTTTTGCTAATAGAAAAAATAATCAAGAATATAGATTTATATTTGTGTAACAGTAACTCTACGTGAACTTGTGGCGAAGGCTAAGACTTGATGTGGTCATGACAATTTGGAATAAGAAATTATTGCTATTCGGGTATAGATAAGTATATAATTGTAACACGGCCGCAATAGCCAAGTGGTTAGTACTAGTAGTACTACCATACAGAAGGCTAGGGTTCGAATCCTAGTCCGACTAACATCCAAAATTATAGTAAATTAATTTTCTAATTGCAGTCGTCCCTCAGCACTTCCGAGTGTATTTCTTGTATTTCTAGCAAAAAATAGAATCTATTCATAAAAATTATCAAAGCGCACGTCACAAATTAGTCTCAATTTATTTTTAACTTATAACAAGTAAGAAATCCATTCTTTTAACTCTTTTAATTAATAGAAAGGTCAGTAATTTACAATTCGAGTTTTTGCAGTCCAGAAACTAAGTTTCATGTCCCAGTTGGATAGTTGAAATATTAATTTAATAATAATAATAATAATAATAAACTTTCGGTTGGTCTTATTCATTGCTACCCTGTGGTAGCATTCATTTCTAGAGGCATACTCACAGGCGCATATACCCGCGCGCATGCATACACACCTCACTAGCGCCAACAGTAAACTGACAAAACACAGTTAGCAATATTTGGCAAAATTCAATTCAATTACGAAAATTGCGCTCTTTTTATTTGCTCTTTAGTGGTCGAATGACAAGCAACCATATAAATATTTATAAAGTATAATAAAGAGAGTTAGAGAGAAAGAGAAAGAGAGAGAGAAAAAATTGCTAGTATTTTACTAATATGTACTTGCCAAACAAATATATATATATATAGAGGTGCATATATGCAGGCATGTATATATGTATGTGCGTATGCATATACAAAGTAAAAATTTTGACAGCTTTTGCAGCTACAGGCTGACGTCATAAGAATATTATAAATATTCATACATAGGTACATATCAATCTATCCATCGCCATACATAGCTAGGTATACTTGCAATTACACATTTTATAAATTTTCTTTGCCCAAAACGGTAAGTAATATTAAATACGTAGAGCGTTACCCATATATGAACTTAATTGGATACTGTATAATGATTTTAAAAATCGTATGCTAATTTTCATTATTAACTACTACTATTATGAGGAATTAAATAAAATAATCATCATTAGATAACTCTCAAAGCTATATAAAATACAGACAACATTAGTAGCAAACAATAGCAAAGCTATATAAAATACATAGTATATCCAGTGGCCTTGACCGCATCTAGTGGTAGCTGTCTATAGCTGAGCGTTGCAAAAAGCAACAAAAATTGAAGAAGAAAAAAAGAACAGCGCTGCGCTGGGAGCTGCCAGCCTAGAGATATTTGAGCCGAATTTGTTCATGCATACATATTTACATATTTACATATTTTATAAATGCATTTATAGATATATCCGAATGTTATTATTCTCATTTTTATGATTTCTCATTACTTTGGTGTTCGTGGTGTTTTTATGAAAATCAAATTATAAAAATTGCATCTTTTTGAATGTAATTAAATATTTCAAATAAAAGTTAATTGAGTTAGTGTTTCTTCAATTTATCGGCTGCAAAATTGCAGTCGTATATCCGAACGTTCGGAATAACTGGAAATCGTGAAATTATCGTAAAATTGCAGGTAAATGATAACATCTACAACACATGGATGGCTACGTGTGTATTTCCTCTTCCCATGCATACCGGCGATGGCATGCATGACAATTTGCTTAGATTGAACTCATATCGCTATGAAAAATTGATCACCACGTTGCGATGGCATGCTTTGTAATGCCATACGCTCGTGTGATTTCTAATCTACACAGAGTTATTAATGCCACAAAATACGTCATGATTTGAATTACATTGTTCCGTTTCTGTCTCCTGACGTATGAAATTGCAGTGGTTTCCCTTATCCTTCGAATCGTCTAATGGACACAATTTTCATCTTTCGGAGAAATTGGCGTTGCAATTCAATTAAAAACTTTAACAACAATCTCAGGTTTATCAAAGCAATTCAATTGTAACAGTGGACATTTTGTTGCATGAAATCCTTTTTTTATTGTGGCTGTTATATAACCAGCTAATTATATTTTCAGCTTTCAACTTTCATTGATTGAAGAAAATACAAGAGAAGTTTCATAAAATATTAGCTATATACAAAAATCTACTTATATATTAATACTTAGAATTTGAAGGAATAGTATTGCCTACTTTAAGGAATAGCATATGGTGGTAGGATAGCGTGAAGCGTTACGCCTGGGAAGATAGGGAAAGGCATGAATGTTATAGTAAAATATATATAGAACAATATAAGTATATATGGAGATATAAATCAGAAGAAGTTCATTACATTTAATATCGTAAGCAATTCTTTCTTAAAGTTTATATACTTTTGAAAGCTAGTCTAAGTTTTTTAGAAATAATTTACATTTATACGAATATATATATCAATGTTCGCGATTGCATAAATTCTGGAAAATCTTCAAAGTACAAATACATATTTTTGTTGTGCCTTGGCATTTCTACATATTATTTCAAATCTCTGTAAACGTAAGCAAAGCAAAGACCTACAATATGCCTAACTGAATTTGCGTTATGTCCTTGCGTCACATTCATCACTTGGGAATACGATTAAGATACTATATTATATCGAGAGCAAGAATAAAATTTTACTGGTGACAGAATATGGTGTTGTGACTTATTGCATCCGAATACTTTGTAGACAAGTTACAATATTGAGTGTAGAAGAATTAATTCAAGTTGCAAATCGTACTTACCTATAGGGTATAAAACAAATCCACCGAAAGAGAAAAAATTAGCAAATACTATTCAAACAAAATTCTGATTGCACTTTGATGGTGCTCATGATAAACGGCTATCGTACTACTACATATACACAAAATGTCAATAAAGCGCAATTCATTGAAGCAATTGATTTCCGCCCTAGAAGTAGCTGAGAAATCACTAGAAAAAATGTAGATGTGAAAATGTGTAGAGAAAGTCGTTAAAATAAAACGAAAATGCGAAAAAAAACAAATCAATTTCAAATGCAGCAACGTGCAGCCACAGCCACCGTTATGGAAAACACTCGTGAACCTTCACAACTTCCTTTTCATGTATGCTTCCGTTATGTCAATTTGCAAAAATTAAGTGCAAAAAAAAAATGGCAAAGAAAACGACAGGACTAATATTGCCTTAAACTTAAAGCGCTTGTTGAGAAGTTCTGAGTATTTAAAAGACTATGATTTTTTTAGGTGTGCGAGCTGACACAGTGTGTAGGCGCTGACATTTACAGGTTGGGGTTAGAAGCACGGTTTTTAGCACTGGAGAAACAGCATGGTATATTGGCTTCAGATTTTTGGAGGAATCAGAATACAGAAATTGGTTATAGCCAATGCTTTAAAAATGAATGAGGTGCGTTGTAAATTTTGCTTGACGAAAGGCCAATTTTGTGTGACGGTAAAAATGCTCTATCGGATATCTGAAAAGGTATCTGTGGCTCAGGCACATAAATGTGGTCAGACAATAATACCTTTCACCTCTATCAAATTTTATACGCAGCATTAGTTTTCGAAAAAGCACTTAACCTCTTCATCTTTGAACACATGGTACAGTGGTCGGCCGCATAGGCCTCAAATAAAAAAGTGAAAGTTACAATTGAGAATGAACTAATTTTGAAGATGTCAAGAATACTTTTTTAAAAACAATATGTTTGGACAATTGAATTTATATATATTATAAAGATTGATATTTAGTACTAATAATGAAGATTTGTGACTATTTCATTGATGCAACTATTTTATTACTAAATTGTGTTCAATCTTTAATTTCACTTGGTCTTTTAGTTTTAAAATTTGAGGAAATTAAAAATCTAATTTTTTTCAAAATATTCATCAATGTGTACAGATTATTTGGTGTAAGTTCTAGCTACAAATATTTGCTAATCTCTGTGTTCTACTAATAAGACTAAAGCAGCCCCACCATTTTCGTTATTAATTTTTGTTCTGAGCTACGCATTTTTGAGCTGTTCGTTGTAATTGTCGTCTCCGTTTCTTTCAGAAGTTTTGTGTTTTGGGTTCTAATAAAAATTCTACAATTTCAGTTGATTATTTGAATGTATTGGAATGTTCGAAGTTAACACTATTTTTATGAGAATGCAATTGGTCGAAATCATATATTTGGAAAAAGTATTAGCATTGCTTTGCGATAAACAAGGTTGCCGAAGTTGATAGGTCTGCTGCCGCTTGCTCTCGAGAACAAATAGTACAATGATTTTGTCTGCATCCACAAGCGAAGCGAACGAATCGAAACATTTATATTACCTGATCTGATTATTGGTGAACATTAAAACTTTTGTCGAATTTTTTTGCGGCTATGATAAGATCGTAAAAGTAAAACAAAAAATTCACCCAGAAAATACTATTGTTAGCGAATGCCACGTGGAAGTAGAGTTTCAATAGAATTGCAGGAAAATACTCGTATAATAAAATTAGTTTTCTATAATTTTAGATATTGGTCGAGCCACGACGCATTCCCGTGACCTTCCTCATGGTAGTATAGACTGGTAGCCATGCGACTATTGCGGTCGACATTCGCAGACAATCAGTAAGGCTTCTCGTTAAAATTAATTGTATCTCAAAAATGAAAAACTTTCTTCATTCATAAGCAGCTGATCTTGGACCTCCAATGTTGACTAAAAATATTGGCTGTTGAAACATATGAAGTCCTGTTCACAGACTAGGAGGAAATAAAATATCGCTTACGCTCATAAAACTTTTTTTAGCTTAGTTAAAAGTAATGCCAATAATGCTAAGAGTAATTTATAATATTTTACTGATTTCAAAATTCTTAAAAAATGCATTACATATGTATGGCAAAAGCTTTTCTAATTTTCTAATTTACCAAATAACAGCAAAATATTACAAACACATACATATATACATATATAAATGCTAGTGCCTGAATTTTCATTAAATTTCAACTATTGTATATACATAGGTAAAATGGTATGTGCAACCAAACGCCAATTTTGAAAATTAACCACATAGCCAAAAGTTAATCACACAACTGAGAAGTGAAATATAATTAATATTTAACTGAAAATTATTGACTTTTGCTGGAGCTAGTGAATGGGTTTGGGTATATTTATTGGCAAATTTCATTCACCAAAACTTTTGAACACGCATAACATACAAATGTATAAGTAAATATTAAAAAGAAAAAAATTTAAACATATACCCATTCATGTCCATCCCAACAGAGTAGTAGTCCAACAACTTCAATAAATTTTCTTTTTAAAATATTATGAAATGATGAAATTCTGCACATCTTAGCACGTCTTATACAAATCGCCCCTTTAGCCATGCGTTCCAAGATCTTAAACTCAACCACTTCAGAATGAATGTTTTTGTTACTTTTCTTTACCGAGCTTTGGAAACTTAGCTAACTCAATATCGACTTCAATCTATCAAAACACATCTGGAAGACTTAGATCCGATTTTCTGCTTTCCTTCTGCTTTGTTTCATACATACACCAGACATCAAATGAAAATATAAATTATACATATCAGCAATGACACTATTTATTTATTTTCCTACTTGCTTTAAAATTCGTAAAACATATCATAAAGAAGCACCATTGGTAAAAAAACAGTTCGCACCAAATTTTTACTATTATCTGTACTGGTTATCTGCTATACGCGCATGATAAGAAAGTATAATTTTACTTCCTGCAAAATTTTACTAAAATTGATTAAGTGATTTTCTTTTGCTGTGAATAGCTGTATTCAATTTTTGACCGTTCTTATTGAAAAGGTGATAAACTGGAGAAATTCGAAATTTTATTTTAGAGGGCAAGTAAAAGTGAAAAACATATGCAAAAATATCTATAAAAAAATGTCCCCTTTCAATTAGAGGTAGCAGTAAATTTGAATTTGTATCTTGCATCTAGTAAAATGCAGAACGATCATTTGATTTGAAAACGTTGTCGCAAAAAAGGAATTTATATTGAGACAAAAAGAAATAATACTATTTGAGAAACAATTTTGAACTCAAAATTACCAAAAATATTTTTTCTTAGAGATCGAGCGTCAGCAGGGTAATATGACATAGGAACGTTGAAGCATTCAGTTCGAAGTAGGCCAAAACTTATTCGGACAGTTATTCAGAACAGATAAACTTAGTTTTGAAATAAATTGTAATAATATTATAATAATATTTATTGATATTAAAAAAAATCTATACTAAAATAACTACTGTGAAATCTATACTTTCATTTGATGCCTAGTATTTGTACGTATATACGCATTAAAAATCGCACAAACATCAGTTGAGCATGTTATACAGTGTTTGTGAGTAAAATGCAAAAACAACAACCCCAAAAGCAATACTCCATATATTTTCACCTTTCATAAATTCACTTTCACTTGACATACTGTAGCCATGCATTCAACGTTTACATTAAAAAACGAACGGTCGTGTGAGCTTCTGCATTCATTGAGAGTGAATTAAAGAGAAAACAAGTATGTGAGAGGACAGAAAGAAAGCTCATACAAATTTACAAACACGCCCAAAGGCTTTTCATTCTTGCATAAAGGCATTGAAGGAGAGGTGAATCAAGCAAGGCTAATATATCTGTTAGTTAAAGGGAGTGAATGACTTAACTTCTAATTGAGAGTATACTTTAAGAGCGCCACTTTCAACTTATATGCCTAGATAAAACGAAATGTGCAGCGAGAAGAAATGAACAGACTAAGTTCGTGCTCATAGCTGCTTTAAGATTTTTTTTACAAATGGCACGAACGATTGCGAATGTTTTTCAATTATTTCATGCTCAATATATGTCTTGGAAATAATGAAAAAATGCCATCGAAGTTGAAAATTCATTACGAAACTATAAAAAGCTTTTACGAAATGGAAAAGCTTATAATTAAACATGGAAACGACCGGTGTCGACTATGCACGAAGTATGTACGCTCATTCGAGAGAGTTATTACACGAATTAGCGAGCGTTCGCTAGGAGCATATACATCCGATAGGATGATATGCTGCCGTATAGAGCGTTTAGTAGAATGTTCGACGCGTAAACCGATGACTGCCTGTAATTGATCGGCAAAACTTGGCGCAATATGGAGCAGTTTTCCTTGACTGCATGTGGTGAAAATCAGTCATAACGAGAACGTCGTCGGGTGCTGTGTACGTGCTTTGAAGCTGGGAAGGATAAAATCTGTGAAGTAGTTCGCGCGCTGTGAAAAAATACAAATTGCTTTCACACAAATACATGCACACATACACAAAGTAACAAGCACTCGCATATAGCTTTGAATAAAGTAAACAACAAGAACAACAACTGGTACGATGTAAAATTCCTTTGAAATCTAGATGTACTTAGAGTGGAAGGAGATGTGTACGAAATTCTGAGAAAATTTAACAAAAAAGGCATGAAAAGTGCCTTGAAGGTGTCTAATGAATTCAAGATTTGCATTGTGTGTGAACAGTAGTGAAATTGCAATAAAATTATTTAAATTAGTAAAAGAGGCTGCAAGAAACTAGCAAATCTTTTCTTGGAAATGTGTACAATAAAAATATGAAAAAGTTGTAAAAATGCAGAGTTTTGCAGGAAGATATTATATGTGTGGCAATTATAAAAATAATTATAACGAAAATTTCCCGACCAGAAATTGCTAAAAAAAATATTATTAAATTCGTCTGCAGAAGCGGGAAAAGCAATTTCAGTTGCAGCGATAGCGATAGCAACTACGAACGTAGCTGCGGCTTGAACTAAATTTCACAAATTCAAAGCAATAACAAAGTTATAGAAATTAATCAAATTGAGTAATATATGAACGCTGTTACAACGGGAGTATAGAAAGATAGATTAAAATGTAGAAAGTAAAAGTGGAGGTTTAAAATTCGAATAACAGAGAAGAAAGTAGCAACGAGTAAGAAGAAAAAAATTAGAATCAAATCAACGTATAATTTTTTGTATTGGGAAACAAGATGGCAATAGTAATTAGCATAAAGAAAGCCAATAATAACAAAACCAATGGAAGGAAAAGTAACAACAAGTGAAATAAAAGATTTAAAAAAAAGAACAAATAAAAGTGTCAAAACAAAAGCAAAAACAAAGAATTTGCAGAAAATGCATAATAAGGTATAGCGGGCGTCAAATACAACGAGAAAGCTCCGCAACTCGCTGGAAATTTTACCAACAACAAAAAATAACGAAAAATAAAAATAACAAAAAATAAAGAAAAAGGGGCAAAAACTGTAAGAAATTTAGAAAATAGCATCACGTAAAACGCACGTTAACTGAAAACGCCAGCGTTAGCAGCGCTGCTTGTGAGCATTAGTAAATTGTACTACGAATATGAATTTAAGAATAATAAGGAAAAAATGCCTGAAAAAACTTGTATACATACATACGTGTGTGAATGTGTTTGTGAAGAAAACGCCTTGGATGCCAGAAAAAAAAATGGTGTCAAACAATCAGTCAGTCAGTGAGTAGAAACGTCAGTTTCTGCGCCGTTAAGGGAAGAGGAGGGCGAAATGAGCTTACATGCATTTATACTAGGTTAAAAGGCAGTAAGATAGATGTTGTAGGCAAAATTTGTGTGGGTGGAAACAGCGAAAAGAAATGGGTGATGGCAAAAAAAAAATACAATTATAATAATAAAAGCAACCAACACCAACATGCAAGTCAACTCAACGCTCTAAACACTTAACACATATAGCGTAGCCATAAAATCTCACACATATGCATATTTATTTACATACATACCGAATGTTCGCACAATTTAAGGAGCCATAACAAAAGACAAAAATTTTTTGCAAAACAAAACTTGACACATGAACATATACAAACTTATAGATTTGTGTAAACCTGAATGTTGTATGAAAGAAACTGTAGGCTTATGAACGTGCTTATGAGTGTGCGAAATAGGAACAACGGTGACAGTGGCAGCGGCAGTAGCAGCACTACCATACGAGTACATATATATAAAAGAACTTATAACACACTTTTATTCCATTTGCCTAGATTTAGGCGCCGAATCAAGCCAAAGCACGTCAACGCGAGTGTGTGTTTGCATAAATTTTATGGAAAATATTTTTATAGTTTGCTCATTACTTACTTAAAATTTAATTTCTGCTTCAAAAGCATTTTTAATAAAAAAAAAAACAAATTTAATTTAATTTAACACAAAAATCTTAACTGGTAAAATTAACTTAATAAAACAATAATTGCGCTTAAGTAAACAATATCTGATACATCATATTTTTAAACGATTCATTAACAAATAAAATATATATATAAAAATACTAGGATGATGATGATAAATTTAAAAAAAAAATTACAGAAAATACAATAATCAAACTATAATCTCCAACAAAAGCCGCTTCAAAATTTTCTTTACGTAATTTTTTTTTTATTTCAATGTAAGCGAAGTAATCTTCGCCCTTAACGAAAACGATGAAATTTTGAAAGCAATTCCAACAATACTAAAATATCACCTCTAAAATCTGCTGCAAATGGTTAGCTTCAATTGCATGCTGCTGCTGCAGCCTAGCTTACGGCAGCAGCGTCACCATCAGCTACGTCATGCATGCAAGGATATTATAAACGTCACGGCCTTCATCTTGTTTATATCACATACACGGCAATGTGTATGCATATACATTCTATGCATTTGAAATTTTACAACTCCCCGTTGCACTTGACTATACATATGTAAATGTTTGGCTAAAAATTATAAAAACTTAATTCGTTATTAAACCGTGAAATAAATAAATAAATAAAATAAAATAATTTTGTATAAAAATAAACAAAATAAAATAAATAATATAAAATTAATTAATTAAATTAAATAAACTAAAAAATTAAATAATATAAAATAAAATAAAATGAAATAATATAAAATAAAATAAGATGGAATAAAATAAAATTAAATAAAAATAAAAATAGAATTAAATAAAATAAAATTGTATTAATATAGTTAAAATCAAAAAAGAAGAAAAACGAAGTTCTTCATATTCTGCAGAATTCATTTTGCACTCTTATTTTGATAGCCTTAAAACATTATTTTTTTAAATTAATTTGGCACGTATGATTGAATTTTGGCAAGTAAATATAATTTAGTTTTGAATTATTTGTAGTTTTAACGTATATTTATGTATATTTAAATGATTGACCATATTCTGATTCAAGACCAAGTTGTTAATTGAGTTGCCTATTGTCTACTTTGTGTTATGATTGGCAACTCAACTGAAATATCGATTTTTTTTTATGCTCTAGAGGCTATCAGCCGATCTTAACTTAACGAACACAACGAAAATAGGCTGTGAATCATAACACACAAAAGTAATTTAGTTGAATTGTAATGTTGAAAAAGCATCTTAGTTTAAATTTCAGCCGTTTTAAAATTTGCCATCGTTGATTGCCTTAAATCAATTTAATTTTCTTAACCAAACATATTTTCCTTCAATAAGTCAATAACAATGCAAATCTTGGGAATTTTTACTCATTCGATTCGCTTTCCAGTAGCAAGGTCTGTATCCTGTTTTATTTCCTTCCCTGCAATAATTTGCAACTGTTCGTAGCCATCACTTTTCCCTCAAACGGGCACCCCCGCCAGCAGCCCGCCTAGTTACTGTTACGCAGTTGAAAAATATACATGACAACCAACCGTCCGAATACCCAACAACAGGAACAAAGCTGCGACCATCAACTACCAGGCAACGCCAACACAAATAACCGACAATCATTGGCGATGTCCTTGCGCCAAAAACGTAAACGCAGAATGGAGAAGGTTTTTGCCTTCAATTTTTTTTTTTTTTATTTTTTTTTTTGCATTCAATATTTGTTTGTTATTTGTCTGTTGAATATTCTACCTTTTATTATTACTTTTTTACATAATATTCACTGCTCATCTTACGTGTATACCTACATACATGTATATGTTTATTGTAGCACACATACATACTTTCATAGGTATATAAATATCTATTCACTCATACATATGCGTGTTTTACAACTATTGCACGCATGGAAAGAATGTGTTATAAAGCCTCGTAGCGGATGTCCTTCACCGTTTCATATCGGCAACCAAATGCAAACAAGCTCATGGCGTGTGTACAGTGTATTTTATGTATGTGTGGGTGGGTGTCTTTGACACACATGAAAGTGATATATAAAATGAAAACAATTTATGTTGTTGTCGTATGTTTTGGTATTCTACAAGCTATTTTAAATTTTTTTAACTCTTCTACATTTGAATGTGCACCATTTTTTATCCGGCTACTACTACATAACATACATACCATACACAGCCATAGATAAAAGCATGTGTTTGTATTTAGATAGTGCTTATATGTTTGTTATATTTTTATCTTTCGATAAAATTGCAGCACAGTTGGTAAAAAAAAACTGTAAATTGGCAATGAGTGGCAATACTCTCCTCTCGACATTTTCGGGCGATCTCACAATGTCGTTATCCTTTCAACATCAGTCAGCATGTCGTTTCATTAGTTCCCACTCTAACGGCATTCATTTTTAAACCCTTTAGAAAGCTTATCTATAGAATCATTTGGAATTGCCGATTACCTTTTTCTTTTTCGTCACCATCATACAACGTGCACAGCTCCCAACGATGACTTGGCGAAAAGCACATTTTAGGCATGTGACAGATCAACTAGGCTAACAGATATCTCACGCTCAGGTTTAGCTGGTCAAATTAAAATTCTCATGCATGATTTTCATGACGTGATGGTTTTCTCTTCGAATGTGTGTTTGGTCGGAGGCAAGGAAAAGTTAAATTATAACTTTTTTACTGATATTCCATTGTTGTAGCAGCAAATTTCTGTAACCACAATTCTTATCAAAGCGTTGTGTGGTCGGCTAGCCTACTACCGTGATGACTTATTTGCCACCTTTGTGGTTACTTTATAATAATCATCTTATGTGAATGTATGTGAGGTCCGTAAATACAGATATATTGAGGTGTGCGGTTTCTTTACAAACACAAACTTTCACACATATGAGCAGAGAAATGTGTACCGCTATTCAGTGCATTTATATCTATTTAACCACAGATACAAGCACTGATGTTACAATAAAAAAAAGTTCACGAAAAATTGACATTTGAAAAAAGAAAAATAATTAAAATCGATACAATTAATCAAAATTTTATGGAAACTTGTTAGTGCAAAACTTCGTTCATGATTTAAAATTATACTACGGAATATATTTACAAAATGTGACATCAACAAGAAGAGCGACATGCAAATTATTTATGTATTTAAATAGTAAAAATATACTGACTACCAGATAACTTGACACATTTAATCAACGTTAATTTAATAAAAATAAATTGATTTAGTAAGGCATTATAAATAAAAAATATATATACTTGTAATAAATGTAAAACATAACGGAATTTGGAAGCTTCTTGAATGAAATAAATACAAATAAAATATAAAATTCTGTATCTTCTTGGTGTCTATAGTTAATAGTAGTACTGCAGTTAAATTGTCAACGAAAAACTAAAAAAAAAATCCAATGTTAAAAATAATAAACAACTGTGAATCGTAAGAATATATTTAAAGCGACGATGAAGATAATCAACTTAAATAAAACTCAAAACATACATAAATAAATATATGTTTTAAAAAATGCTACTAAATAAAATGTTTTAAATAAATAATAATAGTTAAATATTAGCAAAAATTATTGTATATATATAAGTATATAAGTAGTTACAAAATGTATGTACTTATGTGAATAATATGAGCAAAGATGCAAATCAAAATAAAATTAGCTAAATAGATTTGTAAAATTAATAAAAAGGTGCTAAAGTCGTAAGCTAAGAATTTAGCTAAGAACAAATCGATTAGATATGCAAAATTGAAATATCATTTGTGTGTTTTGTGATTCAGCTTGAAAAAAAAAATCATTTTCGAATGAATATAATTTGCATTAAATAATTAAATACTGCAGCGCAAATCCTCATGTGCGCCAATACTTTATGGAGTCAACGAGATTTAACACCAATGTCTTCGCCTTCGAGTCGAACCTTATCATATAAGATCGGTTGATCGGAGATGCTGTAGACCATTTTGACTCACTATACACAGTTTTTCAGTTAACATTAGTGATACTTATCGGTATTTAAATGGAAATATTAAATTAAATATAAAAAATTAAACTTAATTAAAAATTAATTGGATATTATTAAAACGCAGATTTTCTTTTTATAATTAATTAATTAATTAATACATTAATTAATGATAACATCAATAAAAAGATATTTAAAAAAAATATGTGTAATAAAATCAAAAGATTATTTCACATAAAACAAAAGAAAACTTAACTAACTGGTGCTTGAAAGCCTAAAAGCCTAATTGCGTATAACCAAATTTCGGCAACAATTGCGATTCAATGAAAGATTGAAATAGTTTTATAAAATATATCAAATCAAATATACTGAATATGTGTAAATATTAATCGATTACTCAGCGTGCACAGCAACAATTAGTTTTTTTTATAGAGAAAAAGGTTATTGAACAAATTATTTCTGCATTCAAGCGCAAAAAAAAATTGCATCACAATAAAAGTATTCAGCTGTGAAAATCACCACGCACATTTTGGCATGTTTTTAGTTGTTTTCACGCCCCAAAAATTGCCAGCCACACACCCATTTACGACGAAAACAAACAAAGTGAAAAGTACTCTTTGGCAGGCAGATATTTTTTGCCAAACAAACAAAGTCCCCTCTCGACCCTACCACAGGCAACGGCGTGGCTTCAACGCACAACCATACCTATATCAGTTGCAACACCACACTGTTCGTGCCGTCTACGAAACTCGGACGCTCCTCTCGAAAATACAAATAAACCTCGCGCCATTGCCGTTGTTCCACACCAGCGCACTAACCGCATCGTTAGTTGCAGTCAGCTACCTGCACATACCCTGTGAAGTGTCAACACTAGCTCTACGTCCTAAACAAACCTTGGGAGGTGGCTATCAAAATCATTTAAACCATATTACCAACAACCATAAACGTAACGGTACTCTAGCTTTTTATAGTACCATCCAAAAGCGTCCTTGCACAGATTCAACGACCTCCTCTTTACTTCACAGGCGCCGTTGGGCATTTTACACACACGAAACCGCCCACTCTACTCGTCGACTTCGAGGAGTCGCCGCCTGTGCGTCGCCTGAACTTAATAGCCGCTCATTCTGGCCGCCTCACATAACAGCGAAAGCGATAATAACAACTCTGTTAGCGGCAGTGGCAGCGATAAGAAGTCCTTCTCGTTGCATTGCTGTTGCGTGATAGTCGACATAACGCCAGTTTCACAGGCCGCTCGTTTGACATCGGCAACAACGGCCTCGGGAAGGGATGTAACCGCTGGCGGCGGCGGCGGTGGTGGTGGTGGTGGTGTGCTTGGTGATGGGGTGTCCCAGTTAGCAAGTAGCCTCTTTCGTTTCGGCAGTAAGAAACGTGGCGTTTGTATTTGTAATGCCCAGTGTCGTATGCAGGCTTTGGAGCAGCAAGCAGAGCAATTGGGTCAGCTGGATCCTGCGCTAAAAACCCAGCATGGCTCCCTGGATCGCTTGCTACAGCAGCAAGAGAAGCAGTCGCAGCAACAGAGATCCAGCGCCTCAGCTGTACATTCGATTGGTGGTGTTATAGATGGTGGTGGCTCTGGCGCTCTGCTTGGTTCAGCCGATTCCGATGGAGATGGCGATGATGAGAAAGAGCCTGAGCTGCCACCACTCCCACCATCACGCATAAAATCACAAACGAATGTCACACGTCACATTAAAGAAGAGTTTGACCGCGGCGTAGAAGTAGAGAAGTTCTATCATCAAATC
Organism: Neoceratitis asiatica; assembly: GCA_030068015.2. Lineage (NCBI taxonomy): Eukaryota > Metazoa > Arthropoda > Insecta > Diptera > Tephritidae > Neoceratitis > Neoceratitis asiatica. The sequence continues at coordinate 92,602,491 of CM061526.1, forward strand.
AACGGTGATATATTCGAGATTACGCGACGTGTGCGTGCCCGTGATGAGGATACCATCGAACAGAAGCTGATTAAACGAAAGGGTTCGGTGCGTCTGCCGCCAGAGCCACCGCCGCGACAGACCTCGCTAGCAGCGTCGTCTGCGAATACACAAATGTATCATGCACATGGACACGGTCATCCACATTCACATCCGCATATACACCGTCATACTGCGGATGGTGGTGGAAAGCCTCAGCTGCCACCTCGGCGTCAGAAAAGTGCAGAAGAAGTGCCCGTGTCGAAAAGTACGAGCCGTGCGCCGGATGAATTAGAGTGGTTTGATCGTAAAGCGAAACAACGCCACTCAGCGCGTTCAGCAGAAAGCGGCACGGTGCGCGAGGAAACAATCGAGTGGTTGGAACGACAAAGAGGACCGGTGCGCACCTCTTCCGGACCCAGTGAAATCACTGTTATGAAAGATGAGGTACCCGATTGGCTACTTGAACATCTGCCACGGAAGCGTTCAATGGCGGACCGGCCATCTGAATCTAAAACAAGCACTACTTCCTATGCCAAAGCGCTTAAAGAAGAACTCGCAGAATTGCTAAAAAAGCCGTTGTCCAGACAAGGCTCTGGTCCACCAGGCGAGTTTTCGATACTCAAAACGGATATTGTTGAGTGGCTAACGAAATTACAGACATCGTCTCGTAGCTCGGCACGTGAAGAGGCACCACCACCGAAAACTCGACGCGCTCACCATCGTCGGAACGGCAGTGGCGATACGCAACGTTCTCATTCGCAAGAAGATGCCACTATCGCACAACAGGCGGCACGCAAGCGGCACTCACTGGGACACAGCGATCGCAGTGAAGAAGAGATGCTTGATTGGATAGCGTATCCACTGAATAGATTGCAGTCTTTGGGCAAGCCACCGCAACAACAGCCGCAGATACAAACTTCAGATAGACGTCAGCCTTTTTCCGAACTCCATCACAAACCAACTATACCCCCGCCTCATACACAATTACAAATACAACAACAACAACCCATATGCGCCGAACGAGAAAGACGGTCGCTTGAACGATTGCGCGAGCGTAAGCTCCGTCATTCCGCCAGCGAAGTTGTAACCGCACCTACCACTTCAGCAGCGGCGCAGAGCCAGTTGGAGCGCCTTTATGCAAAGCCACACAAGGAACGTTATCAGTATGTGCCTAAGGATACCAAGGATATGATGATGCTGCCTCCAAAGGAGAGCTTGAAGATCACCACTGCCGTCACTAGCATCACCGCGCGTGAATCGAAACGTGAACGTTCGCGCCGCCATCAGACACAACGTTCAGCCACCGTCTCCGATATGTCCGGGCATCATAATGGTGGCCTCAAACGCAAATCCTCATCAGCTGAGCGAGCACCGCGTTCACCTTCGCCTTGCAATGATCCCGCCTGTCGCTTACTCCCCATATGCACTGATCCGCACTGCCGCTTCCTTGAATGTCAGACAATTGGACGCAGCGCGGGAATAGCCGTGACCATGTCGGCTTCAACGATGAACCTCGCACGTCATCAACAAGTGGCGCGTGCCCAAATGCACACAGTGCCCGCACACATAACTTCAGATGACACACCCACGCCGCCACCACCACCGCCTCCTACGTCACAGCAACAACAACAACAATTCCAGCCCCAGCGACGGCTAGTGATATGCCACGAGTGTAGATCGTGCGCTCCATTACTTACCTGCCAGAATCGTAAATGCTTCAATGCCGCCAAGTGCAACTCACTGCCCCGCAGCGCAGCGGATTTTAATCGGCTGCGCACCACTCTCGCTCAGCCGCCGGCAACGCTTGATGATATAGAACCAGCGCCTGAGACGCCATCTCCACAAATGCCTCGCCACCCCGGCATGCAGTATCGCAGTAACTCGCAACCAAATACACTGCAACGAGGCGATTCCGCTGCTGGGCTGTGGCAACAAGATGGTGTTGATGGCGCATTGGTGGGGAGCGGTCCCATGATGGCCACCGGCATGACAACCATCATTCAAAGCTCTCAAATCCCACTGCCACCCTCGTCACTTCACATCGCATCTGCAACGAATGGCCGACATTACTATAACGGTCGCAATGGCAACGGTATGTCGCATCTGAACGGCACTAATGGCAAACTCATGAAGTCTGCATCAGCGGCCTCGTTAAATTCGCGTCGACGGCGTCACAAAACGGTGCATTTCGGTGAGAATTTACTGCGGGAAGTTTGTCAAAATCGTAAACTAATCAAAACTGAACAAGTTCCGTCCGGTTCGGCGCCAATGAAGGCCAACATACAGATGCTCTACAATTTCGTTGAAGGTGTGCTGAGCGCGTGGGTTGACGATGACGAGGAGCAGGTACGTTCCGGAGCCGAATCAGAGCCTGAACAAGGCACAATGGCACTGAAGCCGATTTACCGGTGCAACCGGCTGCGTTATCAGTGTATCAAAAGAATTGTTGAGGAAGCGGCCGAGTTGCATGGGACATTGAAATTAGGCAATTCACGCTATCGTCATAGGCACTGGCGAAGTACGGCCAAACAATGCAACGAAATGTTTTTACGAAAGGTAAGTGTGAACGAAATGAAGAGTAAACGATTTAAAGAACTATTTCAATAGTTATTTCTTGCATTGTATTCCACACCACCTAAATCATTATTCTATTGAATTCCTAAATTATTTTTTTTTTACTGGATTTCTCAACATCAATTGTACTGAAAATTTAGCAATCATCGAACAAGCTCACCCTCATCAATTATACAGTTATAGCGACTTTAAAACTATTCAAATCGATGAAATCCCCCAAACGGATTTAACGCAATTTCTGTACTCAATTTTTATTTCTCATATTATTCGTATAGGTTGGACGAACAGGTGGACTGTGTAGAGTTTTTGAAAATTAACTCTTAACATGGTATTGCCAATATTTATTATTATTATATCAGAATTCGGTAGGTTATACGTAAGGTAGGACCTTTGGTAATTTAGTGACAATAAAATCACATGAAATGAATAAATCCACACCAGAAACATCAAATTTTCATTTCATTTTTATTAATTTGCACTATAAACTCTATTCAAATTGTTGCAATCGAGGATTAAAACTAACCCAATCAACATACGAGTAAATATTTACTAAATATTTAATCTAGTGTCGAGTGTGATCAACGACAAAGGGATAAAAACTAAACACACATAAATAATTGAAAGTCGCATTAATTTCTAATCCATGCCGTTCATACTCCAAACTCAGTCACAAAAGAATACATTCTGAGCTGGCAGCGGTGGTGAAGTGTTGCACTAACTTCACGAATCAGATGGCATTTTATGCACATACAAACATACATAGCATCCAGTTCATATATAAGTACATGTGGAAGTGGCGACATAGACTCTACAATGGAAGCTACTAGTTGTGAACTAGATGGCTACTAGTTTGAATTTTTACACTCTTCAACGGTTTCTCTATGAAAGCAACTTTCACACGGTCACGTCTTACAAACATTTATTTAAAATACAAAAATCTCAGATGAAGGTTCGAACCGTGAATCTCAGGCTTAAGAGCGATAACTCTTAACCACTCAGCTATTATTCGCCTCTAGTTTGCTAAAAATGAATACAACAATAACGGCCACATGGCGGGGGAAATTATTTTTATTTCTGTTATTGGCGATTCACCAACAAATGGTGCATTTATATGGTTTCATCTTTAAAGTAGTAATTTAGAACTAGAGTTTTTATATAAAACTTGAGCTTTTCACTGCGTTACTTGCATGCGTTTGGTTGTTTATGTATATGTGTGTTCAACGCCATTTTAATTCGCACAGAAATTACTTAATCCATAAAATGACATGACAGGCCGCACAAGAGCACCACAGCTAGGCATGAAACAGCAAGGAATGGCAACAAAAACAATAAGCGCGAAAATAATGGAAAAATTTAAATGGGAACGGCAACAAACACGTTTACGCCAACAATATTAACAATAAAAGAAGAGTACAGAAAATATAAAAATGAGCAAAAGAAATTGTGAAAAATAGAATGCGGCATTTATTGTAATATTGCTTTTATTCTCATATTTTAGCGTATATCCTTTATCCGACACATTTGGGAATGATGATGTTGGCGATGTGCGACTGCCGTAGGCGCATAAGGGGAGCTCAATGCCGAGCGATGTCGCTGCCATTCAATGGATTACATGCACATGTATATATGTACATAATGGATATTTTACAGTATTAAATCTCTGTTGCATATGCATATGTATAAGTATGTATATATGCATATTAACGCTTAAATAATGTGCGGTTACAATGAATGCCATCAATTTTAAGCAAATTAAATACGTCCATGTGTTTATGTGTGTTTGTCAATATTCTTATAAATAGTTATTGTAGCTTTACGGATTATGCAGTTGTAATTTGTTGTAAACCCATATTGGACTTCTCTTCCTTTAAATTAATACATACACATATGAAACCCAAAACCCAAACATCGACAAGTGTAAAAGGGTTTAAAAAAATATATATTTAAAAAGTCACAACAAAAATTGAGTGATTAATACCACCGATTTACTCTGATATTCTTAAAAAAAAAATCTTTTAAAATAATGTTTACTCCTAGAGCAAGCATGCCACCTCAACTGGAGTATTTAGATGAAACTCGGGGGATTTAAGAGAACACTCCACCAGTAAAACTTATTAGAATGCACAATTCCCCAAGTAAAGTGCGAATGATAAAGAATTTTGTCAGCTTTCCTTAGCAGATCAAGTAAGAAAATCAAAAACGTATGTAGCACTTTCAAGTGCTTTGTTGAAGAAATGTGTCACATAATATCAATTTTAAGTTATCTTCGACTTTGCGACTTTAAGAAGTCAATGGACAATTTGTGGGGCATTTTGAATGAATGAAAATCGTTCGATATACAATTTCATATTTTTTTTTTGTTTCTTATCTTTTATTTCTTTTGTTATTTTTTATTCCATTCATACCCATTCGTTGAGTCTGTGCGAAAATTTCTAAAGATATTTGAAACAATTCAAAATGTGTACACGTCATTGTATGCGCGCAAGCAGTCGCCCAAACCCATCAGTTTCAATTTGGCAACTGAGCCAAAGCCAAAGCCAGCGGCAACGCCAACATTAACGTCAACGTCATCGTAATCGTTATTGTGGTTTCCTGTGGCCTCCGCAGAGACGGCGGCGTCTCCTTCCCTCTAGATTCTGCTTCTTCGGCTCGCCATTAGTTTTGTTGCGCTGTACGAATGCTTGCTTCCTTTGAAGAGATGTTATAACGAAACAAAAGTGTGCAATTTTCTTTGGGAAAATAGCGGAAAGGCATAGAATTGCATTGCAACAACAAGAGAAACAACTGTGCCGCACCGCATGACACAATTGCGCGATGTGACGCGCTCCTGCAATAATTCTATGCAATTTTAGCTATAGCATGGATTTTGGTTGTTGTTTTACTATTTTATGATACTCCTTATACTCTTTGTATGCCGCTGCCTCTGCTCTTGAGATGCTCCATACTATAAATCTTAGCTGAAACGTTTTAAATTCTAGCCAAACCGAGGTACTGAGGTTAAGCGTTAGGGTGGTAGGGCGACTATAGAACTTCACATACACACACGTTGCCAAGCAGTCAACAATGCATAACGTGTATGTATTTGTATATGGTTTGCTGTCTTGTGGCGCTTGTGGCCCAAAGGAGGGTGTGGTTGCACTTAACTTTCCAAAATGCCCTCTTGGCCTCTTTGGCTTTGGGTCGTGATGGACATTAAAAGAAATGTGAGAATGTGCTACGCCTACAACTAGAGAGTATAAATTTGTGTGCTTGTGGGCTTTTATTATTGTTTTACTTTGCGCTGAATCTGATCACTTTGCCGAGATGTTGCCAAAAGTCATTAAATTACAACCAAACGGACACATATTACATAAGCAGTGGCGTTTATACCACTACACATTTAAATAAATATTTGTTCGCGTCTAACATATGTTTATTTGTACAGTAATGTATGTATGTGTATGTATATTTAATATTTTTTCTTGTATAACTTGAGATTTCATATTACATCTGCTTTCTCGCTACGAAACATATGCTGCCAGACTTAAGTAGCGCGCCTAGATGTAGCAACAGCTTATAATATGAGAAGTTTTCACGCTCTTCTCCTTCCTACTCTTCCTCCCTATTTCCTTAGAAATCTCGTTATGACCAGCTGGCTTCATGTAAGCTTCGGGCTGGTTAAGCTTCGTACAATTTTCAGTAGGCTGCCCTCGCGTGCAGTGTGTATATTGCCCCATTTGTTCTTTTGCCATTTAAAAGATTTATGTTCATTTTGACTATGATTATTTTGATGAGTTTTGTGGCCTGTAATTTCGGTAACAAACTTTACCCATGGCTATTATCGTTTTCTCTTTTGTTTTAAATTTAATTCATTATTCAAGTTAGGGCGCTTTTAGACTTAGACCCAGGAAATACACATAGTACGTATGTGTTGAGAAAAGTACGTGCATAATTTATGTATTTCTTCTGATTATCTTAAAGATTACTTATTTATCAATTAAAATTTTCATAAATTTTTCACAAAACTCATGCTTTTTCAAGAGGCGAAAGTATAATTTAACCATTTCATTTTTTTCACTCTATCAAAAATTGTGAATTATTGTGGTCCATCTTAATAAAGAAGCAATCGCCTCAATTTTTTCCGATAAAATTACTTCATCTGAATCGACAGCAGTATCCCAATGAATGCACTGAGCCTATAATGACCCATTAAACTTCGATTTAGAGTTTTTATTCTCTTCATAGTGGAGTCTCCCGACGCTAGGTGCTGTTACTCCAACAGTTTCAAACCTTCATTTGAAAAGTCCATGGAAGATATTTTAGCACATCACAACCTGTATTCCACTTTCACCATGGACGATGACATCTTATCTTCGAAAAATGGTGCTAACATATTGTAACGAACTTGCTAAATTCACCTCGATTATTCTCCAAATTGTTCGAGTCCGATCACTGGATTACTAAACAAACTCCCAAGATTTATTTGTTCGGTTTTTTTTGTCTTTCAGGAATTTATTTCTATGGTAATTACAATTTTCTTATTTAACAAATCTTTATCATACACAATTATTATCTGCTTCACTCAGCTTATCCGTTTCTCAAACACACGCTAGGACTGAGTCTTCAACTTCATTCATTTCAAATAGCTGCTGCAGCTCCTTTTATACCTCAACAGCGTGTATTTGCTGTCTACCCTTTTGTTTGTCCTTGGTATGGGTAATTTGCATTATGCGGCCGCTTCTTTATTTTCTGTCCTTCCGGGAATTGCATTTACATTGTCAATAGTTTTGTTTGTCCTTGGTATGGAATTTTCGTCACACTGCCCTCCACCTAAGTCTGATCGTCCCGATCAGACATACCATCTGTTCCAAACGCCGCGAGCCTTTCTAAGTGAACCACTTTCATTCTGGTCCTTGGTTTCCCAACAGTCTGTATTCGATACACTACGTCGTTCAACCGTTTTATTACTTTGTAGGGGCCTTCCCAATTGCATTGCAGCTTCGGGGATAATCCTTTCTTCCGTTGTGGGTTATACAGCAGCACTCGATCGCCTTCTTGAAAACCCTCGCAGTTCATCGCTTTATCATATCTGGCCTTTGTCTTGCTGCTCATAACTTCGGTTCGCTGTCTCACAAGAGCATGTATCTCCCTCAGCTCTTCTTCTAGGGCATTTGGCGCCCTCTCTCCAATCCTTCTAGCATCGCCACTTACTCCAAACTTCAAATCACTAGGCAGCCGAAGTTCACTACCGAAGAGAATCTTTGCGGGTGTTTTACCTGTTGTCTCGTGCACCGCTGACCGATATCCCATCAGAAACAGCGGTGTTCTTCCAGGGTTCGATTGAAGCGTTCTACCATGCCATCTGATTGAGGATGCAGAGCTGTCGTTCGGGTTTTTCGAATACCCAGTATCAAGCATACTTCCTGGAACACTGCCGATTCAAAGTTTCTTCCCTGGTCCGAGTGCAGTTCTATAGGCGCACCGTATCTGGAAACCCAATTGTAAGTGAATGCATTCGCTACTGTTTTGGCTTCCTGATTTGGAATTGGGTAGACCTCCGGCCATTTGCTAAAGTAGTCCATAACCACAAGAATGTATTTGTTTCCTTGCCTGCTCATAGGAAATGGACCGGCTACGTCCATGGCAACCCGCTCAAATGGTGCGCCTGAGTTATACTGCTTCATCTGACCATGACTTCGTGACTTAGGCCCTTTAGCTGTAATGCACTCCCTGCAGTTAGCAATCCACTCAGCGATAGATTGACGACAACCAACCCAGTAAAACCGCTGCTTTATCTTTTCCAGCGTTTTCGTAATGCCTAAGTGTCCACCACTAGGACCATTATGGAATTCCTTGAGAACGTCCGGAATCCTTAACCTCGGAACTACTATTAGTTTTCGGGAGCACTGGCCGTCTTCACTTTCCCATATTCTATGCAAACAGCCAGATATCAGCTCTAAACTATTCCATTGCGCCCAGTATGCCTTTGCTATTGGACTTCCTGCTGCCATCTGTTCCTTATCTGGCCGTCTGTCCATCTTCAGTCCATGCATTAATAGTTTCAAATCTGGATCTTCCTGCTGACATTTCCGTAGATGACTAGACTCCCACTCTTCCGCTGGTGTAATTGTCATTAATCGGACGTCTATTATGTCTTCTTTGCCTTCCGCTTTGGAGCAGTGCTTACATTCCAAGCTACATGGTCGACGAGACATGGCGTCAGCATTCCCGTGAGTATTCCCTTTGCGGTGCTCTATACTGTAGTCGTAACTTTGAAGTCTCTCAATCCATCGGGCTAGCTGTCCTTCCGGATTCTTGAACTGTAGTAGCCACTTCAGCGCTGCATGATCTGTTCTAACTCGGAAGTGTTGGCCATACAGGTACTTGTGGAAATGTTTGATGCAATCCACCAACGCTAATAGTTCTCTCCGTGCTACGCAATAGTTCCGTTCTGGTTTCCCAATAGACCGGCTATAGTACGCAACTATCTTCTCCTGTCCATCAATCACTTGTGAAAGTACACCTCCCAGGGCATAGCCACTAGCATCTGTATCCAGAATGAATGTTGCACCTGGAACCGGGTACGCTAGCATAGGCGCAGTTCAGAGCCTTTCCTTTAGAGCTTCGAAAGCCTGATCTTGTTCTCTGTTCCACTCAAAGGGTCTATTTTTCCTGGTGAGCTCGTGGAGACTATTAGCAACACTGGAAAAATTCGAAACAAATCGGCGATAGTAAGTACACAGGCCCAAAAAGCTCCGTAATTCATGTAAATTCCTGGGCCTTGGCCAATCCTTCACTGCTTCTATTTTCTCCTTTGCTGTACAGACGCCCTCGGTGGTTACATGATGACCTAGATAATTAACCTCTTTCTTAAATAGCGAGCACTTTTTAGGACTAAGCTTAAGGCCAGCGCTAGCTATCCTCTGAAAAACTTCTTCCAAATTACCCAAGTGTTCCTCAAAGCTTTTGCCAAGTACGATGATGTCGTCAAGATAAACCAGACAAGTTTTCCAATGCAGTCCCTTAAGCACATGATCCATTAATCTTTCGAAGGTTGCAGGAGCGTTGCATAGTCCGAATGGCATCACCGTGAATTGCCAAAGACCGTTTCCAGCACTAAAGGCAGTCTTTTCCTTATCTCTCTCACTTACTTCCACTTGCCAATAGCCGCTCTTAAGGTCGAGTGTTGAGAACCATTCCGTGCCAGTTAACGAGTCCAGAGTATCATCAATCCTGGGCAAAGGATAGCTGTCCTTCTTTGTCACATCATTTAGTCTTCGATAATCCACGCAGAACCGCAGCTGGCCATCTTTCTTCTTTACGAGCACTACCGGCGAGCTCCATGGACTTTCGGATGGTTAAATAATACCGCTTTTACTCATTTCCTTTATTATTTGGCTTACAGCTTCACGTTTGGCTAGTGGAACACTTCGAGGAGCCTGGCGAATCGGCCTAGCATCACCAGTATCAATACAATGTTTCACAACGTTGGTCCTGCCTGGGTTGTTGCCATCCTTGTCGAATATATTGGAGTATTTGCACAGAAGTTTCTTGGCCTTATGCTTGTATTCCTTTTCCAACCCTTGCGTCCATTCATCTACATTGTCCTTGATATCCTTTATGTCAATGGAACCGCTTTTAGGTGCATCTCCGCAATTAATAATGGCGTCTACCTGCTGACATTGCCCCAATACGGTTCCTCTTCGAAGTTTCATTGGTGATATAAATTCGTTTAGTACTCTCACTGGGATAAGTCCATCACTTTTTGTTTTAGCCAGTGTTTTACCGATGATTACGTCCGATGTGGAATTTCGTGCTGTTTCGACAACCCATATTTTGTTTGTCCCACGATCTCCATCAATCTTTGCCCAAACAACAGCTTCTGACTTTGGTGGGATGAGTTCGTTGTGTTCAAGGATTACTTGCTTGCTGTTGTATGTAGAATTATAGCCGATACTAAGTGGTACTTCCATGTTTTTGTACTCCATTACTCGGTTATCCATGTCGATCTTTATTCCTGGGTCTAGCAAGAAGTCTACTCCTATGATGACTTCATCAACAATCTGCGCGACTATGAACTGATGTAAAACCGCAACATTTCCTATCGCGACTTCGCATGTTATCTCTCCTACAACTTGGGTGTCCTCGCCAGTTGCCGTCCTCAATCTTGCTCCAGGCAATGGCCTTACTTCTTTGTTGATTAGGTCGTATCTAAGGATGGAGTGCGATGCGCCCGTATCAACAGTAAGTATTCGCTCATGTCCATCCACATATCCACCAATTGTCACGTTGCTCGCCTTCCTACCAATTTGAGAGACGGAGATTATTGGGCATTCAATTGCAGGAGCCAGCATACGCCCCTTTCGGCTGGCTCGTTTTAGTTTAACGACTGGTTAGAGTCGGATTCGTTATCTTCAACCCTTCGTTTTCGTTGTGCTGAATTGTTGTTTCTGCTCGAGTCCGTCTTGCATTCCCTCGCGAAGTGGCCTGGCTTCCCACAATTGAAACATTTGCCAGCTTGATTCTTCTTTCCATCGATTGATTTTAGGGTTTTCAGAATCTCCGTTCATCACATCTGGTGTTTCTACTTCCACACGACTGACTTTGTAAGCTGGTCTGCTTATAAGTGAAGCCGTTTCACGAGTTTGGGCATAGGCGACAGTCTCAGAGAATGTTGATTTTGTATTTGCGTATGTCTCTCGTTTGGTGTAGATATCCTTTATTCTACTGATAAACCTCTGTATTTTCACCCTTTCGAGGTGTTCACCAGATGCGTCTCCAGTAGCTAGATGAGCCAATCTCTCAATTTCGGATGCGTATTCTTGCAGAGATTCGTTGGGTCTTTGATCGCGCTTCTCCAACTCCATCTGGTAAATTTGTCTCCTATGTTCGCTTCCATATCGTCTTTCCACGGCACGCATTAATGCGTCGAAATCATCTCTCTCGTATTCTGGGATTGTCTGTAAAATTTCCGCAGCAGGTCATTCCAACGCAACGAATAGTGCAGCGGATTTTTCCTCAATGCTCCAATTATTTGCTTTTGACGTCTTTTCGAATTGAAGCTTAAACACCTGGAACGGAATTGTGTCGTCAAAGGAGGGTGTTTTTATCCTGGGAGCGTTCATCGAAGTGGTTGGACGATTCAACTGCAAATCGCGGACGCGACCTTCCAAATCGTTGACTTTGGTCTCAATAAGCTCCTCTATTCTGTCTTGCCTTTCCTCGATTACGTCCTGTCTCTCCTTGAGTTCTGTGCATTCTTTAACAACACTCTCCTGAAGCTGTATGAGCCGGGATGAAATACGCGCTTCTTGGTCTTGCATTTGCGATGAAATGTGGGCATTCATTTGTGACATGTTGGTATCCTGTTCATCCAAATTCTGTAGCAACTTGGCATCCTGATCATCCAACTTTTGCGTAATTTCTTTTGTAATGTTGGCATTCATTTGCGACATCTTGGCATCCAACTTTTGTGACATCTTGGAATTCTGTTCATCCAACTTTTGTGAAATTGCAGCCAGTAACATGTTCATGTCCATACTCGTAGATGAGCTAGGAGCCTTTTCTTCAACTTTAGTTGCTGACTGCTCTGAATCTTCCGTAGTCTCAACAGCCTCTTCCTTCTCCATTTCTTTCTTGGATGTCTCCTCGTCCTCACGGCAGAATTCATATTCGCTCACATCTATGCCTTCTGCTTCCAAAGCTTCTCGCAGCCGTGATTGTAGTTCAGCCTTATTCCCGGTTGAAGATAATCCCCTCTTCGCCAATTCCTTTTTGAGCGGTAGTATCGTTAAATCTTGAATCTTGACCATTTTCAAATATTTTTGTTGTTGTTTTTTTTTTCCGGAATTTATTTAGCAATCCCACTTCTGACACCAATTGTAACGAACTTGCTAAATTCACCTCGATTATTCTCCAAATTGTTCGAGTCCGATCACTGGATTACTAAACAAACTCCCAAGATTTATTTGTTCGGTTTTTTTTGTCTTTCAGGAATTTATTTCTATGGTAATTACAATTTTCTTATTTAACAAATCTTTATCATACACAATTATTATCTGCTTCACTCAGCTTATCCGTTTCTCAAACACACGCTAGGACTGAGTCTTCAACTTCATTCATTTCAAATAGCTGCTGCAGCTCCTTTTATACCTCAACAGCGTGTATTTGCTGTCTACCCTTTTGTTTGTCCTTGGTATGGGTAATTTGCAGTATGCGGCCGCTTTTTTATTTTCTGTCCTTCCGGGAATTGCATTTACATTGTCAATAGTTTTGTTTGTCCTTGGTATGGAATTTTCGTCACAATATCTAACTCAACCGATTTACTTACTTGAAGAAGCATTTGAAAGCTTGGTAGCTTCATATCCGAGAAATCTTGTTTCCCATTTCTGTACTACGGCATCTGAATGCACTGAGCCTATAATGACCCATTAAACTTCGATTTAGAGTTTTTATTATCTTCATAGTGGAGTCTCCCGACGCTAGGTGCTGTTACTCCAACAGTTTCAAACCTTCATTTGAAAAGTCCATGGAAGATATTTTAGCACATCACAACCTGTATTCCACTTTCACCATGGACGATGACATCTTATCTTCGAAAAATGGTGCTAACATATCTAACTCAACCGATTTACTTACTTGAAGAAGCATTTGAAAGCTTGGTAGCTTCATATCCGAGAAATCTTGTTTCCCATTTCTGTACTACGGCATCTTTGAATGAAATAAATGTTTCAACTCTGCAGTGAGCTTTCCTTGATGAAGTTTGCGGATTTACACGGTTTCTTCGTCGAGAAACAATTCCTGGAGACCGCAAGTTCTTCGGCATACTGTGATACGGATCGAAAAAATTCCCCGAAGAACTCACCTGTAGTTTCCGAAATTTGCTGAAATGAGTGTATTAACTCTTTAGTGCGATGCAATAGCACAGACAAAATCCAACGAATTTTAGTGAAGAAACACCGACACGGGAAGAGTCGAACTGAGCAGTCTTTCATTAACGGCGATTTTGGGCCGCTCGAGCTCCCCTCCCTGAATGCTTGCCTGATCTATGCACTGCACTCAATATAATTAAAGCAAGAAAGAAGGGACGTATTCGGCCAAGCCGAAATCTTTATACCTGTCATGACATATCAAATTGATCGTAAATTGTAAAATTCGATTTCGTTGATTTTCAATGTCAATGTTAACTTCAGTCCGAATGGATGAGCATCAAGTAAAGCTTTGAAAGTATTTGATGGAGTATCCGCTGGCGGAAGCAGAGGAAGAGGAAGAACTCCGCTCGAGCTATATATTATAGTCGTCCGATCTCAGAGATTTTCATTACCAATTTAAGCTTCTACATGCTTTCTTGACGGATTTATGGCACAAAGTTTAAAATCTGAATAATCGGTCATAAGTGCGTATAAATGTACCAGTGCATCTGCCAACCAAATTTGATTGAAATATCTCAAAAACTGAGGAACTAGTTTTTTTTTTAAATAGACCGCCAGAAAATATCAACTATGATCGTAATTCCGATACGATCGGTATAAATTTTGGTGGGTCTATCTCTTCTCCTTGTGGTACTTACATATTTCGGGCCAAAATTTGGAGCTTGCAGTATTTATATTGTGGTTATTTATATTTATATACGAAATTAATACAATACATACGTGTTTATGTTAACTAATATGTATTTGTTTTTATCTTCATTCCAGGTGAGTTAATTATGTCCAACAAAATACCTGTTGAAATTGGTTGTTAAGGTACAATAAAAGTCTTATTTAAAAAAAAACAACTTTAATACAGAAAAAATTTATATATCTGTGTATATACTTAGTAGGGACATAAATACTGTTACACACATTTTATGTAAACCAAGTCCTCTAAAACTATCCATAATTTGTAATCCAGCGCGTTCAAATCAGGACTGCCAGAGGGCCACTCTTCAGAGGAAATGAATGCTGGTAAATTGTCCCAGTCCAAGTCCCAAGTATTTTTTAATAATTCTACTCATGGACTTTTGCGAAACATTCCTCTCCCGGGCCATGATTTTGAGTTTTATGCACCGGTAGACGAACATGCGACTAATGCTGAGCGGACGGAGTGTTTTGAAAATATCACCTTTTTTCACTTCACACTTAAAAAGCGCTATAACAGCGATACGGTTTTCATTATCTGATCATTCCATGTTGAAAACTCACACAATTTAGAATTCCCGATACATACTAACGCTTTACAGGTTATATTTTATAAATCATATGGGAATTATGTGGTATGCTCAATTCTTCTATTGAAATGCGTGTGTTTAATGTTGTAACAGTATTTATGTCCCTACCAAGTAATTATATATGTATTTATCTGCAGGTATGAATAAAAATTTGGCTACAACGGAATTGAATATATATATATTTATATATGTAATATTTACACACATACAAATTGAATATTCTTACACCGTCCCAAAAGTCACTTTAATACTCATCTATTTCAAAGTAAACGAGTCAAGAACCCATTTATATACATCCATATATACATATAAAATATAATTGGATGCAATACCAAAGTAAACATATCAATACGTGCAGGTAATTAAAAATACTTTTGTTTGAGTGTTGAAAATTACGAAAATCGATGCGGAAACCACAACCGTTAAGTAAAGAGAAATATAAAGCTTTTACAAGAGCCGAGAGAAAACACAACGATAAATATAAATAGTATGTGTGTTGGTATGTAGAACACAGAGGAAATGTCACAACGATATTCGAACGATGGACATAAAGTTGTGTATGCCTGTTCGCACAACTCTGGAGAAGCTTCGACCACTGCCTGACATTTATTATTGCGGCAACAATAAATCCAGTAGAAAAGTACCAACGACGACGACGGCAAGACAAGTTATAAAATGCATAAAGAAGTATGGAAATATATATAAGGATGGAAATGTAAAATGTGCATGCATGGGCAAATGCAATAATATAAGGGCGGTTCAATCTATAGGCTCAAAGGATTTGAATGTTATAAGTACTTTTTATAGTCTCATACTAAATGTTGACTTAAAGTTCCCAAGACCAATTTGAACTTACATTTTATAGAACTATGCTGATCTCGCTTGGATATTTCACAGATTCACAGATGTGTGAATAAATCAATTATAACCACCTTATTGTTCATTTAGCAATTTTCAATATAAATTCGATACGATTCCCATTGTTCAACAATAAAAGTTGTATGTACATAAACAAAAACTGCTATGGCTACATATGTACACATTCTCCTTAGTTTCGCAATCAAAATAGAAGCAATAAAAGTGCCGTAAATCAAATAGAAGCAAGCACTGACATTAATTTGTTTGGCAACTGTCAAGTGCAATATTCCAGAAATTAACGTAATAAAATGTGTACACGAATAACGATGAATTAAACAAATTAAAGAGGTATTTAATTATGTTAACATATCGGCCCTGGTAATTTTCATATGAAATTAATTTAACTTTTTACAAGCGCAAAATCTCGCATAAGATTTTTTTATTAACGTTTCAGTTATTTACTGAATCTGCTCACCGTAAGTAATAAAATCTTATAACTTAACTAAACATAATAACCCATTAACAGGAATGGGTTGCTGGCTCAATGTTGCTCTTTAGAAAGATGATTTATCTCTCTTCTTCAGGTGGGTTTGGCTTGTTGCGGGGATCAAGGTGTTAGCCAAAGGGCTCGGATGACTACCCAGTTCTATTATGTATTTTCATGTAACGATTTCTACCCCTACTTTGATGGTGTGTATGTTTAAGTCTGTGAATGTTTTAATTACGCATATACCATGTTACGTTCGTTATAGTTCTTGGAGTTTTAGACTGGAATCTTTATAAAATATCAATATTTGTCACGCCAACTGAACCCCATAGCTGGATTCCATACATCCATATCGGCTTTATGATTGCTTTATAGAGGGGGACTTTATTGTTTAGATTGAGTCCTCATAAGCCAATGCAGATTGGCATATTTTAGTTGAAGCTGAATTTTTTTTTTTAGTCGCGATGTGTCATCTCTAGGTGAAGCGCCTGTCTAAGTGAATTTCGTAGGTATTTAATTTCGTTAGCTTGCGAAATAGTTACATTGTTAAGCTTGATAGTATGGTACATTTTTAGCTTTAGTGTAAAAGAGATGTGTTTGCACTTATGCGCCATTTTGCTAACCATTCTTCAATTAGTTTAAGGTGCTAACCTAACATTTTTGTGCCTGTAATAGGGCACTTGTGCTAACTTAATATAGCAGTGTCATCCAACAATAGTTGACGTCATTATTTTGTCACTTTATGTAATAAAGGGCCAATAACACTACATAGTGTAACACCTGCCGCTATTTAACATACTCTGACAGTGAATCGCCCGTTTGATAAGTAGGATTCAAGGATATTATGAAAAAAGTTTGGATAAGTTTTTAGTTTTATTAATAAGTCCATCCTGCAACACATTGTCAAAAGCTTAAGCCACTTCCAGAAAAACGACCGAGCAATGCTCTCTGAATTCGAAAGCCTTTCTTATTTCATAAGTTATACAATGTACTTGTTCAATTGGACCGTCTTTTTTCCGGAAGCCAAATTGATGTGTAGGAATAATGTCATTTTCATAGAGAAAATGAGAAATTTTTGAAAGCAGGACTTTTTCGAATAACTTGGCGGCAGGTATCTGCTTTAGCTATCATAATTATCTGCGACTTTTTCAATGTTTGTGGACAATATCCTAGCTTTCATATGACGCTGAAAAGCTTTACGAGAAAAACGAGTGCAATGCTCGGTATCCTTGGTGTAATGTGATCGTATCCAGGAGGCTTTTTTGGATGTAGAATGCACAAATACATCTTCTTCATTTGGACTGTTCCGTTAGCTATCGGACAATATATATATTAAAGTATACATTTTTATTTGTTTTTCTACAATTTCAGTATAATAAATTAAATTAATTAATATTTAAAGCTCTTCTACATTGACATCCGAAATATATGTTTTACCAACTTTTATGATTAAAATATGGTATAAGTTCAAAAGCATTTTTAAAAAAGTTTATGAAATAAAATATTTTCAAATATTTTTATCTATGTTTCGCATCTTCTATTTTTTCCATAGAATCTTATATTTGCATTGAAAATCTGACGTTCTTTCTGTGATTCTTGCATATATAAGTACAATTTTTTTACGATTATTTCATTTAAGAAGTTTTCCAGCTCATTTATTCACTTTTTAACTAGAAATAAAATGTTAGGTATACGCCCTGTTGGGCGGATGCTAATGCTGCTTTTCTATTTATAGTTATTTTTTCTTTAAATTTACAAATTTTTCTCACTAAAAATATCCACAAAAACGTCACTGTCAGTCTTGTTATCTTATTATTAGTCCTATAATCAATCGTTGAATTTTTTCTTTTCAAATCACCTTACCATCGACTACTTATATATGTATATAAAAATGTTCATAAATAAGAGGACTGTGTTAAAAAACATGAGTTTGGGAAAATTTGCATATTTACATACATATGTATGTTTACGTACACACATAAACTTTATATTTCTGAGAAGAATAAAGTCAACACTATATACGTTAGTATATAAGCAGCGAACAAGTAGTAAAAAAAAATTTATAAGAATAACCACATGAATGCATATACACTGGCCGCAATAGCCGAATGGTTAGCATTGGGTACTACAATTCGGAAGGCCTGTGTTCGAGTCGAGGTTCAATCAACATAGAAATCTAATTTTTCCAATTGCAGTCGCTCCTCGGCAGGGAATTTCAAGCCCACCGAGTGTATTTCTGACATGAAATAAAAGCTCCTCATAAAATCTGCCATTTCGGACGCGGCTTAGAATAAACTGTTGGTCCCTCTATTTGTTGGTAAAAACATTAAGACGAAAAACTACAAATTAGAGGAGGAGCTCGGTCGAAAATCGCTTCAGTGATTACAGTGTTATTTACTATCAGCAAGCATCAAATTGAATAATTGCTTTTTCTTTCTTTTTAAAAATATATTGTGTGCAACTAATTCTGCTTAGTTAGAGAAGAATATCAATTTTGAAAATCTTAAATGATGATTTTCGATCCTGATGACATCAGATTCTAACTATGTTAAAAATTATAATTTATTAGAACTTGGGGCTTCACTGTAACCACAAAGAATAATGTTTTTCTAATTCTTTTTGATTTTAGTTACGAAAAATAAGTTTTACCCGTTTTAAATAACCATTTCAGACTTATTTTTCCATTAGAATCTATAATTCAATATCATGTAAAGAACTCATTCACTCAACTGAGTCAATAATATTATTATCATCATATAAACAGGTTTATGTGTATCTTTAATTCAAAAAAACACCCATAAAATACGCAAGAAATTTCAAATCAATAAATGCAAATAAGAGAACTGGCTTGTTTAGCCAGTAAAAGAGAGTTAAAATAAACACAAATTTTTCTAAATTGTTTTGCCATTGATTGGCGATGCCCTACATTCTAGTGTGTAGACATATATGTATGTTTGTATGTTATTGTACATTCGAAATGTTGTAATGAAATAAATTATCTAAAAATCTATCATCATTAATTCGGATATATGTATATGCGCTTTCTTTTCTGCGCAATGAAAAAACAAGTAATAGGAGCCTGTATTAAAAATAGTAAAGTAAATAGTGAAATGTACTTTAAGTATTCCTTAACGCATTTAAGAACTCGACATTTTAACTTAAATCTATATATTATCAAAAATTCTTTGAGGAGTTTTCAAACGCGAGGAGATAAATATTATTAATATCCATTGACATAGTCGACCACCGGTCGTTCCTCGGCAAACAGTGTCGTCAATTCCTTCAATATTTTAGTTTTAAATGGATTTTAAAGGTTTATCTTAAAAATAAATTATTTTTTCTGTGTCCTTAGATTTTTTCCTTCAAGCATACACATGGAGCCGCATTTTCCTAAAGTTTTATCTTTAATGATTCCTCTATTTCTTAAGTAAATTTTGGAAATTTTCTTTGGATAGAAATTTTAAGGGTAGTCTCATATGTAACATACCAGAAAATAACTGTTATTGCTTTCGTATTTTTTTCTATTATTTTACCGACTATTTTACTTTACCTCCTCAACTATTGCGCTCGCCTAATGTGTACATCAAGTAAACAAAGCTAAATATACAATTTACAATGCTTGCATAATCACTTCCTCTATTTTCTTCCGCATAAAATGAAATGAAGCGTAGTTAATTTGACGAGATTAAACAGTTTTTTCGTCTGTAAATGTGCTGAAATTGTTAGACAATGCAAAAAATCCATGCCTGGCATCACAACAAAAGTAATAAGTTAAGATAAGAAAACAATATATATTTACAAGATGTAAGCAGCAATGAGGAGAAAAACAAATAAAAGATTTGTATAAAAAAACGTTTATAAAATAGAAAGACCGTAATGTAAGGCAGTGGAAATCATATAAGAACATTAGATTTGTAAAATAATATAAGAAAAATATAAAGTTGGAGCATTACTAAAATAGATATTAAATATTACCCTTCATGTTATTTAGCAACAGCACCAATGCTTATGATTTGGAATCAAGTTCTTACATACGTATGTTCAATTATTTATTTACCTACCTAATCCTTGTGCCCATTCTCCTTTTATCGATATATCTTCTATACTTTCCATACATATGCAATGCTTTTGATAAGTGACGATCATTATGTTTAAATATGTATGATATATCCGTACTCAACTGGCATTTTTGTTAATCCACACCCCTAAAAGCACTTCTGTTCCCCATATATCTGCTTTCACTGTTTATACGAATATGGTATCACAATAAAAGGTGTGCGTTATTTCATTGTGCCGTTATCAGTGACAGTGAACAATTTATCTTCATCAATTTAAGTTGGCGCTGACGAATCAAACTAACTGCCTTTACTGTAACGTCTTTTAAGACAGCGGAAGCTTAAGTGAGGAAAGTTATACTTCGCTCAATGATTGTTAAGCAACTTGAATGCTTATATAAAAAAATTGTATTTAAAAATCGAGAAAATTTGAAGGGTCAAATAAGAAATTAATTGATTTTCTGAGCCAATTTCAAAATACAACTGATACATATTTTGAAAGCAATTATCTCATAAAATTGTCTGCTTGATAATTTGAGATAGCATAGTTTTTCATTAAGGAAGTTTTTTTCAATTTAAAAAAATTACTCTCTCCTTGAATTTTAAAACACTCGTATCTGCTTATTTTCCTCAGCCATTTAAATTTTTTTCTTATGAAAATTTAATAACTAACGCAACCACTCCTCCACTATATACAAAGCCGTTGTTTACTTTGCCATCACAGCATTGCCACCTCTGCTCTCCAACTGCACTTATTCAGGTTCAAACAAAACGTCGGCAATAAGTTTGATTCTGGCGGTTCAATAAAGCATTGCATTGCAATATTTACTTTAAGAAGTTTCATTACAACGCTCACTGCTGAATGTTTCCGTTGCCTGTCAAGCCCGATTAAGGGGGTGAAAGAGAGGAAGAGGAAGTGAAATCAACAGCGAAATCAGTTTTAGAGTTCCAAAGTTTTCTCCCACAACAAGAATAAATAAGCTTCTGTTGCAGTCATATTTGAAACTTTCAATTGCATGGAAACGGAAATGAAAATATTACATAATATCCGCTGATTTGCAAATATGGTGACACAGTAAAAACAAATCTATGGCATTTTGATTGTTGCATTTAACTTCCTGGCAATGGTAATGTGTATATATTTATATAAAACACAAAAAGGATGTAAATCAATACGGACTATTGCGTTAATTTGCTTGACAACACTTCTCAGATTTCCAATTCAAATAGTATGTGCAAAGTTACCAAAAAATTCAAAGTGAAAGTTACTTAGTAAAATATACAATTTTCAAATAATATGCTCCTGAAATCTGAAACCAATAAACTGGTTATCGCTTGGTCCAAAAATAAAATTTTCTGAATAAGATTGTTGGACGGGCGGTAGGAATTTTGTACAACAATCCAAAAATACTCACATTTATTATTAAAAATATTTAAAAGAGGTGTCGTTATGAATTAACCCCACAACCACGACATCAAAGCCAATAAAAAGTCATAACAAGTAGCATAATATTTTGTAAGCTGTCCACAGCAAGTTAAAAATATCTGAATTAATTCCGTCGCTTACATTTTTCAATGCCATATTTTCAAAAACGCACAACAGCTAATTTCGTTGAGAAATTAAGTCAACTCATACACACATCCACATACTCGCTGCAACAACTAATTTGGATGTGTCGAACAATGGCACCCACAGCATCGCCCTAAATTGAAGAGTTTTCTGTAAAAATATACAACAATACATACATGACATGGGCGACAGGAGTACAATAGTAAAGTTGCCAATTTCAATAAAAAGGAAAAAGTTTTTCGGACAGCAGCCAAAACTTTTTCGGCAGCATAACAATTGTTGCCACCTGCTGTTGGCTCTTGGAGGGAAATTCTAGGGAATTGTGAACGCAAAAGCCAAGTAAAATATATATATATACATATATATATATATATACTTATATATTTCTCTGAACACATTTCCGCTGTAGATGTTGTTGATTCAATTTGGCTATGTATAAAAAGGTAATAACAAAAAAATATATGCACACATAAGTATATACATATATAAAAGAAATAATTCTCGTTTATTTTTTCTCTAAAACTCCATTCGATTTAGGCAAACAACGAAACGTCCTGCCAATACCAGAGTTGACTAAGTGGGACAATCCTCAGCTCTTCCTATCTATCTTTGTATTCTTGCATTACGAAAACAACAATTCCTGCAGTTAGTACTGCCGCGATTTTGTAACAAAAGTATTGACGACTGACAAACGGAAGGCCACAATCATTTTTTTGGAAAAACATCTTTTAAAATTTTGGTGTGAATTGTTGAGCACAACCCACTTTAAAAAGATATTTTATTTGATTTTTTTCGGAAATGAATGAAATGAAATAACTGCCTTTCATTCATGTAAAATAAATTTGTGAGGTTCATGATGGGCTGAAGCAATTTTTTTGTAACACGCTCTCACAATATTCGACTTTATCACGCGCTGCACTTCAGAGTATTTCGATATTCCAATCGAAATATAAAATATACTAGAAATCTGTCAGCTGGAAATTTTTCTATTCTATTCAGTGAAGACCAAACTGGCTTTTTTTCTTCGATTCCTTTCAAATTCAAACGCTATTTCGGTACAACTGATGTCTTTATATATGCCAACCGTGCATATCCATGAACTTATGTTACATGAATCTTTTCAAAACAACTTGAGCTAATAGATTACAGAAACTGCACGAGGTCTTTCAGGCTCAATATTATCCTAGTTATCTGAAGAAAAAACATAAAAGTGGTAACAAAGTTACTTAATTGCAAGTGCTATTTGAAATCCATGCTAATATTTAAAGTATTTAAAGTTACACAATATCTTGTTCACTTTTTCATTTCTTTTTTCTGGCACACCTTTAAATCATTTTTCCTTATGCTTCCCTTTTGTTCTTTTCACTGCTGCGATTTATTCGCGCTTCAGAGCAACCACAAACGTGCCACTTAAGCGTCATAGCCTTTTCCAAATATCCGTATATATAAATTTGTTCACTGCTTTTTCCCATTTTGTGTCTGATGTGGTATTTTTAGCAATGAATATACAAGTTGTACTTGTATGAATATGTGCATATGCGTTCGTGTGTCGTTAGTTGTAAGTGCATGGGCGTACATATCTGATCGCTCACAAATTCTCTCACTCGGCGCGTTGTGGCTTTTGCCCGACATTTCCATAATGCTATTGTAGAAATTTAGAGCTTTTTCCCTTCGTTCACAACAAATGCACGCGTTATATCCTCACATATCCTTACATTCCTATTTGCATATTTTTTGTTTTCGACAGCGATATAGAGACACACGTCTGGGATAGCAAAGTATGCATCTGCATATTGAATTTTCTACATATGAATTTATTTTGACTAGTTGGTTTTTTTTTTTTTTTTTTTTTTGTTTGCATAACTGTTCAGCATTCAAAATTTTAGCAGTCAAAATGGCATGCCTTTTACTCTAAACCGAATTGAGTAGCGTGCAGAGGCATAGGGATGAGCGGTCGGTTCTCGTATATGAAAATTCCATAGCGAAACAATTTTGTATTGAATAATATAAAATGAGCCAAAGTTACATGCAACCGCTACGAAGCAAGCATTTCTTTACACATATACATACAATCTTACTTAAATGTTATGTAAAATATATATATATTTTTTTTTTCGTTTATAAGTTGAAAATTTACACTCAAAACATATTTGACAAGATACTGTACTTGGGGAATAGGAATATGCTTAAAACAATTCATCCGTTGCACCTAGTCGATAACTACTCCAAAGACTTTTATTTTCTGGGCAAATTGCTTAAAGGGTTTAGTTAATTAAAATAAGCCAAAAAATTACACATAGGCTGAGACACCATAGACATAAAACCCCAACCTTTCCGACCCATCTGACGCTTCCCCACAGAAAATTACATATCTTTTTAGGATCTTATACAAGTTGCAACTTGTTGAATACTAACAGACAACTCACTGATTCTAAGTGAATTATACCACATTTATTTTTGAATAAAGATTTTATCTGCCAATAAAATTGTTCTTGATCTGCAACTAGTTCCGATCTGAGTGAGTAAAAATTTTGTCTTCGTATTTATTCTCTGCTAATATTTCCTCTTAGATTACTTTATACCGTGCATAAATCATAATATTTCCCATATAGATACATGTGATATGCCCCGCATTCACCAGAAACTATTTCATTCTTCTACACTCGTTGCCACCATCATCATCCTCTAAGTGAAAGCGTGTTGCATATTGAATGCGATTATTTGCATTTTTACTTTAAGGAATATTCTATGCTCACATGTGTGCGTAATTTTCAAGCATGTTTCTATTATAAAGATACAACCGAGGATTGTCATGTAGACTCATATGTGCATGTGCATATGTATTAGTGTGTTGAGCAACAAATTCAAAACGGATGGTAGTTTTGGTGTGAACAAAAACGAAATGAATGCAAATTAAACGCAAACAACAACGTGTTGTCTCACTATTTTTATGAAAATATTTGGTTATTATGTTTATTCTCTGTTTTGTAAAAACTATTCACACACTCATGTACTTGACGTGAATAGCAATATGGTAGGTTTTTAAATTATTAACCATAAATCTACCGACGATTATTGTATACAAATTTCTATCGCACACATTTGCTTCAAAATTAACTTTACTAAAATTATATTTTACATATAAGGAAAGAAAATATAATAGGAATAACTTTCTTTTGACATAAAAAAATTTCATTCTTAATTCTATATTCAATAAAATAAGTTCGAAAATAAACATTTTTCAATTTATTTAATTGATTCGCACTGCAAAATTTACCGGTAACTAAAAAAGTTATCGCTTTTATTACTCAAAGCGGCATAGAAGTAGTTCCTTTTCGTGTTGTCGAGGACTGCTTTAAAATCGATGAAAAGTTGGTGTGTATCGATTTTTTTCTCCCGGATCTTTTCTAAAACTTTGCACAAAGGTCTAATCAGTTCGTTAACGGTGGGCTTTAAGATCTCCTACAATACGCTCGGTAGGACCTTATATGCGATATTGAAGAGGATTATCCCACGATTATTGGCGCTGACTATGAGCAGAACATACTTAGGTTCCAAACGACGGACAGGCGACAGATAGTGCATGCAACCTTTCAGATCTTCGCTGCTGTATTTGAATGGCTCAAGTGGGTAGAAGTAATTCGTACTTTGTCATGGTCTGGTATTCGAATGCTTTTCTTCGAATTTTAGATTCGGGTTGAGAGTCTCAGGAATTTGCGCTTCCACTCCACAGGATGGAAAAGAGTTCCCTCCATAAACTCAGTTTGCTCTTGACTTTCTGTAAGTTACCCACTCCATACAGCTTCTCGAACTTCTCAAGCTCTTCATTCCAACACATTTCGGATTTTTTTTTTTTTTTTTTTTTTTTTTTTTGTAAGCAGTAAATGAAGAGGGAAGAATCTTCAACCCTTGGTATCTATCCCACGTATTGTGGTCGATTGCAACGATGCAGGGTAGTCTGCTTTTTCTGAACTACGGCACGGCAGTCCTCATCGTATCAGCTGTTTTTCTTTTTGTCCTCGCCGAAATCCAATTGTTTTTGCAGAAGCAGTACATAGGGAGATTGAGATGTCGTTCAACAGTTCCCTTATATGGACTTACTGATGAGTGACTGTTTGGGAATGTTTTTATAATGGAGACGGCGATGCTACTCCATTTGGGAGCTTTATTAGATTTCATAAAAAAACTCACATTCTTCTTGCCTTATCCCATTCTTTTTGGACTGCGGCGATGTCAGCCTTTAGTCTAATGAGGCCATCCAACAGCTGAACAACGGCACCTTTTCATTCAAGAACCGGCTATTCCAGGTGCATGCCCTCAAATCATGAACCTTAAAACGTTTGCAGGGGTCGTCATCATCGTCGCACATCTTTTATGTGGTGGAAACTCATTCATATCGTATTAAAATCAAGCATATTTGTTCTGAAAATCATCGAAATCGGACAACTATAACATTATCTCCTATACACCGAATTGTTTAGATGTGACGGTCAAAACTCAGTCAAAAAGCATAAAGGAACGTGAAATTTGGTATCCTACTTAAGTAAATTAAAATAAACATTGGTATTGAAACTCATCGAAATCGAAATACTACATCATATAGTCCCCATACAACTGATTTGTTAAGATATGAGGTCTTGAGTAAAAACTCCGCCCAAAAAGCATCTAGGATATTGGTATTCTACAGTCGTCAATTCAAGCTCATATTGACACTGAAAATCGTTGAAACAGAATTTTGAAATTTGCAATAAATTTGATTATTCATGAAAGGTATAAAGGTCTCTTCAAGATACATACGTACACATTTGTTTACAAAAGTTTTCGCTAAAAAAAACAATGTAACACAAAATCGATTTTTGAAAAAAAATATCGTCCACACCGCCCAGCCAACTCTTCCTCTCCATCCCTTCCATCAGTGGGTACATTTAATCTAAGTTCAGTTTGCAGTTGATCATAGGAATTTCGATTCACCAGTAAATTCTTTCCGACACACAAAGTGGGGCAAATAGTTAGTTATATGAAAAAGGCAGCATCGAGAATAAATTGCTGAAAAAAAATCACCGCAACATTTTCAACGAAATCCACCAATCTCACCAACCAACCAATGCTTACAAAGTGTGCAATCCATTGACCGGAAGCAATAAACACTAGAAACATACACGATTGTTATGCAATCGCAGGAGGCCTCTTAGTTTCGTTTCGTTGCATTTGTTATTTTTATTCTTATTGAATTGACTCCTGTTGCAATCAATGCTGTTGTTGCCGCTGCTGATTCTGCTCACTTGTATTGAGTATCTGAGTGTATGTCTAATCTATAGAAATACATATCTTTATCCATGTCTCTGTTGTTGTAAACTATTGATATGGACAAGCAAAGCAATGCTGCCAATCAAACTGTTGTTCTCTATTTTCATGGTTGGCGGAGCTTACTATGCCCTTTTGAATTTTCTTCTTTTTCCTTTTTTAAAAGGCTATTTTATTTGTTTATATTTTTTTTGGGTCTTGCTGTTTGTCTTTTGATTTTGCTGAAATACACGCCTTTTGCGAATTAGTGGGCTAAAAAGTGGGTTTTTCAGTTTCACTATTTTAATTAGCGCTATCTGCGTCCTTTTGAATTTGTGAAGTGTTTGGCGGCTGACGTTAACGAAAAAATCTTTAAACCTCTAGTAAATGTAAGAAGTGTAATGACCAGAAGGTTGAACCAAAATATCGGCTTTGTTGCAGAAGTGATTTTTTTGCGAAACTGAAACTAATTTGGAAACTCACAGAAAGGCTTAATTTTTTCACGAATGACATGAAATATTTATGTATGTACATACACATGACTGCTGAAGCGCATTTCGGCCAAGCTTCACCTTCAATTTGTTGTGTGCGTTTTGATGTTCTACCAACCAATGGAAGGACCTACAATTTATTCTAAGTGATCTTGGAACGGCTGACGGATTTTTATATTGAGCTTCTATTTATTCCATGCAAATCTACTCTACAATAGCGAAACTGTCAGGAGGTTGAAGAAATTTCAAATCCTCGACTTGCCATCTAGTTTCTAAGCAGTTTGTAAACAATTTCAAATCCATGCTTTTATATAAATTTGTAATTAGGCTAAATAATATATATATTCTTATATAACATCTATTCCTTTAAAAATTATTCTTATTGTTAAACTATTTGTTTATAGTCCAATTCCAATGCAGATTTCTTATACAGATGAATTTATTTTAAAAAGAATTCTATGCAGGAATACACACGGAGAGATGAAGAAATACACCCCGGCGGGGGGTGACCGCAATTAGAAAAAGTAGTGCTTCAAATTAATATATTAATTATATGTTTTGAATGTTAGTCTGGCCAAAGTTCGAATTTATGACATAACAATCCACACCATTGGGCCACACCAACCCACCGAGTACTCACTGCCCCAACGTATAATTTCTCGAATTATTTCTCTAGTTGATTCTTAACTATATAATATAAACACAATTTTAGATTAAATACAGGAATTGCTCATTTCCAAGATAATATGCATATGAAGCAACTTCCTACTTATATAACATTAACATAAATGACTATAAGAAAGTTGCCAAGGCAAAGTACGCGTTGCAGCAGTCTGGTAATAGCGTTGTGATACACCTGGGTACACTTGCAACCAGCACATCGCTCGTTCGGGTCACTTTGGATGTAAAATCACAGCGCGTCTACAAAAGAAAAATATTCGTGCTTTTACCTGAAAGCTGTTAATCCTCATTTATCCAGGTCCAGAGTATATTGCTTCATCCGGTCTTGCAGTTCGCCTCCATAGAATCGAGGCTGGAATATCTAACCCTCCCGTCCAATGCTGATTATAGCCCGAATTAATCAGTTCTCTAAGCCGTAAAGGCCTGTTCACCTCACCTTGGTGTCCGTCCATTCACTTTTGTCCTTCGTCCCAGTTCATCCGTCCTGTCCGCCTACCCCCTTCACACCTTACTTGGCCATCCAATTGAGAGTACGCTTCGAAATTTTACACAACATGAAAGTTTCACACAAGAATCAGTAAAACATTATTACCTTGCCAAAATGGTGTTCAATTAAATAACAGCGCTTTATGGAGCTACAAAAATATTTTAAAGAGTAGTATTCTCTGCAATATATGCTGATGTAAAGACTAAACTATGATGTGATGGAACGTTGTTTGGTATGATTCACAGCCTAGGTACACAGCATGAAAACCTCTATCATTAGCAATTCAAGTCCAGATTGAGCAATTACTTGATGGGCAATTGTTATGATCGCTTATATGTGTACTCGAATGTTGTTGTACAAATTGTGTTTTATTATGAAAAGTAGTAATTTAATAAATTAAATTCAAATAAATTAACGAATTTAGTTATTTTTATGGAAGAACCGCAAAGAAATCCGAACGGAAATCTTAGAATAAAAAATTCTTTGAAGAGAAGAAAGTGAGATTTTATTAAAAAATAAAAAATTTCGGCAATCAATTCTTTTCAAATTATATTGGCTATTTTTCGCCCAGAGCTGAATATGATGTTCCATCGAGTATACAAAGAAAAAAAATAAGCAAAAACAAAAAGCTGCAAATACTTTGCGCTAGAAGCACACACACACACATACTCATCCTGGTACATAATTAGTTGAATATTAAATTGATTAATAGTGTCCCATAAATGGCAAACTCTTTTCCTTCTTTTTTCAGTTTTCTCCCGTTAGCCACCAAAGGCATCCAGCGGTGGTCTTTCTTAAAGTAAAGGGTGTAACGATGAAGATATAGATTATCGGTCTGCAAGCAATTTTTTTAGTGGCACATCGAGTTTGCAAGCAGATTACAATAAATTGCTTATTACGCCTTTGGTGACTGAAGTTACCAGGAATAACGAAATAAAACAAAATTAAGGAAATAAAATAAAACCCAGATACCATCAACCGTTTTGATTAATATTTCTAAGCGGATTAAGCATCCTGGGTTTTACAAGGCTGCCTCAGTTTGTGTTCCTTCTTTGTCAACCTTTAGTATCTCCAACACTTCCTTAATTCATGTTTTTGTTTGTCGTAGACTTGTCCTTTCCTTCATCATCTACCTTCTACCTTTTAAAGATATGTAGATATGTATTCATCTAACAGGCAGGCATCCGCATCAAATTTGCTACACTTTCATAATTGAATTGTTTGCAAATATTTATGTCTCCTCTTTCCCCTTTACGAATATTGTGAATATGGGTAAGATAGTTCAGTTCAGTGCATGTCAGTGCAGCAGTAAAAATATACTTTTACTCATCCACTCAAACTTTTCCTCTTCGGTACACCAATTAAAAGCCATAATTCGATCGGACCGCAACGTAACTTAATGTCAAGAGCATCTTGGTATCAACTCGCATTGGATCAATAACTTCGTTAAAAAGATCAAAATATATCAAATAATAAAATAAATTAAAGTAAAAGAAATTAAATATATATAATTATGACTAAATATGACCGAAGAATTTCTCCACAATAACTTACAAACTTGATCAAAGTGAAACCGGAAACATGTATTCCGAAAAAAATTTTTTTTTTTTTGTTCTCATTAGGATTCTTATAGTTTTTATGTTCTCTGGGTGCAAATGCGAAGGGGATCCTGAAACATTTGATCGATAGGAGAGGAGCCTATGCGTACTTAAAAAACTATAACAATTTCTTTTAATTAACTATATTAACGTGTACATCGGCTTAGTGCTCAATAGACTCAGCAACAAAATTGAAAAATATTTAAATTTCAACCCATTTCAATTAATCCCATGGCAGGTTACTGTTACTGAAATTCATTAGTTAAATGGTTTGTATAAAAACGATTTTTAATTCAATTATATCTAAAGCAAGAAAGAAATTAAATTAAATTTGCATGTTGTAGTTAATTTAGGAAATATACGAAAAATGTTTCTGTGGTCTGCAACTGAATAAATATTGAATAAAATTAAATCAACTAATTTGCAAATTAAATGTACATAAATGGATGCCACATGTCAAAGTCCTATCTATGCCTAGGTTATTTATGAATGTTTATATAAATATATAAAGGTAATAATTGGGATGTTGTTCGCAAATTCGTATTATTTTTAATAACAGTGACGAACTAACTAAGCCAAAAGGATTAACAACCTTGCTCACTTTTGCTTTTGTTTTAACCATTTGCACTTGAGTTCATAACTGGGCCAAAGGCTGATGGTTGTTATGTGTGACCCCCATTTTAAAGCTTATTGTGTGACTCAAATAGTTTCATTACGATAATAAGAATACGAGACTGCATAATCAACCAATACGTAGTGGCTGCCAGCCTTTCTGCGAAAGTGAAAGCTTTTTATTTGAATAGACGAGAGAGTAGTTCTTTTTCTATTTTTTCCATTTTTCCGTTTTTCTTAGTAGTTTTTCAGTCTACATAGTCTAGTAGTTTTTCAGTACATAATGTTGGCAAAATAAATTAATGAGCACCAGTATATCATAGTTCCCACCATTTATAAAGGAAGAAAACTGCTCATGACAATGAGTGCTGATAATACAGTGTTGAGCCAAATGGCGGGGATTTTGGGGGGAAAAATGTTTTTCCTGAAGCTGAACAAGGATAAAATAATATGCCGCAAAAATGTTGATACAAATTGTGATGATTATAAAAAGCATTAAGTACAAGTATATACATAAACAGCAGATGTAGAGTTGGTGAGAAAAAAGAATATGATATGGATAGGGTATTTGATACTGTTGCAGTAATAACATCAAAAGATCAGATTAGAAAATGCGGAAAAAATGGCTGTAATTTTTCTTTTCAACCTATGAATGCAATTTTTAATCATCTCAGATACAGAGTACCAAACTGATAATAGTAAACACCGAAGCCTTTGATCATTCGATTCCTATTGAAATTGGATATTTTTTTAGCAACATATGCCGAAAGCGCATATTCATAGGATTTTGTTGTACTGAAATACCAAGAAAAATTCTATTTCAGGGGTTCCATAGCACACAAATAATTATCATGTTTTTACTTCACAAAATTTCGTTTCTATCCGAAAAAGTTCTACTTTAGTCCATGCTTGACCATCTTCCCAACTTTAACCGAATACATTAATATATGGCTTATATACAAATGAAGGTGATGGAAAAGTTAATCCAATATCCGACTATGACGAAGTATGAAAAGCGATTGTCCGCTTAAAAAATAGCAAAGCTTCTTTGCAAAATATGGTAGGACAAAATCATGTCCGACGATTAGAACGTGTGCTCTGCCCAGATCAAAAAAGTGAGACCCCACAGCCTATGCCAATTACCGTTGGATAAGCCTCCTCAATATCACATATAAGGTCTTATCGAGCATGTTGCGGAAAAGATTAAAGCTCACCCTCAACGAACTGATTGAACCTCGGCTTTAGACCTGGTAAATCCTCCATTGACCAGATATTCACCATGCACCAAATTTTGAAAAAGACCCGAAAGAAAAGAATCGATATATATGACCTTTTCATCGATTTAAATTTGGTGTTTCAACAAAACTTATACGTCTATGTAACCTGACGCTGGATAATACCAGAAGCACAATCAGAGTTGGGAAGGACCTCTCCGAGCCATTCGATACCAAACGAGGTTTCAGACAGGGTGACTCTTTATCCTGTGATTTCTTCAATGTGAATTACTCCTGCAGACAGGCGCTACTTTTGGCTGAATAAGCAAATAAAACATTTTCTCGACAAACCAAAACCAAAATGTACAAGTCGCAGAGTATTCCTGTCCTGCTATATGATGTGGAGGCATGGACGATGAAAACATGAAAACATCCGATTAGTGGGCGTGGGGATTTTTCGAGAGAATGATTTTGCGGATTATCTCGCAGACGATGGTATGATAAGCTATACGAGTTATAGGACGACAATGACAGCGGACATGCTGGCTAGTGAATGTGGTCCGAATGGATGAAAGAACTCCAGACTTGAAAGTGTTCGATGCAGTACCCGCTGGTAGAAGTAAAGGAGAGGAAATATCAGGCGGAGAGTAACATGACTTCGCTTGGTATTTCCAATTGGAGAAGAAGAACAATCAAGAATACACTAACTAGTCAATTAGGAGACAGCGAACTAAATGTATATATTTTAGCTCATAGGGCTCATACTTAAGAGTTAACGTTTAGTTCAATCATTGGTGACGTCACTTTGTTACGAATAACAGCTTATTATTATTATTATAATTTCTTTTTTTTTTTTGCTATTTATATCTTTTTCTGGTCAGTAAAATTCACCTTCATCGTTACTAAGGTGGATTTACGAAAATGGCAATAAAGAATATCTTATTGCTTTTGGTTTTTGGATGTTGTCAAACCGAGGCGACAACCCATACATTCAAAGTCGCCGACAAAAGGGCAAACGAATGACAGAAGTTGAAGGTGGGCCGTAGAGAGAGATGTAAAACATAGAATAAGCCATGGTCATAATACTTGTTGTTGTTGTTTTGTTGCTCTGCTTGACTGTAATTTAGTTGAAAAAGAAGCTGAAAAATGAGTTAACTACCCCCTGGCTGCTGGCTGTCGGACTCACGTATCTGACTTGCTACAATTTGAGCCAGCTTTGTGACACACAAAGAACACAAGGGCAACAAGCGGACGGACAAATTGACGGAAGAATGGTTGAATGTACAAGTGACCGAATGGATTGGGTTCACAATGAGGTTACAGCGAGAGGGCGAGAAGGCACTAACATATTGTGCCAAAAATAAAACACTTTTGAGGTGAGTACAGGGTAGGGAGGGCCGAAAGAACTTTAACATTACATGAAATCTGCTTTTAGTATAATTAAGTACAATTTTGGACACGCTCTAAAAGAAAAATAACAACTGCAACAATAAGCTACCGCAACACAGCGAGAAATTTCGGGCTAAGAAGACAGGATATGTATACAAGTGTACAGTGTTAGTTGTTTTTGTAAATTCCTTTTGGGCCAAAGGATATTTTGTTGTGTAAAAGCAGCGACGTTGGCCAAGTAGAACTGTGCTCAGCAAAATTTGTGTTTTCCTAACTGACACAGAAAATTTGTTTTATTATCTATTTTGGTGTTTCTTGTTTATTTTTTATTTTTTTATTTTGTGCATGCGCCTTTATGAAAAGGCAGAGATTTTCAGCTGCATCCATTTTTGTAAAAGACAACAGTAAAATTTAACGGTGGCATAAAAGAATCAGAGAGCAAAACAAGAGAATTAATTCGGATTAGCAAAATGTTGAGGTATTCTTTGAAGTTATATTACAAACATACATACATACTCAAACGAATCTGTTTGTTTGTAATTTTAGTCATTAAAAAAAATTTATTAACTTATTTAGGCATTTAGTGGCCTATTTTCAAAGGATTTTCTAAAAAAAATTTTATCTCATAAACCATTTTTATTGTTTTGCGATCTTGCACTGACCATTGAGAGAGACGGCTTTTAATTCTGAGCAATCGATTATAAATATATCGAATCTTCTCATAAAATTCTCGGACAAATTTTTTACAGCCAACCTGATCTGTTATGGACCTGTATTCCCAGGTAATGCGCATAACCGTAACGGTGCGATAAAGGCATAAATGCCGGTTACAAAGATTTTCCCTTCGAAATAGTCATCCAAATTCATTGAATTCATTGAATTTCTAAACAAACAAATTTAAAAAAAAAATTTGACTTAACAAAATGTTGGTTTTTCAAGAAGAATTGCATAGAATCAGAGCAGAAGAGGATTTGGAAATGCAATGCTAAGGTAAATAAATAAGCCAAAAGGTTTAATAGATATTCAATGAGGTTTACTTCCTCATCAAATGCAGACATAAGTATGCTTATATACCGACAATGAAGAAAATAAGTGAATGCATTATTTCCAATAAATACATGAAACACATAAGCAGATCTCAAATACATATTTTGAATTGAATACATGCTCCTATGGTTGTACAAATAAATACTTTTATGCGTGCGTGCACTTTGATAAAACTTCAAATTCACAAAGCTATCTCCAAACAGCTTACTCAATGTCTCTCACATAATACTTACACACAACAGCAAAACCAACAACTCACTTATCAATTACTTTGACTAAAAAAGGCATTAAACTTTACCACAAACGATTTGTGTGCTGAAAACTCCATGTGGTATTTTCGAGAACTTGTACTCTCGGAGAATGCGACAATTACCACAAGTTACGTTACCGACAACAACATTTTTTGTTGCTGGAAAAAACTGAGCAACAAACTTAGTTCAAACATTTTGCTTTTGTTCACTTGTTCACTTTTATGGACTTGTCCATTGGTCAATTTCATTTATATGCGAAAATTAAAGTACTTTTATTATAGCATTGTTATTGTTGTAGTGCGTGTTGTTGCTACTACTCCTAAGCTTTTTAGCCTTTCAGTATATTGTTGTTAGTGCACATTGTGTTGCTCTTGTTATTGCTACTTTAGCGTTTATATTCCCATTGCGTAACTACGTTGCGCACAACAGCAACAACAATAACAAAGCAATGACAATGACAAAACAATAACAAAGATACAACAACACAATATCAGTTCGTTGAATTGCACCATTGTTATCAATACCCTTGAAAATGTTGCAAGTAAGTAGAAGTGAAATGTGAAAAAATTCAAGTTTTACAAAAACAACATCAAATGTGTTGATACGAGTATGAGTATATGTGCGAATGGTGCATAAAGCAACAGCCAAATTACATTCTAATACCAATTTTCGTCGTTCCCCGATATATGAAAAACCAGATTTACTTCCAATACCGTTACTTTTTCTACGTTCAGTGTGAATCAATATACACAAAGCCCAATTGCAATTTTCGAACTAGTCAACTAGATTGATGATGTGAAAATTGCTGTCGTTACTCTCGTTCCTGTTCCTTGCCCCATGTCCTTCTCCAACTTCCAATTCCATTGCCCAAAAACTTTACCGCAAACTCTGCGGCTACAGCAGCTTGTTGAGCTCCTATGGCTCTGAGACTACTTTCCATTTATTGCTGCTGTCGTTGTTAGTGTTTTTATTTACTTTTACTTCAAGCAACATGAAAACGCTTTTATTTTGTGTGCACATATTTGTGTTGATTTTGATGGTCACCAAATTTTCATCACCCACAACCTCCATCTTCATCTCTCTCTCTCTCTCTCTTCATATCTCTTTCTGCCTAGTTTAGAAAAACGCTGATTGCTTACTTGCCTGCTTTGCGAAGTTTTGTTTTACGTGTGTGTTTGTGTTTTAAATGGCTATGCAATATTTATTCTCACTTAACAACCACCCACCAAAATCAATTTTCAGCAGTATAATGTTGTTGTTCTCCTATTTTTTTTATATAAGACATAACCGAATTGTTGTTGGCAAAGTTTTTACAAAGCGAGAATGAATATCGAAGTGTTTTAAAGTGAAAACTTTCATTTCATGTGGGGTCTATTGCGAGCTTAAATAGTAAATATTTTCTGAGTGTTATACGGAATCCTCCGATTTAATCAAAATGCCATTTCCAGTTACTCGAACTAACTTTTTCACTAAAGTACGATATGATAATTAGCTAATTTATGTACGTGGAAAACATTGAAATCCGATGAGTACATTAAGCGTCTGTATTATGTTGTATATTGTAGGGGGATGATCTAAAGTAGTTATTTTAGAACTCATGAAGAAGTGACGTTCCATTATTATCCGAATAACATGGCTTAACAGATATATCTGAGTTCACTAGGCTCTATCCATATAGTATATGCACTTGTATATATCTCGCTCATCTCGTCTTTCACATGTCTGAAATTAATTTAAAAGTCTTTTATAATCACTCGAATTTAGCTAAAAGTAAAAATGATCTCCGAAACAACTGTCATGTCTATCATTTTTCTTTCTTTCAATTCAAAAACAAACAAACACATATGCCTTTTCAATAAAGCTCATTAATTTATAACCAAAAGCAATTCCAGGCGGCAAAAAATAATTAAGAGTGCATCTCATTGCCTTTAAAGCTATGGACAGCCGTCCTGCCACCTGTATTGTGCAATTCCTGCTCCACCTACTGCCTGAATTTCATAAATGTACATATTTATGTTACCAATAGCGTCTGGCTTTGTGATTCTCACAACTGCACTCATATTATATCGGACAGATCGGGTCAGAAATATATGGCAAACTAAAATTGTATCACTAATACTTTCTCTTATTTTCAGACCCATGAAAGCAAAAAAAAAAGTGTTACCCCCGACTTTCTGTTACGGTGATTG
Source organism: Neoceratitis asiatica (assembly GCA_030068015.2). Taxonomy (NCBI): domain Eukaryota; kingdom Metazoa; phylum Arthropoda; class Insecta; order Diptera; family Tephritidae; genus Neoceratitis; species Neoceratitis asiatica. Next base: position 92,639,485 of record CM061526.1, read on the forward strand.
CCAAAGTGAAGCACCTAAGTGACAGCTAAAAAGTCTCCTGCGCTTGCTGTTAAAGAAAAAAAAAAGAGAAAAAAAAATAAATAAATAAATTAAACCAACTGGGTAAACAAGAGAAACAGTTGCCACGTAGCGTGTACTTTTTCTGTACATGCGTAAATGTATCTCAACATGCATAGTGTGTAGCTTACATAGATATAATTCAGGAGAAGAGCATTCCTAAATGTGGAAGTATTTTCGTAACGAAGTTCTTCTAAAGTGTTTACATTCATTTCTAGTTGTATGTACATATACATACATACACACATCTAGGGATACTTGTTTACATGTGTATTTTCGCTTTGAAAGACAAATTGTAACCATATGCAAAGGATGTTAAGCTGTAAGCTTAAAAGGCTCAGACGAAAGAAAGAGCAAGTAAAACTTGAATTAAGTTTAGCAGAAAAGACAAATTATTTGATAAACGATAGTAGAACATGTTGTAGACAATATGATCCGAATGTAGTATTGAACACGTGCTATACATATGTATTTTCATCTGTGCTCGTGTAAATTTAAAAACCATTTAAAAACCCACAATAAATTTACTTCAATTTTAAAGTTTGGTTCTGCTAATATTTTTAAATATTTTTGCATAAAACCTATCATCAATAATGTGTGTTTTTTATTGAGCTGCTCTAGATTACGCCGGGTTAGTGAATTTAAATAATTCTGTTTCATGACAATTTTTTGCTTTTCATTGCTTTATTTTTTGTTTTATGAGTCTGTTGTAAGCAGAAATAGAGCAACATAGCACACAATTTTCTGCTCTCACCTGGCGCAGAAATCAACTTAAACAAGAGTCAACAAAATAATAATTTTATTAAATAAATATGTGAAAAAAGTTAAATAAATTTTACAATAAAAATTTCAAGTATTTACATTTGGAAATTGTTTCACGGAAAGTGTTTCATAAGCTTCACTCGCTCTATTGTTTTTTTTTTTGCAGCTGCTCTATTTTCAATTTCAATGAGCAAACCTAAAATTTGTTTTAATTCCGCCGGAATTGAAGCTTTCCCCATACATAGATACATATATATATATATATATATATATATATATATATATATATATATATATATATATATATATATATGTATATACATTTGTTTTTTCAAATAGCAACCAACTGATTTTCATTCATTATTCCAAAAAAAAAATCATCCTTTCGCCACCCGGGCATTTTGTTATAATTCGTATTTAATTTAATCCAGCTGTTACTGATGTTAATGCAATACCACAAAATTCCAAAATAATAACATACACTTTTTGGTCTTCTTTTCCACGATTTTACATAGTGAATATTTAAAATTTGTTACAGAGGAAGAGGAAATCTGAAAACAACTACGCTTATCCAAAAATACCATGTACCCGTACTTATGAATGATTCCTTATTGAACATTTCTCAACGCGTTTCGGCAGAACTGCATTTGCCGAAGCTTATATTATGGCAGCTACTCTTAAAGCTGAAAACAATTTGAAAACATTTATAAAAATAAATAGGAGGTAAAAAGTTTATATCATCCACATCGAATATATCACATGCATATTACGGCTTAAAGTGATGCACAATGTTGGTAAACTAAACTTTTAGAAAATTTTCATTTTTCCCTTCTCCAGGATACATATACCTTTCATCTACTCATTCAATTGAACAAAAGAAATCATAAAGCAAATCTCTCAGAACTGAACGCCGCCCAAACCAATGTTGGAATGCCAGACATTAGTGCGCCAATTTTCTATTTCATTCCACAGTTGAAATTTCGTTTACACATTTTAGGTTACAATTTAGACGCTAATGATAATTGGCATGCCAGCAAATTACAATTCATAGCGAACTACTGAAATGAACAAAACACAACACAAACAAACAAAGTAGAAGGAGAAACTTCAAAAGCGCTGAAAAGCTTGCTAGACAGCAGCAGGGAGTTAACGACAGGACACATGTTGTGTGTTGAGTTTGAGTGATGCTCTGGACTTTGAAGTTGCTGACATTTTATGTCGCATTGTTTTTGTAAATTTTATACATGGCTGTTATTGTGGAAAAAATTTAAAGTACATACATAAATGGAAAAAATAACGATACTAAATTTACCAAATCTTTTTTTAATTCGACTTAAATTATTTTAAAATACCAGTTTCGAGAGCTTAAACAGCGCGATATGTTATTACTAATGCCAAGTAATTAATATAAAATAGATTTAGTATTTAAAAAAATGAAATACATTTCAACTCAATCAATTACAAAAACAATAGAATTGGAATAATAAGTCAGTCTAAATACCTATGTACACAAATTCCTGAAAAGGCATCTACTCAGCATCCCAAACCACGTCGGATGCATGCCAATAGATGAGAATGAAGGACATGGATGATAATTGATTTGCAAAGAAATCAAGCGTATTATAGGTTTGGCACATGATAACGAGCCAGTGAGCCAAGTAAGCTGAGGAATGCTTTCTATTATCAACAGTAACCAAGCATAAGATCTCACAGGCTTTGTTGGCATCTCAGTGTGCAATGATGAAAGCAAAAACAAAGTTTCATATATGTATTAAAAATATTGGAATGCTTTTATATATACAAAATATACTTAAAAATTGTATATGTATAACTCAATAGTATACAGAATTGACGACTCTGATAAATAAAATACACATATTGTAAGGGTTTATTAGAACATAATTGGTGCCCGAAGTGGATTACCTTATTGGTTGTGGCTTGATAACCAATGAGTCTAAAGTCTATAACTCAAACCAAACTAGGAAACTCATTTTCCTGACAATGGAGTAAAACTAGAAAAATATGTTTCAAACAAGCACTTATAGTATAGATCTTGATGTTTTCTCTACAAAAAAAAACTCGCTTTTTAGTAGGGGTACGCAAACGACCGCATTGGATCCAAGAGGGCGACGGACTATTTCTCCAGAGCAGTTTCGTCGATTATATATCTACGTGAATATAATATTTATTTAGTTCAAAGTACTACCTGTTTTCTCCATTTCAGAAATATTCGAAAAAACTTTGATTTTCTTATTATTTTGCTTCCTAAGCGATAGTGCGCTACGTTATCTGCAAAAATGTCTGCCAATGGTTGAAATTAACTAAGTGATTGCATTTTACATATCTAGTAATGTAATGTCTGTGAGCGCAACTTCCATTGAAATATATGTATGATGCACACATACATATGTATGTTCATACACATTCGATGGTGGCTACTATACATTTTCGTTGAATTTGGCTGAAATTTGCTTCATCTCAATATACTTGTCTAACTGTCTGCATATTTTCATTGATTGCAAATCATGTTCTCCCTAAAACTGCATAAAGTATGATCACCCCTCCGTCCTCTCGCATTAACAATTAACAAAAAAAAAAGAAAAAAAGTTATGACACAATACTCTACTCTCGTTTTTCATCCAGATTCGCGCGCTCTCTATCTAGCTAACGGTTGTGCAAATTTGTATTCAATTACAATTTATGTAGTCTAGTTGATGGAGTTGATTGACTTTGAATAGATTGGTGTAGGCGTAAATTGAAATGTGAATAAATGTATGTATGTATATAAGAATAGGAGGAATGGTATTCAATATAATAATTTTATATACATATACTTCTAGAACTGAACTTAAGCGATTTGCTTTTGAACATCCTGTTGAAAGGTTTTTTCTGCAGATATCCAAATGGTGGAAAGGAAAGTTATGTTTAAAACAAAAGATATTTGAATAAAAGTTTTCAGGAATAGAAAAGAAAATCAACTCTGTTTAACGTAAATTGCTTCAGTTGAGTATGGAGTTATTTCATTAGTTATTCATGAATACAATAAGATTAAATATTTTATAATACAGCAGTCAGGAAGTTAATACTTTTATATATAAAAATTTTAAGTTCTAAAAATATATGTAAGCGCGTATAACTAACTAAACATATATTATGTATAAAGAGCATGTTTGAAGTTGTTTCTGTTGATTTTGTTCCTAAGGATAAAAGTATAGAATTCCATATTCTGTTAGCACTGACGAAGAACAGTCTATTAATTCCCCTGCGGATTAGGGTTTCCAGAATTTACCCGCGGTAAGGCATGCCTGTTGCAAGAGGCGACTAAAATTCAATAGTTCCCGCAACAATATTCCCCGAAGCCCAATTTGGGGAATTTTTCTGCAATTACAACAACAATAACAGTCTAGTGAAGTTCAATATAAAAACAGGCAAAATTAGATCATAAGAATGTTCAGAAATCATGCAATTTTGACAAACACCTTTAAATAATAACTATTCTACAATGCTACAGATCTCAACATCAATGTCAACGAAACCAATATTTGAAAGCTGGTCAAATTAGCGCAGACTCAAGATGATTAAGTGCGTAAGTAACACATAGCACAGGCACTTAATCCTCATCTCGTTAACTGGTAGTGGTTAAGTCAAAACCCATAAGAAACGTAGTCGGCATCGGACAAAACAGCCCGCTTGTCGATCAAAAACTATATATAAGTAAAATGTAGTTGGAGAACATAGCTAACGGTGATAGTGACATGCTCTACAAAAAGTTCCCGCTGGATTGCAATCATGGTATCCAACACAATTCAAGCACTTTGTCTCATTCTTGATGACGACAAACTTTTACTCACTCTCTTCTAAGGGGGTCAGCTAGCTGTTTCTGTCTGTTTTTTGGATTTGTTTTTATTCCTTTTTGTTTTGGTTTAAGAGCTCCCTTGAATCAGCAACCAAATGGTGCATTAAACTCTGAGGTGATGTCTCTGGTACCAATTAATTTAAAATTGCGCAAATACTCATTTAGAAAGCATTATACAAAATTACACAATTTGAATTCTTACAAATAAGGAAAGAAATAACTTTCTATCGAAAACTTCCACTTTTTCACACCGAATCTTATGCAAATGGTCATTGTTATTCTTTTATTTTTTTTTCTTTGGCGAAGCTTCGCTTCAAAGTTCGTTCTCTCTCTGCTAAAAGTAAAACAACTAAATTATCACCGAGGGTGATATGAAAAGAAATGATAATAGAGAAATAATTTGGTTACTAAGAATGTGGCAAACAAAAGAGAATACAGGAAACCCCTACTTGCTGTTCACAAACAACAATAGCTTTAGTTATATGACCATAAGTGTTGGTCTGATAGATACAAAATATTGTTACCATTGTTGCCTTGACTATGATGCTGTGATTACTTCTGGGATCTTTGTCTCGAAAACCACACGCACAGAGAGCTTCATATTTTTTGTTTCAATTATCCCCTTTTTACAAAACCATAAAATTAGGCTCCGGTTTACTATTAAGCACTGAAAAGTTTGCAAATATATGTATGTATATGTAAGAGTGTTTGGTAAATGAGAAAGAAAAGCGACGAAATTAGTTAAAATAATTCGACGCTGAAAAAAAGAAGGTGACATACAAAATATTTGCTTAGAAATTATGGCTTTACCAACTTTTCCATGCCCAAGGAAAACAAAAATCTAAAAAGTTTTCGCATAGTTTGTATATGAAAAGTTTATGCAGCCATGTCAGAGTAACAGCTGACGCTAGGGCTAGGAAAAGATTTTAAATATATACATATATATATATATATATATAAATATATATACATATATATGTTTCAACCGCTCCGAGTGTATGTCTGACATAAAAAAGCTCCTCATAAAATTAATCCATCAGGCGCTTTTTCAAGTCAGAAATATACTTGGAGCGGTTGAAATTCCTAGCCGAGGGGATACCGCCATTAGAAAAATTATTATTACTTATATTTTAACTAATTTCTTATAATTTTTGATGTTGGTAAGGTTATCCGTTTCGAATCAAAATTTCACTGGAATCAATAGTAGAATTTCGCTTCCTCTACGCTTTTCTTAACACTGAAATGTATCAAAACTTGATAAAGCAAAAAATAAAAATTTTATGAAAAAGAGACTAATTTAACAAGTTGAATTTAATAATTATAATAAATTGTGTGAATGGTGTTGTAAATGAAGTAAACAAGTGAAATTTTGATCAAATTTTTGCAGGAAATTCATATACTTTCTTTGTTTAAGTTTTACACCTTTCGTTTTTCCTTTACTAATTTCAACCCTGAATATAATCTTTAAGAAATTCTTGAAATATTTTTGGTTATTAATATTAATACTAAATATATACTTTGAAAACTTCTTATTCAACTCTATCAAATTAATAAATGAAATTACTGAAATAATATTGATAATTTTTGTAAAAGTAAAATATATTACATAAAATATGGTAGAACATAAAATATATTACAAAGATGAAGATATATATAAATATTTTCTATTAAAAAACTATAAGCTATACCGTTGCCTTTTTAAAAATTTTGTTTCACAAAACCCTAAATTTACTTCGCTTACTTAAGTTAAGGATTTATTTAAAAAAATTGGTGGCATAAAATAAACCAAAGGTCAAAAACCTAACTTATAGTAAAACATCCTAAACTCTTAATGATAGAACTTTCATTATTTGAAAAACCCTGAAGAGCAATCACATGAAATATTTTTAAACAGGGAAGGACCTGAGGGATATTTTTCTGCCAGACTTCTTATTCAAGTGTATTTACTTACACATATTTTCGATCTTTAAATGAACTACGCCAGGTCAACCTCGTTTACTGAACTATTCTCAAAAACATTTTTACTTGCTAAACATCCTCAAAAAAAACAAAATTTCAGCTCATTTTTTCTTTCTTTATTTTTATTATTATTCACTTTTTCACAAACTTTCCAACTCATTACGAGACTTCACTCGAAAGCTCGCACACAAAATATATGCGATCACATTCTCAGGTACTACTCTGCTTCGTTCTCTCAGTTGTGTGTGCGCGTGTGCATTTTCCTCCCTCAAACAGAAGAAACTTTTCCGTATCATAAACCTAACTCAATGGTAACTTTACTACAATTGATGTTGTTGGGACTTATGTAGCTGGTAGTATTGTGTAGTAGTTACGAAACGCAAGTAGCTTGGCGCTTGGAAACGCGCTAGTGGTAAAAGAGAAGAGGTCAGTATATTGGCTTACAGGTAGTAAACTGCCGGAAACCGGAAGTTCGAGCACATGAAAAGGATTTCTGCTCGTTACTCGAATTCACAACGATTTTTCAGCAACTGGAATTATAGAAAAACAGTGCGACTTGGCACACGCCTAGAGTCTGACTGACATCGGGCATAAGAAGAAAAATATGAAAAAAAAAATAGCCATAAGTAGATAGCTTTTCTGACGAAGGAAGTGTGTGAGGTGGGTTCAGTTGAAATATGAAATGCGAGTGTATACTTTTATGATTGTCGTTAACTGCCTGTCGGCCAGTCTGCTGCTGACTCCTGTTCCTGTTTGTGCATGCGCAGCACACTGTTTTTGTAACAATTGCAATTACACCGGTAACAATGACATTTGCGCAAAGTTGATGACATGAAAGAAATTGTAGAATAAATGGTAAAAAAGAGCGCGGAACGAGGTAGAGGGGAGGAGGTAAATGCTATAAAAACATATAATAACAAAAGCCGATGACGTACAGCAATCGCGTTTAAAGGTTGCTGAAGTCAGCTTTCAGCATAAAAGACTTTTATATCTACCGGCTTGTTGAGGCGGTGACATATTGCCAGAAAACACTCAAATGGGTATGGAGTGCAAAGTGAGTACCATCGAATTGTAGATAGCGAAATATGGGGCAACCAAGAAGCAATTCATGCTGTTGAAGGCGTGCTAGCGTTGACATTGTAGCACTATCATAGTACCAGATTATGAAAAGTTAAATGCAATCAACTCGTCACCTCTCCCAACTTGGCTCTCCTACCTGAACTGTAGTGAACTGGACTAGCGTTGACTTGTTTGCCAATAGTCATTGGCTCAGATAAAATGTAATGAGCGCAGCAGTGAACTTATCACACAGTTCAAAAATGACTGCAAAGTAAAATTAAATTTGGTTTTTAGTGCAATGCGCACCAGCACTTGAAAACTTTGGCACTTTTCTTTATTTGCACTAACAAATTTTATATTTTTCATCGAGCTACATTTGCTTGTTTTAACAATCTACATATTTATTTAGATTGGTAGGCTGAAAGCCTGAAAAGAAGCTAATAGAAAATTTTAATCTAGGATATTTTATGGTAATGGCTAATTATTAAATTCCTTTGTCGATTCTATACGAAAATGTCATGCTAATATTCATTTTTATTTATTCATTTGTTGGCCGCTACAGCTAATATATATTTATTTAATTTACATTAATTATACAAATTATTATTTTCAAATTACTCCGCATATCGAATATTTATGTAAGAGCCGACAGATTGGCTCAGGTGCTAGCAGATTACGGTATAGCTCTTCAAATATAATTATAAATGAATTGATTTATATTAAAAATTCATTTATTGTTTTTTAATATTTTTATTAGCAAAATCAAACCATACAGCATACATACATATATGCTTTATATCTTTTATTTGCGCATTTTTGTGTGCGGTAGACTTCAACTTACATTACTGTTTTCAAATTTTTTTTGTGTTTTTTTGTGGGTATTCTCTGCGAGGTAATGAAATTTTTTTATTGTTTTGTGAAAGCGAAAAAGTGAAGCGTTTATTGTGCTTTTAATTTTTTCGGAGTTTTTAGCAAAAATGCAGCATTTATGATGTATAATAAAACTTAATTTATCAGACATCCATTTTATAATTACTCAATTTTACCATTCTACAAGTGTTATCAACAAATGTTGTTGGCGATTTGTTTACGTGCTTGAGTGGATATTAAATAAATATTTTAAGGTTTCGTGTGTAAATGCGGCTGAATGTATTCTCTATGGATACATACATATTCTATCAATAAACTGAATTACTGTGAATTCCAAAGGAAGTTTCTAATGATGATATCCTTATCATTCTCATGATTTACCTTAAGAAAAACATAAAACCAAATATATGTATATCTACGTGTATATTTCGTGGCGTCTACCTAAATCAGATTTGTCTTTTTCCATAATTATCGATTGAACAAGTAAATAAAATTAATTTATGTTTACAAATTTCATATATCGCAGATATCTGATGATGATCGAATGAGCTTAACTACAGCCGTATCTGATGAAGATGATGGCGAAAGTGTCATGGCGTCACCATATAAAGCAAAAGCAACTGGAACTGCTGCTTCCTCATTCAATTGTACTGGTGCTGTGCGCAAAGCTGGGTGAATATATTTTATTTATTTATTTTTATTACAAAAATCTAAGCAAATTAAACCAATTCTGCCTTAGTTTTATAAATAACTCAATTTAGCTGTAATAATTAATGCTTAATTATCTTTAAATCAATTAATATTATGAATTTAAATAAATTTCTTCTTCTTTAATCCTTAGTTTCCTATCTGTAAAAAAATGGTTATTACGCAAGAAGCATCAAATCGAACTGGCACGCAAACGAGGCTGGAAAGGCTATTGGGTTTGCCTCAAAGGCACCACATTACTCTTCTATCCGTGCGATTCACGTGAGGGTCGTAGTGTAGAAGCGGCACCAAAACATTTAATCATTGTTGATGGAGCGATTATGCAACCAATACCGGAACATCCTAAACGTGATTATATATTCTGTTTGAGTACAGCATTCGGTGATGCGTATCTATTCCAGGCGCCATGTCAGGTGAGTGAATTCATATATATATATATATATATATACAAGGAACTGCACAAGCTTCAACATACATAAATACACAATTATACAAATTTGAACTGATTCATAAACTTGGATACTTGGTAACACACAATAATTACATAGATAGGTATATGCATGCTTATGGATTTGCTGATCCATTCAAGTGTACAGTTATCCATTAGAGTTATTGCTTTCTTTATCACTCACTGACATCAATAGCATTTTTATTTTGTACGTATATATAAGTATGTATGTCTACCAGACTCGGCACTAATTTCAAAAGTACTTAAAGAGTGACATAAAAGCTTACGAGCATTTAGATATTGACAAATTTGGAGGTTGGTCGCGGATAAATTGTATTTATTGTATTTTTAACATCTAACTTTCACTCTTTATTTATTGAAAATGTCGTAGTTATACTTTGCCTGCATTAAGAACTTTCTAAGAAGTCCATCTATTCTAGCCTTCTTCATTAGTATTTCCACTTACTCAATGATAATTATTTATTATTTAGGTTACTATGTAGTTTTGAATTGATTTAAAAAATGTGTAATGCACTTTTAATGTGATAATCAATGATAAAACCAATTTCGACTTTATTTCATTTTTGTCTCTTCGAATCTAATATACGCTTTTGGACAAAATAGCCAGTATGTTATACAATTGTATACAATTACATCCCGGAAAAGATTTTTAATTAAAACAATATTTCACCTTCGTTTTTTTTCGGATTTCGCTGAGAAATTGATGTAATTATTTATTTTATCAATAGATCCCCAGATTATTACAGATCACATTTCCATCTATAGGAAACTCAAATATGCATCATTATTTCAATCAAAGACCGAAATGAGACTAAACATGAGTTAGTGACTTTTTGAATTTGTCTCTCAGTTTCTGAAATACAACACTGCTCTCGTCAACTGTTATTGAAAAAATAAAAAATAAACTGCTGTAAAATTTTTAGCAAGCTGTGCCATTTGGGTTTTTTGTTTGACGGCCACTGAAAACAGACGACCTGTGCTGATTAAGCTGTATTTTTTGCATCAAAATCAAAGAAAAACTTGATTCATGGGTTAAGAAGTCGTTTACTGAGTTCCGTTGTGGTTATGGCCAGCACAAGTAACACCGAACGTTCAGGTCACTCAAAAGAGATCTTCACGCCAGAGTGTGTGAGGCGCCTGGGACTGCAGATACCTCAACTGAGTGACTGCATCACATTTTACATGAATATTTGAATATGAAAAAGCTATCCGCGTTTACTCACACACCATAGGCGCAACCGTCTAACCACTTCCGTTTCATTACCGTAGATAAAAGATGGATCCACCACATCACACCAGAGACCAAAGAACAATGAAGATAGTGGGTTTATCCGGGTGAAAGATTCGGAACGAATGAAGAAGGCCTTGAAAACCCCATATTTTTTGGAAGGAATGCAAAAATTGGAAAACCAATTGGAAAAGTCATTAAGTTATCAAACCACCCTCGTATTGATTTATCTGACTGAAGAGATATTAGATAGATTTATTTATTTATTTATTTATTTAATTAGATTGAAGATATAAACTTGAGACCAAATAAAATATAAAGTAAAATTAATAATTAAAATTAAAATTCAAATATTGATAAGGTAAATATGGGAGGGAGTTCCAGAGCCTTACCGAATTATTGAAACAAAAAACAGTCTAGATGAGCCTAAATTGCTTAATCTCGGTCAAGTATAACCAAATATATATCTAGTGGCAGAGTTAAAAGCGATGTTTAATTTATGCAATGAATGAGGGTCTAATTTGCCGTAAATGATTTCAAATAATGTGATATAAGGATCAATTAAACTTGCAATTTATTTTTTCGTAGTGCCAATCGGTACTACATGAGATGAAGTTATTCTAAGACGTTGTGGAATAAAATATATTTTAATCCCAACTTTATTGACATGATCATCACACGAAAGTACGGAATTAATGAACAATAATATATTTTTTGTTTTAAATCCCCATTGACATATTTCAAAATATTTTAAACGCTTAAAATATTAGAAATAAAAAATTCAAAAAAAGGGATATGTAGGTTCACTTATGTATGTTCTTGCATGCTTGCAAAACAATTTACATACGATTATGTATAGAAATGTGAGCATGCATGCGCACATATGAATATCAAGGCAATGAATAGAAATTTTTTTAGTAATGCGAGTAAAAGCGGAAGGCATAAATACGAAAAAAAGTATACAGCAGTGGCAGTCAGCAGCGAGTACCATTGAAGTTCATTGCTCGCGGTCATTTAGTTGGTGGCTCTATGTTAGTTCAATTTCATATGAGCTTTCGCTTCCAAGCCCCCACGCCCACACACATCAACATAATATATGTGCTCATAGTTTCAGGATATTTAAACAACACATGTAGTAGGGCTAGCCGCCCACAAACACACACACACACACACACACAGAGAGACAAAAAATATTGTATGTAATTGCATATATGCATGGTAAAGTTTGGCAATGCAAGCGTTTGAATGCGCTGCACTTTAAAGTGGGTAAATACACAGCGGCAAGTCGATGTCATGCCTGAACGATGAGTAAAGACTGTGTATTTAACTTTTCACGCAATTGAAAAATGGCATTTTCTAAAGCATTGACAAAACCTTAGAAATCATAAACACGATTTTCCGGCGCTCGCTCTCTACATGTGACATAAGTACTTTGGTGTTGCTACGAGCTCACTCCAATTACCAATGACAAATGTGACAGCAACAGCAAGTATATAGGTGTATGTTGACCTCCAAAGAAGAACTCTGTTAATTTTCACAAAAAGAACTGTTTTCAGGACACCATTGCGTATAAGTACATCCTAATAATTTCACCTATAAAATTAAATACAAATTTCATTCTAGATACAGCGCACGTTCGAAAACGTGAACTAATTAAAACCAAAGCAGTTCACATTTGTGAAATGTTCACGTTTTCGAATACCCAAAAAGCATAAGTTATATAATATATACTTATACGTTTCAATTCATATTATATTGTTCATTCGTATAAATATTAATTTGTACTTAAGAAATATGATTGGAAATTTGAGTTTTGCTATTTTAAAAAAATCAGTCATCTCTTTTGTACTTTCTTTTTTTCTAATAACATAAATAGAGCTTTGTCTCTTAGCGGTCTTAATACCTCTGTATTGATCGACGTCTTTATGACTAGTCCAACCGCTTTGTTGAAAATTTTAACTGCTTCATTTAGTTTGATTCCTTCGGTGTCTTCTCTAAGATAAAATCTTCGCCTGATTCAACCCCTCGTTCAATATCGTCATCTACAGTACTACTCAATATCTTCGTTGCATTCACGAACGGTTGGTAATGCACATTCACTTTATTTTTATTTTCTAATAAGAAACAAATTTGCAGTAACCTACATATGATGGAGCATTTCTGCACGCACAAACAAACCTCAGCATTTAAACTGTGAAAGAGATCGACTGTGTTGCTCATCAAGGAAAAAAATTCGGCTTCCAATTTTCTTTTAGAACCGGAATAATATCTTGGAGATTATAATCGGTTTTCGCAAAATTTAAAATATTCTTTCAACAATTACCGAGGATCAACTTCATCTGGATGGGAAGGAGTTTTATTGATTAGGAGAAGGCCTTGATTGATGGACAAGTTTCTCTCCTTTAAAAATGATTTCACCTTAAAAACATAAAATTTTAGAAAAATTCTTACAAAATTCAAAAGAAACCTGTTTATGTGGAACGAATGATTAATGAAGCAAATCTTTGAAAATGGCCAACGTCATTCAGGCGAATTTTGCGCTTTTGTACTCATTGGGGTACTGCAAGTTTTTACTGCAGAGTGAATTCTTTGACTTTCCAATTACCAAGATTTTAAGTTTATGAGATCCAGTGACTTTGATCAACCTAAAAGCGTGATTCTAATTGCATTTTTTTTTAATTCTTGAAGCTATCTCTCACTAGCGTAAAAATCCGCTTCGTTTTCCTTTAATTTTCAATGCAGATATTTGGCTTTTTCCAGTATCTTAGGGGGGTATCTTATGTGGCAAACCATGTTCTCTAAAACTATCCATAATTTGTAATCCAGCGGGTTCAAATCAGGACTGCCAGAGGGCCACTCTTCAGAGGAAATGAATGCTGGTAAATTGTTTTGGAGCCAGGTTTGGGTCGTTCTAGCTTTATGGGCCGGCGCAGAGTCTTGCTGAAAAGTCCATGATTGGTTTTGGAACATGGAATGGTTAAGTGGTCTTACAACAGCTTCCAAAACAGTTTCTTGGTAAACTTTGGCCGATGTTTTGACCCCTTGTTCGCAAAAATGCAAGTCAGTTACCCCATGACCGTTTTCAACCCGTGAAATCAGTTCAGATGCTTCCATAGATGACCGTGCATACACCCTATTATTTTGTTTATTAAATTTTTCCTGCACGGTAAAAATTTTTCATCGGTAAACAAGATTTTTCTGTGCAAGTTATCAACGTACTTCACCAAAAGACGTTTGCATTTTACCACCCTATTTTTTTCCAAGCTGCAGTCAACAAGTGTCCGGTACGGCGTTTGAAAGCCCCAAGTCCCAAGTGTTTTTTAATAATTCGACTCATGGACTTTTGCGAAACATTCATCTCCCGGTCCATGATTTTCTGTGATTTCGCAGAATTGTTGATTTGACAGCTTTGATGACTTGCGGCGTTCGAACTGTGCGTGGGCGGCCCGACCGGTGCCGGTCTTTAACATCCCCAGTCTCCTCAAACAGTTTTATGCACCGGTAGACGAACATGCGACTAATGCCGAGCGGACGGAGTGTTTTAAAAATATCACCTTTTTTCACTTCACACTTAAAAAGCGCTATAACAGCGATACGGTTTTCATTATCTGACCATTCCATGTTGAAAACTCACACAATTTAGAATTCCCGATACAGACTAACGCTTTACAGGTTATATTTTATAAATCATATGGGAATTATGTGGTATGCTCAATTCTTCTATTGAAATGCGTGTGTTTAATGTTGTAACAGTATTTATGTCCCTACCAAGTATATATCAGATATGTATGTGTAATATAGTCGTAATTTCTGCTTTTCACACTAATGCTTGAATAGTGAACATTAATTATATATTTGGTCATCGCCTACAGCTAGCCAACATTAAAAAAGCGCATACACACATACATCTAACTGAGCTTGTATAAGCAGTAGTCGGAGCCATCGATATGTTGGTGCATTATTAAGTGAGCCTCCAAAATGTCCTTGCTGAACGCACTTCATTGAAAGAGTAATGAAAACAAAAAAGCACAAGGCAACTCTGCAACGAACACCATGTGCTGTATTTAATATGCGTCTATATAACTATGTACTACGTATATGTGAGCACACGCCTCTAGATATGCTTTTAAGTAGTCGAAAATTCATGTGCATTGCCGAGGGCGTGTTTCCATTGTGCGCTGCAATGAACGCCAAAGCCTTTGCACTACTTTATTTTGCATTTGCTTTTGTCTTCGAATTTTTGGCACTCTTTTACTAATTTACGTGCCCGAAGTAGTTTTGAGTCACATGTGGTAAATGACTTTATTTTAAATTACAAAAGCAGAAGATAATGTTGAGATGAATTATGTATGTGCATGTAGAAGAATATTGTTTTCCACAGAAATAACCATATGCAGTTATCTTTATGAAAGAGCATCTTTTGTGAATTGATCTCAGTTATGGTGGCAACTGCAAAAATACTTTTCGAATTAGATAGATATAAATAAAATATATTATTATATATATTGCAAAATCGAATTCATAGAGCTTGAAAGAATTGTTTCATAACGTTAAAGTAGAGTAAGAATATTGATTTGAAGATATGAGCACCGCTGGCACAAAACATATATAACATTGTCATTAAAACCAAATTTGCAATTGACAACCGATTAAAAAAAATATATATTATATATAAATTACGTGATTTTAAAATTTATTAGTTTAGCTACTAAAAGCTTGGGATGTAGGGAGCCAGTTCGACATACATATATCAGCGTAGAATATCGTTATAACGTATCCTTCAGTCAGTTTGGCACAGAAGTCCTGAAGACACTAGTACCACGGAAAAAAATTACTGGATGATTTTGAGATTTTTTTTTTTAATTGTGCAAACCAAAAATTTGTATTGAATTTTTTTAGCCTCACATAGGATTGAGTAGTTTTTCAGTTTGCATAAGTTTTGTTCGTACTTAAATAAAATATTATACATTTGTAGTAAAATTAATATTACGAGTAATCATACAATGCTCATTTCTGTGCACATTTACAGTTGTTTGTAAATGCATTAATATTCAAAATATTTCTGCGAACTGGCATAAGCTTCAAGCAAAAGCGTCGTCACATGCTATTAGCCAACAAAACCAATATGCAAAATGAAAAGAGTATACATATTTACTTGTATATTTGCTTCTGCATGTATTTGGTTAGAGTTATGTGTGTGTTTATTATTTATTCAATACAAATTACTTTTGGAAAATAAATTGAAAAATCTCAAATATTGGCAAATCCTAAAAATGTACGTAACCGTAGATTTTACTACGTTGTTGTTGTTGGACATAAACGCTTGCCTAAAAGGGCTAAAATTTAGCTTGAATTTAAACCTTTTTTTATAAATTTTTATTGTAAAAAATGTTCTACAGTCCCATGCGAAACACTACAGATTTTATCAAATCAAATTTTAGTTTATGTAACTCTTATATATGTATATATTTTTTTAAATTTCAGGTTGAATTAGAAAACTGGGTAAACAGCATTCACAGCGCCTGTGCTGCAGCATTTGCTCGTCATCGTGGAAAAACGGGAACCTTACATCTTTTGCAAGAAGAGATTTTCCGCTTGGAAAAAGCCATTGAATCGGTAAGTTTATAAATAGATTTAAAATTATTAAATTACATATGCACTAATATGTATATAAAAACGCGTATAAATATGATTCATCGTTTCAGGCAGAGAAACATGAATCAATTGATTAACTAATATATTTTTTTTTACTCTGAAATTCAAACCATCAAGTAAGAAACTTCATTTTGTTTTGTTTTCGCAAAAGCGCTTCCACGCATACTTACATATAATAATTAAACTCCACAAAATCCTGAAGGAAGAAATAAAGATTGGGATGTATATATTAGGGGTATTCTCTTAGTCTAGGAAATGCATGCTACGGTGCACGGATAGGAAATGCAAAAAACATATGCTGCGATAGGAAAAATATCCTTTACCAAATCCTATGTATATTTATTTCCCACAGCTAGCAAGAAGGAAAATGCAACCCCGTGAAGGAAAAAGCAACCCTCTGAATATGTGGTTTTTATTGTTTCACTTGAATTTGTCACAATTTTGCAACGGGGGTGCTCTCGATCTCTAGCACAATTCCATAGGAAATATTTGCATAGTATGCATTTCCTAGACAAAGCGAATACCCTTATTGCCATACATATCATTCAATATGTCTCAGGCGAATTGAGATCTGTCATTCTGTTTACTCTCTGCAGATGTAGCACTAAAACTACCCCAATTTAACTCTATTTTCTGCAGTCTTTGAAATCATACTGAATTAAACTTACAAAAAAATACACCTAATCCCTTGGCTGATCAAAAGTTTAATAGGAAAGTGTTAAACTCACTCCGAAAGGATTGCCGAAGCAAGTGCATGTAATTTAGTCATCTAAAGCAGCTGCAACGAATGGTGCACATTTTCCAAAACTATCAGTTTCCGCTCTTGCTCTTGCATAGCTCTTCTTCTGCTTAATATCACACTGCTGTGATTTGAATTTATGGCAGCAATTTGTTTGTCCACAGTCGTATATGAACTTTTATTTAATCAGCAGTTAAAAGTTTCTAAATAAGAAATATATTAAACACTCACAGTAAATTAAGCTTCTGTTTCAAATTGGCTCCTAAAACTGACTTATTAGATTCGGAGCGGAATATTGCTTTTATTTCATACTTGTGTTTAATTTGTAGAAACTAATTACGCAAAAGATATCCAATCCAAATACGTGCATACACACTTGCATATATGCTTGTATGAATGATGGAAAAATCTCATAATCTACAACATATTGTATCTCATTTACCCATTGGAATTGATAAATAATTTTTCGAATTACACCACAAAATATGCTACAAATTATACCCATTTCTTCAATACTGTAGACAAAATTGTATTTTTAAAGTTACCATAAAGGATTAGAGATTCGCTCAAATATACATATTCACACACACATAGTTGGTTGTGGCTCAAAAAGGATGACCGAAAGGCGATTGTAAATTTTCCAGCAATAGAAAACAAATCACAAATTGCAAAATACACACAGCAACACACTCAAACTCTCACATAAACAATGGAATATGCAAACATGAATAAATGCCTTTCATGCTACTCTACTTCACTTTACAAAAGTTACTCACTTACTTATTTGGGTTTCATGTGTCGTCAAGTGGTTATATAGTACTTAATACATATATGTATTTATATATATGAACTGGCTTAGAAGCTTGATTGTATGTATGACCTCAATAAATCTCTCGTGACCCAATCAGTTGAGTTAGCCACATCCGTCTGTCGTCCACTATAAAATTTCCTATATAAAATTTATACACAATATTGAAAAGTGCATGTATCAAAACATTTTGAAACCGGGTAAACATTTTGAAACTGGTATGATATTTGTCGTAGGGAACTGGTGTATTAACTAATCATTATTTATTAGTATAAATTGAAGTTGAGTTATTAATTATATATAAATCTAAAATGTTTTAAGCTAAATTGGATAAAGCTAGGTTGAAACAATTATTTTTTTATCGAAATTGATTTAAATTAATTAAATTATTTTTGTTGTCATAATTTAGAATTATCCAACGTTAAGATTATACAGATAAGATGAATTCAATTAAATTGATTTGAACTAATTTCGATTAAGTTAATTTAAAGTTAAGATAATAGATGAGAAACGTGCAACAACTTTAAGCAAAAACGATTACGTGGAAATAATTCTTTCATATTCGATTGATATTTGACGCTTAACTAAATCCCACACTCAGTTGCTTGTGACATGCTATCCTTTTTTTAATTCTTGCATTGCATTTTCATGCTCTTCGAATTCCACTACTAAAGGTGATTGGTTTTTGCTCGGCTTGTTTTTTTGAATTTTGGAAAGTTCTAATTTGATCTTTGCATTATTCTAAATTCATTCTGTTTTTTAAAATACCGTAGAATAAAGAAAAACTTTGGATATAAGAAATATATATACATATAAGCCAGAGGCTGGGCGTCACCTTTTAAGCTTTTATTTGTCCTTTGTAAATTTTCTAAATGTCACAGTTATGACATAAACAAAATTTTACAGAAGATAAAAATATATTTAAGAAATGTATAGTAGTGAAATACAAAAATAAATTATAAATTTCTCCATCAATAAATTTTCGATTTTTTTTTTTTTTTTCAAAAATAATTAAGTCAAATATTATTATATTATAGTTATAATTTTTTAGATAAAAAATTGATTCGTGTTGAGATGTACATATATAACTACATATACACATGTGCACTCACTTAAGACTGAACAAATATGCTCATTATCAGACAAATTTGTCCCGCAGAAAGCGTCAGAAATTTTCCGATTTTTTCTTTATTGTTATACTTAACTGTTAAAAAAGGCCTTCAGCGTTTTCATCTGTTGTCAGCAATCGCTTTCACATGCGTATAACACATAACAAAATCCATATCCTATTTGTAAATCCTTGTACTTGTATAAATATTATGCCCCATCTTACTATGCTGCACATTACCACACAGTTGTTGCTGCTTGTAAACTTACACACTTATAGACTCACATACTCACATACTTGCATAATAAATATGATTCTTCAACTCCCTGTTGGCTCACTTGCCACTGTTGCGTTTTAATATGACACTCGACCCATATTTCATTGCTAACAATACATGATGCCGACGATGACTATAAACGCACACAAATTACTCAAGATAGGTGTATATACATATATGTAATATATGTATATATATAAACATGCTTTCAAAAGCTATAATAGAATAATATACACAAGCATACGCATATACATGGACATTGGTATATATGTACTTATATGTATAAATGTTTGTATACACAAGCATACAACCGAATTGCAGCGCTCATATGGGAAAATTGTAGGGTAATGAGACATTTAAATACTAAAGCCATAATTTTCTACATATACACGCAACTAACATAACTATATATGTACTTATATATGCGCAATTATGTGCATGAAAGTGAAAGACGCACAAATTTTAATTTAAAAATCTTAAATATATGAAAACGAACTGTCCCATAAACGCTCTCGCTCTTGTCATTGTGTTTATTTGTAATAATTTTTTACAATTAAAAAGTACTTTACAAACATCTCCGTGCTAATACAATTACAAACATATCAATCTCATGGTACATAAGTCATTCACACTTGCATACACACACATATATATATATACATATACAATATAACACATATATGTATGTATACATGTATGTATATGACATGTAACGGGAAGCCATTGGCCAAATAAGTAAGTTCAATGAATTTCCGTGGCATGCAAAGAAATGAGCGTAGGAGTTGAAAGTTTACAGAGAGGATGTATATTTGAGTGCTGACAACTTGTTTATTCACTTTAAAGCTTTATTTTCTACCCTAGTCAGTCTTGAAATTTTTATCAACGTATAGTTTTACTAAACTTAAGGTCCTGTGGTGTTAAAACTGTGCAGAGAAAGTCTGAGGTGAGTTCATTCCTTATGATGCCTAACCTCGTCCATGGTTAACAAAGCTGAATGAAGCAATTAAACACTTCAGCGAGGTCGAACATAATTTACTGAGAGAGATCTCTCTTGAGATAGGTCCTACTGTATAAAGCAATAGGAATTATCTTACTGTATGTCTCCTAATTGCAAAGCTACTTATCCATCTCTCATCTCTACAAACTAAAAAAAAAAAAAAACATTTATTTATGGACACAAGATGAAACCCAAGTATGTAGATATAAACCGTAGTTGTTCAGGAAAGAACGCGCGATGGTGTCGGATAAAGTGTGCCAATTGCCCTTAACGAACAATCCTTTATTCAGTAAAAAGTATGCATCTCTGAGCACCATGGGCGCTTCTTTATAGAATGGATTTTTCTTCTTTCTTCATCAAAATCTAATAGCGAATATATACAAAATCAGCCATTGCGGCCAAGTGATTTTCCTCTTGCCAACCGAGACTCGTACTAAAGAACTACAAAAGAATTTCCATTATTAATTTAATTACACTTCCGCTGAGTTTTCTCTGCGGAAAGTAAAAAAAAGGAGTTAAGTACTTGTTCTAATAACTTTTCGCCAGTATTATTTCCTTCTTGTGGTCCACTTGTAGCTCTAATTAGAATTAAAATGATTACTTTTTTCAACCAAATACTGTTTTTTTTTACCTCAAGAGTTCAATCAATTTGTAAGCGCTTATTATTTGTTTGTAAAGCAATCCAAATGTAAAAACTTAATTAAATACGCAAAATAAACATTGAAAACTGAGAATAAATGAGCGAAGCTATGAAAGCTAAGGAAACAATGGCAAAAAAATAGTAAAATAATTGAAAATGGTATTGAAGAGACACAGACATGGCGAAATTTAAATGGAGCTTTGTCAAAGCACAACAAAGATCGGCTGGCTGGTATAACGCTGAACTATTTTCTTACTATACATATGTAAATATTCTTGGAAAAGTTAAATAGATAAAAAAGGAGAAATTCGAATCGTTACAAACTTCATTTACGTTCGTTCGGTTTCGTCAACGGACTGTGTGTTGAAAGCAACTACTGTGCTTGGTATGACTTTTCGCGGAATTTTTCGTCTTTTTCTTCCATTTTCGGAACGTACTTTTTGTTATTATTGGTTGTTTTTGTTTGAAAATTTCTTTCAGTCTTCATTGGCTTCCCGACTTCCTTTTTCGAGTGGTAATTAAAAAATTTCATTCATGCCACAAGCTTTGGAGAAAAAGTTAAGCAAAAGAGTAAAAAAAAGTTTAAAGAACAAAAAAATAGTAGAAAGTTAGTAAAAAAAATGAGTAAGAAGGTAGTAGAAATAAAATATAATAAAAAGGAAAGGTTACAAAAAAGAAACAGAGAATAAATCACCAGCAATGTTGAAGCCAGTAGCTAATTAAAGCATTTTACGCTTATTTAACGCTTTGCGGCGACATCAACCAGCTGCAACAGAAACAACAATGGCACTAAATTATTAAAAAAAAAATCTGCAACACCCATTGAATATTTCATTGCGTTACATGATTTCTTTTTTATTTCTGTTTTATTTTTTATTACTTTTTAAGCAACCGAAAAACTACAAATAAAGTTATAACAAAAGCCACAATTTTTAAAAGTTATGGGAGCAATGAGCGGTATAGTTCATGACCACACACAATGTGCCGCCAGTGAAAAAATGTACAAAACTACACATAAGCGGACGTGAAAACTTTGTCGGTGGCAAAATAAAAAAAAGCAGCAATCACAAATATATGTTAGTTAGGTTTTATAAATATTTTCATTGTTGTTTTAATACTTCTGCGTTATTGAAAGCAACTCCCAAACTCACAACAGTTATGAATAACAACAAAAAATGGCACCAATTGAATGAATGGTAATGAAAACTAATTTGAGCTCGGATTCTGTCTGTCGGTAAAAGTTTTTAATGAAATTATTTATATGATACAGACAAAATTGCATTAAAACTCAATTGAAGTGTATACTCCTCTCAATCTAGAACTACTCAAAGCAAATTGCATGAGTTGAAGCTTATCCAAAGATCTTGGTAAACTAACTCAATATTGATATACTTGTATAGATAGCAATACAAAACAAGGAATTCAAACTCATACCTAAAAGACTTTGCTACTAGAACTTATAATTCTCTAGAAACCTACATCTCATGGCCAAGTATTAAATATTTGAATATTTGTTTTGAGTTCAAATAATCCTCTAGTGAGAATATCTATTTACGACGCCTTAAGCTCGCAATAATAATGCAGAAAAAAATTTAATTTTTTAAATGCCATAAAATAATGCCAAGCTGTAGATCACGGACAATACTCAGTTTTTAGGGTGAGATCATATTTTCGAGATATTTTCTCTTTTAACTTAATAATTAAAAAAATTCATTAAATTAAGTCCTTAAATTTTCTAATTCTCATGTTGCATTTCATGTGGCAAAAAGGGGTAAGAGACACTCAATCTTATAATATATTTAATCCCATCATATTTTCTATACAAAAAAAATTTAGAGCGTATATTTGTTTCCAAAAAAAATTTAAATTAAAACAACTTTTTCTATTGTTTTAATGCTTTGAGTTTATTTGATTGTTATGTTTTTACCTTTTTATATAATTCCACTGTCCTCTTTGTATGATAGTTGCAATTGTGAGGAACTTTTTTATCCATGCACTATGTACTCATATGATGGGTGCAAAAGAAAAACCAAGCCCAAAAATGTAAGTGAAAAAGTTATGAGACACAATTTTTTATCTACAACCAGATACATGAGATTATGAGAAACTGCACATGCACATCATAAGCGTATCATTTTGGTAGTGAACAACTCGAACAAATGGACATATACATATATCTTCTACGTAAATGAAAGTGGTATTTGTTTATGTAGTCTGCAATGTGTAATTGTAGACGATTCTTCTACTTTTCTTTTCATATTTTTAACTACCATCTACTACAGCCGTTGATGTCGACGTCGACGTGGGCGCCTCACTCATCTCTATTGCTTACTAGCAGGCATTTTACAGTTGCATGAAATAGTGAAGTTACCTGTTTAACGCTTTTTGCGGCATTTGCTCTGGTTTTCACGTTCCAATTATTTTGATGCTTTCAATTTATGTAATTTCTACAGCTTTTTTATCACTTCTCTCACATATGAGCACTAAAAAGCTGATGGAAATGCGTGCATGTTGCAACATTTGCGAATAAGCCAACCACACAGTAATTCTAGACTATGTAGATACATTGTTAATGATTTCAAATCTATGTTTGCAATGCAGTTCAGTCAGAATACATTCGAAATCGAAGCGAAACCCTAACATAACTCTCAATGGTTCACTTAAAAGCCAATGGCGAGTAAGCTTAAATAATGGTCGTATTGCGTAATAATTTTTTAACACTGATATTCAACGGTCAGGCAAGCAGTGCTTACTATCACCCATGACTCTAGAGTTCGAATTCGAGCAGGATCGATATTTAATATTAATTTCAAATGCATGACATGTCAGTCTCTGCTAGTGTGTTTCTGACATAAATCAATTAGAATAACTTATAGGACCCTTTATTTTTGGTCAAAAATTGTTCCAGCGGATACAAGGCGCCAATTAGTATAAATACGACTTCATTCCATAAAGTTTTGTATATATGATGAAAAACTATATCCTCAGATTTTATATTGAAGTAAAAAATACAAGTTTACCTTCAACCAAATTCGACTAATCAAAGGACCTAAACTTTGCAAAACTACTAATTAAAATTTGTCCAGCTTCTTGCATTGAAAAGGCACTTTATAAAAATGAAAAAAAATTTAAAAATAAAATAAATAAGAAGCCCACAAAGTTCAAGAAGTTGAGTTACTTACTAAGGAGTATGGCAAGATTTCTAAGCAAAACTGGAAGTGCTTGATGCCAACATATTTCACATCCTTAAGAGACAAACTCCATCAAGTCTAAATACTTACACACACAAACACAAATTTTTATAATAGTAATAAAGCAGCAGCTTTTTCAACAAACTTTTAAGGAAAAGCGAGAAAAAAAATTGTCTTGAAAAATGCATTTGTGGCTATCAAATACGGGAAATGTCACAACGACATGCACTCATAGAAACTTGCGCATACTACTTCCTACCGTTCTACATTAACTATTTTCAACTCTGTATAAACTTGAAATGCTACGAAGGCGACGAAGTGTCAACAACAGTTTCATGTCATTTCAACAATCAACGAGAATAAGAAGTAGAATCAACAGGAAAAAAGGGGTACTGACGAAACCCAGCAAAGCCGCTCAATCTGAGTCAGCCTCTTATAGCTTCTGCAACTGCAAGTGGAAGATAGATGATATTTTTTTTATACTTCCTATGCTTTGTCAGTTATAACGCGTTGCTGTCCATTAACATCAACATCTGCATTATCATCACAACGGTTGGCATTAAGACACTATGGCAATGTTTAGGCAGCAGATGTATATATAAGTACATATAATTCTTACCTTAAATATAAAAATATTTAATACATAACGTTTTGTAACTTTGACTGTGAGCAATATTACTAGAAAAATATTAAAATCGAACAAAGATTTTGAGTTGCAGCTTACCCTTAACTAAATCAAGTTACTTACCTTATTACTTTTTTGATTCTTATTGTCTAAGCGGGTGAGGAAGAATTTTGAATTTATTCACTGCGCACTAGGTTCGTAAGAAAAACTCTGACCCTGCGCAGATGTCTCTCGCAAATCGCTCAAAAGAGAAGGGATGGGTAGACGCAAAGAGATCAGATAATATGATCTGGACCATAGAATTATAATTTCTATTGCAAATAATAAGCTTTTTTTGCGGACCATTTGAAAATTGCATTCTTGTATATATATATGTACGCATGTCAATACTTACCTACTTAAATATGTAAACACTTATGCATATTAACTTCGCCATAAAAAGTTGAAACCTATATCTAATTACCCTTAACAATTCCCAATTTTAGAAGCTCAGTTAAATTCGAACATTTCAAAATTTAACAAATTTTCATAGTCAGCAATCCATTTTATAAAGACACAAAAAGTGTCGAAAATGCCCCTCGTTGGTATGATCCAATATATTTACGAATTCTTTTGAATACTGGCAACCATTTGGATCTATCCATTATGCTAACTCAGCGCAGCGAACAAGAACGCTCACGATTTGAACTGCTTTAAGTGTCGGGTGGAAAATCGTCAGGGTGGTCATACTTGGTGTTGTATATGAGTATGAAGTATTCTCACTTGAATATGTAATTCGAGTTTGATGCAATAAATAATGGTGGATATGAATACAAAGATTCAAAGATTCTTCCCAGCCCAAAGATTCAATATAGCCTGTGAGTCCTAGTCAAATTTAACCTGCTTAGAAAGTCTTTTTAAAGCTTCAATTAAAATAACACAAACTGTATCCTGATATATTTCTAAAAGCACAAATCTTGGATGATAAAAGCAGAACCAAATTAAGTTAACAAGGGGAAGGGCAAAAGAGCTTGCACATAAACGTCAAGTCTTTTTATGTATAAGTACATATTTATCCTTGACTACTGCTTGTGGCCAAACTCATATGCGCACATATACATACATATGCTTACATATACAGCTTAGGAACTCAATCACATAATTTTTACTTCTTTTTTGCCCGATAACTTTCACTTGTTTTTGTCTTTGCTCCAGCGCCACATACAATGTAATAATTTTTCTCGCACATTTTCTGTTCCCAGTTGGCTTGTTTGCATTCGCTTTCGGTTGGCTTTTATTTCCCTTTGGAGAAATTACGAAACGTTTGAATGAAAACACAAAAAGCTTAAATATTTCCCTGAACTATTTGCGATTGCAGCGTGACTAACGAACTACTAGACTTTGTTTTCATCTTCCTACGCTTAAACTAGAACCATCACACCAACAATTATTTCTTCTCGGACGACAAATGCAATGCGACATACCAGTTTTGTTGCCGTCGCCGTTACTCATTTATTCTACTTTTTGTTTGACTTTTTATATATTTTTATGGTGTTTATATTTTCATTTTTGTTTCTTTTGCTATTCTCAAGTTTGTCACATTTGTGGTATACTTTAGGCGATAACTTTTTTGTAACAATCTGTTCACCTTTGCTCCATCCTAGCAAAATGTTGTCTCAACTCTAAGCGTTGACAGTTGAGTATAATGTGAAGTTTAGTTTGTATTAAGGTATCCCTGTGTGTTATGGAAATGTGTGTGTGTTTTCAGCTTTTTCGGAACTGCTTTGTTGCATGTGTTTCCCGAATTGTCCTTTTGAAATCTTTTCTAATAAACATTGGTACTACCAACTGTACTGATGATGATGAGCACTAGCATTTTTTCGAATGGAAAGAAGAGTTAATGCCAAACTATGGAGTCAACTAATCAAATTGTTTCAAACAATGGTGATATCAAAGTCAAAGGTCAATAGAGAGATACTCATATTTTAGAAATACGAGCGCATATGTACATGCGAATAATTTGAACAAAGACGACCTGCTGATAAACTGCTTGTATACAAAACTTCTACTTTACTTTCGAGGCTTTGATTGACACTTGAATTTAATAAAATAGGCACAATAAAATTTCAAAATTTATTTTTTATTAAGATTTTATGTTTTTTCCACATTTCGGCTCAAGCTTTATCTAAAGAGGAGAATAGCTATATCCACAACAAACATCTGCGGCATGCTGAGTTGAAGCTATGAGGCACTGAGTGGAATGATGTTAGTCAAGCTGAATTAATATGTTATAACATAACTTGATTTGAATCATTTTAAAATAAGCTGAGCTGAGCTGAGCTGAGTTGAGTATGTTAGTGTTGATCGAAATTTAAGTGCACTTCAGGTCAAGTTAACTCCATGTTATCTGAAGCAAGTTTTTTATATTGATTACGTTAAACTGGGTTTGAAAATATAAATGGGTTTGAACCTAGTTTAAAATTATTAAAATTAAATAAATATGAGTTAAACTAAATTTAAACCAAATAGAGTTGAATTCTTGGTGATCGTTTTATGAAGAATTATTAATTGAATTGAATTCATTGAGTGCGGAAGAATTCAGATTTTCTAAATATTACTAAAAAATATTTCAAAAAATTATTATTGTGATATTTACTTATAAGTATATATACATACTCGTAATACATAACAGCTATTTCCAAATATGTGAAAAACAGCAAACAACAGCAAGCACTTGCGTCAGTAGGGATGGTCGTTTTAGTTTTTTTTAAAATGAGAGCAATAGAAAAATGTAAACGGGAAAAGAAAGAAGTAGTTCAGATTGAAAATTTCCCACCTGCTGAGCACTTAAAATATGTTATTTTGCATTTTTTCCATTCTAGCACGTCAGAAGTTTTTTCTGTTATTGTTATTGCAAATAAAAGAATAAATCTCTGTCCTATTGCTCTTCCCAATGATTATGTGGCTGTTACGAGGATTTTTCCACTTCGAGTTTTATTAAAAACAAATAACAATGCATACCTACATACTTGATGTGGAGTGGTATGGTGGTATAGATGTACATACAGTTGTTTGAAATAATATATTTAAGCTATTCTTCTTCGTGTTTTTGTTTTCGCTCCATACTTTCGAACTTTTCGATTTCATCTGATTTGGCGCCGACATTGTATATACCATTTGCTCATTTTTTACTTCTTCTTTTTTGCAGGATCACAAGTTAAAGCACATGGCTGAGCTGCAGCAATCCGTTGTCACCGACCAGGATACACGACATCAAATACAAACACAAATTCTACAGTGGGAAGAAAATTTGGAGCGTTTACATTGTGAACAGTTCCGTTTGCGTTGCTATATGGCATCATTGCAGAGTGGCGAATTGCCAAATCCAAAAGTGAGTAAAAATATATTTGAAGGCATGAGGATGAATCACGCAACTCAATAATTGACACTTGTATTTCACGATAAGGACTCAACACGCACAGAATCGAGTTCTCAAAAACTATGAAAGACAGCTCAAAAAGCTACTTCCAAACAATCATTTATGTTTAGATTTTTTCTGGTAATTTTGACATTTGCCCAACTACATTATACGATTTTCCATAATGATATTTCAAGCGTCAGAAGACAGAAAAACGCTTATGAGAAAGGAAAAAAAAGTTCTATCATATAATAATTATAATAAAAGTTAAGAAAAAAATTAAATTAACAAATAAAAATAAATTTTTAATTGACTACTACCCTAATGAGGACACATAACATATGAATAACTACACTAAACTAACTTCACTAACAAGCAATATATATGTAAAAAAGATGAGTGTGTGTAGGGGTATTTTTGATCTAATGTAAAGATATTTATTCACATTCAGCAACACCACCAGTTTAAATAGCATAACTAATATATCAGCGCAAGCATCAACAGCTGCATTCTTTCATACATACGTTCAAGCCCTACAACCAAGATAAAAAATGCTGCTGCCGTCTACATATTACCTTCAGCGTTTTATGAAAAACAGAATATTTTCGCCCATTCATTCATGTTAAGCATAACAGACAGAAAGCAGTTAGTCAAGAGTCAGAACTCCGCTATAAGCTCCACTTTTGCACTCAAGTCGACATACATGTAACACATTCTCTTTTACTATGCTGCAGCTATTCATTATAGAAATTCATATACGTATGTGTGAGAAATCTTGTGGCTGTTTGTTTGGCAAACGATTGCCTTTTTATGCATTGCACGCTCATTTCATATAACTACTTATATACATATCGCCCCCTTTCTGGGATAACCTCGTAAATACATTTTTACGAAAATATAATTTACAGTGCAATGTACTATTCAGAACTCCTGTTACGTAAAACAGAACCTAAAATGTTCGTTATGATGAAGGATTTTTCTCCAGAGGCTTTTGATTTTCTCGTGTCTACAGGTTCGTACTTAAAAACCTCATATCTGCCTTAAGTATCGCCGGAAGCATTAAGATGGCATTGCTATTTTATTACGGAATGCTTTTAAATAAAGAAAAAATTAAAGTGTAGTTAATCGAAATAATATTATTAAAAAGATTGGTACCCCAAGATTATCACAATTTTTATGATCAATTGGAAATCGAATTTAATGTAGATGGATTTTCTTAATTATCAAAATATTACAAATTTCCCAGTTGTTAATTTGGAAAAATTTTGTTAAGTTTTGAACATAGTATAAGGTAATTAAATATTAATTAAATGCTTCATAGCATGCATAGTAAAAATCAAATGAAAATGTTTTAATTAAGAAATATATATCTTATAGAAAAAAACATTTTCTGATTCGAAAGAAGCTGAAAATATCAATCAAGTATCGATGCAGATAGCAAAAGACACGTTAAAATATTTCCAGGTGATCTATATAGAGTGTAATTCTCCAATTCATTACAATTTCATTTAAAAAAAAAGTAATTTTAAATGTTTTATCGGTTTGTCGAAACTTGCAATTTTATAGATACTAGGTTATCCCAGAAAGGAGGCGATATGTATATGTGCCTGGCAAGGATAACAAGTGGGATAAAAATCTGAAAAAAATAACATTCCAAAGTATTGTAACACCGACAATATGCAACCAAATGGCAGTCTTGACGGCGTCAGTATGATTTATTATTAACAGTCAGGCAAACAAATACTTACGCACAGCCGTACATACATATATATTCTTGCATACAATTAGGCAAACAGATAGACGACAGACAACAGACAGCAGCTCGTCGCGTTGAAAAGAGTTTAGTTTTGTACAGCTTGTGTTGAAATTGGAAGCTGCTCACTTCCTTTATTGTTTGCTACTTTTACTCCACACTCCTTTTGCCTAATGCCTGTGACACCATCACTCCTGTTGAGGAGAATGAAGAGTTTTCTACCGCGGGATATTTACCTTACACTCAGTATTTCAGCTGTGACGCTGTGTAGGTGAGAATGCGTTATGTTTTCAAATGTAAATATTTGCCTCTTTGTATATATTTTTATACATACTTACACATGTACATATGTTAAGTACTTACTGCTCACAAAGTCAGTGACAATCAAAAGAGAGCGGTAAAAATATATTCTATGTACTAGACTTCTAATCAAATAAAAACACATTTCGAGTTATAGCTATTGAAATTTTTTAATTTGATTGTGTCGGCATTATAGGAAAATCTTGTTATCAGTATATATTATTTAGAGAAAAGCAGGATGCGAAAAGACATACGGTAATACTCAAATTGTGAGCCTAGTTAGATCCTGCGTGGAGGTTAAACAGCAGCATACTGTCCATAATAGCCTCTAGCTCATGTTTTTAGTTATAGTACTTTCTCCTTTTTTATATAATGGTCCTTAAATGTAACTACCGCTTCGAACCGAATACACCATTGTGCTATCCGAAGTGGTGATGATAGTATAATGAAACTTAAGAAATTTTTCCCCTGTTACCGGCGCAAACCTCTCTCCTTTCGTAAAAAACGTCTTTATTATTTCATCTTTAATAACATTTGCTACTTTTCTGGTTTTCAGTCTTTACTTACACACGTGTCACGACCAACTAAGAATACTTTGAACAAATTGGGCGTATTCACCGTCTCATCATTCCACGCCTTCATATGTGCTCGTTCACCATCTTTGCTGAATAATTTATTGGCCGGACGTGGAGCTACAAAACGTCGACCCCCGATGTTATCACGTTCGAATAGCGGCTCCAGTCGTCGTTCCATGCAGGTAAGTTAAATTAAAGTAAAACACAGAAAAGAAATTCATATGATGCAGCAACATCGTGCTTAACAACACTTAATTATTAACAAAATATGGTATAAATAATTAGCATGTGTTATTTGGGGAACTGCTCTCCACAACGTCTTAGGGTGCAAATACATTTTTTTTATTTAGAAAAATTTTAAATTTAGCAGCATTTTAAGTTTCTCAAATTTTAATGCTAAGTATCAAAACCAGCGAGCATATACATAAAAAAAATTTTGAAAAACCACTATAAACTTGAACCACGTAAAAAACTTGAAAGAAAAAAATTCCGTTTAATTCTCTTATACACTCGCAAAGGTGTAAGGTAGATACACATATTGAGATTAATGTAGATCGGTGTGTGTAAATTTCGAAGTTCTTCCATTGATATACTTACAGTAACACAATTACTTGCAGCGTAAAATTTCTCAAGAGACAAATGAAAATGACAAAATCGGACAACACAACATTTATTATTCATGATATCAACACTTTTCCATTTTCTTACCATTCCCATTTTGAATACTTATTCACATTCTCATTTTTTACGTTTACATACAAATCTATATATCGCATATTTGCTATTTAGTATTTCTAATTCAATATTCGAACCATGTCTGACTAATTAAATTCATCTATTTTTAATGGTATGAAGCTTGGCTTGACGTTTGTTGAATTAAATGAAAATGAATAACACAGATTGATACATGTATAAACATGTTTATGAATATATAAGCACACCAAATAAGAAGTAGGACCTCATTATCCTGCCAAATTGTTAAGCTATCCTTTGTGATTTATTAAAATGTGTTGGCATAATTTGCTATTTTATTCAGATATGCTTTCGGTGAAATATCTTTAATTATTTAGTTAAATCACGTATTAATAGGTAGCTACCAACAGCAGCATACAATAGTTATTGTATTATCATATGACAGGGCGTATACGTAACTTTTAAACGAATTTGTACATTCAGTGCATACAAAAGAGATGAATAATCAATTTCTAAGATCATAGAAGTAATATTTCTGCATATTATTTCGTATTTCTGATTACACATACATATTATTAAAGATATGTAATAGAAATTTTACTGGTACTTAATACCCACAAATGTTCCCTTTACCATTTGTTTGTGTATACAAAGAGACCATTTGGAGCTGCAGTTCATGAATTGGGCTACCAATTTCATTTGCTTATTTAATGCACGTACGGCAATTTGCATATTGCAGTTCATATATGTCACTCTCTATCTTCTCCAAAAATAATAAATTCACGCTGCGTTATATAAATGCCCGTAGAACAGCTGTCATGTGTACATATTTAAAAATTATATATTGTAAAATAAAATTTTAGTAAATTTTTCCGTTCTAAAATATGTAAAACATTTTTAGCTTGCGCTACTTGAAATTGTAACTTTGTTGATATTACCGTTAAACAAATAAATTTAAAATTCATGGAAAAGTTTGTATTTTTGAAATTTGCTATTGCTGCGTAGTAAATGTAACTATTAACTAGCCAACTCTGCATGCCACCCTAATTAAGTTGCAATGTTATTAACTTTCATCGCCCACGCATATGAATTTGTGTGTGACGGTGTGTTTGCTTTTAATTTTAGTGGATAATCTGATTCAATATTTAATTGTATTTTCGCTATGAAGGAGGATAGTAAATTATAAGCTTAAATCACTAGTACGGGTCGATAAAGCATATGCGAATTTTATTTAAGCTAACAAGGCTTTCATAATTGAATTGAAGCTATCAGTATTTACTAAATTAAAAATTCGGAAAAAATTACGTTTTGTAATAATATTACACATATGATGACATGAAAATATTTTATTTTATGTTGACCGAAATTTTAGATGTAGCCAAATATTATTTTTATTGAAAATGTACAGTTTGGGAGGTTTCATGTTTAATAAAATTTGTGTACGTCAATATATCTATCAATACCTTATACACTTATTTTAAAATTTACAGCAATTTTGTTTCAGTATTTTATATTCAGTAAAAGTATGCAATTAAACATATTTTATACCCGGCAATCTGTCAACATTAATTTTTTCCAATATCTTATATATATATACATGTGTTTGGCGGTTTATAGCCGCTGAAGCGAATTTCGGCCGAGCTCCTCCTCCAATTTGTGGTTTTGAGTCTTAATGTTTTTACCAACAAATGAAGGGAACTACAGTTGACATTACCTACCCAGGGGCGATCGCAATTAAAAAATAATTTTTCTATAATTTTTTATGTTGGTCCAACCTGGGCTCGAGCACCGGCCTTCCGAATGACAGTACGCAAAATTTCCGAAATCTTAGTTCAAGAGGATTTATTATTAGCCATACTTTATGCTACGACAATTTTTATTTTTATACTTAATTTATGTTCAGCAAAATGTTATGTCTGCTATATATTTGCTATAACTAGGTTGCGAAATATTCTATATTAATCATTAATGGAAAATGTAAAAACTAAGTAAAATATCCAGTAGAATTTTACCTAAATTCACGACATGCATACAAGGCAAAAAATGCTATGTATTATGTAGCTAAATTTCAACACCGCTTAATTGGAAAACTTTCATTGTATTCAAATATGATTATCCGTGGTAGCAGTAGAAACAGCAGAAATGTCAATTAATAATCAAGCTGTCTGCCCTGCAACACTAAATATGTATAGCTGAAACTTGAAAATTTTGTAATACATATAAGAGCGTAAGAGACTATGAATGTGCAAGCAAATATAGGTTCAACAATTTTCCAAACTTCTATATAAAAAATTTTCAACACCTCTCTTTCCTTTACTCTGAATATTCAATGAATCGACCTACCCTATGTGAACGTTCGCATTCGAATCTCTTCAATCTTAGCTCAAGATTAAAATATAATATCAAGATTCAAATGTTATTATATATATTCCTCACATTAAGTGATTTTTTATTTCTAAAATTTAAAATTTATTATTAAAGTATTGTGAAATCGAATTTTCAAGCATTTAACGAAAAACCAAAAAACGACTACTTTGTGAAGTATTTAAATAACGATTGGAATCATCGGCTCAATACTATTGCGAATAAGTGCGTTCTTCAATTATACTTATATAACGCTTTGTAACCGATGAAGCTATTTTTGGCCGAACTCCTTCAAATTGTGGTTTTTACGTTTTTATATTTCTTCCAACAAATGGAGTGACCTACAGTTTATTATAAGCCGCTTCCGAATGGCCCAAGGGCGACCGCATATACAAAAATTAGCTTTCTATAAATTTGGATGTTGATCGAACCTGGACTCGAACCCTGCCTTCCTTGAGCTATTCAATTTCATTTACAATATTCAAAAAGTAATTGAAGAAGATTCATTATACTCTCCATAAAAGAGTTTCCCCTTACCCACAGATATTTTACTACATACTTTTTAACTCTTACTTATAACTTTGCACCCTCCGCTTATCTCTCCAGCTGCTGGTAGTTTGTCATGCACTTTCTTTCTCGATAATATGGTGTAGGTGTACAAAGGGCAACATTTAATCACATTTACAAGTGTACCTGTTGACCGGTATGAGACCCATAGATGGGTAACACATATGAGAGTGAGACTTGAAATTGTGCTTTTGTACGTATATTTATACTTGTATGCAAAAGAGTATCTGCATACATTCCTTCATTAAGCTGATCTAAGCTGGTAACAACTGTCCAACAGAGAGCTGCCAGTTGTATTAGGATATGTGTGTGTGCTTTTTTGTATTTGCACTTAGTTGTTCGTACATAATAAATTCTCAAGCACATTATTTTATACAGGTAACAAATTAAAATAGTTCTAACGAAGTTTTAACATTGAAATAAATCAAGCTAAACTTTTTTATTCATAGCACACAATGCTTGTTTTGTTGGTCAACCACTTAACTTGAACCCACTGGCTGGTTGACTGGTATTGCATACCCCCAGTTGCAAGTTTACACTAAACCATTTTATTGTTGCATAATGCTTTAGTATCCGTATGCAGGGTTTCCTTTGTAAGTGCTGTTTGGCAAATGTTTCCTTTTTACTCTGATTTACTCAAATGTTCGTTGGGCAGGTGTGACTTACGCAAAATGTTGGAATTTTCCGTGTTTTCATTCTTTAACGTACAAAATATATAATTTCCTACAATATTTAAATATCATTTTCTATTATTGTTTTCTTATTGTTTTTTTTTTTTTAATTATAAATAATTTTGTGTGAATTTTCCACCCTTTTTTTAAATTTCGGTGAATAGTTATGTATTTTTAAACGAGTTCCTGTTCCTCCTTAAAAAAAAATTAATGTTATTCAGAGAAAATGACTAGAAATAACGACTACATAAAGGCATAAGAAGCTTTCCCAACCCATTCAATAAATTCAACATTCTATCAACATTCTCCTTCAGCCTTGAATTTTAAACGACTTTAATAGCTTTGAAATGTTACAACTATAAAATAAAGAAGACTTTTGCTATCCCACCTATACTTCCTCCGCAGTTTTCACTTCCTTTTTGAGCAATCGACACCAAATCTTATGTAACTTCGAGTTCTTTAACTGGTCTTGTGCTAAGAAAAAGATAACATGATGAAATCTCTACGAATGGCGATGAAGCAAAAACAAAAGTTTTCTTGTTCAAAATGCGTGTTTAACCTAGCATAATGATTAAGTTGAAAAAGCGAGTTAGTCATGACTTAGTTGGTATTTAAGTAGACTAAAAGACGATGCTGTTTAAGATTGTTTTGCTGTTTTGTTTGTATTCACAGCATTTAAACGTATGCCTTAAGAGTGCTCGTAACTTTTGGGGAATGTAAGCAATATGTGCATGTAGTCCGTATGTATTCGTGCCCATAAGCGTTTATAAACACCATGAGGTGCTTATGTTTTGAGTTTTGATAACGACTTGAAGCCTTCTGGAAAATCAAAAAATAAAACTTATCTCGACCAAACAACATTCTGCACCCAAAAGGGGGCAAGTAAACGTTGATAATCCAAGGCAATTTAGCATTAAGCCCTTTTGAAATATAAAAGGCAAAAAGGTAAAAGTCATAAAAGCAAAGTTCATGAAATAGGCATATGCTTATGTGACTTTGACTTTAGTTTGTAAAAAAAAAGTCTAAGAGCACTTTAAAAAGGGCAAAAAAAACTACTGTTTGAAAGTACGCAAGCCCATTAATAGACTTAAAATGGGCAGCAAAAAGATGTTTACGATTCGCTTGCTAAATGTTGAGTAATAAAAGGCACAAGTAAGGTTTGTAAATTTGAATTTGTTGTCCAAAGTACGATTACATTCAGAAATATCTGAGCGTGAAGTCTACATAGACAATCCTGACGAAACTGTAGGTGCGGTAGCCTATCATAAAAGTATAACTCTAAAAACAAAATTTTAAATGACAATATGGCGGGCTGAATGCTAACTAATTTTACTTTTATCAATTATCTGTTTATGTATTTTTTAATTATTTTTGTATAAAGTTTACAGATTATTAGAATTGTATGTAATCTTAAAGAATTTAAAAATTCTACTCTTCTTCATCGTGTCACAGATACCTACCAATAAATACGTAAATTTGAGTTAATGAGGACAAACCAGTAAAAAGTGTATGCACCATTAGACAAATATTGCTCTTCCGAAATATATGTCAAATTAGGAACAAAACTGAATTTTATCTGCTTCATGAAATATGTATATACGTGTATGCCACAAAAAATAATAATGTTATTTGCCCCAAACATTGCAAGCCCTTTTTACATAGATAAGTAAATATAAATGTACATTTGCATGAAGTTTAATTTATATTTTCAACTTTGGTTTCAATCAAAGCAATACAAAATAATATTTCGTACTTAAAAATAGTAAAATCTAAATGGAAATTGTTAATAAAGTATTTGTTGTAAATAGGAAAATTTTAACTGTTAAATTATAAAATTGCACCATTTAAATGTGGGTCAAATACAATTGGCTACTATATCTCTGATATTGTGTATCTCTTTCTTCCCCTTTGCTCCAAACGCACCGTAATGGAATAAGTAACATTAAAACATTCAGCATTTATATTTCAATTAAAAGCGCTACAGTTGCAAAATTGAAAATTTATGCTTTCATGCGTATGCATATTTCAACAAATAAATACTATGCACACTCAGCAATATATGTGTGTATGTATACATGTGTATACATACGTACAACCACACATCTGCGTGTCAGTTACACTGAATATGAGCTATGCCTACGCTAGCAAAAAACGTATAAGCAATTTTGACCAACCAACGGTAAATCAGTTAAATACGCAGTTATTAAAGCACATAGTATGTTATAGTAGAAAAGTATGACGTATGTATGTGTTTGAAGTGCAACAAAAAAATCAAACTCACAAACGGCAAACCAGTAGTCGATACGATTGGTGGCAATAAAATCAACTCGTTTGGTGAGCAAACGAAAGACCAACAAACTGAGGAAACTGAAGCCAAGGAGAAAAAATCAAAATGGCGAATGTTGCCAGAGTAGCTGAGTATATTGTTGTTGCAATAAAATGCCTGCCTCTAAATAAAAATAAAAATGTGAATCTTCAAATTACATCGTTACATCAAACCAAAAAAGTGGCTCTGATACTCTGTTGAATTACTATCTCATTTGATATTTCGACTATTATGTCTACAACTCAGAAATTCGGGTAATAAAAATGCGTAAGAAACGTTATTTGCGATATACATACATATGAGTACATCAGTGTCTTATAGCAGGCATAATTCATTGCCTGCCACGGCCTTATGGGCGAGTTCCTAATCTCTGAGATTTAAATATGTTTAGCGACCATAAATCGCCTCAGCTGTTATAACGCGCTAATTGTGATCCAATACATTAGTATAAATAGTCGAAATTTTTCTTTGAAATAAAAATATGTTGGGGTTTATAAATATCAGTTTCATTATCCCTCTGTGACATACCTACTTTAACTGCGGATTACCGGGGCATTTCTTCCACTTTCGAATGCACGCTGAAAATAAACAGTTCTTGACTTGATTTAATTTTAAAATTCTCATTCATTTGAATCAAAATGAATCACTCACAATATTTTTTTAATTTTAATTGAAACAAAAACAGCAAAATAAATAATAAAAGAAATTAATGGAAGTCAATGGCGAAAAATTACGATTACTGTACCAACAATGACGCACAAAATGTCGTTGACAATGGTTAATTATAAATAAATAGATTTTCGTTTATTACCAAATTTGCATAAAGTTAAAATGGATGCTAAAAGAAGCCCCCCACCACATTATTTCAATAAATTTGCTTTTATTATTTTTTTGGTCTCACTTTTTGTTTTTGGTGTATTTGGATTTGTGTCGTAAATAGCGACAAATTGACGATAAGCATGTTGAGCCATTCAATCATCCATTTTTCATGATGTGCTTGTATATATGCACATACATACATACATCAAACATATATTTTATATACATACATGTTTTAATTTATTTTGCAAAAAAAAAAGTGTTTATGAATGCGTGTGAATGGCTGCGCTGTTCCATGTAAATGAGCAAGTACACTTTTCAATTTATTCACACGCAAATTCAGCCCGTTTCGAATTTGAGCTGTGAACGGTTGCTTGCCAAATACCACATGTCACACACTGTGTAATACAAACCTTCACATGTGTGTCGCGCGCAAATGGTCTTTGTATTTGTTTTGTCATTTATTTAAATACCTATTTCGGCCATTTGCCGCGCCTGCTATTAGCATACCGCACACAAACTCGTATTTAAATGAACATTTGATAATGTGGTGATTTGT
This sequence comes from Neoceratitis asiatica, assembly GCA_030068015.2. NCBI lineage: Eukaryota > Metazoa > Arthropoda > Insecta > Diptera > Tephritidae > Neoceratitis > Neoceratitis asiatica. The sequence goes on from CM061526.1 coordinate 92,678,517, forward strand.
GCATTTTTGAGTAGACGTCGCTCCAAATTGACTTTGAAGTCCAATATTTGTTTATACTTTTTGTTGCAAGTGTTTACCATAAGTGCCGCAACATATTATTTACATCAATTTATTCGCAAATGCGGCATGTGATCGCATTTTTTACTTGAGTTCAACAAGACGGCTACAACTAAAAAAACATTGATGACGTTTATTAACAAAGCCATTTAAAACTCAGTTCGGGTAAATAGTGTGCAATTTACGATTACAATCTACTCGTTTTCAATAAATAATTAACAAAAGGAAAAATAACAATTGGGTATTTTTTTAGGAAAAATTCGTTATATTTGGAATTGTGATTGGTATTCTTGTATAGGAGTTGATAAATAAAAGAATCCGGAACATCCCTATCACTTCACATCATCATAATCAATGACTTGCCGAGAGCGGAATAACCGAGCTGTGCAGTATTCAATCTCTTCTATAAAAACCTTGTGAAAAACGCTACCGCTCTTAGTAGATTCGCAGTAATTCTATAGACAAAAAATTTACGAAACTAAATGGTGTTCCTTTAGTTGTTCTTCTTCACTCTAAAGAAATATTCAATAATAGCCAATTAAAGTTAAAATTACTTTAGCCAACTAGGGAATCTCACTAAATACTCTATGCTAATGCAAATAAATACGGCCTCATAGCCAAGTACGTTTTATTGGAAGATCATGAATTCAATTCCAAACGAACGCCTAAAACATTGCAGAAAAATGTTTTTTCTAATTGCGATGCCGCCTTCAAATGTCAATATCACCCAAATAATTCCAGCAGAAAAGTAATAATTAATTACACGCAAAAATTCATCCACACATTCCGAGGTAGCTTAAAACTGTAGGAAATGCATGAGACACACACCACAAACCGGAAGAGAAGTTCAGCCGAAAATTCCTTAAGAGGTTGCAATGCGCCAATTATATACAAAAATAGCAGTAAAGATTGTGGTTGCAGTAGCCTGATTGGGTTATTATATTTATACTTGTACCTCCTACATTACTTTTCATTTATCCACTCATATGAATTCATACGCATACCTTAATGCATATGAGTATTTTGTAGTCTGTACCTGCAATCGACGAACCAAGAAAGGTGTTGACCCTAGACCACGAACGCCACCTAGATAACTTTAGATGTTTTTGTTGGTCAACAAAAGCAATTACACACAGTCAGATATATCAATAGCATAACTGCGGCCAAAGAATGGCAATTTCACAAATGTTACCTATCTTCCACCAGCTGAAACTCTTAGCAACCTGCTTTTGCTCGCCCCCATATACCCCTTCCTACCTAAATGTATAGGCATATAGTTGTTGAACTCGAAAATTTCGTGCGCTCATAAAGCAATTAACCCACACATGGCCATCCAAGTGCAAAACACACTCAGTCAGACAATAACGCAATAGAGGAAAAAAAGGGCAATAGGGAAAGGGGTAATTTCGGTAAGGCACGTAGCAGCAATTGTTCATTGGCCTGCAAGCATTGATATGAAAGCACGCAACAAATTTTCACTCTTGCACACATGCATACGTACATGTGGCAATCGTTAGACTACCGTAGGTAGGACAATGCTGAACTGAAAATTGCCCGTTTATTTGTGCACTCAAAAATTCACAAAAAAGGAGTTACAACGAAATATGTATATGTTTAATGGGCGTTAATATATGCATTTGCACATATTTACACAATTATTTATGTATGTAGGCGGATACGTATGTTGTCGCTTGTAGGCTACCATTTACAATAATTTGTTACTCCTTCATGATCAACGAACAAACAAAGAAAAAATTATTCAGCAACAACAACAAATGAGTGTTTTTTAGCAACACAGGTGTTGGCGTATACAGTGGCAGCAACAACACCAATTACTGAGTATTTGAGAATACATACTAAATACGAATGGGGTCATTGACTGTTCGTGCAGGGCTGCAAAAATTAGTGGAATATATTTGTACATAAATTGAATAAATAAGAAATTTGGGAAAGCTTGTATACAGATCTTTTAAAAGTTAAGAAAAAGCTTTATCACTTATTTAGGAAAAGTTCAAAAACTCCCAGACGTAGAGGGACTGAGGTATATATATTACTAAATCCCTTAATGGATTGAAGGAAATAAACGAAGAGGGTTTGGCTTAGCATGGCGTCACCAAACAAATTATCTTATCCTATAATTGCGTTAACGTTTTTTACACCAATTATGAGAAACTTTAATGTTAATGACCGCAATAAACAAATATTTTTTAGAATTTGATTCTCCGGTTCGTAGCATGCATTACTATCCACTCGTCTACTATATTTTACATGAATTTTGAAGATTTTAATATTAAGCTTTCAAATGCTCTTTTTACCTTCCTTTTAAAAAATGTTTACGAATAAAGCAGCTAATGATAGTGCTGGCTAAATGTACATCCTTTGTCTTCCTCATATGCCCTTCTAGCCTACCGAGAAAGGAGCATTTAACACAAAAATAAGCAAATATATTCTTGAAGTTATTAATAAAAGATTAATGCAAACTAAAATTCAGATAAGTGGATATGTGGATATGTAGGATACGTAGGACATCTCCTCTCTTTCAAATCTCTTTTTTTTCATCGTCGACTTACAGTAAAATGTGTGTATCCAGCAGCATTTACAATACAACTCAAAAAAGTTAATACACATTCTTGCTTTATTCATACATTTTAGCTCAGGTTCGAATAATTTGCTATAAACCAAAGAGAAATATGAAATACTTCAAAAGTTTGTGTTTGATTATCCATTTGGATTGCGATATTATGTTATTAAGGTTAATTATATATGTAGCACTTGTATGGTGCAAATGCTTCAACGCCTCAGAAACACACTTGATATGTTAAATATTTGTTTATATGTACATATGTACGAATTTATTTCATTTAATAATAGGGTTACTTCGCTGTAACTGGCCATTATTATCATACTAATTAGATGTGCGTGTGGGGTATTTTTATATTCATTTGTTTGATACTATTTTATTTAGAAATTCGCTATTGCTATTATTACAAATTGTGTTTGTAAGAGGAGTCTTAATCTGATAAATTGAGAATGTATAATTTAATTTTAAACTATTAATAACCATGTAGAATTAAAATCATATATAAAATAAAACTAAATTTTAGAACGAAAACTATTCGTGAAAAATTTAAAAAAAAAATCGAAGAAATTTTCTTCCTGCTTTTATAATTTTCGAGTTTGCGCTCATTGGGCAAGAATAATTTTAGAAGTTAATTCACTTTGTTTGTGGCAATCAGAAGTCAAATAGAAGATTGGTAGCAAGCTTAAAGTCTTTTAATAATAATATTTTTTAATATCATATTATAATTATTCTTAGTATCCATAAATATTTTCTACAATAAATTTTAAAATAAATTCCTTTTTACTATATTACTTATATATATTACATATTAAACCATATTAAAGCTATATTAACGCAGGGCGATCAACATTTATTTATACGTTTTTATGTTTAGTATGAGAATAAGCGTATATGTGGGGTTCAATTACTTAAACTAAAGTCTAATATTGTATTTTAATTAGCGGTAAAGGTAAAAGAACATGCTATGAATAGCAAGTTAATGAGCTCGATACCAGGCCATACTAACATCAAAAATGTTTCAAAGACGCTTGCTCAACTTTAGAGAATACCATTACTCCTGAATGTATTTTTGCTTCTCGTAAAAATATATCAGCTCTTTGGAGGCATATTTAATATATAAAACTCTCTCATAACATTTATGGCAAGAGCAGTAAAACTTTCACCTCAAATTAGAGGAGAAGCTCGGCCGAAAATCTCTGAAGCTAATAGCTTTATATTGTTTGGCTTACAATGGATAAGAATAATTAATGAAGTAATGTTTGAAACATTAAAATAAAGAGATAAAATAAAGTAAAAGTATAATTAAAGTTTTAATTTGTTTATTTGTATAGGCAAATGTGTATTCTGACTGTTAATTTTTTTCTACTGGTGATCATACCAAGTGATTGCATAATAAAACACATAATTATATCATAAATATACATTATGACAATAATTTGCATCACATAATGGAATTTCTTTTTAATCCAGAATTTTTGGATTTGGAAATTAATATTTTGCTGATCAAAGGCCTCTAGATTGGGACACAAATAAAAATGTAACCAGACCTACAGCTTAAACCCACTAGCGATATAAACATCATAGATGCCAAAAAATTAATACATCTATTAATTTTATACAATTGTTAAATGTTGTTCAAAACTCAGGAACAAGTTAGTCAACACTTCTGTGTAATTGCTTCAATATTTGAAGCACAACCAACATAAAGTTTATTGCAATTAAATAAATGGCCGCTTTTTGCCTTGCCTTCCTTCTTTTATTGTTTATTTAGCACTTTAGTTATTGCATAAAATACAACTTTAACACCTACAATGAATATTTAATTTAACATTAATTCACATTTCATGCATTGTATCGTTACGTATGTATATATGTTATATTGCGCTGCGTAATTTTTAATTATTTTCAATCAGATGATTGTTTTTTTTAATTGATTTACAATATATACACAATTTTTTTACTGCAACACAAGCAGAGATGTAAGCAGCACAGGGCATTGAATGTAGGAGTGCATGGAACGTATTAATAAATATATGTATGCTTTTGCCATATATGCTTATATTTGATATATGGTTCGAGGACTTGTAATATCAAAAAATAGTTTTAGAAACTTCGGTGCATTGCAATTTTAAATTTTTTTTTTAACGCATTTATGTTGCAACGAGAATGAAATGTCAATATCTGCAAATCACTATATGTATGTAAAACATGCAAATAAATATGTACCTAGGATACATACATATATCTGATTTATTTTTTTACTCAATTGACGGCGATGACTTACCTCCAAGCTGGTAAGCACATTAATAAAATTTTGAAAATACCTAATACGAAATTAGTTTATATAAATAGTCAAGTTTTTAAATTATTACCCAAATAAAATAGCAATTACTTCGGCATCCGCAACTTCTTGAAGATAAATAACAGGTATATTTTCAAGCTATTATGGAGCCTAAACACTACGGTATTGAAACTTTTACTAGTATGTCAATTAAATAAGTTTTTAAATATTTACTTAATTTAAGTTATTTTTTAAACAATACTATTATCTTAGAACTGCTATATTTATGCTTTGAGTCAATCAATCAAATCAAATCCTTATCGTATTTCTTAAAAAACTTTTAATTTTACATCAACTTTAATTACATATTTATGGGACAATTTTTCGCCGCAATAACAATTTCAGTCATTCAATTTATTCCTTCAGGTATTCGCATATGTATATTTTATCGTAATCGAATATGTAAACACTTCCGCCACTTGCCCACTGCATCGTCTATACGTGCCTACAGTCTGAAGTTGAGGCAAATAATTTCAGCGTTACAATCCTGCAGAAACTAAAGGGATCACGAACACAAGCTACCCTTTACATTTTACTTACCTGTTGCCCTAAAGAAATCATACACTCTTGAATGAAAATATTACCATTTGCAGCACGAAATACATACCTAATCTCATTTATATCATAGCTATATTGGTATTAAAACAGTCTGCAATGTGTTTGAGTCTAGGATTAAATGAAACTTTTTACAATGCAATTTTAAACAATAAAAAAGTGATAAGTTATTAAATAAATAAGTGCATTGGAAAATTTTATTTACGAAAAATATACGCTCTGATATAATTGATAAAAAAATTGTACTTCAACGTTTCCCGTCTTTGACTCAAGAAATGTCAAACTTTTTCGTGTTAAATTTTTTCACTTTTTTGTCTCTTTTTGCACTCCTTTTTTAGATGAATTCACGTGATGAAGCGGAAAAAACTTTCAAAGTTGCCATGCCTGATAATGCTTACGCGACAGTTTATCTACGTGACGCAATGTCGGTGGAAGAATTTTTGGCTAGTGCCTGCGCTCGCCGCAATCTCAATCCGATGGAACATTTCGTACGTGTGAAGAAGCGACGTGACATGGAGGATCATAACTACTTTGTGCCACACCGCAATGATTTGATTGAAAATTACGTAAGTATAAGTATAATTTAAAAAAAAAATTAAGAAACAAAAACTAGAAAACAAAACAACGTACTTAGAAGTATGAGTATGTGGGTTAGCAGCTGTTTAAGATGAAATCCATTAGTCTGACTTTTAACCACCGGGTGACGTGAAAAAAAATTAAAATTGTACAAATTATCTACGTGGCTAGCTTCAACGCACAAGATCTTCAAATAATTTATTTATTCTATTCACAAACATGATTGAAATACTTAGTCTGAAATATTTTTGTGTGGTCTGGAAGCCAAATAAAATTCTGAGAATATTTCTATAAAACTCTAGCCAATTGTAGGTATTATGTATTTATTATAGTTATATGCAAGCGTAACTACTCTAATTGCATTTATTAAATTATTAGACGCATCTATATAAACGCGCTCTGCTTAAATTGGCTTCTCCTCAGCAGTTTGAATTTTTTCAAACAATATTACTTGTAAATTTCCCATGTTATTTCTGATTTATTGTATGTCATAGATATATGTATATATATAGATATATTGTTCTCTATATGTTCGTTCAAGTGAAGGAGTAGAAGCTTGCAAAATTTTCCTTTTTTTTTTTTGTTTTTATTAAACTTTTTTATTTGCCTCTTTGGCCGTCCTTTGTTAACTGCCTCGAACTTTGATCTCTGCTTCTTTTGACTATCATATACTGTCACTCAAATGTCAATGACTTTCGACAGTGCTGGCGAACGATGTCGTGGACGTTAGTAGCTACGTCGATATTGTGGCGTGCCATATTCACATAAAGGCTTTAATAAAATTGTTAATTGCAAACTTTTGCTCGGAGAGCAACTGGCATCTAGCAGTCATCAAGCATCAGCCACAAGCATAGGTAGTCAACAGTTGAAAGGATGAATGAATACATTGCTCAAACTAAGAGGTGGGGAGAGTAATGGAACAATATACATATATCCAAATATATCTTTATAAAATGTGTATGCTCATGTGTGAGCTCGTTCAATTCACATGTCTCGTTGCACATTGGCAGCTATCAACCAATGTACTCCTGCGCAATTATTTCAACACATTGAACCTGACTTGTGGGCGATCAAAGTTTCTTTGCCGTACTGCAGAAATGGAGGAAGAGAAAGAGAGAAAGAGAGAGAGAAGTATGGTGCAGTGAAAGTATTGGTGACATTATTAGCAGCAGCAACAATGCTGGCTCACTTCAATTGTGGTATTTCACAAGACACACACACACATATATATATACATATATAGCGTTCTCGTATATACTCACATTAAAATCTATGTACATATGCTCAAACTTGCTTTCCTCTCCTATTGCTGGAGACAAGTATGCTTTCGAAGCAAGAGTTGACCACGAAAGTTTGGATTGCTTACAAATATATGTATGTATATACATACTTCACTGATTTTACTTTTGTTGCATCTCCCTCTCCCAAGTACTTCCGCCTTTCCACTTCCTTTTTAGTTTAGCATTGCTTGTTTGTTCTTTTTCACCATTGTTTGCCTCATTGTTTGGCATTAAAAGTAGTTACATACTTGATAATGTCAACGATAAAAACTAGTCGATGTCTCGTCCACGTCATCATTATTGTTGTTTGGTCGAAGATTCTGTGGCTATTTGTGGTCAACTTTTCATTTGTTTATTTGTATTTTTTGTCCCCTCAGCCATTTGAATTGTTACTTACTTACTCTTACAGACGCGAAAGGGCGATGAACACATGTCAAAATTAAAATAAAATAAAATTGCAAAAACATAATACCTACGTTCATATAAACATATAAATGCCTAACTAATGCCAAAACCAGTTTATTTTATAATTTTTATATGATAAATGCTTTAAAAATTAGAAAATAATACTTAAATTTAAATTTTTTGTAAATTAAATACGGAAACCAAAAGCCAGCATATTTATTTTTAATATTTTTGGTTAAATTAATTTTTCTTGAATTTTTTCCTTTTTTATATTTTTATTATTATTATATTTTTTGTGGATAAGTACTACATTGAGCATGTGCTGTATTAAGAAAAATAAAATTGGCTTATTTACATCCATATTGAAAATGGTATTTTAATGCACAAGACATACTTTCAAAACTTCAAATATATAAATATTAATTAAAAAGCAAAAAAAACATCGTAGTGAAAATTTATTAAAAAGCTATGCGAGTATCGACTACTCACCAATAAAGAAAATTTAACATTAAATACAAAATTCAAAATATTAAGGTTACATTTATAAAGTTCACAATTCAAGAGCCATTTAAAATGTTTATTGTTTCTCGATTTCTAGTAAGAAACTTCAAAATATCTTTAAATAAATGTTTAAATGCATACCTAAAATTTAATTTACTCCAAAAGCAGCATTTTTAGATTTTACTTCCCAAATATGCTTACCTTTAAAAGCTAACAGCTGCTAATAACAACCGATTTGGTGCACCTAAATACTTATGCTCGTACAGATATGCTTTTGTATGAATGTAACAATAATATATCGATTTGCGGTTTTGACATAGGCAAGGCATACAACAAACACCAAGAAGTGTTGCAATAACACCGCAATTAGTAGTATAATTACTATGCATTTGTAATGAACACACCAACTTATATGCGTACATACAGAATACAGACATGCAAACATAACTTATTACATGTAAAGGTGCAACATAACTATATATTGATTAATGTGCATGTTATTGTCGCCTTCGGAGAATTCGGCAGATAAACACATACTATATACTTGTATATACTACATACAAATCGATTCGACGCAAAAACCTCAACAAAGTTTCTGCGTACCATTGCTAGAGCTGTCGCACCAGAAGGCAGCCAGAAGGCAGTCAGACCTGAACGCCATCAATAGCTGCGGTTGAGGTTTTGCCGAAAGTTATATACATATGTATATGCGAGCATAAATATCGCGAAAATACCAACAAACATTTATACGCATATGGTCGTAGGCATAGGTTACCATTGTAGCCACAATATGGCTATGAAAAAGTTTCTTATTCATTTTGATGTGTTTGCTATGACGTCAGCAAAATTTAAGTTATTCGAATAAGTTAAAATTTCTCTAATTATATTAGAAAACTCAGCTACTAATGAATGCTAGCTAATTTAGGAGCTTGCTGCAAAGAAATAAGGTGTAAAGTATAATAATTATGGTAAATACAGGAGGCCCAACTGCAGGAACCGTGAATGGAAAGTTACATACCATCTCTTTTCATATCATCCTTCTGGAGAAACATCATTTATTTACTTTGATGCCAATCAATTCATCAGTCAATCATGAATTCCTAAATATTAAAATTAAATTTGTGCACAACACGCTCTGGAGGCGCAATATTTTGTAAATGTAATTCTCTAGACCGAAACAATACATATTTCGTATACCAGAATGTAAATACGATATTAGTAATAATTCGACTTTGGTGTCTAGCAGGTGACGAAAATGTAGCTTTCCTACCTTAATTGCTGCATAGTTAAGTTTAACCCGCGAATATTAAAATATTTTCATTGCATTAAATCACTTATTTGATTTTATTTATTTAATCTATTTATTTAAAAATTAAAGTGAAATGGCACTTAGGCGAGGGAACACCACATTTTTTTCATTTGGCACTCATTCACTTATCCTCTGGCGTCAATGACTTCTTTAGTTAACCCAAACAACCACATACCATCAGACACCTGCTTCTGACTACCTGAACGATTGACTGCCAGCTAGACGAGAACTTTCACTAAATACAAAACAAAAATGCCTAGAAAAACTCAAACTCTTTAATTCACGAACAAACTGCGTGTGCCCTTATCATGGCACTTCACTTTAAAGTGATTAAACTTCGAGCCCTCGATGGATAAACGTTGCTACCGGTGGTTAGTGGCGCTACACTTAATTTTACCGCACTTAACCTCTTGATAAGCTCTTAACTGTAAAAGAAAATAATAAAACTAAAATGCCACTAAACGTGAGGATAAGACTGCAAAAGGAAGGAGGAATGTGGCGGAAGATGAAAGGAGTTGGAAATGGCTTGAGTGCAAGAGAAATTGAAATGGTGATGGTGATAGAGGGTAAAAACCACGAGAGCAATTGACTTTAGAAAATAAATTGAAGTAGGCTTTTTACTAAATGCAGGCATCGGTACATATATAGCTTAATACAAGTATGCATGTCTATAGCTAACTTCTATTCAGAGTTTGGCATGCGGAGTTAATACTTTTAACCTACTGCAGGCAAGTAAATAGCCACGGAGTAAAGAAAAGAGATATAGTGAAGCCGATAAGCATTCACTGTGGGTGGGATGGCAAAGCCGGGCAAATTGTAAAGAAAATAATTTACTTATATAAATGTTGTGCTTTTCAAAGTTATATATATATTTGGCCCTTTGTAACCGCTGAAGCGATTTTTGGCCGAGCTCCTCCTCCTATTAAAGATTTTGCGTCTTGATATTTTTTCCAACAAATGCCAACAGTTTATTATAACCTGCCTCCGAACGTCCGATCGAAGTTTATGAAGAACTTCATATTTCATGTCAGAAATACACTAGGAGGTCTTGACATTCCCTGCCTAGGTGACCGCAATTAAAAAATTTCTATAATTTTGGATGTTGGCCAAACCTGGACTCGAACCATAACCTTCCGAATCGTAGTACGCAATGCTAACCCCTCGCCTATCGCGGCCGATTTTCAAGATTGCTGGTATTTAAAAAGGCTTCTCATAGACAATTTATTTGCTTTATTTTATACTCAAGTATATCCCACTACTGTATATAATAAACCATTGTTTAAAGAAAACACATTCACTGTCATTTCTCATATGCTCAAGCTATCTACTTATTGACACTTCATTTTTTATGAAATGAATAGAATTCAAGATGCTTAACTCTTGACTATGACTAACATTTATGCGCGAATTATCATTTTATATTCTCCACATGAGATGTATTTGAATACTTCTCATTGCATTTCAAAGAGATATATAAAGGTAAATAGGTTTAGAGGAAACAACGTAGGTTGGTTGAGAAAATGGTTTGAACTTATTATTAGTGTGCAATATTTTTTAAATTATTACATAACTCAGCATGAATTCTTTATATGCTTCCAGAAATCTGTAGTTAACTTATTTTTCATATTCACTTTGAAGTCCAATTTGTAGATTTGGAAAACATCCCAATATTTTATATTTCGAAGTTTTCTCCTAAAAGAAGTAATATTTTAGCAACTTTACCGCTGAAGCGATTTTCGGCCGAGCTCTTCCTCCAATTTGTGGTTTTGCGTCTCGATGTTTTTACCAACAAATGGAGGGACCTACAGTTTATTCTAAGCCGCCTTCGAATGGCTGATGGATTTTTATGAGGAGCTTTATTTCATGCCAGAAATACACTCGGAGGGCTTGATATTCCCTGCCGAGGGGCGACCGCAATTAGAAAAATAAATTTTCTAACATTTTGGATGTTGCTCGATCCTGGGCTCGAACCCAGGCCTTCCGAATGTCAGGACGCAATGCTAACCACTCGGCTATCGCGGCCGCCCAAACAAATTGTCTCAACAAAATTCCAGAAGCATATAATTCAGGTGTCTAAAGCCTGTGTATTCAATAGTGTTTAATGAGATCTTCTAGGGCAAAATCAGCATACTAGCAATATGTGCATACTTTACATGCAGCAGATGTTGGTACACATCTTAGTTCCGGTATTAGTCTCCATCTTGCACACGTGGGCTCAAACAGATATAATTGGTCAATATTCATCCCTTAAGAGTAAGATAGGAGACTACAAACTTGTAAACTTCTTACGGTTTTTTGGACACGACTAAAAAACAAGTAATTTTCAGAATCAAAATCGCCAAACACTTCTTTGGAGTGGTTACACGGTTGCGATTTTGGTTTTGTGTGAAATATTGCGGCACCCATCGCACGGATAGCTTTCTTATATTCAAATATTCGTGATGTATTTACGCAGAGACACCTCATGCTCTTTTATATGCCTATTGTCCAATTTCCTTCTATGGATTTTATCGACAATTTTTGGCGTGACGATCTCTTTTATTCGATCGTTCAGCGTCACTTGTGCTGGTACGACCATAACGGAACTCAGTAAACCACTTCTTAACCAGTGAAGTTGATGAAGTTGAATGTGCAGAGTCCCCCCTTTAGTATTTATCAAGTCTTAGCTTAGTTTCGGGATAGGGTTTCAAGCACAAAATTTCACGAAGTCATCTGTTGTCAATGCCTGTCAAACAAAACCTAAATGACGCAGCTTGCTCAAAATTTTACATCAATCTATTAATCGATAACAGTTGATAGGAGCAGTATTTTATATACAGTAACTGTGCGGCAATTTCAAAAGGTCACTGACTTATCAAACAGCCCACGTAAACAGAATTTGAAAGAAATTTGATTCACTTAGTTGGGTACGAAAGGTCTAATCCCATTCTGGTGTTTTGTATGCACTATTTCCAAAAGATAAAATGGAGAACAATCGACCTTCATAAGCATTACGGTACAAATAGGTGATTTCAAAGGACATGCTCAAACAAAAAAGAACAGTTCAGTCCATACAAAAGGATTTAATGTGCATTTCTTTGCAACATAATCCGGACGTATTTTTAGCTGATCCAGTTACCCTGTTCCTAGCGATATATATGTACATATTAGAATGAAGATAGTTTATGCTTATGTATATGTATATTGACATATGTATGTATATAATGTGTGAAAATTAGCTTGTTTGTATTCTAAATAGAAAGTTGTTTCAATGACTCTTTGTTCAAATTATCCCTTGTCTTCAATACTTATTTCAAATTATTAGTCTCGTTTTCGCTATTCTCGTGCTAGAAACAAAGTTAATTTTCCGTATGCAAACATATTTTATTTATATTATACTCATTTTTGTACTTATATATACGAACACCACGTATATTTTGTTCTCCCTTTGAAAATGCTAATTTTAATCTGCATTCATATATTAATATATAGTAGTTTGAAAATTATAGGGTAATAATAAAATAGTAGGGCTACGTTACTCTTGAGATGATCAAATAATTTTTAGGTTTGGGAGCATTAAAGTAGTATCTGTTAAATAATTATTAATATCAGGCAATTTTTTTTGGCTTGAAGGATTCCTTACGACAGTTATAACCAGTCCACCTTTCATCACACTAGTAAAAGAAGGATTAAATTTCAAAGACAGACTGTATTTTCAATATTACTAGCATTTTAAACTGAAATTGAAAAGTTTCAAACATTAGTCGTAAGAAAAGTAAAAAATTTGATATCAATTGCGAAAATACTCGTTACTCTTTAAATTGAAAAATGTAATTTTGTTTTGTTTTTTCTATCTCCCACTTCATAGTTGCATAATCACGAATTCGTAGAAGTTTGCATGAAGATACTCTATCAAGTGGAATTGCATCGTACAACACTCGAGCAAATGTGGGGCTTCTCCGTCGAAGCGGAACTGATCGAGAATGCCGAACGGCAGGATGAACTCTGTTGTTATGTTAGCCGAGTGGAGGATAAGAGTGTGGCTATGCAGAATGGTGAGTACAAGAAATGCTAACAAAATAAATGTGAATTAAGAGAAGAAGGAGTATAAATTAGTAAAAATAAGCGAAAATTGGGAATAAGTCGGAATGAAAATAAAATTATTAATGCCACGACGAATATTAAATAAGAAAACTTAAATCGAAAAAGAGAAGGCGAAACGTGGCAATAGGAGTGCGAATAAAATGCAATTTAAATACATCGGAAGGGAAATTCAGAGTGCATGCATGTTTTTTCTTGTATTTGTATGCTACCCGGTAGGTAACTATAAGTAGATAGAGATAGAGAGTAGTCGTCATTACTCGAATAAACTCAATAACCTCGAACACTGGGTCTGTGACAGTATTGCGAGTCTATCAGTATATATGGTCATAATGGATATACTTATTTAAGTGCTATCAGAACTGTGAGAGATTATTTCTTGAGATTGCAATGATTCTCCCCTAGTGACGTTAGTCAATCTATTTAAAATATTCTTCCTCATGCTGATATTGATGTCGCTGCTGCCCAAATTCATAATAGTGAAGGAACTATGTAAAATGTAACGATCTTCTTTGCTGTCTCGGGTCTGTGTGTGTTCAATGTTCGCTGAAGAAGTGTCCCCTGAGTAGAATGGATTGGTACCACCCTAACACTAACCCCTCGAAATAATTCCGAGTAAGCAGAAATGTTGGTTGGGGCATATTAATATCTTTCGCTAGAGCTCATCGTGTTCACCTCTATTTTTTCCGACCAGCCTCCCACAAAACTTACATCACATCCTCTCATTTGTAAACTGGCGATGTGTTTGGGTTGGCTCCATGGCTTGCATACACAGAGGCTCCTCACCATAAAAAATTACGCCTTGCAATATCAATAACAAGCTGACATGAAAGCAGCAACTATGGAAAATTAAAAATCGGCAAGTTAATTGCTCGATAACAAAGTTATATTACCAGCACTGCCTTTTCATGCCGACATGACGAAACTGACCAGCTATTCGGGCAGACAATCACCGGGGCGTATGCGTAATTTAATTGAAAATCGTGCACACCACAACCATTCTCCACAACAAACAGTGGTACAAATTAATAATTTAAAATAAAATTAAAATAAAAGAGTTGGATGGAACTTCCTTGTCGATAGATAATGCTAAAAGTGAACTAAACTGGTTGTAGTATACAAAATAAATTTCAAGGTGTTTTACTGCTTATATGGTGAGAAAATTGCGCCACGGTGCGCCGTCTAATGAACAAGAAATCATCGAAAAGTAAAGCAAAAAATTCGAATTTCAGATTGTTCGGACGGCGCGAAAGCATATCGTCTGTAATGAGCTGAAGGCGCTGTGTGCGCTTGGCAGCAGTCATTGACGATAGTTGGCAACTTGTAGGGAGAAGGGTGTACTGGACATAGTTCCGGCCACCGATGTTGTGAAGCGCTTCGTTGAGCCGCTGTACAGCTTGTCAGATTTTCTTGCGCGGTGCACATCGTGAATATAGCCTTGCAGTAAGTAGACACAGTTGTACAACCAAAGTTGCACACAACTGTATATACAGTCATTCATACATAAAAATTCATACACACCTACACATATACATCCATAAGTGAAGTATGTCTTGCCACTAGCTGAGCTAAGCTGTCTGAGTATTAACTTACACACTCGCACATACAAAAGTATGTAAAAAAATTTTGTAACGAGACTTTCATCCTCCTGAGAACTGACTGCGTTGAAATGTGAAAATGAAAATGATGCAAGGCAATAATCAGATTATCACCTGGAAAATGTTTTTACCTCATACAAACACATACATTGCTCTTCTTCTTACCACTTTGTAAGCTATCAAATACCATTTCGCATTTCCCTTAGGCTCTGATATCTATTGCGTCCTTGTTTGCAGTAACTGTTGGATAAAAATCCCTACAGGACTCAGGCAAACAGATGTACATATGTGTAGTCACAGCCGCAGCGCTTAAAAGTCCCTTAATTGTATTAGCAACTCTGTTACGTCATCACACATTTACAGATGATATCAGCTATGGGTTGTATATGAAACGGATGCGAGGATTCAAAAATTATCGTGGAGGTCTCTATATAAATATATACACCTACACTCGCAGGTATATATGAGTGCTCATGTAATTGCGCTTAACATCATTATTTTCTGTAGGCTCCTCACTCCACTCGACCGGCTCAAATGTATTTAGGCATAATGCGATTGCTAACCAGCATCACGCCAAAATTTCAGAACAGTTTTTTTTTTATAAGTTTTGTGATGTTTACGTATTGTCAGCCTACTTGTTAATTGGCAATGCGACGCATGCTACGAGAAAAAAAATATGAAAGTAAAAAAAAATTATTTTTAAACTGAATACACGCCCATAATAGAAAAAGAGACTCGATAAATTTCAAATTTTAATTTCACATTCAACGAAAATTCAATTTACGCATTTCAGCTGAGATGATGTAGAGTATACAATGGTATTTGAAATTTTGGGCTTCAAATAACAAAACCTATACGCAGAAAGCGTTGGTATTCTCCATTGTGAACAAAAATAAATTAAGATAAAATAAAATGAAAAAGATAAATCGCAAATATAGACAAACGAAAATGCTGTGTTAGTTATATACTTGTAGATATGTATGTGCTTTGTTAAACTCATTAACACTGACTCGATATTTTAATATTTTTGCTGCCGACATATTTTGCTGGTGCTTCTTTGTGTGTTTGGTGCTTCATAAAGTTGCAAGTGAAACTCCTGCGATAATACTCAGAAATATTGCATAAAAAATTCAAAAAAATATACAACTTTTCTTTCTGAGACGTGTCATTTGATGAAATAACTACGAATGACAAATTTATTAGAAAAGTTTCAGTGTTTGTAATCTCAAATCATAAGACCCGTCAAATGCAGCAAAATGGAAAGTATAAAAATTTAATTTTTTCATTAAAATTTTTAATAGGTTACAGAAATTTTTGTGAAAGACTTGTATTGAGATGGATAATAATGTGCCCTTCATGGCATTTTTAATTTCCTCATTTGCATCGGTAGATTAGATTCCATTACAATAGTACAATTTTTGATACAATAGTTCCAATAAAAGGTAGTTTCATTTACTAACATTCGTGTTTGTTGCCCACCGTATTTATGACATGACCTAAAAATTGCACTACCAGACAGTTTTTTTACTAATCATAATATGCTAGCAAGGAAGTCTTATTACATATTCGTTTTTTTATTCGTTTAAAAAAAACAACAATACGCAAAATTATATGTTTAAATTAATTTATGCACATAAGAGCACAAGACAGGGCATATGTTGCATGTATTGTATTGTATATACATATTTGCAAGTAATTGACACTAATGGAACAGTTCGTATGGGAAATCTCGAGCAATATTCGCTCCAAAACAGCAACATTGAAGGTACATACTTACAGCTGTTTCAACGTGTGCATTTATATGAGTGAAATAGGTTAGAAGAATACCAATTTTACATTCCTATATACTGTAGTAGCATCAGTAGTCTGATTTCGATCTATTTCCTTTTCAGTAACTTATCTAAGATATTTAGGCAGCATTAATAAGTTCATGTACTTAGCTGATTGTATATAATTTGCGCTTTTATAATCCTTTTCCAATTTGTTGTCCGAGAAATACGCTCGGAGGGATTGACATTACCTATCGAAGGATTCAAACCCATAAGATCTCCCTTGGCAGCTCGCATTGCTAATCATCCCGCCACTGCGTCCGCCCCTAATTACTTGGTTTAGAGAATTTTTACTCCATCTCGCATTCTAGAAAATTTTCTTTTATAGGAGTATTTAGTATAAGAACCAAGTAATCGTCGAATATCCGATAAATTGAGGTCCTCCTTTGCATTGAAACAACTCAAAAAATCTGTCTGAATCAACTGGGTATCCTATTCTGTATAAGAGATTCGTAGAATATTCCCATTTTGACTTCATCTAATATATGAGGTGAAAATTAATTTTTCTAATTGCGGTCGCACCTCCATAGGGAGTGTCAAGCCTCCGGATTATATTTCTGATATGAAAATAAGGCTCCTATTAAAATGCCATCAAACATTCAGAGGCGCCCTAGAATAAACTGTAGGTTTTAGGTGCAGGAGAACCTCGGCCGAAAATCATTTTAGCAGTTATAAAGCGCCAATTACATATTGTAGTCGCAAAACTCAGGCTGCTTGTATTGTGCAACCCTTTCTTGATGTTTGAGGTATTTTACCAATGACTCAGCTCCACTCCGCAGACTGCACTTGCATCATCTTGCATCACATCACAGCGTGTCACTTAACATGCAGCATACGTTGTCAACAACTCGACATGAACGCATGTAAGCCCACATATACATACAGAGTGAGTAGTTACCCTTCGGGTGAGCAGACAAACAAGTAAAACGTGTGGGAACGCAAATACTTCCACAACGTCCCTGTAATTGAGGTTGTAGTTGATAGAGTCGAAGCAAGGTTGGGCTGCCGTGATAGCCTAGCAGCCCGTTAACCACGCCGGCTTCAAAACCAGAGAAGCCCTATGTGTGTGCGGCAAACCCCTTCAAGCGACTAACTACTCTACCAAGCTCAATTCTACACTTGTATG
Organism: Neoceratitis asiatica; assembly: GCA_030068015.2. Lineage (NCBI taxonomy): Eukaryota > Metazoa > Arthropoda > Insecta > Diptera > Tephritidae > Neoceratitis > Neoceratitis asiatica. The sequence continues at coordinate 92,696,755 of CM061526.1, forward strand.
GGTATGTGCGAATTTGTGTTTATTGATATAACCCTTTGCTATTTTAGTATTCGTTTCACAATCAATACTTGCACACATACGCGAGCGACCAAATGAAATTCAAACCGATCTGTTTACGGTTTTTGTTTGCATTTTGAGCGAGACTTGATGCGTGCATTGAGTTTTTATGCAACACTGTGCTCTCTAGACACAGGAATACACATATGTATGTACATGCTTCTGATTTTTTATGTACGTTCTTTTTTTTCCTTCAATTTCCCAATAGTTCGCTAACAATCACTTTTTCAACTATTCTTTTTTCCGCTACGCCAATTTATTGTCATTCGTTTGACTTGTTTCACTGTCCCTCTTCCAGTCCCACGCTCTCCGCCGCGCATTCTCATAAACAAGTCTCGTTTATAGGTATATAGGTAGCTTTTTCTGTTTTCCTTCTTTAATTTGTTTGCATTCAGTTTGACTTTATCGTCTGCTAGCTTTTTGCTGAATTTACTTGATTACTATCATCATATGGAAATTTGTGTTCGTCGTTGGGTTATTATTATAGTATTATTGCAATTGAAAAATCATTAAATGTGATTGTCCTGTAGGACAACAGCGCATTTTGTGTGAAAACCGATCTGTAATTTTTCGGCAGACATGTTCCAAATCGATGGACTTCATCCACCTTTATATGAAGATATATGATTACTTTTTATATTTTCCTAAAATCATTTATACATATATAGCCAAATTACTCGCAATCGTTATTCTTTCGGTTTAGCACGATAAAATGACTTTGAAGATTTTTCTCCAGTTATCATTTGACTTGGTATAGAAAAATAACTGTTGGTCAGATTATAGCAATTTGCTTTTATATTTTATTTTAAGGTTGATATTCATTTATCGGTTGATATTTGAAATGATAGCCGTGAATAATGGGTTTGTGGGTTGAATAAAAAATCGATCGGCTAAAGCGATTGCAACTTTTCGAGGTGAAGCATTTTTTGAGTTTATAGAAGTGCGTTCTTTGCGTACGGTCTTTAAGTGGCCCTTATCAATATTAAGACCTCGATAAGTAAGATGTCTTCCGTGTTTCAGTTTTACAAGGCTGACATCTTTCAATACATGGTATATATGGTCCGGATCTTTAGATCTGTCGAAGATAGATTTTTTGTCCATCATTCTATTTGGGTCCTAGGTTTGGCATTAGTGAGTATTAGTGTTCCAAGTATTCGAACAAGGCACTCTTCTGAAAAAGAAATTCCCTAAATTTTAAGAAAACAGTTTAGAAATATTATAAAAATGTATTTTATAGCAAAATTAAATTTCAAATCATAATAAGCATTTAAACAGGCACTATACAAGTATATGTATGTACGTATGAGAACCATGTGAACTCCTTAAAATATTCCAATTACCGTTTTTCATCATTGTTGCCTGCTGTTCCTGCAGCTTTCTGCTTATAAATGCAAATGCCACATTGCATTACCTGCACACTTGTACGCATAAATATACATACGTACATGTTTGTATATGCTAAGGCGATTATTCAAATGAAAATCTCCAGTTGGCACCTTTAGGTTGTTGCCGCCAACCGGTGTCAGTGCAAAGCTTTTCACACACATCGGCAAGTAAGTTAACAAAGTAAAGACGGTAACCAAGTAGCGAGAGACGTTATATTTGCATTAAAACCTCTAAATGTACGAAATAACGAAAAAGAAGTATGAATACCTCCATGCTGTGCATTATGACAATGAGAGAGAGAGAGAGAGAGAGAGAGAGAGAGAGAGAGAGATGAAGAAGGTGTAGGTGAGAAAACACTAATTATATTGTAGTCCTTTAAGTGGGAAGGTTTTCAGCCGCAGGAAGTACACTATGATATGGCAAAAAGAGGAGTTATAAGTATAAAAGACTTATACGCACCGCTGGACTGCATTCTGTGTTCAAATTAAAAGTGTGACAACTGAAGTTGAAAAAGATGGGCAAGTTGAAAACCGTCTCAATTGTGGCGACAAGTGAGTGCGTATCGGTATGTATGTGTGCTATTACAGCGGCCGCGAAGATGAAGGATGAAAAACTCTCAAACTATGTGAGCGGCATTTTTCCTCATGAACAATTTATGGCAACTCATATGCACTGTTGAACAAGTGGAGCAATTGTATATGTAGTTGAAACATACAAATAAAATAAAAATAAAATGCCCAAAGTGAGCACTCCATTATCACATAAAATGCTCAAAAATGCATATTGTCCCATGCGGAATCCCTTTCAACAAATGTTACTGAAGTAAAATCATTTGAAAGCATTACTTAATCACACTCTCACCAAATATAAAATTGAATTAAACTAAACAGAAATAAAATAAAATAAATAAAAATAATATTTAATTTAAGGATAATCCGTTTGGTCACATTCAAAACACCCATACCCATATACGCAATAAAAACTATAAAAATTTTACTAAACTTCTATTTATACAACTTTTGTAAAAGTTATTTAAAAGTACTTGTAAATTAACAATGCTTCAAACGAAATGATTTTTAAATTTCAACTAATTAGAATTATCTCTTTAAGGCTTTCATTGAAGCATATCCATGACCGGAATGGAAATATATCACTAATTTTTATTTATTTAAAATTAGTTTGGTATACAGATGGTGCCGTAGTAGACAAATGGTTAGCAGTGCATGCTAATGCGCAACGCTATGGGTTCGTACCCTAGCCAGACCAACATTCAAACATATAGAAAATTTGTTGAAAATGTAAAAACTATTCTAATTTCGGTCGCCCCTCCCCGTTTAATTCTGTAGTAGAGTCAGCCAATAAAGGCGTCTTAGAAAATATTGTAGGTTTCTCCATTTGTTAGGAAAACATTATGACACACACCAAAAATAGGAGGCTTAGCACTGCTGAAAGTCGGTGTAGAGATAAGCGCTTTTAAATATCAAAATTTGTATGATGCTTTAAACTATAGCACAGCAGTTTCTTCCTGCTATAATTGTGTTAATGGCAAACGAATGGCTCATGAAAAAATTTCTTTGCATATAATATCACATATGTCAACTTATAAGAGAGAGTACCCAGCAGTTAAGTTGCTTCTGCAGTATGCAATAACTCTACACTCTTATATATATCATAAAAAACTGCACTAAAAACTCAAGTGTTTGCTTGGATTACAAGATTTTTCCACACCACCACGCATGTAGTATGTGTGAACTGAGATTTAACGCCATCTGCTTTATTTCATTCTTATGGCCTCTTCCAAAATGAACAGCAGTCAACATTTGGTATGTCAATTTCTTTTACAGCTACCATTCCTCGCTATACGAATACTCCAACGCACATAAGCAAACATTCTCAATTTTTTATTTTTAACCAACTCGTCAAAAGTTTAAATATGCACCCTCAAATATCCTAAAAACTGAAGTGACTGTAGAACAGGTACAAGGCAGATCGTGTGGAACAGTTGAATATTATGGTGCAAAAAATATTAATAAGAAGAAGAAGCACAATGGTAAAGTGCTGTCAAGCCCGCTGGTAGGCTGCTATAGTTGACGAAAGCAATTTTCACTTTCAACATAATGTTATAAAACTTTTATTTAATACTTATCTACTCCTTCTATATTTGTTCTTGCGCTTTTATACATTTATGGACACAAAAAGCACAACAGTATATACCGCAAATCTATACACAACAGACGTTTTGTGGCATTTAAGTACGAAAAAAAAATTAATTTAAATATACATACTTCCATCGAAAGTACTTATGTACATATATTTATGTGACAAATTCCTTTAAAAATAGTGTAAATTCATATATGAGCAACTGCTAAGCCTCACATACACAGAGGGAGGATGGAAGAATGAATAGTGAGAAAAAGGTTCATAGTTTGTACATAGTTGTGTAGCTGAATTTTTTTTTTTGTTGTCGGAGGGGGAATCTTCAAAATCATGTGTGTTTATAGTGCCGGAGTTGCGGAAAACTCGTTCAAAAGGCAAACTATTCAGGTATGGAAAATATCAAAATAGATGTATCAGAACATAAACACATAAATATATATGTAGGTGCATATTTGTGTGTTTGCATATGAATATGAGCATGTTCTAAAGCTTTTCTATTCTAAAGAATGAGTAAATAAATTTGCATAGATGACTTTAACACAAAAAAGCTGACATCACAAATAAAATGACAGCAATAATAGTTTACATGACAGATGTAGCAGTAACACCCATATATATGTGTACGTTAATCAGGTGCGAGTGAAGGTGTATGAATGAAACAAGTTTTTTGTTCTATTCTTTAATTTATTAGAGCTCGTGTGACGAGTTGTGAAGTCTTGCCACTTGCCACATTACAAAGCTTTAAAGATCCTTGTGATCCAGATTACAAAATTTATTATCATTATCAATTCTCTACATTTAGAAAATGCGATGAGTTCACTGTGATAGGATGAAGAAAATACCGAGTTTTGGAAGTGTGTCCGAGTAAAAGTCAGTCCCTAGGCTGTTCTTTTCCAGTTGATTGAAACTAAAAGCAGATACAAAATCGCCACTTTTCATGTAAATTGAAGAAAAACTATAATATGAGTGTCAAAGTGTTGTAATTAGAAAAAGTTATACAAACAAATGTTTGTTGTATGTTAAATATTTCATTTTAATGAAACTAAAAGGTTTTATGCATAAAATTTTAAATATTTCTTAGAAGTATTTCCATCTGCTAAATTTTAGCTAAAAAAAAAGTTACTTTTTGTTGAAGACATGGGTTTCTGAAGTTTTTCAAATTTTCCCAGATATGTATTTATATGAAATTGAATATATTTAAATTAAAATTAAATAATGACTTTTCTACTTACCTTGTTCTGCCCCCTCCCCATAATAAGTTACTTAACTGCAACCCCATTCTCCTCCCTCTTCATTAAAAGTGTAAAAGTGTGTAAATTTTCAGCTTTCAACAATTATTAATTAGTCTTTAAATGTAGTCTAACAAGATTTCATGAAGTTTAGCTCAAATTCACAAATTTTTAAATAATATTTCAAACGCACAAACATTCAGAACAATGTGTGACAAAAGAGAAGGCAGAGCAAACCTCCAACGCCAATATAAAAGTATATTTTCAAAATTTAAATTTTACACCTTTTCATGCTTCCTTTCCTTTCGCTTGTTGTACCAGTTTCGAGGCAACAATAACAACAACAAGCGACGACGATAAAATGCGCTTCAAAATGTTGGCCTTCTTTTTCTTTGTCTTCATGTGTGCTACAACTTACAAGATGTTCTGCTTGTCAGTTGATCAGTTGGTCGCTTTGTTGTTGGTCTGTTATCAGTCCCCTTCAATACAATAGTAACAATAGTCACACAGTTGTTATGTTCAAAGCAATAGTAAAGCATAGAACAAGAGGAATTCAAAATAGGTATTATATGGGAGGCAATGCGGAACTAGAAGTATATGAATATACGTACTTATATATAGATGCAGCTGTAAGTGTTTGCTCCCATAGAAGGCACTTAGTTCGACATATTTCTTTTTTCAATAAATTTCTTTTCTTGTACTGCCATCATTTTCCACACATATTCTTCATATGCTGTCAACAGCGACTAAACTAAGAGTTTATGCATACATTGCCTGTCAAACTGTCCCTTTCGTCTTCATCTTGCCGCTAAGTACAATGGCAGTTTATTATACTCTATTCTTTTCACTAAATGTATGTTCATATGTAGGTGGATGTGTGAATGCAGCTGCGGTATGTTACGTTTCCATACCCGATTTCCTTTCAAACTATCTATGTCCTTATATATTCTATACTTCAATTGTATTCATATTTTTATGCATTGATGTTGCCTTTTTTTTCAGGTATTATCAAAGGAGACGAAATAATGGTGATCAACGCTGCAATTGTATCCGACTTGGATATGATGTACTTGGAGAGTGTACTGCAAGAGGAGCAATCACTATGCATGATGATGCGGTAAGTCTAAATTTGTTAACGAAAAACACAAGTCTGCGAAACTAGATTTTTTTAACACACAAGAGGACAACCACAGTACACTTATCCCTAATTATTCTTGTTGAGGTGAGATGCATTCACAATTCTTTTACTACACTAATGTTATTACTGTTATCTTAGGCAAAAATGTGTTGAATAATTAAGATCGAGATGTTAATTTTTAGACTACGTAAACTTTTAAATATTATAGCGAAAAATTAAGTCTAGTACCGTCTGCACCAGCAGGTAGTTCCACGGTATTTCTTAATAGAATTTTTAATAACACTTTTACGAATACATCACTTAACTCGGTAGACAACTATTACAACTGATTTATCCATATCTCTGGCCATGCGCCTGAATTAATTTCGAACGGAGCTACCACTGTATTAGATTTATACCATCAATGAATAAAAAAAGAAGAGGATACGTAATGATCATAATTACGGTAATGTGTTATTATGTTGATTGAATGCGTAAGGGTATGACTTAATGTAAAAAAGAAAAATTTTCATTTTACTGTTTCTCTGCTAGATAAATTACTTATACTAAGACGTGAAAGTGCAGTAAAAGTAAAATAAAATGTTCTCTCAAACCTGACAATATATCTATGTCAACAAAAAGAACAAATTTCTTCTAAGCAAACAAAAAATTTTTGTTGGCCGCATTAGCAGAGTAGTTAGTACTTGTAGTGCGTGCTACTAAATTGCGGAGAACCATGCATTTGAACACCGCCACGACCAGTATTCAAAACCACAGAAAAATTATTTTTTCTAATTGTCGTCATTGCCTAACCCGCATTTACAATGAAATTTTCATGAGTTTTTCTGTCCAGGTTTCATGCCCATGGCTCTGAGAACGCATTACCCACTTGATCATAGCGACAACAAATTGTTGCTCTAAACATAAGAGCAAGGCAGCTGACACGTTAAAATGAGCCAAATGTTGCAATTCAATTGAAACTCCAATTATTCCAATGTCAGCAGCTGAAGAAGTTTTGCACAAATGGATTTCTGAAAGCATTACTTCATTCCTTTTACTTGCACGACAATGTTTCAATGACTTGTTTGTTCGTTCAAAAAATTTTTGTTTCTGTTTGTTTTGGGTTTGCTTGGGATCGTCTGCTTTTGGGGCTAAGATACTTACTAAAAAATCATGCAGTGAACAAGTGAAATTGAAGCAACAGCAGGAACGGCAGCAAAGACCGACGATAATAATGAGTAGTGCAAGGAAAGGAAGTTTGTCTCTGCATATACAAACATATACATATTTGGCCTTACACCTTCTTTTATATTTATATATAAATATGTTCATCCAGAGTTTCTGCTGCAATCAATTCCAACATAAAACTCACATTTATACACATACATATCCTTAAGCATTCGGAAAAATAAGAAACTGCAGTGACATTGTCTTAGAACATCCGAATCTCATCAATTTACAGTGTTTTGAAAAATAACAACAACAATACACATTTGAATAAGAAATACAAATAGAAATAGAATTAAAAAAAGAAATTCATATTTTTGGGTATCGATTGTATTTCAATAGCTTTCAACAGAAACCTCTTTTCTTAAGAAATTTGCATCGGGACTCTCAATACAATCTTCCCTCTTATACTAGTCGTCTGAAACTTATCAATCTCCCTACTCTCGCCAGTCGTCGGGAAATGCTTTGGTATAATTTTCATGGTTAAATAATAACAGGCTCAATTTGCAGCCCCCTTATTCTCTCTGAAATCAAATTTGATGTTCCGTTCAGAATGTCCAGACATTTTTGCCCCTTGTTTCTGAAAACTTGTCAAACGAATTTTGATTTTCACGAGCCTTTGCATTGTTTGTGTCTAGATTTCAACTCTCATTCAAGCACATTTGACATATCTGACTCGCTTAGTCATATTAAGAAAACTATTTTGTCGACTCTCAACTAATCGTTACATTACATTTTATATTTGAAATAATTCTTAAAAATCAGCTGATGAATTTTGCTCTGTAGCTGAACTCTTTTAGTTCTCGACACTAAAAAAACCTCTCCTCATCGTGACTCGGCATTGATGAAAAATAAAACAAGTTCCGTACGTCGTGCGGACAGCGCCCCGCGTGCGGATGGGCGGGAGGTGGGTAAACCGTTGGTATTAATTAATTAAAGCAGCGACCCATTCTCCCCTTCAGAAACCATGCTCCCTGCAGACATCCGGTGGAATGTTTTTGCCATAGAAGAATATATCTGATGATAATTTAATATATAAGAAATTATAAAGCCGGGAATGTGGTAAATGTTATCAATAATCCCAGTCTGGTAAATTAAACGGCAAAGCCAATCTAGTTTTTGGATATTTTGTGAGAGACTTTATTGTATCTGTCAAAGTTTTTAGCATTCTTTTGAGCCTTTTTGATATGATGTATTCACAAAGAAATCGCCAACCATAGATAGACATAGAGTCCAGGACCAAATATCATCATTAGCAAAACGAGCGTACTATTATTTCTCAATAATGAAAAAGAGCCTTTCTTTTGTGAATGCATTATTTAATTACAAATCAAGCATACTTAAGTGTATCTCTTCACATTTTTGGATACATCATGCACATCCATACAGTTCTGACTCTTAAGCAATTTTGAGAAAATAACCAACCACTTGTGGAAATGTTTGCAGCAAATCACCAAGGACTTTCTTAACCGTTACTCATGTGATGATTTACTTTATATATTACATGTGTACATTATGTTACACAAACATTCACATGCAACACTCATAAGTCTTTCAATTAATGTTGCTGTTCAGTTCTTTTATTGCTCCCATGTGACTCAACTATGTAATTGGGTTCGTATACGCTTCCCTATTATACTTAAATATATCCACATACTTACAAATTTATTTTGCCAGTCTGTAAGTGCCACTGTTTGCCGGATGACTAATAAAGTTCATGCTTTCCAAATGTGATTGCAGCTGCGAGAATGAGTGTGTGTTTGTGTGTATGCAACTCATAAAATTCATATTAATTGTGCATAAAATTTCTTAAGTGGCTCTCATAAGGATTCAAATCGCTTGCGGATAACAGATATGACTAAAGAATAGCTTAATTGATAACGCGTTGGCAGTGGATAATTACAAATTTATACAATATTCGCTTGTGCAAAAGTTTATTATTCGAATGTTTCAGTTTATTAAGCATAGCTTTTCATAATTAACAATAGAAGCAGAAATCTTCAAAATCTGGTTAAAGTATATGAATAAGAATGAGTTTTAATTTATGTAGGAGCTGTCGGCTCTGAAAAGGCATTTGGATCTTGAGCTGGGGCAATGCGATATTATGACGCATTCATAATAATTTAACTTCATATAAAAAAATAATACCTATAATATTTAATTTTTTCAAATAAAATATTATAAAAATATATTTATTGCTTTTTCTCCATTTTTTATTAAATTTAATATAGCTAAGCTCACAAAATTACTTGGGTCTCTTAACTCCTAAAATTTTTTACTCATGTTTTACTCTCAAAATTTTGATCCTCATCACTTTAATATCATAACACATTTTTAATTTTATGCCATAAATCCATACCGTGAATGCAATAAAATGATTGTAATTATCAGCGGCAGTCGGTGTCAAAAACAGCAGGTAGGAGCTGAGGTGCACATGAAAACCCGCAAAACGTACCACTTCCAAACAAATTTTCACAATAATAACCCAAAGAGGTGCTAACACATATACACACACACCGATGTGATGTCAAAAACACAATAGCATCCAGACACATGAGTATGACATATGTACTTGTATGTATATTGCATTGCATGGGAAAATGAAGTGTTGAATATTGCAGTGTGGTTTTACGTAAAGCGACGGCCGCTGTGGCGATGGACCGTAGCCATAATGAGTTGATTATGCCTTCGTCTAAATCCCTTGCGTAACATTATGTCATAGCCACATTAAACATATCGAAATTTCAATGATAGGAAGTGTTAGAACGAGTATATTTACTTATATAGGCACGCAGTTGTTTGAGAAATTTTAAAATTTTAAATTTTGCGTTTAATATGCAGTAACACGTTGCTGAACACTCAATTTTGCTAGGCAAATGTTGGCAAAGATACAAAGTTGCTTAATCGAAAATGCTACCAAACTTTAAATCTTTCCGATCAAGCTAAACAATAAGTGTTGCCGAAGGCTACCACAGTTTTGAGACACATCGAGACAGGTGCTACTTCCCACTATGCAATTATGAACAAATACTTAAACGTAAAACTTAAGGTATACAAACTTGAAAGCTGTTCCGATCTAGCTGATTCTCTATTCTAATTCACACAACAACTCCACTGTGTTGCAAATTCTTTTCACGAAATGAATTCCACTTTTTCTTCAGGTAATGCTGATGCATTTTGAGTGTAAATTTTCAATTTTTGCATTATGAGTTAAACAACCATCACTATTATTCATTATTTATTCTGCATGTGAAAGTTGCACAAAAGCATCTACATACATGATTTTACACGGAATGATAACAAGTGAATTGCGCAAGGCTCTCATTTAGTTACATTATTAACACAAAAACTTCATTAATTTTTTTTTAAATAAATTTACTCTAAAATATCTAATATCGAGCTTTCTCCTTACTAACTGAGGGATTAAGAAATATGATTAATTTAGAAGTATCGGCCTCACATATTAATGATAGGTAAAGGTAAAGAAAGATGTAAAGTCTTAATTAAACTTCTGCTAATAAAGTATATATTTTTCTATATTATTGATATACTTACAAATTTATATGTATCTGTATGAAATGTTTGTCAATATACTAATCTAGGTAAAAAACTAATGCTTCGAACCTGTCCCCGATCTCTGACAAATTTCCGGGAAACAAAAGTATTCTATATGTACGTCTTTCAAAACAACGGTGACGCGGCCCTTCGGCTGAAACTGCCGAGAGCTCACGAAACTTAGAGGCACACGTCGATTTTTCATTGTTTGCTTGGCTCTTCAGCTTTGAGAGAATTCGATGCAGTACTCGCTGGTGGAAGTAGGAGAAGAGAAAGACATCCACTCCGTTGGAAGGATCAAGTGGAGAGCGACCTGGTTTCGCTTGTTATTTTCAATTGACGTCAAAAAACTAAAATAAGTAAAGAATGGTATGCTGTTCTTGATTCGGCTATAATCGCATAAACGGTTCCTATGCCAATAAAGAAGAAGAAATTAAATTTTTGAAAACTCACTTTACTCGTTTAAAGCGTTATAGGCTGTCAGTGGGTGCAAACAAAAAACTAAAAAAAAACTCTTAATAAAGTACTCTCAAAGGCGAAAGGAATACTCAATAAATATATGATGCAAAGATTTACGCGTTCATAATATAAGTATAAAAGAGAAATATATATATGTACAGTATGTTCATAAAATCTTTGGATAAATATATACAAATAAGCATATTTATAACGGCACTTGTAACCACTGAAGCGATTTCCGTGTTTGTCTTTATGATTCTCTTCCGAGGATCGACCGCAATCAGAAATTTAACTTTTTTAAATTAATCTTCTTTAATTTTGGTTTCTGGTCGGGTCAGGACTCGAATCTGCAACCTTCGGCATAGTAGTGCGCACTGCTAACCACTCGGCCGCTGATATGCAGGTCGCATAAATTTCCTTTATAAATTCGTTGGAAACGTTACACTTCTGTCCCATATTAAATTCATTTTGCCACAATTTTGCATAAGTTGCTATTTCCTATTTTAATACCATTCTTTCAATCTTATTTAATGTTTTTCAATTTTTTTTTTCTTGAATTTTTCAGCTCATCACGCACTGAGCCACCAGATCTAGTTGGCATTATGCGCGTCACTGATGACATGATTGATTCATTGGTATGTCCACCACCACCATCAGATCCGCCCATAATGAGCGAAGAGATGATATCCGGTTTAATCGTACCGGCGCCAGGTTGGAGTAAGTACAAGCATATTTACATGAATATATAAATACATTTGTAAAAATAACTCCACATAAAAATATGTATTAAACATATTTACATATATGCATATATATATGCCCTTTCATCCACAAATATGTATGCACACAAGTAGCATAAATATGATTGTAAATATATCGCATAGCTTATGCGTAAGCTCGACTATGTGGCTTATTCGCTTTTGCTACTTTCATAAATAGATTAAAAATATGTCAACTGTCAAAGTGCAATGAGTTGCAATAAAATGACGCACAAGTAAATATATGTACACACACACACACATACACACACACAAACTTACGCATCCAAATGCACAGCAATATTCATGCGCAGCAGTCAATTCGGTTAGGAGCTGTACCAACCAATTGCCACGCACACACCACCACCACCTGCACGGGACCGTGCGATTTACGCTGATATTCGTTGAGAGGGAGAGCTTGATGTAAGTTTGCCGTTATGCTCCTTGATTGTGTTAAGTCCAGTAGTAATTCGCTGAAATTGCGAAAATGTATTCATTGAAATTTCAACTAACGGCCATAGTTGAATGGATTTTGCCCTGGTACATACATATGTTAACATATATATTGTACACACACACACTACAATCTCCACTGATGGTTCAAAAATCAATATTTGATTATTGAATAGGGTTGGGAGCATAAAAAAAAATTTGCAATTCAATTTTTACATAAAATTTAAATTTACGATAAAAAAAGTAAGAAAAACTTAATTCAGATGAAAATGTAATTATTAGCTTAATTCATTTTTTTAAGGCCAGTATGGAGAATCTTATGGTGAAATGAAATATTAAATTATTTGCTTTTGAGGAAGGGACACCCTGTTAAGGTTCTCACATTTATTTTCTCCCTTTAATTTTTATGGCATTTTACCTACATTGTATTTTATAGTAATTTTACACTTACAAATGCCGTAAATTGTGCAGTTTTTTATAATGACGGAAGGAGCAATAGAAACAATCAAAATGCTTCCACGGTAATACTACTTAAATTGGAGTGCATAGTTTTGAATTGCGCTCGCTCCGCAATTTACTGTTCAACAACGCATTTTGTATTTAAATTGTATAAAAAATGGAAAATAAGAAAAATATACCCAGCAGAAGATTAAAACAAATATAAAGCTGTATGATTTTGAGTAATTGCGAATTGAGTTGCTTTATCGACTTGCTCTATACAATTAAACAGAATTACAGATTAAAAAGTAATTCTAGAAATCCTCCTTATTACTCTTTTCACCCGTCTTAATCCAAAATATTCTCAATAATGTGTTAAAGGTCGCAGGTTAAAATAAGACCAAAATATTTTCGAAACATCACTTCCTATATAAACTAACTACTATTAACATAGCTTGCAATAAAGCAATAAGCAGTCAGTCTTAAAAGCACACTACAACTTGATTATTGGATTTATAATTTTAGCTTTTATCTGTACTAACATATTTATGTACATTAATTTGTATTGCCTTCCCATTTTTTTTTTTACATTTTTTCTATTTAATGTGTGGCAGAACCACTCAAAAACAACTGCTCATATGTAATAATCATCGTTTAAGTGCAGTAATTAGTTTTAGCTTTTGTATTATGCGACTATATACATACATACATTCATACATAAACAACACCTTAAGCATTATAATTACTTTAAAAGTATATATATATATATATATACATATTTATTTATACTATATTTTCCCTCGGCATTCTGCTCCGCTCTGCGTAGACAACGCGCTGTGATTTCTGTTCCCTCTTGGCCCTTTTTCATTATTTTTTCATCTACATATGTATGTATGTCCTCACAGCTTTTTTTTCCATTCTTAAATATTTTCTGGTAAAAACTTCTGTCAGAAACGCTGCTATGGAATGCACTGCTATGTTGATCTCACCTAAAACGGCAAGCGTTCTCAACACTGCCTGCCTATTTTACTTTAAAGTAATTTTTAGCAGAGGACAGCATTCTTTAATGCTTTTGGTTGCCCTGCAGTCGGTTGCATGTCGGTTTGCGCTTAATGCCGCTTTTACATTGACGGTAAATGGCACATTTCACCACCGCCACTTAATACTGTAATACGATGGAATACATTGGTATACGTTGTTTGTTGTTTTCATATTACAGCTGGCGCACTTTTGAGGGACTCTCTTAAAATTAACTCTCTGTATCCAAGTACATAAATACATATATACTCGTATATATATATCAGGATACTTCTGGGCACAAATCCACATATGTATGTATGTAATGTACGCAAGTACATACATATATTCTTATTCAAGTTTATGTTTATGCGGTATCTTGAAATTTGTTGCATTCTCACTTGCGAGTATACAAATAACTATGCATTTTATTTACCGTTATTTTGAAATTTGTGTTCAATTGTGTCTTATTTATTTAACATGAATTGAAATATTTTGTTTTTATTTCCTCCGGTGTGTGTCTATAAAAAATATACATATATATCTATATATAATATCTTCATTTAATGGAGGCTGAACATGAAGAATATTATCCTACATATGTAGGTATAAGTAGTATGTTGTCATCGAATATTAAATTCCTGTCACAAAGCATAAATTCATAGTCAGATGCTTCTTTGTTGATGCGCTCAGCAACACCCAGCTAAAAGGAACCTGACTAATTACAGATATTAGAATCGACAATGAACTTAATGTTGTGGTCGATTAAGTTCCGTAACTGTACTGAAATGTAGCAAATTAACTCAGACATGTATTAAGAAGCGATTTCATTATTTCCGGATCTTAATTGCGCAATAGTTGAAACCAAAAAAGAGATATTTTTAAGCTTAAGCCAAGGATACTAAGCCGCTACTAAGGATAAACAAACTATGTTAAACTGGTGCGCAACTCCATAACTGTCGATAAATATGTGAATATGTATGTGTGTAATCATTATACCTATTTAAAAAAAAAATATTTTCTTTTATTTTTTATTCTTTTACACATAACATATATTTTCCTCCACAGATGGCACCGGTAAAGATTTATATTCACCTGAGGCCGAAAGCTCACCGGCACCATCATCCGTTGAGCCAACACCAAACCAAATGGTCGCAGCCGCCACCAAGCCGACCTCACGTACAAGCAGTTTTGAAATTGAGAACCTTCTCAAGACCGCTGAGCAGGTACGTGAAAGAGGCTAACGAACGATCTCATGATAACACATCACACACACACAAATGCTTTACATATATACATGTTTATATCCATTCATTCGTGCATTCGTTCGTATTAAATATTTGTATAAGTATACATACATATAATACATATAAGTTAAATAAACGTACGACCAAAATGCAAGGCATGCAAAGTAAACACACAACACACAAGCGCACAACTAGAGTATAAAAATAAGTTGTCGAATGGACTTTCAATTGCATTTATTGCTTTTGTTGTTATTGGGATAGTTGTAGACACACATTTGTGAAGAAAAATTGCACGTAAAACTTGAGAATTTAAAAGTAGAAAGTGGCAAAAAATATGTCGAAAACAAAATTAATCTTCAACTTACTCGATAACTTATCACATCCACCAGCACTTTATGTGCATGTGTGGGTGTATGTTTACTTGCTTACACCTGAGTTTATATAAATATGTATTAAACTGTGAGCTCTGGGCTCTGCGTATGTCCATTTAATGGGTGTGGAATACTTCGTCTGCCAGACGATATCTTTATGTGTTTCAAAATCATGCCAGAATTTATACATACAATTATATAAAACAAAAAAACAAAAAAACATACTTAATATGTAACTATCTGATGTGACATCTTTTTTCATGGTATAATTTTTATCGAATATATTTATTCATCTCATTCAGTTTATACAGCATGTTGCAATGTTGCTCACGCTTTTTTGATTCAAAAACTCAATCGAGAAATTTATTGCACACTTTAAATATCTAATTTACATTATTTATCTGCATTTATAATTAATCGACCCAGAAACCGACACAACATGAATGTATAATAGTCAGACACCATAACAATTACGAATGTTTTCCTCTATACAATAACAATAAATTTTAATGTTATTATTATGCTGATAAAGACCAACTATATACTTGTAAAGGGTGTTTTTTATAGAGGTATAAAACTTTAATTGGCATTACTTTTCAAGATGGCGACCGATTTAACAGCTGTCAAGTGATTTATCCTCAGTTTGGTTTGGCAATTCATCATGAATAGACTCACGCCTGAACAAAGCTTGCAAATAGCGCAATTTTATTTCGAAAATAATGGTTCTGTGCGGAAAACATATCGCGCACTACTTCCATTTTAACGATGTTTAGCGATGAAGCGCACTTCTGGTTGAATGGCTGCGTCAACAAACAAAACTGCCGCATTTGGAGTGAAGGTAATCCTCAAGTGTATGTTGAAACACCGTTACATCCAGAAAAACTGACTGTTTGGTGCGCTTTATGGGCTGGTGGAATCATTGGTCCGTACTTTTTCAAAAACGATGGTGGCCAGAACGTTACAGTCAATGGTGATCGGTATAGAGCCATGATTACTAACTTTTTCATTCCTGAATTGAATAACCATGATGTCCATGAGATGTGGTTTCAACAAGACGGCGCAACATGTCACACAGCTTGTGCCACAATAGACTTATTGAAAGACACGTTTGGTGACCGCCTAATTTCACGTTTTGGACCTGTGCCTGTGGTTTGGAATTGGCCTCCAAGATCTTGTGATTTAACACCGCTAGACTACTTTCTATGGGGCTATGTTAAGTCATTGGTCTATGCGGATAAGCCACAAACGCTTGACCATTTGGAAGACAACATTCGCCATGTTATTGCCGATATACGGCTACAAATGTTGGAAAAAGTCATCGAAAATTGGACGTCCAGATTGGACTACATCCGCGCCAGCCGTGGCGGTCATATGCCAGAAATCATATTTAAAATGTAATGCCACAAGATTATCTTTCGGATAAATAAAATTCATGTCAATCGAATAATCCATCGTCGTTTTATTGCAACTTAAAGTTCTATACCTCTATAAAAAACACCCTTTATAAAAGTATATGAGCGTTTCAAAGCAATTTTTTTTCATTTTCCTCTTAAAAATAATGAGAAACTCTAGATAAGTTTAATTAACTATTAAAATGCACATTTTAATACATTTGATTGAATTTCCCCACTTTAAAGCGGCTCAAATGTCTTGGACTCTGCCAAAGTAATCTTTTGGAACGAACTAACAGCAAGCCTAAGGATTACCTTCGGTCAGATGTGATCTAAGCTAACTTCTCGAAATTGCAAAATTAGTTGCTCAATCTTATTATTATAAGTTTCAGTAAACAATCGACCTAGAAGATTTAGGAATTAGTTCATTCGCTTGGTGAGAAGTTTTGGTGACTATAGATGAAAAGTTGTTATACAAAAAAATTTACCTGAAATGTCGGTTAATTGTAAGGTACATGTTAAAATTGTCTCATTATGAAGGATTTAAAAGACATTGTTCATTTACTACTTCACCGGAATTACATTTAAGAGGAAGTTAACATAATAAAACAAAATTGGAAACTAAGCCAACCTTCGTTATTGGCAACTATACATTCTGCTACTTTAACACAAATTAACGTCTTATAAAGTCTTATTTCTACACATAGCTCACAATTGAACACATGTTCACAGAAACCATTGAAAATAAACCTTATCGCAAAGGCCACATAAGTCAAGATATCCTTCACTCCATATCACACAAGAAAGGACATTTAAGGTTATCATTTTAAACTCAAGCGCTCAGTGCACGCGATGAACAAAATGCATCTTAGCATCAAGCACTTTTTAGAAAGAAGAGTTTGTGTGCTTCCCCTACTCCCATTGTACATAGGCCCCTAAGAAGAAAAAAACAGTCGCAAATCTATTCAAAGCCATAATAAAATAATAACAAGAATAGCATAGCGGCGTTGCCAACCATTTCCATAGGACAGCGAGCCAGTAAGCGGCAGCGAGTAAAATAAATTTACAAAAGTGGCACTAAATTTACCACAACGTCAACGAAATGTCAAAAGGCTATACAAACAAAGCAGGCGAGCACACGCACTCGCAAACCTAGGTAGCAGAACGCAGTAGTAGAAGCCACGCAATGCAAGCAAGCAAGTTAAGCTATACAAATGTTGTATGTGTTGCTACGCTCACAAGGACCTCGTGCATCTCAAGGACCTTTTGCTGTACCACGTTTCCACTATGGCAGAATTTAAATTTGGCTCACTCACTCACTCACTTATAGTGCGCTTGAGCATCAATCCTTTAAAATAGAATCAAGGATAAAAGCCAGCGCTTCAGCTATGGCGACATAAACCCGGTTCGTACTGGGAACAACAACAATATGGTGGAGAAAAATTGCAGAATATAGAAAGTACGGAAAAACGTAATATAAAATACAAAACGTGAAAGGTGAACAAATGAATCTCTTCCTTCGACGAGTGGTATGAGTGTTTACGAGTGCAAGCATGAGTGCAGGTGATCTAAGGCTGAGCCGAGCTGAATTGGCAACAAAGAAAGCCACCAAATGCTCTTTGTTATGCTGAATAGTGCAATGAAACCTTCCCGAAAGTGCTTTCTACAGAAACAAACCGTGTAACGCGAAATCTCGATACAATTCATTAATTATATTGTTACCCTATTCTTAGACTGTTTTGGGTATCAGTGCGATCTGCTCTACAGAGATGCATAATTTCGAACTCTGGCCAAACAAAAATCCAATATTATATATATATTATTCTAAATGCGGCCAACTCCTTCAAGTGTATGTGTATGTCTGTTCTCATAAAAATCTACCACCCCTTCGGAGCTGGCTAAAATTGCAGGTCTTCGCTTTTCATAGAAGTTGGTATTCATAACACAAATCGAAGATAACTCGGCCGAAAAATTAATGTTTTTCTGAAACCCTTTTTCGCTATTAAAGCTTGCCTTGTTTTACACCAAAGACTTCGTCAAAATTATAGGATTTTACTCTGAACTCAAGTAATCCCCTCCGAGCATGCACACGATTTTCCAACACATTAATTATGCATCAATGAATGAAACCCTAGTGATTAAACCCACATTTAACTTTTATGAAAATCTTCCTAACACTGTAATTTATAAAAAAAAGAAAAGATGATTGATTGATCCCTAGACCTTTAACTCCTCTATAAATCGTTCATATACTTATAATTCCAAACCATCTAAATATTTATTTTTCCTCTTCACTTTGTTCTGTCTTAATCACCCCTGTAATTAGCCTATATTTCCTCCCACCCACCGGCACCAATGGCGAAGTCCGCATGACGTACGAATCCGTTTTCTTTATGTTCCTTAACGCCGAGTTACGACGCAGGAGTTTGTGAAGTGTCGAGAAATAAAAAAATTGAGCTAACAAAAATTCATCAGCTGATTTTACATTACTTAAATAAATGACTTCATTCAATTCAAAAGACCTCCAAAGCTCTTATGTAACCTTTCTCTCTTTCGATTATTCACGATGCCACTGAAAAAGTAAAATAACATGAATGGCGCTATAAGAAAGAAAAATTAAAATATTTATATTTTTTTAAGTGTAAATTTTGATATGCAGTTATCAATGACTACACAGGAGTATACTGTCAACTAGCAAGAAGAGTACACTTTCCTTAATGACACTTTACTAAATAAGTGAACCTTGTCCTCACATAAACATACATGCGAATACATAAAAACACTTAAGTGAATGAAAAAAGCCGATAAACTGAGGTGCATTTTCTATTGCCATATGTAAGCTCTGCCAAGACATCAGGCTAAGAAATATATTAAAATGGAAGAAGGAAAAGGACCAAGGAGAACTCTTTGAGGTGATACCTTCCCTGCCTAAAATTTTAACAGATTCTAACAAGAGAGTCATAAATGAGAGCAATTCTTTGTAAAATTCGATGAAAAAAATTATTTTGCGAAGGCAAGAAGGCAATCGTGAAAAATGTGTGGTAGTTGGAAATGTATATTTCGCTCATGAAGAGGAAAAAATGCGAACAGCAGCTTATGCAAATGACCGCCGTCAAAGCAACAAATAGCAGCAACAAAGCCCAAATCATTTACATAACGAAAAAGCATAAAAGAAAAAAGTGCCAAGAAGAAGTGGAGCGCAAGCAAGCTTCGGCAGCATGTACTTCTATATTTGACTGTGCCACAATGAATGCATTACATCGCACTCGAGCAGGAAATTTTGCGAGATCGCATAAAGGTTGACTGACAAAAAGCAGGTCCCACTCGCTTTTGTTTCCAGTATGCCAAAATCAGCGACGGAAGTTACGGTAAACGCGAAGAAGAACAAGGGGAACACAGCAATATACGTACATAAATTTGCACAATCGCGCACAAGTAGAAGAAGGTGGCTTCTTGTTAAGTGACAGCTATGTAATAACAAAAACCAGCGTCACAGAGTAACAACAGCAGCAGTGCGCCAAAGAGTCAATGAAAAAAAAAACCTACAGCAATGCTAAAGCACAAATGTGTGTAATACACGACTTGTAGTAAGCCCCAAACGTCAAGCTGTCGACCTGTCTTGAGCTGCAGCCTCTGTCGTTTCGTGTATATTGTTTTGCCCCTAACCTCGAAACCTTCTTCTTGTTGGCGGCAACCATCAGCTGTCAGTGTCAAATGCACTACTTCTTTCACTTGGGCTCTTTTTATTGTTGTTGCTGTTGCTATTATGAGCTTCCTCTTAGCGCAAAAATGCGTATTTAACACCTTCTCTTACACTCTCCCTCCCTCTTCCTGTCTCTTCCGAACCCCAGCCAAACATCCTATTATCACCCACCAACGTTTGGCTTCCGGCTCTCAATGGAGATGGTACAACATAAACAGCAACTACAACAAGACCCAACACACCTACAGCAAAACCGCAAAGCTGAATTGGAAATGACATTGGAAGAAAACACTTTAGTGTCAACCAATGTGGCAGACTACAGTTGCTCTTCATCGCAACGGTACTACATTTCTACATATTTATAAATAACAAATTCTAATTACAATTGAATGTAAAAGTAAGAGTAATTAATCTTGGAAAATTTTACTGAAATCTTCATTATTCTACATTAGCGTTTATTCACGGGGTCGAATAATTAAGTTCTGAAATCATAAAACCTGCAGATAGTTGCAGGTTATTTTATTTGTTGAGTAAGAAATTTCATAGTTGTTTCAACAATTACGTAGTTTCTAATTACATATAAATAGTTGTACATTTTATTAAAAAAAAATATTCTATACGAAAATATTGAAACTTGCATATTGCACACAAATGTAAATACATTGTATGTATGTATGTGTAGGTATTTATATATGTATATGAAAGAAACTAGAAACACGAAATTTATTTATTTGTACCAGTATTAGGAGCTGCATTGTGATCCAAACAACCACACCACCACTCACATACACATATTCGACTATCACTTAATTATTGAATTATTTACTTTTACCCTTTTCAAATCAATATTATCTTATTTGCACAAACTTTACACCACTCACATTTTTGCTAACTTCACAAATTTCTTTCTTTCTTCATCTACTTTTTTTATTCATATTTTTTAATAAATTGTTTGCAAAACATCACCGTTTTATATAAATAACAACAACAAAAATACAAAAATTAATAAAAATAAATAATAATTAACAAACAAAAATTAAATGCAAAAACAATGACAACACTACTACTACTCACAATCCAAACTACATACTAAATTAAAAACCGAAAAAAAATCATAATTAAATTTAAAAATATATACATAATTAAATCAATTGACTATTGTGTGTAAAAACAATTAAAATTGCAATATCAAAAATATGAATCAAATTTAAACAAATCAAAAAAAAAAAAAAACACATCAATCAACCTTCTTCCATCGCCATCATCGTTGACTATGTTTTTGTGTGTGTGTGTCGATGGAAACGCTTGATTGAAGGTTACCGGATTTTGTCGTTCACCTCAGGAAACACGTAAATCCAGCCCAACTGGATCGGTCACATCTTCTGTCTCGAATGCCGCACTGACGCCATCACGTCAACTCACTGATGCTGAGAAATTGCGTAAGGTCATCTTGGAGTTGGTCGATACAGAACGTACCTATGTTAAGGTAAGTTTGGAGAGAGAGAAATACGTATTTAAAATTTTTTCTGTATTCGCTTTAATATTTGTTTTATATTCGTTTAAATAATTTTTTGGGACTCACACAAATCGAATTATGTAATTGGCTTTCAGGAACATGTAATGGTATATAATCTTTGGTCCGCAGAAATAGACCAACAAAATGTATACCAAAATTATCAAAATGACTAGCTAAGTAATTTTAGCCATATCCGTTTGTCTGTCCATCTTTTTGAAAGAAAACTAGTTTCTCAGTTTTCGATATATTTGAATAAGTATTATGAGCTACATTGTGATCCAAACAAACACTCACATACACATATACGACTAGCACCTAATTATTGAATTATTTACTTAGTATGCAGGTGTATTTTTGTAATATATTGATCATTTGATCCAGATCCATTCAATCACTATCATTTGGGTCCCATACAACCGATTTCTTCAGATATATGATTTTAGGTCATAAATACTGCGATAAAGCATCTAAGAACATGAAATTTGGTATTCTAATTCAAACAAATATTGACACTGAAAATCATCGAAATCGCATTTGGCATTATGCAACAAATTGGATATGTTTATTTGTGTAATATATAACCACTAATAACTTATTATCAATCAACTTTTAATCAATTGCAAATAACAACGAATCTTAACTCATAGTCCCTTGACCAAAAAATATCAAGTTAAATATGATGCGGAAAATCATCTTAATATTAATTATTTTCCTTCTTAAGTGGTACATAAAATGAACAACAACAGTTCATAATGAATCCTAGATTGTGAATAAACGAGCAAAATTATTGAGGGGGTTCTGGTGTTAGATACACAACGAGAGAACTTTAAAAGGCAACTGTTGCAAAATTATAGCGAAATCACTAGTGAAGAAACTCTTTCGATACAAAGAGTTAAACAATAAGTGTTTATCGCAAATTCAAAAGTAAAATTTAGAATGACAGTAATAGTAATTAAAGCTGACGTAGAATAGACTCGCCTGTTCGCCTTGTGAATGCATATACACAAATGACGAAAATAACATCACTAAAGTAGATGAAGTAATAAAAATTTTAACCATACTCGTAAATAGAAATGAAACTTATGCGATTTCATTTGAGTCTAAAACCAAAGCACAGTGCTTAGTGGCATATAACATATTCCATATAATATTAAAGTTCATCCTAATATCATATTTCTTCTTCGAACAACAAACAAATGTTTAAAATAAGAGGTTGGTATTGACCCAGTAAACTAAACGAATCATGTAAAGATTTGAGTCTTTCAATTTTGATCTAATCTTGATCACAAATCGACGAAATACGGATTGATTTTGATTTATAAGCCGCATAGAAAGAGAGAACAAATAGAATATCGGCGCTGTCACAGAGAGATCACGGAAGTGTTACTTCACAGATCAGTTCCATAGGCGAACCTGTATAACGTTTATAAAGCCCTCTAATTATCGGTTTGAGTTGCTAACAGAGAAATTTTGATAAAGTAAAATGCAATATCACCAGTAACTTCCTAATGATTGATGGTTACTTAATCAGAGTTGTTTGATGTTTAGTTGCATAATCAATGTTCCTGACATCGGTGAAATTAATTGACACGATTTCTACGGGCAACAATTTTGTGGAAGTTAGAAACAAATTGAAAAAGAAAACAGGGGTAGACATTAAATATATAAATTATAAAGTCAAGTTCAGAACTCGAATAAAAGTAGCACATAAGTAATTTATAAAGTACAAAATTATGACTGCGGGCTAAAATAAAATATTTTAAACAAGAAAGAAACAGAGAAAGGGTGAGAGAAGTAGAGAAAACTTAGCATAATGCTTTTCGTACACTTTGATGTGCTGGTAATTTCTATCACCAACTTTTCACGCTACCAACACTTATTACAAATATACTCGTATACGTGAAGATAATTCTCAAGGTATTCGTAATTTAGCTGTGCAGTTGTGGAAATGAGGCAGGAGCAGCATTTTAATAAGTTTGAGAAAGTTTCACGCCAGTTGGCAAAAATTTACATATGTACTATATGTACACACTACCGATGCCAAAAGTGCATACAGCAAACAGCAAACAGCGAACGGCGCTAATTGTTAGAGTTGGTGGTTATGGTTACCACTAACTTTTACCGTTCCCTCAGGTCACAAAAGTATGGACCACACACCGATTTCATATAAATGGCGTTCTCTAACTTAAACTTTTTATTTGTTCAACCACTATTGTTTCAAAGTTTTTATACTGTATTAGCATAGACCGTTACATTTTTAGATTTTATTTATTTTTTATATGTATAAAAAAAAAGTTGAGTTGGAAATATTCAGACATTGTTGTTTGTAAATGCACACGCTTAAAACATATATATACTATTTGGTTATTTTTCAAGCGTACAAAACTTTTCTTATGACTTCCGTTGGTCCCTTTACTTTTGGGAAAACATGCCCTGAAGCCACTTGGCCTTTTTCTTCCGATTCCGACTGGCGTTATGGTCTTCCACTGATAACACTTCTTGTCTTATAACTTTCTTACTTTGTTTTTTCTCCTCTTTGGCTATTTTCTCTTAGTTTCTTATATTAATTAAAATATTTGTTAATTCATAATTTTACTTTGCTGGGGGCAGTTTTCTACAATAGGCAATTAGGTCACACATACTCGCTTCGTATTGGTTGCATAGATACACAAGCAGTGAGTTTTCGAAAACGTCGTTGAGTAATTAGCTGAATATATCGAAATTGGCATATACATACATATCTATATAGATATAGAATATACATTTTATTTATTTAATAAACTAGTTTGGCCTAGACGTTAATGTTCTTTTTATTTCTCTCGGTTTTTATTCATTTCTAAATTCAGCAATTAAAAATTTACCAGAAATAATGTTTATCTTCCTTATTTAATCTCTTTCTATTCTTCTTTTTTTTTTATAGCACTTGAACAATCTCCTGGAAAACTATTTGGAACCAATGAAACGTGAAACATTCCTATCGAATGCTGAGATAAATGCACTCTTTGGTAACATACATGAAATTGTCACATTCCAGAGGCAATTTTTGCAGAATCTTGAGGAAGCCTTGGAGTTGGAACCAGATTTTCACAAATTCGATCATTCCAGTCAGTTCCGGGTGAGTACATCATATTATGTTTTAAAATATTATTGTAACATTATATTTTTGGAACAAAAATCAAATTATAATTCGGCAAGTCCCAATCGGCGGTGAATATTATAAGCACGGTAGTAAGGTATATAAACGATCTAATGGTTTGTCAATATTCGCTAAAATACAACCATGTTTTCGGGCTTCAACCCTTGTAAATTTGGACTAATATTAGATAAATCTCTTTTCAAGCTAGCATTAGTAAGTTTTTCTATCCCAATTTTACTTTATTATGATGTGAACATAAAATATACCCGATAAAATTCGCCTGCTAATCGCTTTTACACATTGTGTTGTATTTCTTTACAATATCTTGTCCTCACATTTTGTATATCTTTCTCCTATTTCCTTCTACTCTGAGCTATGAAAATCTATGGTATAAAGGTGAAAGATAGCTATATTTACTGAGGACGCCAGTTATATCGGCCGCTTTAATCTGAAGTACATGTGGTTTTAATATCAAAATTCAGATCGATATAAAGACTTGTATGCTTGTTCAGTGGTCCATGCGTTTGAAATGCTAACTAAATAAGTAGAAACAATAGAAAAACAAATGAAATCCACTGAATTGTTCATTTCTTATTGTTACCTTTCTTTATGATTTCTGGACCATTGTGCAGCACGTTGTTTTCAACTTTTTTCCATTTTGCACAATCGAACATTGGAAACTTTCATCATTTCCGTTTACAATCATAAATTACAATGCCAATGTGTTGGCAATTTCCACAACAAATACTGCAGTAAGGCCAGAACGCCAAGCGACAAGCTCTGATGTAAGTATGCGTGTGTGTACCTTAACCAACCGATAACAATATTTCTGAGGCATGAATTTGCATTATATAATATCTAGTGTTACAGTTAACTGCATACTTACTGTCTAGATGTACTTTTCTCTTTGGAAGCATTCTGCATTCGGCAGGAAATTGTAAATTTAGTAGATTATATATACAATTCATTTCAACTTGACGGTTGACTACACGGTAATCTTGGCTTCATTTATTCAAGTTTGTTGATGTTTGCGAAACAAACTTTTTTCTAATGCCCTTACAAATTTATTTGTTGTAATCTTAACTCAGTTTACTACCACATTTATTCTTTCTTAGTACAAGCAGCTAAGGAAGATTGGGTAGTGGATATGCAGATTATAAATACAAGTTTACGGTTGCTTAACTGTAACCCTTATAGAAATGTTTACTTTATCACGCAGAAGTTTCTTTTTTCACTCGACACAGTTTATTACTTTCTATAAGTTGCTTAGTTTCCGTACTGACATTTCATTAGAAGCGATAATAAATTTATTTTATTCTGTGGAAAAAAAAAATGCACAAAGGAAAGCAATATGGAAGAAAGAGTAAAGAAAAGTTGATTGCAAATGAATGAAGGACTGCAGTGGAAAAGGTAAAAATATTCCAATTTGAATACAATAACGGTATTTTTAATTCAAACTACCAGAAAAAATATTTACATGTAGCGAACGGCCGGGGAGCAAGGAATAGTATACATGTATGTATGTAATTGCGAAGATAAGATATTGAAACGTAATGTTTATAAAACCAATCAGAAGCCCAGCACTCACATCACATAAAGACTAATGAATACTTATAAAATATGGTATGTGGAATTGATCCCTGCTTTATAATATTTTGGCAATCAAAGTTTTAATTGGAACCAAACGGTACTAGTGGTAAAACTGATATCGGTTCTATAACAAAGATAATGTTACCGATTAAAAGAAAAATTTCAAAATCAAGTTTAATAATCCTTCCAAATCGCGTTTTTGATAGATAAATTGTTGTACATGCATCAATAAGAGATGTAAATATTATGAAATATGTTTTAGTAAGCACTAAACTAAAACTTCATAGCATATTTAAACTGCTACTCCGACCTTTTTGTTACCGTTACTATTGTAAAATGGGGTTTGACGAGCAAATAACCACCAATGTGCAACGGAAGCTCCTTTCCATGCAGCCATATACATACATATATGTACATATGAAATTTCTTTAACACTTCACTCTACTCCAATCCTAGCCAAGTTGGTGGAAGGTTGCAATCTTTTCAGACTTATACATACATACTTACACACAGAGGTAGATTGGTTACTCTTGATTGCGTTATTTGTTTTGGCTTACGGAGCTATAATTCTTCTATTGTCTTCTCTTAGCTGTTTGTTAATAAATTACACAAAGTCTAGCATTTGCTGGTCTACTATTTTTATTAAGCAAATATTGAGTTTTATTTTCAACTATGCCCCAAGCGCAACACAACAAAATTGTAAACATGAACAATAAAAATTATTGCTACTCAAATATTTAACGGCAATGGTTTATTATGTGTGCGAAAATCAACGCTTAACTTATCTAATTCCGCTTTTAACTTTCTTAACTCCAAAGTTGTATTTTAGTAGGTTCTGTATAACTTCTTAAAAATCGATGACTTCACTAGATTAAAATGGTACTTCTTAAAAAGATTGTTTGATATTGTTGTGTTGGTATGTATAGCATACGATTTGGTTTCGGAATTTTGCCAGCAGTGTCAATTTCAGTTCAATTCTTAACCACCACGCTAGCTCAAGCCTATCTTCATATATTTGGCCAATGCTTCTATTTAAGAAAACCTCATTTTGTGATGATTGCTTGAAGTTGGAGCTTAGCAGATATAAATAAAATTAAACTTAGCGCGTAAAGGCATATAACCTCAATTTAGTCCATCAAATCTACAACTACCTTGTAAAAGTAATTATAATGTAACTACAAACAAATATTTTCATATTATTATATATGTACATAGTTACATATATAAACGCACAGCGGTGTCGGTGTTTAAATATTGTACATATATACATACATACATATGTAATAGACGTAGTTACGAGTATATTCACTTTATCCCGCACCATTGCGCTCAGTTTTTCCCATTCATTTTTGTCCTGCTTCAACTCCTTCTTCATCATGCAACTGCCGTTCCAAATTGCAACAAAAGGCTATATAATATAAAACAAAAACGAAATATGAGTAAATTAAAACCTTATACACAAATACACACACATACACCCACAAAGTAAAAAGGAAAAATTAGATAGCGCCATAGACGGTGGTCCGAGGAAGTGAAAACGCGGTAAAAGCATTAGATGCAGCGAGCCCATTCAGCTGTCTTGATTGCAGTTTTTCAGCTCTTTTCGCGCCGCCTGTACCGTCCTCTCGCCATCTTCTATCTTAAACCACCATAGCTCGAGCCATAATGATGTCATTAAAGCGAATTTAATTAAACTGAAACCCTTTGTTCCATAACGTAATGTAAAAATATTCAGTTACTATAAGCTACTGGCACCTGAATAGAGAAGAAGAACTTCAAGAAGGAGTGAAGTTTTCATGTGACGACATATTCAGAACAATCGTTCCAGCTCAAACTACTACTGTCTTTATATACTTATATGATGTGCCTTTGTATTTTATATACATAGAATTTGATACATTTATGTTTTTTCTTTTATCATGTCACATGCGGTGTTTTTAATGTATGTGTGACTTCAATTTGAACTGACAATTCTATTATTTCAATCCAATTTTGTATACTTTTCTCTAAAAACACGCGTTGTTTTACTGATAAACTTCCGATTGTCATCTCTGCCTTACTACAGGAAGTCAGTCCAATAAGTTCTTAATCTCAACTCTGTATGACCCCGCAATCGCGTAGCTCATTCTAAACGAGCTCAGTAACCGAGTGCGCAATAACGCGTACTCTCGTGCGAAGGGTCATTGGACCTTGGACAAAACAAATTATTTTAAATACCGAACTTGAATACAGTAGTACGTCCCGAAAATTTGCGAATCATTTGGAAACTGTACATATATCCCATCATTTCTAGGGAAAATATCAAACCGCACACCATAACATTGAAATTTTTTCAGCTTAGTCAAATAATATGCATATATCTCTGTAAAATATGTACATCTATAAGCAAAGCCTTAAAAATTATGCTTGCAATAAATTTATAAGTATATAGTACGTATTCATAGAGAAAATAATTTATATCTTTCATTGCTTTCAGAATGTTCTCTTTGCGATCGGTTCGGCTTTCTTGTACTATGTTAACCACTTTAAGCTTTACTCCTCATTTTGCGCTAGTCATAGTAAGGCCCAAAAGGTGTTACATCCAAGTAAGTAAAAAAATTTAATACTTTGTATGATATACAAGTACATACTGTAAATATATATTTACATTTATCATACTGTAAATATATATTTGAAAATATATACATATATATATAAGTTTTCGGCTGGAGAGGTATTCCGGATATTTCTTTATGGATGACAATTTATGCGGTGCTTTGTTTCTTCGGCACCTCAACATGAAAAAATAACTTTTCATAAAAGGAGCTCTGTATTCTTCAAAAAGACACTAGTATTCTATCAGGCTTGTAGTTGATTTGGCATAGTTTGATAAACCGAGAATAAATGAAATGTAGTATAAGTGACAAGGTGATGAACTAACAAAAGACAGGAAAGAGGGTTGTTTGGTTATTCCTAAGTTTTTAGTATATTCCAGTACTCTGTATAACGTTGGCTTACGACTTGATACTTTGTTACTGGCTCACGCCGTTAAGGTAGTATCTATTTTCTATTTCTGCAGAGAAAGACCTTTGGGAAAATCCTCATGGTTGTGTATTCTAATCTCTCCTGTAGGATAGGCATTCCGACCTCCTCTAAAATGCATTTAATCCGAGATATTGGAAAAGCACGAATGCTCCTTAGACACCCGCGTTATACGTAGAAAATATCAGTTTTATGTCGCTCTGCTCACAATATCCGTATATTGGTATAGTAACGTTTATTAAAGTATCTGGATGAAGACGATGATAAATATTTAAACATATTTAACCTGACAGTTTTTTTTAGTCTGAGACAGAACTCCTTAAATGTGAAACGAAATCGGTCTATAATCGAGAGCTTCTTAGGATGGATTTGAAGACTTTGATATGGGAGCAAATATGGCGTTTTTTCCAGTTTTGAGGATAAATTCCGGTAGTTAAAATTTTATTACACAGATTGATTAAACGTAATTTAAGTTGCGTGGGCAAGTTTGTTGTCATATCATATGAAATTCTATCTCATCTGGGAGTTTTCCCACACAGTTAAGAGATTGTGCTTTCGAATTCTGGAAAAGTGATTTCTGTTTTTATTATCTTAGCAGGGGAGTTTGGCTGATTGTAACTTCTACTTAGTGTTTAATTTTTGGGGTAGTTAAGGTATTAATGTCCGACCAAATATTTTTGGGGTTAGAGCAATTTTTTTGTAGTATGTTTTTCGAGGATTATTCGCTTTGCTTCTTTAGATTTTTTACGAAAAATAGCGTTTGATTTCTTGTATAAAAACAGGTTTGCTTCTATCCTAGTTCTCATGTTTTGCCTCCAGTTATGCTATTTTAAATTCGTTAAGTTGTCCAGCTCATTTAAATGAAACAGTTTTTATGTAGGGTTTGTGAGCAGTTTACGGAATAGCATGGTTCACTACCGACCGTAATATTTTGATGATCTTAGCAGCTTCTTTACTAATATGTTTAAATACTGAGAGTTCGTCACAGAAAAAAGTTGCCTTTTGGGTATATTTAAACCAGTTTGATTTTCCTGTCCAGAACTTTGGTTTAGGAAAGACCTTCTCAGAGGATAACATGGCTAGTTCGCTATTTGCTCTTGGGGCAATACTTGTAGAGCAAATAGATAGGTCGACTTGCGTGAAGGAATTATGGGTAGAGAAATGCGTTGAGGAAGCTTCGTTCAATACTGTTAGACTCTCTGTAAGAGCTAAGTCTTCCAGGATCAAGCCTCTTTAGTTGGTTAATGAGGAGCCCCATAATGGGGACCAGGAACTCAAATGTCCAGCTGGGAGTACGGGTTTGTTAAAATGTGCCAAAGCTCATCAGGCATAAAGCTTTGTTGAGGAGGAATATACAAACAAATAATCGTAAATTAAAATCCCATGGTCACCTGAATTGTTAAAAAAGCGATATTTGAATTGATTTGTAGGTATTTATGTGGAATGTCTTTTCTTACTAAGGCAGAGAATTTCAAGTTCGGTGAAGTTGTTGTAGAAGCCCTTTATGTTCAAAGATGAGAATCGAAGGACAAAGTAGAATAGATTAAATTTCTTCGTTGTGTGAAGTTGGCATATTTTTATCATAACTATTGACTGTACTGTTGAGTTGTTAATGTGTTGGTTTGTGACTTGTTGAGAAAAGTGTTTGCAGTGTGTTGAGATTCTAGTTCGTTGATAAATTGATGAGAGTGGTTAGTTACTAGAGGAGTGGAGTTATATGTTGTTCATTTTACTTTATTGTTTGTGCGAAAGAGATGTTTGGTAGACTGAGCACTTATGCTTTATTTAATTTTATAGCTTCCTGCATCGAACATTAGTTCTCGGTTTCAATTTTGATAATTTGTTTTGTTTGGATGTACCTCGGGCGCGTGTTTGACGATGCTGGGCGCTCACCAGCACAATTAGCGCATAAAGTGCAAAAACCTCGTTCTTAGCCATGGAGAGGAAGTTACTAGTTACACAGCTTTATTACATCTCTTAATGGTGTGACCTAAAAGTTTACATGATTTACATCTCATTGGATTTTAAATATATGGTTTTACACGGGCTGAGCGCCGTGAAACCTCTACTTTTCATGTAATTTATACAAGTCGAATGTAAGAAGGATAACTCCAGCATTCACTAGGGTATTGTCCACGGTTTTTTTTTAATCTTGTACATTCGTACTACACCTTGGTCTTAATTTCATCTTCAGGGACATCGATAAAGCATGGTGCATATATTGTACCTTTTGAAAAGTTTAGATTATCCTAAAAAGATATCTTTACTTCGCATATATCATTAATTTCACTAGTAACAGCAAATTACCGTCGTGTAACTCCGAAATGGAAGTTATTTCTCTGCTTTCAGCTTCCAATGCTGCCATTTTAATAGCAGTTTAGTTGAATCAGCTGCTGATATGGTAATGAATTTGGGATTGTCCTGTTTGTTTTTTTTTTTGCGTTTGGCTTGGTAGCATCCAGCTACCAAAGCGAAACTATTGCTCCCCCCAAATTTGGTGGCCCGGGGCTATTGGAGAAATTTTTATTCATAAGAACTTACAACAAAATAAAACGTGTATCGTTTGATTTACACAATAATAGTGATTAAAATTATCAAAAAAGTTGAGCAACCACAAAGAAAACACAGTCTGAAAATAGGTCCACTCGTGATGAGTATCAGTAGGAGACTGTTTAATTTCTTAATGTGTAAAATTATTTAGAAGCTTGCAAGCCCATATGATAT
This sequence comes from Neoceratitis asiatica, assembly GCA_030068015.2. Taxonomy (NCBI): domain Eukaryota; kingdom Metazoa; phylum Arthropoda; class Insecta; order Diptera; family Tephritidae; genus Neoceratitis; species Neoceratitis asiatica. Next base: position 92,729,307 of record CM061526.1, read on the forward strand.
TTAAGCACTTCTAACATATATATGTACCTTGAAACTACATTCGCCGGTTTCGTTCCAAAAGATTTTAGAAAACTCTATGTACATAAAATTTAGTCAGACATATGAATCGATTGTTTCTAATGTTATATAGAATTCTTAGCTAGATAAAACTAACAGAGGTGTTAACACATGCATTCACTTTAAATAAGCATGACGCATAATTTAACAATGGGAGCCAGTAGAAAATAATTTGAATAAATACTCTCCTGAGGAAGTTTGGGTTTGAAGGACAATTTTAAAGTTTTGAACGTTGTAAGTATAGTAAAAATTGGGATATGAATATATTTTGAGGTAGGATATCTTAAAGTCGTTCCACTGATGAAAATTTCGACATCGTCGCATAGCCGCCCTTAATTATTGAAATTCAATCTCAGATATCCGATAGCCAGCAAAGTTGGAAAATGAAAACTGAAATATTTTATTTTACTTTACGTTAAAGAAATTTTAATTGAACATTATGGCACAAGTTTGTAACCAACTAAAACTTTTATGGTTTCTCAATATTCTATATTTTAAAGTACATACTCATACGCACATTATATTGTTAAAACGTACATACATATGTATGTACATACATATTTGCAAGAAATCCAGATAGCCTAGTAGGAGCGGTGGAGATATTTACGCTATAACAACGAATACATGGTTTTATATATGCATGTACATGAGTTTTTATACATATGTATATACATAGTACATATTTACATTCTTAAGTGCCACTTCGATACAATTGTAAGACAATTACAAAACATTTACAAATGCTTTCACTTAACAAACTGCGATGCCGCAATTTACATGTATGTACATATGTATGTATACATACAGTGGCGGACAAAAGTCTACAAACACCGCCTCTAAATATATTTAAACAAATCCATTCTCTAACATAAAATAAAACAATAATGGTGAAAAAACGAAAAAATATCCTTGACAAAAGTCTACGAACACCACAGGTTTACTAGCAGTTATGTCGATATGCTGTGCTGTTATGGCGGTAGGTACCCTTCTTTTAATATTTTTTTTTTTAATTATGTTTTCTAATTTGCTAGTATTGAATTTAGTTGTGGTTTAAACACAGTAGCATCAACAATGGCTCTGCGAAAAGAAATGTTCATTGACGTCCGAGTCTTGGTTATTCAGCACAGAAAAGAGAAGAAATCGTATGGTGAAATTTAAAAAATTTTAATCTTAAGTTCACCAAAGGTACAGACCTTTGTAAAAAACTTTGAAAAAAATGGATCCACCGAAAAAAAGCCGTGTGTTGGCCGCCCGAAGAAGCTAACTTGAAGAGATATAAGCTTTACTGCTCAAAAATTAGTCGAAAACATCGCAAACTCATCAAGAAAGTGTGTCCATTTAAGAGCAATTCGAAGAGCTCTGAACGATAACGGCTTCTACAGTAAAATGCCACGTAAAAAGCTTCTTATATCTGAAAAAAATCGTAAACTTCGCTTGGAGCTCGCTAAAGAAAATTTGGACAAGGGAATGGATTTTTGGAAAAAATTCTTGTTTACAGACAAATCGAAGTTCAATATATTCGGCAGTGATGGAAGAGCAATTATTTGAAGAAAAGAAAACACTGCACCTAACGCCAAAAATATAGTACCATCAGTGACGCGTGGTGGCGGCAACGTAATAGTTTGAGGAGCGGTTGCGGCATCTGGAGTTGAAAACCTTGTTTATTCTGAAGCCTTCGGTGGTCAGTTAGGAGCTTGGCGCAGGCTGGATCTTTTGACAGGATAACCATCCAAAGCATACGGTCCATATTGTTGAGGATTGTTTGCCTTATAAGCCCAGATTTGAATGTTAATAAATGTGTCTGAAAGAAATTTTCAGCGAAAAATTAGAAAAAATCAGATTTCCAGCCCAGCATTACTCAAAGAACATCATATTGAAGCTTGGGACAGTATTACTCCCTCAGAATTGATAAATTTAGTAGCTCCGATGCGACGGCCTCAAGCTGTTATTGATACAAACGGTGAACCAACTAAATGCCAAATTAAAAGTTTTTGTGCTAAGATATGTTATGTATGTACTGTTTGTAGACTTTTGTCATTGTTGGATTTACACTTGTTTTGTCATAGCTTCACTATTTTATGTTAAAAAATTATTTTTGTTGGTTTTTTATGATAAGGAAAAGTAATTGAAATAAACTGTATCGTTAAATTTTCCAATCAACCTTTTGGACTTTCAATTCAACGAAAACAGCGGATGTTTGTTGACTTTTGTCCGCTACTGTATGTATGTTAAATGTATTTATGAACATATCTACACATACATATTTAAGTAAATATTGAAATGCTATAAAAATACAATCGTAAATATACCGATAAATGTGTAAAAATGCTACATCTGTGGCAATAATGCTTCTTCATACATTTACTATTGTGAATTAGTATTTATGTATTTATACATATGTACATACATATATTTAATTATGTACACAAATCTGCGATTTGTTTGACAGTCCTTTGGCATGCACTTCAACGTCTTATAACTAACGTGTAATATTTTGTAGGTGATCACATATGTACATATGTATATATACCATTTTGTAGAAAATACATACAGACACAAATAGCTATGTATGTAATTATTTATTAGAGATACATACCGGTGCATCGGAAATACCAGTACACCGCATTTGTACTATACCGTTTTCGTACACGTATATTGAAGCAGTACTACCCTGCAAACAGGGCGAGTACTCCATGCACGCGTGAAATATATTATCCACGCGAAGAATAGAGTAATCCAAAACCTGTCACAATCCATCCAAAAAATATGGTCCAATTAACATTGTGATGTCCTAGAGCTGGACCATATAATCCCTCTCTGCATAACACACGAGTACTCCATGGAGTACCTACAGGGGATTATATTTTGGAGTATATACAAAAAATTACATTCGAACATAGACTTTAATGTCGAATGAAAAGCTATCAAAATATATTATTTATGGTGCAAATTTATATTAATATTAAAAATTTATTGTTAATAAGTATATAATATATATTAGTTTGCGTATTAGTTCTACGTATTTTCATTGCAATAATAATAAATTACGCACTCCTTTTCCGTACCAGCAGAGCTCAACAGCGAAACGGAACTGACTCAGTTTCATTTCAACACATTTTCTGTATACGAGTATAAAACTTATTGCGCAATTGTAACTTCGTGTAGTGATTGCGATCGGTATAATACGAGTTGGTCCAGAATTTGCCACATAGCAGTATATTTGTAGGTACTCCAATGGACCGTATGTTCCATAAATGTTGCAAGGTACAAAAAACTATATTAGGGGTATTCTCTTTGTCTAAGAAATGCATGCTACGGTGCACAAATAGGAAATTTTTGATATCCGTGCAATGGCACAACAACAAAACACATGCAAAAAACATATGGTACGATAGGAAAAATATCCTATACCAAATCCTATGTATATTTATTTCCCACAGCTAGCAAGAAGGAAAATGCAACCCTGTGAAGGAAAAGTAACCCTGTGCCTGTGTGGTTGTTATTGTTTCACTTGAATATGTCAAAATTTTGCAACGGGGGTGCTCTCGATCTCTAGCACAATTCCATAGGAAATATTTGCATAGTATGCATTTCCTAGACAAAGCGAATACCCCTATTGTGTTTGTTTACCCGGTTTCTTTTCTGTTGATTTCTTTGCGACGACTAAATTGTGCTTCATATTGTGCTGTGGTGCTTTTATGCATACGGATAAACGACGCATAAATTTGTTTTCGTTAAATCAACCCCTAAAATTAATATTTATTGTCTATTGTTGGTCATCGATCGCTCAACACTATTTTTACATTTTAATTTATTTTCCGTTTTTGTTTATTTGTTTAGTTTTTTTTTCGGTTTTATATTTTATTTGATACAAATTCGAACAATTAATTTTCTTGCTGCATTTATATACTACTTATTGGCTTGTTGCTTCACAAGCAATCATTTCGAAAGCGCTGTGTGAACACAACAATCGCATTCTTACTGGTGTTAGAACCACACATACCTCAAGAAAGGGAAGTACACTAGTGCTGAAAACAGGCATCGGTGCGAATCTCTGATAACTACATATGTATGTAACATACAGTGGCGGACAAATGTCTAAATACACCCCCTGTTTTCGTTGAATTGGAAGTCCAAAAGGTTTGTTGGAAAATTTAACGATGCCGTTTATTTCAACCTTTTTCCCTTATCATAAAAACAAAAAATTTACATATATAACTTATCTTAGCGCAAGAACTTTGGTTAATATCAGGTAACATGGTCTTTTTAATATTTAGTGGGTCCACTTTTTGCATCAATAACAGCTTGAAGACGTCGTGGCATCGAAGCTCATAAATTTGTCAATTTCGAAGAAGTAATACTGTCCTAAGCTTCAATAAAACGGTCTGTGAGTAATGCTTCCTGGAAATCTGATTTTTTCTCATTTTTCGTTCAAAAATCTCACAGACATTTTCAATAACTTTCGAATCTACGCTTTTAAGTGATGTGTGTGTGGTGTTCCTTGGAGCATAATAAAGCTACCGATCCTTAACAATATGGGCCGTGTGCTTTGGACCGTCATCCTGTTCAAAGATCCCGCCTGCGCCACGCTCCTGCCTGTCCATCGAAGGCTTCAGATTAGCTTCCAAAATGACTTATATGTATATATATCATATTACCCTCAATAAAAACAAGCTTTCCAACTCCAGATGCCGCAACCGCTCCCCAAACCATTACGTTGCCGCCACCATACTTCACTGTTGGTTCTATATTTTTGGCGTTAAGTGAAGTATTTTCTTTTCTCCAAACTTTTGCTCTTCCATCGCTGCCGAATATAATGAACTTCGATTTGTCTGTAAACAAGATTTTTTTCCAAAAATCCATTCCCTTCTCTAAATGTGCTTTAGTGGCGTTCTACTGTGGAAGCCGTTATCATTCAAAGCTCTTCGAATTGTTCTTAAATGGACACAATTTCTTGATGAGTTTACGATGTTTTCGGCAAATTTTGGACCAGTAACTTTAGGATCATCATTCACTTCCTTCAGAATAAAGCTGATGTCTCTGCAAGAACATCACTTCGCTCTATGGGCTCTTGAAAAGTTAACAGAAAATCCGACGGTGAGGCCCATTTCTGGCTCAATGGGTATGTATAAGTATACAAGCAATTTTGCCACATTTGGGATGAAGAGCAACCTAAAGAGATTCAAGATCTGCCATTTCATTCAGAAAAAATAAAGGTTTGGTGTGACTTATGGTCTATATTTCTTCAAAAATGATGGCGGTGATAACGTAACCGTCAATGTCGACCTTTATCAGGCCATGATAACCGACGATTTTTAATTGAAGCTCGTGATCTCCGCGAAATTTGGTTTCAACAAAAAGTCGCCACTTTTCACATATCGCATCAATCAATGGATTTATTGAGAGAACATTTCGATGAGCAGATAATTTCACGTTTTGGGCCGGTCGATTGGCCACCAAAATCGTGTGATATCACACCGTTAGACTTTTTCCTGTGGGGATATGTAAAGTCTAAAGTCTATGCGGACAATCCCGCTTCAATTTAGGCCTTGGAGCAAAACATCACGCGTGTAATTCGCTAGTTACAGGTCGAAATGCCTGAACGAGTCATCGAAAATTGGACTCAACGGATGGACCATCTGAGACGATGCGCGGCCAACTTTTGAAAGAGATAATCTTCAAACAATAAATGCCAAAGAATGTTCTTTCGAAAGACAGTAAGCATTCCCCATTAAATTTGAATTTTCTGTGTTTTTCTTTTAAAAAGTATGGAACCTCGACATGGATCACCCTTTATAATGTTTATATATCTACAAAGTCTGTCTTCCACCACAATCTCAATACCAAATTTGCGCTTTTTAATATGGCCGCTGCGGTAGATTTCACAATGACCCACCTTCTTCCGTCCTTGTCCCGTCCACCGCACTTCTTTGATGGCGGGGATTTCAACCTTTAGTCTTGCAAGGACATCAACCAGCTGAGCAGCGGCACCTTCACAATTAAGGGACCAGACATTCCATTCGTGAGTTGTCTGAACCATATGTAAAAGAATCGTTTCTAGCCACTCCCAGGTGAATGGCAGTCAAAAAATTTACTCACTTGCTTGAACTTCTGCACATAGACCCATCCCCCTTATAAAATATATACATAAATAGTTAATATGCATTTTTAGAAATCGGACATTAAGCATTAGAAAGGATGAAAGGCAAATAAATACATTTTTAATTAATAAACATTAATAAACATCGAATTTATCGACATAAAATCAAGCATACTTACAGGCGTGCAAACAAATTAATTAAGCTGAAAATATACTCACACATGAACAAACATATTTCCAAATTATATAATATTCCATTATTTCATTAACAAAAAGTAAGTTTCTAACGAGATGCATCAAAGTGGAAAATTCGTGTCTGTTTTTACTTCATTTGCAATCAAAAGGTTAAATATTGCATTACTACTGGCTGGATAAACATTTCAGTAATTTGTTAAAATCACTCGAAACAAGACATAGCAAGTGCTTATTAAATATTCATTCTTTATTGTATTCAATTTGAAAGTAGAAATATTTGCAATGAGTATTGATTCTGTAAAAAATTATGCGAATGCACTGTATTCAATAAATCTGTTAGTGTTTTCTTAGCCACCGCCGAACGGTTGTTGGTCTGGTCAGAGTTCGAACTTATGTTCGATCCAGCTACTGCGACCGTTTTCACTTGTGACATATCACCAGAAATGTATTTATTCGATTTATACTAATTAATTCTAATCTAAATATATATAAAATATAGTAATGTTAGTTACTACGCTTATAACAAAAGAACGCCTGTACCAATTTCGATGATTCGAACTAATTCGGATTGGTCTTCAGCCAACCAGGGAAGTGCTATGGACCGACCTATTCGAAAAAAATCGTATTTTTGGCTAGATTTTCTTGAAATTTGGTACGTACATAGCTTTACGCTAGGTTTATTACGAACACTAAACACTAAATTTTCTTTAGCTTTTTACCTGGATTAACATATCGAAGAATTTATTTCCGGTATTGTGAGTATATTTAAGATTAGAGTAGCGTTCGCATTACTTTGAAATATTCATATTCAAACTTCGATGGATTAATAGACTTGATAAATACTATTAAAGGACTCTGCACCATCAAATTCATTGGTTAAGAAGTGGTTTACTCAGTTCCGTTGTAATCGTGTCAATACAAGTGACTGTGAACGTTCAGATCGCCTAAAAAAAGATCGTCACGCCAGAAATCGTCAATAAAATCCAGGGAATGACATTGGACGATCGGCGAATAAAAGTGCGTGAGGAGTCTGAGGCTGTAGACATCTCAACTGAGTGGGTGCATTACATTTTACATGAAAAAACTACAAGGGTTCTGCGACGACTAACCACTGTCGTATTTAATTAATTACATGAATTAAGCATAGATTGTTTAATCGATAAATACCCATTCTTAACCTTTCTTGTTGTGTTCTTGCTTTGGTTGCGATTACAGTGAACTTTCAGATGCAAACATAAACATATACATCAGTTGGTTTAAAAAAATATAGAGATTTTGGTGTGAACAAGGTGTATTATAAATAGTACTGATACCAGGCAGTAAGAAAGCAAGGCTTTGAATATAAGGTCTGATGAACGCGATGTGAAGTACATTATTCCACCGCATTGTCCTGCCATAGCATGGTAGAGTTTAATTGGTTAGCGTTTTGAGCTCTTGGAGCAGACATTTGGAGGATTATTTTGGTATTCAAATCTAGTGCTACACAATACGATCCCTTTAATATTTCATCACAAAGGCTCTATTTTTTATTGTTCAAAGTTTTACCAATAGCATTATCCCAAAAAAAAAAGGTTTTCGCATAAATAGCATGTTTAGAATATCGAGTGCGAAAATTATCGATATCGGCTCATACAAAACAGATTGTTCAATTTGTAATTGTTATTTTTGAGGTTATAATTGCAATCATAGCCTTTTCATGTGGAAGCACATGATATTTTCACAATCCTTACAATTATTTTTACTATACAAATATATCAATCTATATGAAATTCTTGTTCTTTCCATAGATGAAGGTAATCACGCACTTCAGGAATTTCTTGCCGCACGTAATCCAAAGCAGCAACACAGTAGCACACTGGAATCGTACTTAATCAAACCGATACAACGCATCCTTAAGTATCCTTTGCTATTGCAACAGTTGCGCAATTTGACTGATGCACGAGCCGATGAACATTTACACTTGTGCGGTAAGTATTTATGTTCATTTGTACTTGTATATGAATATGAACGGCCGTATATATGTATATGTATATACATATATGTATGTACATATCTATATTTGGCCTTCGATATTATCCTAGTTGCTTATAAATATATGTTTGTATGTACATATATACATTTACCTCAATTTTCCAACATAATTAATAACATCATCTTAATAATAAGTGAACATTTTTGGTTTTGTTGGATATGTGCTTGTTATTTCACTTCTTAGCTTATCTTTATTTATTCGCGCTCATTTATAATCCAAAATGCAATTGTATATTCCATAATGTACTTATATTTCCATTTATAAATATGATTTATTTATTTTTTGCTTCTCCCTTTCAGAGGCTCTCAAGGGCATGGAAAAGGTGGCTGAGCATATCAATGAAATGCAACGAATACACGAGGAATATGGTGCTATATTCGATCATTTATTCCGACAGCATCAGAAGTCATGCAAACAACCAATTGATTTAAGTCCAGGTCAGCGGATTTATTATCTATGAATAGATAAATTAATTAAATAATAACAATTATTATTATTATTATTATTATTATTATTATTATTATTAGTTCAATAGTTTTTACTTAAACTCCTTCAAATGGAAAGGGTCTTTTTTTAGACGTGCAGTTTTCAATGACGCACTACTTTTATCGGTGTTGGCCTTTTTGACAGCTGTTACATTATTTATAATCAGTTTAATTTGCAATTTCATAAAAAAAGACCAAAATAATGCGCAGCGATGCAATTTTGGTTGAATGAATACGTTAATAAACAAAATTGTCGCATTTGGAGTAATGATAATCCACAAGCCATTGTTGAGACGCCGTTGCATCCTCAAAAAGTCATTGTTCGATGTGCTTTATGGACCAATGATTCCCGGTCCATATATCTTAAAAAAATTAAGCCGGCCATAATTTTCCAACAATATGGCCCTAAATACTATACAGCCAGCGAAGCCAGCGAAGCAATCAATTTATTTTATCACTTGCGCGAAATCATTTTTAAAACACAATGACATACCCTTCATCTAAATAATAATATTTTAATGATTTTCGTAAATTCAACCACAATGATTTACAAAATCCTTCGAGTTCAATCTTTGGATTGTTAAATAAACACATAGTTTACTCCAAAGTTGTCACTACCGAGCATGGCGGCAGTTTATATATATCTCTGGAAAGTTTGTTATGAAATATTCTCGATGACGAACATTCGATTATCTGTCTCTTCCTTTCATCAGACATTCGTACTGCATCTAAAGATAAAGTTTTCAATAAGAAGGAATGTTCGTAATTAATATAAGTAAAAGAAAAATTGCGATGAATTGACAATATAACCACCACTGACTCGCCCATATAAATTCCTTGGGTATACGCTGCAAACAACTATCATTTTAGCCGACTCCGTTGCAATACCTACAAAAATTTGGAATATTCTTTTTAGAAGATATTTTTTCTGGATGCGGTTCTTTCTAATTCCCTTCATTTGTAGATTATGAATGAAGACCGCTATATATATTGGAATTCCATTCCTCAAATTAGAGAGGAATCGGAAACTTTGCACTTTGGTTGTGTAATTAAACCTAAATATTACTACGTGGTAGCCAATCTCAAACGTAGCGGAGTAGCTGACACTAACAAAGCTGGTAAAAAACAACGTTTATTCAAGAAAAACATTTACAAAATATGGTTAGGTGATGCAATCCAGTTTACAATTTTTATACGTTAGATTATACCACTTGTAGCGTTGTAATTATTTACTAATATATTATTATATTAAAATTTACATTTTGTGCTCCAAAAACTGTCACTTAATCTATCCAAGAATCATTATCCAATATCAAGATCATTCATTCCTCGACACAGGTGATTTGCTATATTATGGTGGCGTTGAGTGGCTTAACATTTCCGACTTTCTGGGAAAAATCAAGAAGGGCTTAGAATTGCATGCGATGTGTTTTGTTTTTAAATCAGCGGTTGTGTTCCTGTGCAAAGAACGTTTGCGTCAAAAGAAAAAGTTAATGGTAAAGAGGACGCATCCTACTAAGTTAATTAAGCTTTATTAAAAAAAAATATGTTTTCTCTTTCCGTTTTTCTCAGGGCGTTTCGAGTAAAAACGCACCTAACGAAGTCGAAATCATACGCTATCAGGTGCTCATACCAGTAACCGAGGTGCAAGTGCGTGCCTCCTCTGCAAAAGATATGGACTCACACTTCTTATGGGAATTGATACATTTACGGTCACAACTTCAACGTCGCTCCGAAAAAGTTTACGTACTCTCTAATAGCACGGCTGATTTTCGTAATGCTTTCCTTAAGACCATAAGGCAGATTATACGAGAAAGTGTACGCAATATGTCAATTCCGATGAAGGGATTCGGTAGTAGTGGCTCCGTGTCGGGAATCTCTTCACAAGGGGGCGGCTCTGGTAGTTCGCAGACGCTTGAGCGGCCAAAGCAGCAGGTTGTAGGAGCATATACATAATTGAAAAAAATAATAATAACATTTTTCTGCGAAATAACTTTTTTGTCTTCATTTTACAGATAACAATCATACAAGGCTCACAGACTTTGGGTAAACCGAAAAAGAAGTCGGGTTCACAGCGTCATTCTGCCGGAAATATTGACTATGATAATTTATCAGGCAGTCAAGAGGCCGAAGATGTGCCAATGCTACATCAACATCATCAACAACAACAACAACAACTGCAACCTAGTGGTTTCCGTGGACGCAGTAAGACCGTGAGTGATGTTACAGGTATGCATTATATGTTTTCACTCTGAGGACTTTCGCTATTTGGATAACCTTACTAAGGGTGTCTATAACTATTTATATCTAGTCTTCACCAAAATTTAGTACTTAAAAATTTGATTAACTTCATTGCTTTAGTGAAGCTAAGAACTTCAAAATCTTTAAATGAATCAATGTTTACAATTCTATTTTTCTATCTAAATTTTATGAACGTTAATAAATTTCCAAAAAAAATTCACAACATGCAAAATAATATCTGCCGCACTAAAACAACTGTGTATATCTCTTTACAATCACATAACCATATAATTTTTCATCACGTTAAACGGTCTACTTAACGAACATTTTTAGCTATATGAATGCTAATGAAACATTTCATTTAATGGTCTCGAGACGTACGGATGTGACATCTGCAATTCAAGAAAACTTCTAAAATTGTTAGATCCCAGAAAAGGCATAGTGTGAATATCGGGTCGCAGCAGGCTTATCGAAGCCGCAACTGTTTAACTGAAAAAAAAACTGATCAAAAGCGATCCTGTAGTACAATAAAAACTATTTGGCTGTGCATGGGCCGTTTCGGTATGGAAACTCGGTACAAAATATTAAAAGGGAAGATCTTAAGCTTAAAGCTTATGGACTTATGGATCTGCCGAAGAGAAGGAGAACCCTTTTCTTGTAGAGGCACGCAGAATTAGAAATTATCTTTTCTTACAAAACTCAGCTTGCCACTAAGAGTTTAACATTTCTAGAGCTAAAAATAGTGTAGTTTCCAAAACGTTTCTTCGATTTCGATTATGGTTTTTTACTAACATTATTTTAATAACGATATATCGATATGCCTGGGAATAGGCCATTTTGTTTTTGAATGAATTCAAAATTTATTTGATAAGAATATTGAACGAAATTTGAAATTAGGTCATCCGTACTGCTTGCGAAAGTTTTTCTAAATGTTTAAAGGAAGTACGAAAAAATCAAAAAAGAAAGGATTAAGTTTAATTAATAAAATAAATATATGTATACAATATAATATATTGTATATAAGTATTTATACAAGAATTAGTATATGTTATTAAAGTTAAAAAATGCGACAGTTATTATTTTACTTGCTGTATATTCTTTTTTTTTTCCATCCTGAAATTTTATAAATCTGCCTTCTCTACTTTTTCACTATAATGTGTTTGTATCTATCTTCTATCATAAATATTCTTCTCCTTGAACGTGTACCGCAAAAATTTCTCTCTGACAACAAACTTTGGATCAATATGTTTCTCTACCATACAAACTATATAGAAATAATCTCCTCCTTCTACATGATAGATCCACAACAACAGCAGTTGCACCAACATCAGAAACATATGCAGCATCACCAACAACAAATGCATCATCACCATCAGCAGCAGCAAGCGCATCATCAGAGTGACATTGAGCGTATGGATCCTGGTACCAAGTCTGAAGGAGAAGAGGACTCTCAGCAGGGCACAATCAAAGCCAAAGCCACACTGGGTCGAACACCAAATCACTTGACCTTAAGGTTTGTTAAAAGTGTTTCATTCGTTTTCTTATATATAATAAACATGCGCTTTCTGAAGGATGTACGAAACATATCTGAATTCCTTTTTGAAACCTTTACCATTCACTTTCTGAAAAGTCTATAATAGTTGCTTTATAATCAAATATTATTTAGTGAAAATGTGTGAGCAAATTATTCGGTAAATTTCGTATTGATTGGCTCTTAAAGTTTATTTCGACTAAGTTTGGTTTCGCTCTTCACAAAACTGAATCGTGAAAGTTTTCACACAAAAATAATCAATGTGAGGAGATTGTGTGAACATGTACTATCATAGGCCTATTTATGTTCGTATATTGTTAAGAACGTTCATAAAAGAATCGAGCATGACGTGAAAAAATTGAAGGATTTGTCTTGTCGAGTGTCCGTTTCACAATTACCTCGCTATCAAACGACATCTCAAAATATGATCGGTTTTAACCGGTGACTAGGAATCTTTAATAAATTACAAAGGTTTCTGCCGACTTTAAGGTAACGGCGTACAGATCCATATTTTCACACATTTTTAAAGTAGGCAATATCAGAGCATTATTTCTATATAGTGAATGTACTATTGGCGAGATAAGTACCTACTGGTCCATTTTAACCTAGATCTATCTTCGTTAAGAATAACTGGCCACGTCTTTCTCCGCATAGAGAAATTGACAAAAGTTATTTTAGTCTACTTCGAGCTCCGTCTTGCTTTGAATTTAGTTCAATATACACTCAACTAAGCAGCATTGTCATATTTTAATTTGCCTTTCCTCATTATTGAATTTCTAATATTTTCACGGTATCCCCCTTTACCGCGCAATACATTCTAAAATAAGCTAATCGATAAAATATATTTTTTTCTATTTCTTCTTTTTTTCTAATTTGACAACATTTCTTCGCTATCTGTGCTCTCTACATTCTCTCACATCCACATCAAACTTAAAATTTCAAAAAACACTAACTGCAACATAACCTCTAATACATTTGACTCCTCCATGACAACTCTTTACAATGTTGTGTTCCAAACTAATCACTGCAGCACCACATCAACCCTGTCGGTCGGCAGCACTGGTAGTCAAGCGCGTTTGATACAATCATCCCATCCGCCATCAAGCTATCAACCAGTACTCATGAAAGATTTAGGTAAGACTAACTCAATAACATACGAACTATCGTCTTCCCCTCAAGCAGAGATCATGGATGTGTCAGCGACAGTGAGCTCATTATCAGTAGCTATGGAGGCTACAGATCAGATGATGTTTATGATTGAAGAGATGGGCGTGGAAATGAGAGAGACGGAGGAGGAAGAAGAGGAAGTGGAGATAGCAGAGATACAACGGGGGGAGAGGGATTATATACTCGAGTCGGAATTGCAAGCTGCATCCGTAGATGCAGCTTATAATTTAAGTTTAGATAGTATTAGTAATGGTAGTAGAGTATTAAGGGGCAGTAGTGATCTAACCAACAACACTAGAGTCACTGGCAGCGGTAATCGTAATGGTAATGGTAATAACTTACATTGTGTACATACACCAAAACGTTTATCGCCACGTCAATCACCTAAAGCAGACATCGAAGTAATTGAAATTTTCGCTAATGAGCTAAGTCAATTGACCGCAGCTCAGCAAGTATCGGTTGTGCATCATTCAGCAAAAGAGTCTTCCAAGTACAAGTCGAGTAGTCGGCAAACAAGTGTCAGCAGCAACGGTAGTGGTAGTGGAAGTAGTAACACCGAGGCTAGTGTTTCCGCAAATACTCACGTTGTAGATAAGCACTTGAGTGATCTCGAGCATGAACAGCTGACAGACACTACTTACGATATCGCAGCCTATATGGCCAATCTGAAAGAGCAGGCGCTCGAATCACAAGATTTACAAATGGATGCGCAAGATCAACAGCAAAATGATTCTAGTCTATCGCCGGAGCCCCAAACAGTTGTTGAGAATACACAGCAGACGGTGGTGGTCGAGATCGAATCGCCGCCACGACCTGCCACAGAGTCGGATAGCAGTGGCATAACTACAGGCACTTCGGAAAAATCAGAAGACGAATCCGAGTATGCTACATCATTATCAGCAGCACACCACGTGATCATTGACAAAAAAGTGGACAAAATATTCAAATCCAAGTCTTCAGAAAAAGCACAAAAATCGAGTAGCGGTAGTAGTAGCAGCATAGCAAGTACTGGCGCCAAGGCGAAGATTACAAAATCGCCACGTCAAAGTATTTACATTTCGCCCGATCGTTCCAAGTCACAAGGTAGCTCACCGGTGCGCATAATTAAAATAAAATCTCCACGTACAAGCGTTAGTGAGCAAGGTAAGCGCTTAAATGTCAGCTCTAGTCGCGACTCTTCGGCCGATCGTCTGTCCAGTGGACGTCGCACTCCAAGTCCGCGTCGCAGCTCGGACGGTAGTGGCATATTAAAGCGTCCAGTTAGTCCTGCGGGCAGCATTCTTAAACCGCCACCAAGCCCTAGCAAATCGAGAAGTCCGGACCGCAGCTGCCTCAAGAAACTTGCGCCATCACATAACTGTAGCATTGAATCACTCTCACCTCACATTTCACCACGCGACAGTATTGAACACCTTTCACCTGATCGTGCCGGCAGCAGTCTTTGTCAACGACACTCTCCACGCAGCAGTTTTGACAGCCGCAGCTCCGAACCTAACCTCGAAATACCCCGCTCTTCTCTAAAATCCCCACGTGGCAGTTTTGAATCACGTTCGCCGGAGCGTTGCAGTCGTAAACGTAGTCAATCTGCACATGGAAGCTTTGAAAGTGGTCAACGCGCAGCCCAGGTGGCAGCAACCGAAGCTTACTATCAATATTATCCCATTTATGATAATCAGATTTGTAGTGATCACTCCATCTCAGCAGCTGCAACAACAAACATGCCACGCGATGTCGGCACTAATACGACGACCACAACTACAAGTACAAGTACTCGTCGTTTGAGTAAGTCATTAGAACGTTCAACATCGCGTGAAAGTACAAGCAGTTCGTATCGTTATGGCATCTCACCTGAACGCATTTACACAATCAACACATTGGGTATGAGCGCAGGTCCACTACGCTCGCAATCGGCTGAAAATGCATTTCTGCCCTACGTCTACGATTCACACACAGGCCAACATTATCAAATGCAGCAGCAAGAGTTTGCCGCCACTGCTACCCCGCCGGCTGCTTTCATGTACGCACACGAAGCACAATGTCCACACGAGCGCATCTCGTCCTACCAGCTGAGCTCTTCAGCGCCCGAGTACACAACATGCATTGACTGCTTATATCAGAAAGGACCTTCCTAGCATAAGGTCCGCGTGCGACAAAGTCGTACGCGGAAGAAAACACCACGTGGTATAGTACAACCCCCGACGGCCACATCGTCGGGCATGATTTGTGCGGCGATCTTTGATCCGGGGTCAAGAGTTGCAGCGGGTGCTAGTGAAGCAAGTGATTGTGTGGATTGTCACGATTATTATGAGATACATGTTTAAAGATGTGTTTGGAGTCTAGTGGAAAATAACACCATTATTGCTATGTCCCCGAAAAATAAACGAATACTATTAACCTATAAAGACGCAGTTGAAGTCAACTTATTGCCATCCTGTACTTGTATGTACGTATATATGTATATACAAACATTTACCATTGTTGTTTGACACAGGGATTTTTGAAATAAAATAAATTCTTATAAAAGTATACATTTTTACTGTTATGTATTGTACGTACATACATACATACATGTTCTTGTATGTAGTCCTCTAGTATTAGATATTAAGATTTACAATTGTATGCAGTCTATATGTATTAGAAAACCCCATGACACATTTGTTGATGTAAACGCTTATGCAATCACTTAATGAAGATTTTGCTCTTTTTTTAAATATTTTGCTCACAAAAAGATAAAAAAAACGCCACAAATACTATGGTTATGAGTAATTACAAGCATGAATTTATGTTACCAACTTACACGAAAGATGATAACTTAATCGGATCATTACATGAATTTGTCTGATAAAATACTGCAATTAGTGGCTTTCTAAATTCTACATAAGACCGGTTTTCAATTGAATTAGCAATGAGTGAACTGAGCGCGCAACTGCTATAAATTAAAAGATTAGCAGCATGGATAAAGAACTGCGGAAGTATACAAATACAAAACCTTGGCAGCATTAAGAGGCATATTTTTTTATTTTTTAACCTTCATGCTGCTTTCCAATACGAACGAATTGGTCACATATGTGTATAAACTAATAAAAAAAAATTCTTATGTACTTACATACATATGTACATTAATAATTTCGTAAATATTGAGTATAATACTCGTAGTTAATGGTAATATAATTGACGGTTGATAGGTCAGTTATATAACTTGGATACACCAAATTTTATGACATTAGCCATTTTGGCCAATTGACTCATGATCCTCCACAATATATTCAAATCAAAGCTTACATAAATTTCAAAATTTATTAACATGTAATTTTACGTTGCAAGGAAATATCTTATAAATTAGATTTGTCAGTTTTCCTCTTGCAACATTTCAACCTGGAAAGCCCTGATTATCCTTTAAATTTGCATCGATTGTGCGCAGCCATAATGTGATGAATGCTATGGGATTTCAAACTAGTTTTTTAAACCGAACCCATTTTAGATGATATTACTTAACAAGATTTTCATCAGGCCATCTTTGATCGAAAAATAGTGTGCTTGTTAAGGAAACGAGCATAATTTATATAAGAAGCATTTGCCAACTAGTTTCTTTCATTACATTTTTGGACATTTGAAATGTTCCGAATGGTTATAATCCTTATTAAATGTGTAAATATGTAAGTATTGTAATGAAATTCATAAAAAGGAACCATTAATGTTAACAAAAACTGTCTTTACAACTTTGAAAAGCAAATTGTGTATGTTAAGAAGATAAATTAAAATGTACTAGAATCAGGAATTTCCAAAGACGTATGGCAACTACAAATAGGGATTGATTGTTAGATAATTTAACGTAAAAAACAAATGCATAGAAAATTATATAAAAACTTAAATAAAGCGGATATAGTAGAAACGAAAAAATATATCGACAAAATTATGCGGTCGCATATCCAAAGGCACGAATGTAGTTAAAATGAAAAGGCTGATAACTTTTTGAAAAACTCAGTTTTGAGAAGACATCTTATATTGATTGCGTGGAGGACATGTGACATATGGATTTGAATTCTGATAATAAAGCCTAAATCGACAGCTATCCGGAAATACTCTATAAATATAAGCACTTATCGAAATCAAATTTGGAAACACGCCAGAAAACTATTGCAACCGAACAACCGAACAAGAAAGATATGAAATCTTTCACATATACCACAACCACCACAAATACAAATATGTACTCGCAAAAAATCGACACTCAAGTAAACCGAAATCTACTTAGAAATGAATCGTAATATTTAAAACAATACCAGCTACAACGTGAACAAAGAGGCTCTCGCAAAACAAAAGGAACTGTGAGTGAGAGAAAAACATGGGCAAAACAAAGTTACTCAAAAGTTAGGAATTATATAATTCAATATATTAACTACACCAACATAATATTACATTATATATATATATATATGTATATACATATACATATATATATGTACAAGTGCATATATGTAATAGAAAAATATTAACAAAGTTGAATTTAGTGAAAATGTTAACATTTGTAGTTAGATTAGTTAACTAAAATCTAAATTAAATCACTAAAACCGAATAATATACATACATACATATATGCGTAATATACTCTCATCCATATGTATATGGATGAGCTCGAATTTTAAACTCTTATGAGTTCGAAGACTTGGGATGATCGCTCAATATGAGTACTCGGTATAACACATATACTCGCATTATTTTACATACCAACACTATATTTGTATGTATGTGCATGTATGCATAGGTATAAATATTGATGTGTATAAGTTCAATCCAATTTCTATGGCTAAGTAAAAAATACAAGACTATGTCGATGTACTTCCAAATAAATATAATAAAATTTAAGTAAAAAAAAAAACAAGTTAAATTGAAAAAATAACAAATTTGAAAAGATAAATAAAAATTGCAGAGAATACAATGTAATAATGTAAGCAAAAATAAACAAGCACACCAAAATAGAATACTTGTAGATAATATGATTACAGGAAGGGAATCGAAAGATAGATTTCCAAAATAAGGACATGAACTATCAGGAAACAATGGTTGGATGAGGCAAATAGCGCCTTTTTGTAGTTAGACAAAGATTAAATATATACATATTTATACCATTTCCATTTCCAATAATACCGATTTCTATTTTCTAATACTCCAGAAACTCTGTTGAAAACTTTATGATTTATTTTAATATGCATACAAAGGAGCGTACTTATACTTTCAAGTTTGGTATACGAAAAAAATTAACTACCAGAAACTTTAATATTAAACACTAATACCATTTAAACATCCAAGGTCGGCTAATGTACGACGCACAAGTTATTTTGAGCTAAACTACATTTACTTATAATTATAACCTTCTCATATGTTTAAGAAGTGGCTTAGGTTTTCTCAATCAGATATGTACATATTGTAACGAACTTGCTAAATTCACCTCGATTATTTTCCAAATCTTTCGAGTCCGATCACTGGATTACTAAACAAACTCCCAGGATTTATTTGTTCGGATTTTTAACCGTCAGGAATTTATTTCTAGTGTAATTACAATTTTCTTATTTAACAAATCTTTATCATACACAATTATTATCTGCTTCACTCAGCTTATCCGTTTCTCAAACACACGCTTGGACTGAGTCTTCAACTTCATTCATTTCACAATATGTATATACACTGAAGCTCATTGTGGTATGGTATGCTAATATGGTAGTAAAGGCCAGTAACTTCGGGGAAAGCTTGTTTTAATTTTTAAATATGAGAAATACATTTGTGAAGTATCTCGTATAAAATCAGAAAATATGTTAGAAATTAAGCATAAAACACAATCTGGCGACTTAGGGGGGCTCTAAAAAAAAATATATTGTAAACACGTGTATGTTTTTATAATATGCAAAAGAAAAAAACATTATAAGGAAAAAGTTAATTTTAATGTTGTTGTTCTTAAATCAATACAAAGGAAACAAAAACAAGAATCAAAAACGTATAAAATGTAATAACTAAAAAATCAAATACTTGAAAGGCTTCGCAGCAATAAAATCAAAATTAAGTTTTAGTTATATCCCAACAGCAACAAAAACAACATATAGAATCAAAGAAGCAAAATATGCTAAAACTCAAAAACTAAATATTAATTCAATAATCATAAAACCATAAAGAAAAAAGCAAATAAATATATATAAAATAGTAAATAATGAAAATAAAAACACGAAACTAGCAGCCCCTACACGAATACGTAAATTAAAGTAAAAATACACTGATATATAACTCCAAAAAGAAATACAAAAATAAACAAAAGTAATATATAGAAAATGTTCGTTTATATTCATCAGTCGATAGTCCAAAAAAATAATGATCTCACTATCTATAAGTATACTTATATGATAAGATGTTCAAGGTAGGAAATCTAATAGTATATAGAAAATTTTGAAAATAATAAATCTTTACAAAATATTGTTCGAGTTTGCATAATAGTGAAACAAAAACGAGCAAAAAATAAAACTGAATCGAAGAAATTTCGCTATAAGCGCTTGACTAGAATATAATGAAATATTCAAATTTAAAAGCACACAAGAATGTATTAAAACTGATGAAAAAATAGGTATATACTTAGGGAGTAATATATATATATATATATATAATTAAAATACCAAAAGCAAGCAACAAACATCTCTAATTTACAACACAACAATAGTAATTAAAATTAGACTTGTAAGAAGGGTTACATCAAAACTAAAAAAAAAGTAAGAAATTCTCAAAATATAATCCAAAAAATCTACAGCAGTCACTTAATCGACGTATTCAGCGAACTCGCAACTACTTGTATAGAGCTCCTATCGCCCACACTTCAAAACACTCTTTTGCTGAATTCACAAATTGAACTTGCTTTGCGTCAATGCTTCATAGATACTCGCGTAATCTTACTATAAAATATACAAATATTTTAGTCATATTTAAATATTATAAATAAAGTTATTTTGGTACGCTGCTAAGGTAAGTGAATGTGTTTTATTCAATATTATTAAATTTATTTCATCCTCAAGCACACTATAGTAGAAGCGAAAATTCGAAAATCAACTATTTTAGGTTAATAATTTCTTTATCGGCGATGTTATAAAATTGAGCTTAAAGTAACTGTTTTAATCGATATTTTAAAATGTTATGTTATATCAAAAAGCGAAAATATTACAAATATGAAATAAATATGATTAATATTAACGACGAATACGAATATCCTAATTCATACTGTCGTTCAACATAAATAGTTAGGAATCTCTAAGTAGTTCACCATTGTCAGCAAATAATAATAATTTCACAAATTTTTGCGATGCCTTAAAAATTAGGCAACATAGAATTGAATCAAGTGTCGCATAAAATTAAAACCCTTTCATACAATCAAAATGTTAAACAAAATTGGGCAAGAAGAATCAAACATAAATTTGTAGTTAATAAGTAGAGTACAATCCAGTTTTGTTAATAAAATTTTCGGTTATCTCAATTCATTGCATTCTAATTAATATTTTATCAGTGTTAAATTAGTCGGTATACTAGCGATATTAATAAATTAATTATTTTTTGTTAAAAAGAAAACAACAAGAAAATAAAAAATTTATGGTTTAGTTTAATTAATCGGCAATGGTTTAATGGAACACTGCTTATAAATAATTTTCAAAATTTTTAATATTTTCATGTGAACACAAAAGCAATCATAGTTTTACAAAAAAAATCTTAATAGCGTAATGGAATTTTACCTGTGTATCATATTGAATTAAGATGTTATGAATAGGTGTATACAAGTATATCAGATATTTCACTTTTATAAATTTTTATTATGAACAAAAATAATATTAAACCATTAATACATAAATAAATTTTACTAGTGCATCTTTTTGTGATATTATTGAAATGTATTTAAATTAAATGGAAAGATACATATATATATTCGATATATACATATATTTTTAATATTACAATGTTTTATTGGTACTAATTAAATCAAAGGAAATGTGATTAAAAATGAGTAAATACCAGAGTTTTCCTTACCAAACTTTAAAAGCTGAAAAATAATTATAAAAATGTTTAACTTGATTCGTTCGACTTACTAATTACAAAATTATTATATAAATATTGTTGGTTGGCATCGCTTGTATGAATTCGTAAGTAAATTCAAGAAATAATTAACAATAAAACAGAAAATTCAGTGCAAAATGCAAGTTATTTTTTTGATTAATTAAAGCAAAAAAATAATGCCTGCACAAATTGTGAAAAAAAAATTGTTTACTTTCAAAATACTGCTCACATTGTATGGACTTAACTCCACCAAAAAAAAATTAAATAATTATTATAATATGCACAAAACCTAAAATCAAAAAAAAAATCAAAACTCGATTAGTAAAATATTAATTATTTTATATAAGCGGAAATTCTTAGACTTTTCTTTTAATTATTTGCAATTACTAGAGAGCCTTATCGAGTTTCGATTTAAATATTTATTTTTTCTTACCTATTAGAAATTTGCATTTTTCCCAAATACAAATTAATTTAAAGTTCTGCGTAAAAGGATTTAATAATAAAAACTTAAGAAGTAAATAAAAACCTAAATTTTCCATTTCAAATGAATGTCCTTAATTATTATGTCTTATGGTTAACACACCCCTTTTCGATTGTAAATAAAATTTTATTTAAATAAACAAGATCACTTTCCAAACTTGATCAATATAAATTATAAATATAAAAGAAATGCTCAACTTTTATCCCATTCATAAATTCGTTTAAAGCTTTAAAGATTCTTTGAAAATCAGTTCATCGCCTTTTTTAATAATCTGTGATCCAAACGTTCGCTTAACCATAATAAAAAATTATATCAGCTTAATAATTTAGTTATTTTAAATTAGAATGAACTATTTTTCTTTCCCGTATAATTTTATGCTAACAATATTTCATGCCATCCATTTATGCATTTAATGTTCAACACAATTATTAATTTTTATTTAATATTTTTTTTTAGAATATAAAAACACGTACTTAATCCATTAAGATATACATTTTTTATTTGGTAAAGAACATAACTATAGAGCATGCAAAATTTGCTTGCAAAGCTGATAAGGTTCCTTATATATCTCCAACTTAGCACCAAGTAAATGAAAGCTCAGCTCCAAATAATGAAAATAATGAACATACTTAATACTTAAGGACTGTCAACATTTGTCTACATACATATATCTAGTATCGGGCTGCAGGAAACAGCATGCATTCATTTATTTCACAGAACAAATAGTATGACTTGAATTTTAACGCCTCCAAAGCTTTGCAGGCTAAACAATTACGATGAGACTTCCAAGTTGAACATTCCATTTGATTCCAACCCAAGAATTAAAATTTAAGTAACATAAACAAACCAACTAATTTCTGGAAATAGTTTAAAATTTTAGACCATGTGCGACGGCAAAATAGTTAATCTATACTTTTCATTTGTTTAATGCTTTTAATATACAAAGTAGATATTTTTTTTATATCCTTTTTATATTTTACAATGGATTGGAATTTTTCACAGTTTTAGCTTTAACTAGTTTAACAACAACAAAAAATATATGGAAAATGTTGGCATGAAAAGAATTGTAATAAACAGAATTGGCTTAATTTTTAGTAACGAAAAACGATGCACTTTTCTTATCTTATTAAAACAAATTTTCAAAGGAAATTAAAGAAAAGAAAGAGCGTATTTTGTATATGCGAAAAGATACTAACTAAGCGATGTCAACATTTTATCCAAGAAACTAAAATAATGATTTTAAAAATGCAAAAACATTTTCATTTTTCCAAATTCGTCTAACTGTTAAAACAGTTAACAACACTATATAGCTCGAGGAAACGAGCAGCAAAAGAAAACAAAAAACGCATTAGGATTCGCATACATTGAAATATTTTTAGTATACATTAAATTAAAAGGAAAATATGCATAATAAAAAAATAAAAGATTAATCTGCATGCACTAAAAATATATAACCAATAAATAAATATTCTTGAATAAATAGATTTGAAATATATCATAAATAATAATAACTTTTAATTTCACATCTTTTGTTTTGTAAATTTCTCCATTCATGAACTACTTACATTATAAAAAATTGCTCAAATATCTAAGCACTATCTCCAACTCTCTACCACGACTCGTTCATTTCCCTGTCCAAAAGAAGTAAAATTAAAAAATATATATAGTTATGCTCTGTAAAAAATATTTTACAAATGCATAAGCGAATCACTGAAAAAATTAATGAAATTAAAAAAAAAAATTACAAAAAAACATTTTTTCATATGATTTCCATATTCTTTTCTTTTCTTTCATTTAATTGTAGGGTCCCCGGTGTGGAAACCACGAGACATGATAAATTTAGGCGATGTACAGTCGACAACGCGCAAAGATGATGCGAACAAATAAAGCATGAAAAGAACAAACAAAAAATTGAACTCAAAAGTTCAATTTCAAATTAACAGAACGTAATTCCAAATAAGCAAAAACCATGTAATAGCGGTCACTGAAACTGAATCTGAATGAGAAACATATAGCATATATAATGGCTAACGTTAAACGTGTTAACACATTATTATGTACTTCTTCATGCATCAAATTTGTGTATTTTGCTGTTAATGAGATGAAAATGTGAGCAAAAACTGAATATGAATAAAGAAAAATAATGCTTCACAGTTCTTGGGCGGTCTTCCAAGCTAAAAATTAAAGAATTAGAATTAAAAAATTTCAATTTCAATGGCTGAAAAAGAGCATGATAACGGCTTTTGAGAATTTTGATTTAAAAAAAAATTGTAAACCTTTTATTACCATTTTTTGTATCTCTATACAAGAGCTTGTTTATTTTTTTTAATTTGCTACTATTTTATATAATTTTATATGATATTTACAAACAGAAATAGGTTTTGGAAACTATTTTCATTTGCTTTATTTGTTATACAGCATGATTAGTTTTTATTGCTATTTGTTCTTCAGAAATAAAACAATTTTAATTTTGAAATGTTAGTATTCCTTTTCATCAACTCTTCAATTTTAAAATTTTAAAAAGCAATATATTTTAAATTTATATATACCACAGCAAAGATTCTAAGCAACTTATACTTAAACTTTAATAACATTGAAATCTTCGTTTTCATTAAAATACATATTACATGTTAATACATACATATATTACGTGAGGCAGTGAAAATTAAAATTGATTAAGCTCTCATTGGCTTAAAACATTCAACCGTAAATCATCCATCTGCTCACACAGTTAAAAGCCACGAAAAGGTTAAAGCTGATTCTAAATATTTTGCATTAAAACATATTTAGAATTGTACACATTTCGCATCTCAAATCAGTAAAAAAAATCATAAGTAACAAATAAAAAAATCGGCTAAAAAAACCAGCTTCCGTCTGAAGATGGCATATAAATTTTTAAATATATATGTATGTTAGACTAAGACGAAATGCAAAATAGTAAAATAAATGATTACTAGAAAATATATGCAAATTCACACGTTGTGAAATTTTTTAGCATTTTAAGACAAACTAAAACGAAAAGAAGTAATTTCATTTATAATTAAGTGCATATGTTAAACTTAATAAAGATTAAACAAAAGGAAAACATGAAATATACAAGTATATCTATGAAATGTTAAATTAACAAAAATTTAAAGCACGAAAAATAACGGAAGAAAGCAAAAAAGAAATGTGGTATGGTCTAACAGTGAGATATGGGATCCTCATACATACAAATACGAAGATAACAATTAAATATAAAAATAGTGAAATTTCGAAAAGGAAAACGTTTTTAATTAAATCGAATTAAATATAATGCAACTAACAAATTTAATGAAATTACAATGCGCTATGCGCCTAAAAAATTATATTAGTTATATTAAAATAATAATAAATTTAATAAATGATTATTAGACAGGTCAACAAGCTAAAAAAGCGTCCATAAACTATTTGGTGATATGATAGTCCTTCTAGAACTTCTCCCTCCCTTAATGTGGCATAACGTGGCTTCCCTATGAGTGCTCTTTCCCCTGCTACATGGAACGTGATTCATATTCATTAAAAAACAAGTACTTTTTCCATTTTTTAAGTTTGTTAAATACTCGTATATTAAAAAATATTTGTATAAGTAATTTTCTTATATATCATAAAGCTAATAAGTAATTTATTTACATATTTGTTTCATCTGATGAAAACTAATAGTCTTGCTTTCACTTCTTCTCCTTGCGTGGCTAGCGTAGCAATTAAACTAATTCTTTTTCACTTCTTCACCGAGCTACGTGGTTTATGGACGCTCACTAAGAAACTCTGTTCCGAATTAAGATTTAAAGAAAAAAATTATGGTGAGTTATGTTTTAGTTTTAAATTAAATTTATACTTACATATACATTTTCAACGGAAAATTAAAAACTCCACACACCCCGCTCAAAAAAATAAGTTCAAATTCACGAAATCAACAATCTGTTCTATAGCTCTTTCAAAGATAATCTAGTAAATTCAATAGATCAATAGTAATAAAATAGACAATTGAAATACATTTTTACACAAAAAACACAAAGACAAAATGGGTTATATTATAAATACCCAGCGGAGTTTGGCAATTTCCAAGAAGAAGCAAGACAAAAACAGCACAAGGAAATTTTGAAAAAGGTCAAATGAAAATCATGAAAACTATATTAGAAAATTAACACTTAATACATACAGTAATAATGTGTGGTCACTCAACAAAAAAAAAAAAAAAAAGAATATTACCGAAATAACTAAAAAATTAAAAAACGAAAAATAAATAAAATTAAAGAACTAGCAAGTAAATAAACGAAAACAAAGCTAGGTATGTGTATTATAATGTAATAAGAACTAAGTAAAAACTCAAAAATAGTTAATTTAAAATAAAATCTAGAAAGAAATTGAATATACATTATTGAAATAAAATGTTATTAATCGTCACCACTTGAATTTATTTGGTTTCATTTTTACAAAAAGCGAAAATAAATGTTTTTTAATCCAATAACACAGCTTGCATTGCAAAGCTTTGCTATAAATACAAGTACTATAAGCAAAGATATTAAAACATTAAAATTCTACACCTCCTTTTGAAAACTCTCACAACATTCATATATTCACTATTGGGAGAAAGTTGAGTCTTGTGGTTTGAAATATGCTTTCTTGATACCCGTGACTAAAGCTATGGAATCAGAAATGGAAATATGTAGAAAACAGACCTCATTGAAGAGTTTCGGTAGACAATCGCAACGTGCTCTTCTGGTTTCATATGTCCATACATTGAAAACATTATCTGTGACAGAAAACAGCATCTGTTTTAAGTCTTCTAGAAAGCTATAGAAATTATTGATCTATTAATGATTTTCCGTTCAGAATAATACGAGGATGACATTTCTTCATCGGATACAAGTCCATATCATTCCGAACTATAGAACCGAGAAAACGTCGATAAAGCACGCATCTAATTTCAGTACGTTGATGAAATCACAAGACGCCGTACATAGGATATCAACAGTTTAACTTCAATGGTTGAAATGAAGAGCTGAATTTTTTTTTTTTAATACGTAGTCTAATTTCGAGGATACTTCACTCTTTCGATGTGTAAAGATACATGCATATGATGAAAGATTAATTCTTACAACCAGCGCAAAAAAAAAGAGTTAAATAAAGCACCAAAAGGAGAAATAACAACCATACGAAGAAAGAAATAAATCAATGCAATTAATTATTGTTAAAAAAAAATTAGCATTTTTAAGAAGAAACCCACTCCCCTCTCCCACCCTTTTTAAAATCAAGCTAATAACGAACAACTAAGACTCGTTTTTAAATATCGTACTGAAGCAAAATGTAAATGATATCTGTTCATAAATAGAATATTACATAAATAAATCAACAAACAAAACTGAAAGTATTTGAGAAGGAGAGAATAAACAAGTAAATAAAGAGATAATACTAAACCAACATGCATACAAACATATTCAGCCCTATTCTGCATTTCGACTCTAATCGAAATTTTCTCCGTTCCGCGGATTTGGTACTCTGCGTTACGTTCCGTTTCGATCAATCTTCGAACTTCGATTCTATCCAGTTCTATGTATTCTGCATTTCGATCGTAGCTACGTTTTTGCACGTTGTAAATTAGGAGAACAGTTCGATTGTATATTTTCGTGTACTTATATAACATAATTTTAACAAAAATTTGATTAAATAAAACCTACAAACATGGTAGCGAATTAAAGTAAATATATACTTATTAAACAAAATTAAATCAAATTTAATAAATTCTAGTGCAATTTCATTATGTGACAATGTTAATATATAATTGCTTTTATTTTGTATTGTATATTATTTTTACAGTGTCAAAACACATACATGTGTACATACTATATTATACACACAAATGTATGTACAAAAATATATTATGTGAATTGAATGCCTTCGGTTATCAGAATCAAAAGTTTTTAACAAAAATACCAAACCAAAACGTAATTTATAGTATATAACCACAAACACATACACACATGCATATGTATATATATACATAATATATACATTTAATTACACAAAACAGCAGAAGAGCAGTAATCGATGCATAAATAAATTCTACAAAAAAAAAAGACTTTTTAGTGGCCGAACTTTTTATGAATTTAATTTTATACTCATACAAGCAATCACATATACAGATATGTATATACTTATATGTATGTGAAGATGTGCGTATGGCTGTGGTTATCGATAATTCGCTTAACGTGTAGCCATAACACATACGAGCTCATTTAATTTTAAGTGAATACATGTTTAAACTTTAAGTGAAAAACAAAAGGTGTTAATTAAGTTAAAATAATATTTAGAATTTAAATAAAATAATGTGTAATTTAATGGGTAATTAATTTGTTTGATTTACATGCATACATACATACCTATCGAAACTAATGGATAAAAAGCAAAGTAAAAAATATAAATAATTCAATAGAAATAAATACAATTGAGAAGCAAAGATTAACCAAAAAGTAAATGAATTTATATAAAAAAAAAATAATATTAAAAAAATAGTATACATACAAACGTACTCGTAAATCAATTGAAATGAAAAGATTACTGAAAACAAAATAAATGCATTGAATAAATTGAAACTGTTTAATTATATATACATATATACGTATATAGATATATATATGTAAGTATTTGAAAAGTAAAAGAGAAAAAACACTCATACAATCTTACACAGTTTATTGAATTTCAAACGAAAAACTAAAAAGTGAAACGATTAGAATGAAATAACTTAGTTTTCGAAAATTAATAAATAAATTCAAAATATGTCAACCACACATGCTTATTGACATAAAAAAATACACACCCACATACCCAAATACATATATCAATTAAGGCGAATGTATTAGAATCATTGGAATAATATGATCAAATACACTGGTAATTAAAATAAATAAAATGCAAAACTCATTTGTAAAAATTTCATTAAATGAAATTTAAAAAATTTCCCACTATGTCTTATTTGCAATTTTTATTTAGGTATTTTTGAATAGAAATTATATTGGATGCTTGCGTAAGTATATTTGTTACACCTTCAATGAACATGAAATGGTGTCATAAATTAATCCTAAATACGGTTATATACTTGTATATGTACACACCACGGTGCCACGGTGCCACGGTTGTCATAATTTTTTATATTACTAATGAACCTCTGTAAGTGCAGTTGGCAGACTTCTACTGTATCATTTTAAACTAGAAATTCGGATTAGTAAGAAACCTATATGAGGGAATAAATCGCCTCCCGATCAGACAAATTTGCTATTTCAAATGCTGCAAGCCCCTCTAGGTGAACCACTTTCATTTTGTTTCTTGGTCTCCCAACGGTCTGAATTCGATACGCTACGCCGTTTAGCCCTTTAATTATCTTATTATCTTCCCAATTGCATTGAAGTTTTGGGAACAAACCTTTCTTGCGTTGTGGATTGTATAACAACACTATCTTTCCATTTTGAAAGCATTCGCCTTCTCGCATCACCATTTAATTAAAATTTTCAATCTCTGTGCAACCGAAGTTCACTACCAAGTGCTCCTCCAAGGCTCGATTGAATCGTTCTACCATGCCGTGTCTAATTGAGAGTGCAGGGCTTTCGTTCGAGCATCAGGCACATCTCCCGGAACACCGCCGACTCATAGCTTCTTCCTTGGTCCAAGTGCAATTCTTTAGGCGCACCGTATCTGGTAACCCAATTGCAAGTGAATGCATCCGCAACTGTTTTGGCTTTCTGGTTTGGAATTGGGTAGTCCTCAAGCACCAGAGTTTTTTTGCTTCATCTGTCCATGACTTCTTAATTTGGACTTTTTAGCTGCAATACACTCCTTGCAGTTAGCAATCCATTCCACAACCGATTGACGACAACCAACCCAATAGAACTGCTTCTTGATCTTTCCCAGCCATGTCGTAATGCCTAGGTGCCCTCCACTAGGATCATTATGGAATTCCTATTAGCCTTAGAGAGCACTGGCCATATTCACTTTCCCATACTCTATGCAAACAGCCAGATATCAAATCTAAAATGCTTCATGCCAGTATGCCTTCGGACTTTCCGCTGACATCTTTTCCTTACTTGGCCGTCTGTTCATCTCCATTCCGTGCATTAACAGTTCCAAGTCGGAACTTCATGTTGACATTTCGTTAAATGACTTGCCCCTCACTTTTCTGCTGGTGTAATTGTCATTAGCTGATCTTCCTCACCCTCAGCTTTTCACATACACATTCCCTATTGCGATCTCACATGTTACTTCTCCTACAACAAAGGGCGTTCGAGTGAAACATTGAACAAGAGGAGGACTTCCAAGCTCTGAATGAACGGCTATGCACTGCCATGCTAGCGTACTAGGTTCCAGATGCAACATTTATTCTGGATACAGATGCAAGTGACTATGGCAGAGTAAATATACTTTCACAAGTGATAAAGGACAGGATCTATTAGAGCCGATCTATTTGAAAAACAGAGCGGAACTACTGGGCAACTCGGAGAGAAATACTAGCTTGGGTGAATTGTATCAAACATTTCAAATATCTAAATGGCCAACATTTCCAAGTTGGAACGGATCAAGCAGCGCTGAAGTGGTTACTACAGTTGAAGAATCCTGAAGGACAGCTAGCTCGGTTAATTGAGAGACTGCAAAGTTATGACTTCACCATCGATCACAGCAAAGAAAAGAAAGAGAAGAAATACGCACGGAAGACATTATAGATGGTCCACCATTCGAACGAGTTGCCATGAATGTAGGCTATGAGCAGACTAGGGAACAAATACGTTCTGGTGGTTGTGGATTTTTTTAGCAAGCGAGGGGGAGCTAAAACGTTACGACTGCGTTCACCTACAATTGGGTTACAATTTGTATATGGTGCGTCTATAGAACTACACTCTGACCAAAGAAGGAATTTCGAGTTAACGGCCCGCCACATTCTAGAGGAGGAGTTAAGAGAGACATATGCTTCTTGAGACATCGAACTAATAATTGTTTTATTTTATATTAGAGAATAAACAGCCAAAAACTTCATTCCTAAAAATTATCCCCAAAGGACTTAGTAGAAGCGAGTTCCTTGGAATGCAAGTGAATCAAACACCTTTTCTTCAAATCTCTAATAACAACAGTTTAATCCAATTAAGAAGGGGCTGAAAAACCCCACTAAATATATTGTCAACCAGATGTAAATGACAACTTTAAGAACAAAGACAGTACATAAAACTTTCTGGTCCACATAAAGAAATACAAAAACAATTTGAAAATCAATAAATTTAAGTTAATAAATACATTTTCGTTCATCGAATTAGATTATTTTATTTAATAATATAAATTGGCGATTAAAGAAAACATTTATTATAATAAATTATAAGCTGCCAATAGGTTTCAAATGTAGCCACGAAATATATACATCATATTCATATATTGGTACATATGATCATAAATCAATAACTTCAGAGTACATTAAATTGTTTACAAAAACAGCAAACACATTCTGGTTTATCGCATGTTTGTGTTGCATTTGTACTAAAACGTACGTTTGCTGTTTCACATTTTCGTTATTATAAACCATGGACAATTGATAAAAGCTAAAGAATGTACAAAATTTTCAGATACAAAATTTCTATCGAGCAGAACCAAATGAAAAACAAACAATTTAAGTGTGTTTAAAATTTTATTTTTTCCCAATTTATTTTCATCAGTCTCCAGGTTTATACGTTCATGTAACCATGTGCTCGTTATCTAGTTGCTGTTGATGCACGTATCACTTTCACAAATAAACTAAGGATACTTCATATTTAACGGATAACAGAACTACACACGTTTGTAATTCTCAAACAATTTTATGTTTTTATTTCCTTACAACATTTTGCCTTTTTTTAAATTAATCTTACAACTAGATGTTAATTATAATTTACAATTTCTAGGCTTTAGCTAATTATCATATACATACAAATATTTCACTGCTTAAGGGAGAAATGATTTTAATTAATTTAATTAACCTAAAAGCTTTTCATCAATTATATATATAACTGTACATTTATTTGTACACATATTTCATTCATTAATTTTCCCCTTTCACACCCTTCCTGCTTAAAATATAACTAAGCATACCTATAGGCACCTGCCCAACTGCACTTGGTGCACAGCCACCACTTAATTGGGTAATACATCTGACAGCAGATCCTTTGTGTCGTCAGGCAAACTGTCGGGGAACTTTATATCAAACGCAACCAATAAATCACCTCGCCTCGTTGGTTCTTTAGGGAACGGCAACCCTCTACCGGGTATACGTTTGACAGTATTGGGCTTCACGATCTCTCCCTTTGTATTTATTGTTATCCGATCACCTTGTAACGTCGGCACCTGTACAACGGTATTACATAGAGCCTGTTTCAAACTAATGTGAGCGTTGTATTTGATATCGCTGCCTTCGCGTTTGAAAAGCGGGTGTGGTTTATCTCGTATTATGAAAATGATGTCAGCCGGCACCTTTCCATGCGTTTGATCGCCTTCTTTTTGGAAAGTAATCTTAGTTCCAGCCTTCCAACCTGGTTTAACTGTGATATTCAGCACTTTTTCCTCTTTACGTGGCTGACCTGTTGCCATTGACATGCGTGAAATTTTCATTTTCTTAACACAGCCTTTGTCAACTTCTTCTAATGATACATATAAATCGTGCTCAATTGGCGGATCTTGAACCTGCCTTTTGCGATTTGGCTGCGAATTGAATGACTGTGAACGAAAGGCTCCACCACCACACATTTGTGAATAAATATCATCGTCGTTAACACCCTGAGTCATGAATATATTTTGTGAGTCTCCAAATATTCGGCTGGGATCACTCGAGCTAAAGAAACTACCGAAAGGATCTGAAGAACCGAAGAATTGGGCAAACGTCGCACGTGCATCACCATGGAATTGATAAGGATTGCTAGGACCGCCTTGTTCGCCTGGACCACCAGGTACGCCGCCCTTTAAACCTTCTTCACCATATTGGTCATATATGTCACGCTTCTTTTTATCTGACAGCACTTCATATGCTTCGGCAATCTCCTTAAAACGTTCTTCTGCCTGTGGTGTCTTGTTCTTATCCGGATGGTATTTTAGTGCCAATTTTCGATACGCCTTTTTAATCTCATCATCATTGGCACCTTTGTTAATGCCAAGAATTTTATAGAAATCTTTACCCATTTCGATGGAAATGTGCGGAAATTAGATTTGTTGTGATTGAAAACTGTGGAAAAAAAAATTTAAACAAATATATTAAATATATATATGTAAGTAGTAAAAACAATTATTTTATTTTTGTAGTTTTTTTTTTCTTAATTACGTAGGGTTCATTTAAGAATTTTCTAGATTCGTCATCGTGTTCTTTTTAATACAAATGGCTGTATATCGTCTTATGAAAGTTATGAAATTTGTGACTGTTTCCAACTATTACAATAATCACAAGCTAGCTTATGGTACATTTGCTATGGTTGTTCTAGCAAAATCTTTTAACACAAGCCATCCCGCTCCAATGTATGTAGTTGGAGCAAGAAAAAAAAATCATGGGAATTCGATGCGTTGGTGGGAACACAACCAATTTTGCTGATTTCATAAATAATAACACGAAACGTTTTAAAACATATGCGTTATTCAATTAGGATATAAAAATTTTATTCTTCTATCATATTTGCGCAATTACTAATTTTATTGATTCAAAATACCACATTGCATACAAATTTCACAGCTATTTATTTACCTTTTATTCAACTTGTCGCAGCTTTATATATTTTCTGAGTTTTTATGCACTTATAATTTTATTCCAAAAGTTTGTAAACAAATAACACAATGATAACTTGATACGATTTTATTGTGTGTAATTATTTCCTCCACTTAAATTCACCTAGCAAATATTCTTTGCTCGCTCCCAAAAAAAATTAGATGTTTCGTTTTCAACTGTTCTTTTAATAATGCATTCATTCGCCAAACTCACTTCTATTTATAGATGGACTGCTTCACGTATTCTAGAATGTTCCAGATCAAACTGACATTTCTCACACGTTCCGTTTTGTTATAGCGACATTCCGCTAAGTCTGAGTTTACACACGAATACTTTTGTCGAAGCGACTCTTAGTTTGTGTGGGAAAGAGCGACGACGAAGAAAGCAGCGTTCCGACACTGTTGTGCTCGGTTGACACGCTTTGTTATCTTATTCGTCGCTGTAAGATTTGTCATTCCTTTTCACATTTATATTTTCATTCTCTGAATAGTTGCTGTTATGTTATACAGTTGAATACATACGATAACGCATTGTATTGAAAAATATGTAAAAACTTGTATAGGGGTGGAGTGCGTAGCAAATTGGGAAAATGAAATGAAATGGAATGGCAGAAAATTGCCATGAACAAAGTTTCCCCGTGTGATCGTGAAGGGAAATACCAAAAGCAAAACTGCCGATAAAAAGCGACAGGAGTATTCGTGTGTAAACTCAGTCTAATAAAGTAAGCCAGAGAACATATAAGAACGAGAAGGACAAATTCCGAACCAGCGTGTGGACTGTCAAAAACGAAGTCGATTGATGAAAGCGTATTTCACCATTGCCGCCAGACTTTAACAGAAATGTTCTTTTAGTTTAACATTTTGTACGTAGCAAAGATAATTATTAGCAGAGAATGTTAATATAATCAGAAGGCGCAAATATTAAGTCAAATCTGAACTGCCTTAGCACGTACAAGGCCCCTTTAGGGGACTGGCCGAAAGCGAAAGTGTGACCCATTAAAGGATTAGCATTAATTCGAGTTCGCACTCAAATTACAAGAGGAAAATGCTCAACTTGTATAGTGCCGTAATTGATCTTTCATGTATGCGCTTTTATGTAATGCATGTGCAAGTGAACTTACACTGCAATTCTATTAAATTTGTTAAAGTTATTGAAAAATAGATGTAAATAAATTTAAAAGAAAGAAAAAAATAAAAAATAATCCAGCCAGGTGAGCTTCGAACTCGGGCTAACCATGTCCTTTAAATATGCTGTTGTTCTTGTTTTTAGTATGCTTATCCCAAGTTATATACAAATGTTTAGTTAATAAATTATTTAATAAAAAAAACTAAGTGAAAAACTAAAAAAATGAAAATATCGGAAAAGCCGAGTTGGGTAGAACTCGAGCCATGGAAAAACACCGCAAATTGTCCCTACTCCTAGAACACCAAATTTCACGCTCCTAGATGCTTTTTTGACCTCATACCCGAACAAATCGGCTATATGATATAGTATTTCGATTTCGATGATTTTCAATAACAATATGGAATTCATAATACGCATTTAGGATATTACATTTTACACACTGTAAATATATGCTTTGACCCAAAATCTCATACCTGAAAAATCGGTCGTGTATATGCTAAAAATGTCCACCAAGTTTGGTTGAAATATTTGGAAACCTGAGAGACTAGTTTGCGTTCAAACACACAGACGGACAGACCGACATGGCTAAATCAACTCAGCTCATCATTCTCATACGATCGGTATAAATTTCGGTGTCTATCTCTTCTCTTTCTGGTACTACCCATGACCTTCTGCATGGTAGCAAGCAAACCCTTCGCCTAATGCGTCAGCAGAAATCAGTAGAATATCACAGGAATGTACATATGTCTGGACCTACTAGTGAAAAACAAAATAGGGATTTGAGCCACTTTGATGATTTCGGATTCCGATATGACTTCGTACGACTCAGATTTTGTTTATTAATGTACCTATGTACATATGTTCATACGTTTTTGTTTTAAGACTCTTACGGTCATTGAATTTGCCATTCAATTTTTATTTGGAGATAGTATGTGTTTATCAATTTTTTGTATTATATACATAAATCAAGCGGCAAAACTATGTTGGTATTTTCAATGATAAAATTTAACGTACCCATCCATTTATTACAATATTAAACAAAACTAAGTATTTTTAATTATAGATTGGATAAAGTTACACAAGCTATACGACCTTTAGAATCCAAATAAATTAAATTTAAAACTAAGTTAAAGGAGACGATTTTAAAAAAGATAACACTTTACTAAACAATTATCTAAATAATAATGCGAAGCGCACACTTATATAGTCCTTGTAGGCTTAAGAGCTTACAACGGATGACACCGATACATTTCCGATCATGACATTATACACACATAAGCTAACGACTACTGCCATCCAGATTATTGTTTGGTCGAGGTTTCAGAATAAGCTTTCCTGTGTCATCACAGCTCATATTAAAATCGCTAAGAACAGTTCGCATTCGGGTTGTAATAATTTTTGGCGCAAATACCAATTTGTGTATACCCATAATAAAAAGTATAACTAGAATAAAGAAAATAAGTATATATATTTGGATTAAATTTATTAATTACGAGATTTTACCTAGCATCAATGTA
This sequence comes from Neoceratitis asiatica, assembly GCA_030068015.2. NCBI lineage: Eukaryota > Metazoa > Arthropoda > Insecta > Diptera > Tephritidae > Neoceratitis > Neoceratitis asiatica. The sequence goes on from CM061526.1 coordinate 92,766,093, forward strand.
GCAACCGTAAACATTGGATGTAACAATAATGACTCTATTAGAGGCACAATTGATGTTCGAGGATCACGAAGCCAATAGTAAGCTCCAATGGCGGTGCATATAGAAATCGTGGTAAGAACAACTGTAAAACATATACATATTTGTAAAAAAAAAAAAAACGTATAAAATATATACGATAATCTTACTTCGCCATCGTAATGTAGATGGTCCATATGATGATACCACTTCGGTAAGTCTTCGCTCAAATGCTTTCAAATCTATAAATGAACTTTAAATTTATTTTAAATGCACAATATAATAAAAAATTGTGTTTAAAGTTTCTTGAGCAATGCAGTTAACAACATGGTAAATACCTTCACAGGCTGATGGCTCCATAATCTCAACTATCTCTGCAAAATTAATTTCTAATTGAGTACTATATTCCGTTCTTCATTTCGAACTACAATTTGACTAAACTTGATATTCCAATTTATTTAACAATTGGATTTTGCACTATTTGTCCTAAAACACCAAAAAAATGTACCGTTTTGGATATCATAAAAGAAGAGAATGTAGAACCAGAGTACATACAGAGAACTTAGAATGCGTTCTCTGGTAAAAGTAAACGTCAAAAAATCAGAGTTGTCAAATATAACATTGTGGCGAAAAGGCGAAGCGAAAGTCAGATGAAAGAGAGTAGCCCTTAAATGGCATGTTTTAGGCGTGAATCCAAAACATTCATTGTCGAAAATAATTCGATCATTCTTGGCGTTAGTTGCGAACAGTCGATTAATAAGGGCGAAACAGAGCTGCAAGCTAATCAGCCGTAAAGTGAACTCGTTGGTGATAACAATACTTTGAAGTATAAATAGTAGTTGTAAGTTGTAATATAAGTATTATAAACAGTGAAGTGAATTGTTAGTTATTAGGGGGATTCTCTATGTCTAAGAAATGCATACAATGCAAATATTTCCTACGGAATTGTGCTACAGATCGAGAGCACCTCATTTGCAAAATTGTGACATATTCAAGTGAAACAATAACAACTAAACGGCAGAGGGCTGCTTTTTTCTTCTTGCAGCATGTGGGAAATAAATATACATAGGTTTATATATATTGTGGCGAAAATGCGAAGCGAATGACAGATGAAAGAGAGGAGCCGACAACTGACATCTTCTAGAGCGTACGAGACGATTATCGTAACCGAAACGATTATCGTAACCGAGAGGATTATCGTATGGACGAGATTATTCCGGGGGTTTCGTTTTCAAGCAGCAAACAAGTATATAACGGCGACGTACGGCTGCAAAAGCAATCAGTTGTGAATTAAACTCGTGGAGATTACATTACAGTAAAGTAATAAAAACAGTACATTGTGAAAGTTGTATACAAGTGATTGTAAATAGTAACGTAAATTGTAATTGAATTGTGAATTACCGGATAATTAAAAGGACATTAATAAAGTCTTTATAAATAAAGAGACTGCAAATTAAGTTGGCGATTTTATTTAACAATCCAGAGGTCGTACCCGAAAGATTAAGGAAATCATCGAGGTTAATCAGCAAGATCATAACAATATGATATTTTTGTGTTTTGTTGTTGTGCCATTGCACGGATAGAAAAACTTTGCTATCCGTGCACCGTAGCATGCATTTTCCAGATATAGAGAATCCCACTATGATTTAATAAATCAACATTGAGTAAATTCTTTATAATCAAGAAACTGCAAACATAGTTGGGGACTTTTGTTTGACAATCCAGTGACCGGGCTCGAAGGATTTGGCAAATGTTGTTGTTGTTGTTGATGTTGCAGCGGCTAGCCAACCCCGCCTAGGGTCAAGTAGGTCCAATCTTGTCACGTATTTATAGCCTGCTTGTACGCCGTCCTGTCTAGCAGGTATTGTCTATATTGCTGTACAGAGTCGCGGTAATCAAGTAGAGCATAACATTATGTTCCTTAACTGAGAGCATCGATGTTTCGCTGTGTAAGTGATGCTCCGGCGCCATCAGGAGGTTTCCCGTCACGGTCCAAAGGCGGTATTCTGACATGTTTGTAGCTTCCTCAACTTCATCTCGCTGGTGCCCGGCGTCAACATCGGAGCTAACGACCGACCAGCCAATTGCCTTGTACGTTGCCAACAACGTTTCTTTGCCTTTGCGATTTGAGAATTTTGTTGCGGCTCTGCACTTTGGTGGCAATTTTCAGAGTGGCGGAGTGAAGGAGTGGAGGCTTGGAAATGTGACTCCCAGTAACTTTGGGTTGTTTGTGGTCGGAATTTCAACGTCATCACATCACATTGAGCTGTAGCCGGTACTCCTTCGTACAGCTGGTGAAAAAGATGGCAGAAGATTTCGCTGGTTGTAGGTGAAGATGTAGTGCAGTAAAAAAGTTGGAAAGGTCAGCGAGATAGCAGCTTACTCTCGAACAAGGGCTATCGATATCCTGGCCAGACGCCAAAATCAAACAGTCATCGGCGTGTGAGATGAAGGAGACCCTTTGGCCTTGAATATCAACCGATGATTGTCAAGTACTCATGAAAATCATGGTCCTAGGCGGTAATGAGGGGTCCTCTATGTCCGATAGTAGCACTCACCTGCTTCAAAGAGCTCTGCGGAAACGCAGACGAGAATCCGTGGGGCGATGCTTACAAGTAATGAAGAAAAGCAAAGGAGATAAAGGGAAATCACCAACCTGTCCCATACTACTAAAAAACTTTGTGGAAACCCTTTTCCCTATACCAGCAAAAACGAACAAGGCATTAGACGCACCATTGATCATCGATGAGGAAATAATAAAAGCAGCAGAAAGATTTGGAAACACCATAGCGAAACGAATAATATGCGTACGACTTGAGCAACACTTATAGCAAGAATCACCAGGATTCGCCGAAACCCAATATGGATTCCGTAAGCACAGGCCAACCATTGATACCGTTTGAATACAATAAAACCCCGAGCTATCTACTAATAGTTATCTCCAAATACCTGTCGAATAAGCTGTTACTTTATGACACCGACGAGAGGCCCAAAGAGTACAGGGTGACGGAGTACTGCGACTTCCGCTAGCAAAGGGGGCTCAAATTATCAGGAGGGAGGGAGCTTATTAGAAAACACTGCTTTAATGATCAAAAACTGGCTCACAGAAAGAAAGCTCCAACTAGCAGGACAAAAAACTGAAGCGGTACTAATAACAAGCAGGAAAAAGATAGAAACTGTTCTACTTAATATCGACAGCTATAACATAATTACCCAGCAGACACTGAAGTACCTAGGCGTTATAATAGACACGCGGCTAAACTACAAGACGCACATCAAGAAAGCATTTGAAAAAGCGGCGTGAATAACAGCGGCCCTATCGAGGATGACGGCTAATATTGGTGGCCCAAGCCAGAGCAAGCGAGAACACCTGGCCAAAGTAAGTCAGTCGGTGATAATGAATGGGGCACCGATTTGGGGACCAACAATGCAGAATACAACTTCTGCCAAGATAGCAAGACCAGGCTGAGTGCAATAAGAGTTATCAAGGGGTTCCGCACGATGCATCAGGGGTCATAGCGGTCATCATACCGCCGGATATAAGGGCAATGGAACTCAAACGAGTTTACGCTAAATGCAGAAGTATTGAAAGACGACTCACAACAGAAGAGTGGAACGCAGAAAGACTTAAAAGTATATATGAGTGGCAGAGGCGCTGGGATATAGCAGAGAAAGGACGTAAAAGGTAATCAGTAACGTACTAGTCTGGGTGGAGAGAAAACATGGTGAGACGGATTACTACCACGGTTGCTTCAGAGAACACCTCAATAAGTACGGTCACGATGACAGGACAGATCGTTCTTTCTGTGGTAACAGTAGCGAAAACTCGCAGCACATCTTTTGCTGCCCGATATGAAGTAGGGAGAACAGATATAGAGAGCCTTATTAAAGAACGGATGTCTCCAAAAAACATTATGCACCACATGATACAAAGTGAATTTGTGTGGAATAAAGTGAAAATTTGGTCCGAAATCGCTCTCCAGGAAGTGAGAATAAAAGAACGGCAACACAGTAGCGAGAACAGAAGACATAACGGAGAATAGAACAGAAAGTTATCCATGAAGAGCCAATCTGGTCAAACCTGGTCTTGCGAAGAAGTGTCTAGCGGCGGTCCCGTAGGACCAGTGAACTGCAGACTGAGGTAAGGGTTTAGTACGTAGGCGTAATAAGTCCAATGTGGTATGAGAATACTGATTTGTCGTGGACCAGAATGAGGTGTACCCTTAGCGGGCAGTACAGGAAACTTTCTTCGCTACTGGGGAAAGACTTTCCTTTGTTTGCATGTTTCCTCGATTTTAGTAGCGGGACCACTCTACCCAATCTTACATATTGGGTATAATTAGAGGGGTCAAAGACAAATTGAGAACCTTGGTGAGGTAGTCTGCTCTCGCTAGACCCAAATGTTTCAACATCAGCATGCTTATTCCGTCGAGTCCCGATCATACACATTTACTTTTACAAACGCTTCAAGCCTCTCTAGGTGGACCACTTTCATTTTTTTCTTGGTTTCTCAACAAATCCCAAGGCAACCGAAGTTCACTACCAAAGAGTATCCTCGTAGGTGTTTGACCCGTTGTTTCATGCACTGCGGACCAATATCCCATCAGGAACAGCGGTATGTGGATATCCCAATCATCCTGATGTTTCACCACGACTTTCCGCAAGTGCTCTTCCAGACTTCGGTTGAATCGTTCTACCATGTCGTCTGATTGAGGAGCCGTCGTGTGGGTTTTTCGAATACCCAGTATCAGGCACATCTGGAACACCGCCAATTCAAAGTTTCTTCCCTGATTCGAGTGCAGCTCTATAGGCGCACTGCATCTGGTAACCCAACTCTAACTGAATGCATCCGCAACTCTTTTGGTTTCCTAGTTTGGAATTGGGCAGACCTCAGGCCATTTATTAAAGTAGTCCATAACCACAAGACGTGTTGTTTTCTGCTCATAGGGAATGGACGGGCTGCATCCATGGCAACCCGCTCAAATGGTGCACCTGAGTTATACAGTTGCGAACAACCGATTCAGTATATAAGGACGAAACACAACTGCAGAGTCAATCAGTCGTAAAGTGAACGCGTTGGTGATAACACTACTGTGAAGTAAAAATAGTACATTGTGAAAGATGTGATACAAGTGATGGTAAATAATGAAGTTAATTGTATTGAGTAAAAAAATAACATTGAGTAAAGCCTTTATAATCACGAAACTACAAAAATGTTTGCCGACTTTTATTTAATAATCCAGTGATCGAACTCAAACGATTTGACAAATCATCGAAATTTGATTACATTTAGCTCAGTAAAGATCGTAGATTTTTTGATTTTTTTAAGGAAATTTAATTTAAAAAAAAATTATTTTAAATTATTGTTCATTATTTGTATAAATTTGGAAAACATGATAAATTAAAATGAACTATTAAATTTATTTAAAATTACCGGCGTCAACTATCCTAGCGACTTGGATGGTACTTCGGGGCTGCATTAACGTTGCGGGCAGTCTACTTCATATACAAAATTCCGGCAACACTGCTCCTGGCTAACAGTTGCAAATTGCAGACAGATTGCAGAGAATGTAGAATATTGTAGGTTATTTTTTGCCGCCACATCTATTCAACAATTTACCCTAGTTTTCTATTGTGATTTTTTAGAATATAAATTAAAAAAAAAAAAAGAAAATGAGTACTACTAAAGTTCCTTTGGAGTGGAAACGACGAGTTAAAACAGAATATATGAAAATTAGACAGCAGAAGCGATATAAACGAGCCGATGAAATTAAGGAAGCTTGGATCAAAAATTGGTTTGACTTAATGGAAACTTGTAGTATATACATAGCTAATTCATTCTAATTATTATAGGGAAGAACATAACTATAATGTGCAGGATTTATATTGTGAACCCAAAGTGTGGCATGCTCAACCCTACGAACCCCCACATTTAGACTGCGTAAAAAGAGCTGAGATTACTGGTTACAATGGCGCTGGTCCGCAGCGGGTTCCTATCTGTATAATAAACGCTGTTACCCCAATACCTACAATGTACACGTGGGCTCCAACACAACAAAATTTCATGGTGGAGGACGAAACGGTTTTGCACAACATTCCTTATATGGGAGATGAAGTACTTGACAAAGATGGGAAATTTATTGAGGAGCTAATAAAAAATTATGATGGCAAAGTTCATGGAGACAAAGACCCATCTTTCATGGATGATGCTATATTTGTTGAATTAGTACATGCTTTAATGCGAAACTACAATAAAGAAGAAGAACCAACTCTTGTTGTAAATGGAGGTGTAAATAAATTAGATACGGCAGAGATTGATGTACTTTCTAAAGACGATATAACAGCCGAAACATCTGTTAATGACAAAGATTCCAAAGTTGTTGATACATGTGCCGAAAAAAAACAAGATAAGGAATTAAAAGAGAAAATACCATTTCCAACTCCAATTATATTTCAAGCCATCAGCTCCAACTTTCCAGATAAGGGAAATCCACAAGAATTGAAGGAAAAGTATGTTTATAAATGTTACATGTTTTATTATCTTACACGTTACATTTAACAGATACATCGAATTAACTGAACATCAGGATCCCGAAAGGCCACAAGAGTGTACACCTAATATTGATGGTGAAAAGGCGGAAAGTGTATCTCGAGAGCGGACAATGCATTCTTTTCACACGCTTTTTTGTCGACGATGCTTTAAATATGATTGCTTTCTACATCGTAAGTAAATTGTCCTTACCAATCTATTTCATTCACTAAAATTTTCGGTGCTGATGCTAAAAAGTGACGTCTGAAACAGTACAATTGTAAAACGTTTTAAATACATTTAGAAAATGAAAGCATCACAGCCACTCTAGCTGTTTAAAGCTCAATATATTTTTTCCTTTTTCTTTTTCGTTTACATATAACGAAATGAATTCTTAAAAATGAAATTGAAACATAAAATGATACCGAATATTTGAATCTCGAAATCAACTGCAACTCAGGTCACCAAACAAACGGTGAGTTGTAGTTAATAATGTGTTTATATTCATAAATGTCACTTTAAAATAATCAAAAAGGTTCACATTTATCACATAACCAATCAACTTCATTATCACTGGTGATAACTACAGACTCAAATATCAGTTCATCCAATAGTGAAATGGATAAAGTGTAAAATTTTTTATTCATATTCGAACGGTGATAAATATTTTTCTAGTTAGAATTTGAATTTTTTATTAAGAATTATTTGTTAATTTAAACAAGTATGTTTAAAAACACAGACTTTTTCTTTATATTGTTGAATAAGTTAATCGATCAATAATTTCACCTCATTTGATTTTCTCTAAAAAGAAGCAAATTTCTTACCGGTTTCGTTCCATTTCCTAATATTACACATATTTATGTATGAATGTATACTCATTTCATCCCCGCATCTTCTAGCGTTGAGTGCTAGTACACTAAGATCGAGGTTTACCGTTTATTAATCATTTTACTTAAATTAGGTCTGCAGGTCGGACATGCTGGACCCAATTTACAGAAAAGACGATTCCCAGAATTGAAGCCATTTACCGATCCCTGCAGTAATGCTTGCTATATGTTATTGGTGGGGGCCCTGTTTATATATATATATATATATATATAAGAACTTTTTATTTCTAAAATATTTTTTATTTAGGACGGTATGAAAGAAAAATTGGCGGCTGATAGTAAAACACCGCCAATTGATTCTTGTAACGAAGCTAGCTCTGAAGATAGTAACGATAGCAACAGCCAATTTAGCAACAAAGACTTCAGTGCTGAGAATATAAAAGAAAATAGTATTGCAGTTAACAGTGCGGTTTCCGCAGAAATAAACTCTATAATGGGTAAAACTTTAAATATGTATGTATATTTGCTGTGAAGCTGCTTAATAAAATGTTTTTATTTCAGCTGGAATGATGAATACAACAAACTCAAAATGCAACTGGACTGGTGCAGATCAATCCTTGTTTCGAACACTACAAAAGGTCTTTTTAAAAAACTATTGCGCTATAGCTCAGACCATGCTTACGAAGACTTGCCAACAGGTATGAACTTATCTACGCTTCTGCAGTAAACTATGTACTTCTCGACTAAATTTATTTGTTATCGATTAATGTTTACAATTATTGTTATTAATTGTGAAGGTGTACGAGTTTGCGCAAAAAGAAGATGCAGAATTCTGCATCGAGGAGTTACGGCAAGATTATACACCCCCACGCAAAAAGAAGAAGAAACAACGACTGTGGTCACTTCATTGCAGAAAAATACAATTAAAGAAAGATTCATCATCAAACCATGTTTATAATTATACGCCTTGTGACCATGCCGGTCCATGTGATATGAATTGCTCCTGTATTCAAACTCAAAACTTTTGTGAGAAATTTTGCAACTGTAGTAGTGATTGCCAGAACCGTTTTCCGGGTTGTCGCTGTAAGGCACAATGTAACACAAAACAATGCCCTTGTTATTTGGCGGTGCGTGAATGCGATCCAGATTTATGTCAGGCTTGCGGTGCTGATCAATTTAAGTTGACAAAAATAACCTGCAAAAATGTTTGTGTGCAGCGAGGACTACGTAAGTTATATGAAACTTATTTATGTTATAAACTCCATGTATTTGTAAACATATTTCAGATAAACACCTACTAATGGCTCCATCCGATATAGCTGGTTGGGGTATATTTCTTAAAGAAGGTGCTCAGAAAAACGAATTTATTTCAGAATATTGTGGCGAAATCATTTCACAAGACGAGGCAGATCGCCGGGGAAAAGTTTATGATAAATACATGTGCTCATTTTTATTCAATCTGAATAATGATTTTGTGGTAGACGCTACGCGAAAAGGCAATAAAATTCGTTTTGCTAACCATTCCATTAATCCTAATTGCTACGCTAAAGTAATGATGGTAACAGGGGATCATAGAATTGGTATATTTGCTAAGCGCGCAATTCAGCCTGGAGAAGAATTGTTCTTTGATTATAGATATGGACCCACAGAGCAGCTCAAGTTCGTTGGCATAGAAAGAGAAATGGAAATTGTCTAATATTGAAATAACAATTTAAATAAATATACATTTTTATCTATTATTTTATTAAACATATTTAAAATTCTTTGTAACCTTTCTATATCAAATTGAAGTAGAAACATTAGCTATGATGGGTTTTGGCCTCGATTTGAATGTTAGCTTTTTGGTGCAGATAGCTGTAACTATATATTCGGTACATTGCCGTGATTTATTTTCCAAAGCAACCGTAGTATCCAGGGTAGTGCAGTCTACCGTTTTATTTAATGTAATATTGGAATCGAAAGCAATCCTAGATTCGTTCAAAACAACCTTTCCATCTTTACTTTTCGATTTCTCAAGTACTGCCAAAGGTTTTTCCAGTTTTTGTTCTCGCCCTTGCAATATATGATGGCCAATTATAAGAATCTGAAATATGCAAATCAAATTTACAAACAAAATACAATTCATATTTTACTTACTGGCTGGCCATATTTGTTATAATATAAATCCCCAATGAAAAGATTGTGGATATTTTCTCCTGATCTTATTTCGAGATCTCCTTGCAGCTCAATGATTGCATATTCCTCAAGAGTGGTTGGTGAAGTTCTATAAGAAATTTTATAAATGTATCCGAATTCTACGTAAGATAAATTTGCAAATTAAAAGATCCTGGGTAAACTATTTTAAAATTATCACTTGCAGTTGTAGTAAGGGTGTTCATATGCGACATATGTTTACGTATAAAATTTACAAATATTATCAAAATAATTTTCATTGTATCTGCTGCTTACGTTTTTACTATGATGGGCATAATTTTGTGTGCGATATTAAAGCGAAATGAAAATACAAATTTTTGTTAAAGATTTCACTATCTCGAAATATTTTTTCTGAAGGCGCGCAACAGTCATCTTTGTATTTTCATCTATACAGCTGACTTTGACAGTACTTTTCAAATAACGTACGTTCTCTGGTCGAATTTTTTTCTTTTATTGCTACATTCTTTGATACAAGTTTACAATTCTTTAATCATATTTAAAATTTAGCTTAAAATGCTGCACCTTCGGCATTTAAGTCGAATTTCAGTAAATAACAGGATTTTTTCAGAGGTAAAGTAATATAGGTATAACTATGTGAAGCAAAACATTTTAAGACTTACATAAACTGACTTACTTGTTCTGGTTCTTTCATTCATCATTCATCAAACATTTGGTCAGCACATAGATATACATATGTACATATATGCACTAATGTTTAAAATAAATTGACAGCTTTTGGTACGACATGCAGTGAGAGTTAATGGCGCTTCACCGTTTTTCATAGTTTCGAAGGAAAGGATACACTTTTGTAATTTTAGTACATCCGGAGCAGATGTGGTTAATAATCAGCACGGGCGGTCAGATGAAAATTTATTGAAACGAGTTCTCAATAAAGTGGGCTTTGCACCTAATGCAAAAACAGTTCGTATAACTTCTAATTGATCGGCGTTTTATAAATTTATCACAGATAAAAAATTTACCTTTTAGCGCATAAGGGTGTCCAGTCACATGTTATATGAATGCGTAGCTGATAAGATCAATTATCTAGATTTTTTCAAAGCTTTCAACATGCCCAACACGTTTAATTCGTGGTTTCTTGTTACTGAATTACATGTTTGGATGCTTCTAGTTCGTGCTATGGCTGAAGGTTCGGAATCTGGCGAAGATGGCCGCTTTCTTCGGAATTGTATTGTGGAAGTTATGTGGGGCGATGTGAATGCACGGGCTAAGAAACTAGGCGTAAGTCACCATTTCAGACATATTTAATCGTATCTTATAACGAAACCGTTATTGCAGACACATAATCCATCAAAAACTCGCCAACAAATTGAGATTCTTTCTGAACAATTCCAGGCGGCACTCATTGCATACGATGAAGGCATTATGTCAGAAGATCGTGTATTATCTGGTGCATTGTGGCGTCGTTTCTTTGCAATGAATTGTGACGACGTTGCAAAAATTGAACTCCTAGTAAAATATGTACGGGAACAAATATCCATTTTAGATTGTCTTTCGCGTGAAGATTTTCTACAAAAATCAAAAATATTGTGGACCGATTTAAATAAAATAACTATTTAGTTCCATGAAATATTGTTCACCTTTTGAAAACTGCTATAATGTTAACATTAATTTGTTGAATTTCTATTTGTTTGGTTCATTTACTCTATCTGACTTAATTGCAGGCTTTACTGGCAATGGATATAAAACAAGTAGTTTAGTCTAAATAATAAAAATAATTATATTAAACTTTTATATCAGATATGTCTTTGTTAGTGATTGCTCGTAATTGGCATTTACAAAGGTATGCCATAATACGTCGTTCAATTTGCGGTTTTCTTTCACTAGGAATTCTGCTTAGCAAATATGTCAATTGGTCATAGTTTTCAACGCGATCGTGAACAGATGAATAGTCTGAGCTTTGGAAAGTAGTACTTTTTTCTCTCTCGAAAGAGTCTTTAATAATTTCTTCCAAATGAATAGATATTTTAATGCTTTTATCAACGTCATCCGTTAAATCAGTTGAAATTTCTTTAATAGCTCCCAGAAATTTGTTTTTTAAGCGTCTTGCTTCATGCTTTTTGTTTAAAGCTTTTTTAGGGTTGTTAAAACGTTTCGTACACTCCAAAAAGCGCATTTTTTCAAGATAAGGCCAAGTCGATCCTCGAATGAGGCCTTCTTTTGGACACAAATCGTAACAATGTCGAACCTCTCGCTGAAAATGGTTTCTTAGATTGTTCCAACGGCTTAAACAAAATTCGGCTACAAAATAAACAAATGCATAGAGAATATACATATGTCTCTTTTAAATATATGTATAAAAAAAAACATACGACTAGTTCCCAAATCTGAAGCTATTTTATTCCATATACGATTTTTTTCCTTCATGCATTCGAAAGTGGAAAGGCCTCCCCAATATCTGTGATAAAGAACTGGGTGAGGTTGAACCAGCGAAATTAGTTTGAAATCGAAAGGTCTATTCTTTTTATGACTTGTTCTCGTCATTTTGGTGAAATAATAGATATTCCTCTTTATTTACAACTTTCTTTCAAATCAAGCCAAAGTTAAACACCTTACGATAAATCAAAGAACGTACAATAAAAATGAAAACGTTCTCTTCGTTCTTGAAATATCAATGAAGTTGCCACCAGTAAGCTTTCGTCCAATTAAAATTTTAGCTCTCCAAGTGAAAGAGATGCAGTTAATGGTAGGCAATGAGTTCTGCACTACAAATCGAATGTCAGATGAAATAGAGAGGCCGATAACCAGCATGTTCTAAGAGTCAATCAGTCGTAAAGTGAACTTGTTGGTGATATCAATACTGCGAAGTAAAAATAGTACATTGTGAAAGTTGTAATATAATTGATTGTAAATAGTGAAGCGAATTTGTAGTAAGACTGAGTTTACACACGAATATGTTTGTCGAAGCGACACTTAGTTTGTAGGGGAGAGGGCGTCGACGAAGGGAGCAGCGTACCGACACTGTTGTGCTCGGTTGTTACGCTTTGTTATCTTATTCGTTTGTGTAGATTTTGACATTACCTTTCATTTTTATTTCACAGTAATTGTAGCTGTTTCAAATTTTAAACGAATGAATGTGGTAAGTATGGAAATTGAAATTTTTTTTTTTAAGAATGAAGAAAATGAAATGCCAAAAAATTGCTCAGACAGGTCTCTCCGTGTGAACATGGCTGGTAGCAGCAAAAGAGAAATTGACGATAAAAAGTGACAAACATATTCGTGTGTAAACTCAGTCTAAGTAAACTCTTGCTAATTAAGAAACTGTAAGCATAGTTGCAGACTTTTATTTAACAATCCAGTGATCGTACCCGTGTGATTCGGGAAATCATCGAGGTTGATTCCGCAAGATCGTAACAATTGGTGTCAGAAGTGGGATTGTTAAATAAATCCCAAAGGATAATAATTGAAAAATGGTGAAGATTCATGATTTGACGATACCTGCTCTCAAGAAGGAGTTGGCAAAGCGAGGATTGTCTACAACTGGAAATAAGGCAGAGCTGCAATCGAGACTGCGAGAAACAATGGAAGTCGAAGGCATCGACTTGAGCCAATACTATCTCGAGGATGAAGATATATCCTCGAGGGATATTGATAAGGAAGAGGCTATTGATTCTGTGAGGGGGTTGGAGCAGCAGTCAAGTAAGATTCAAGAAAAGGCTACTGGCTCATCTACGGGTATTGACATGAACATGTTGTTGGCTGCCATTTCACAAAAGTTGGATGCACAGGATGCCAAGATATCAGAAAAGATGGATACACAATGCCCGTAATTCGCAAAATATATTTGCAATGAATGCCAGCATCTCACAAAAGCTGGATGCACAGAATGCCGGCATTACATCACAAATGGTTGAACAGAGGGAGCAGATATCATCCTTAGAAGGAACAATCGCGCAAATACAGCAAAATCTGATGAGAGACAATGCATAACTCAAGGAAAGACAGGATCTAATTGAGAGCAAGGTCAACGAATTGCAAGGTCGGCAAGAAAATATAGAGGAGTTAATTAAGACCAAAATCAACGAGCTCGAACGTCGTGCCCGAGATTTGCAGCTGAATCGTCCAGCCAGATCGATGAACGGACCGTGGGTAGAAGCACCACCCTTTGACGGCACAGCTCCTTTCCTGATCTTCAGGCCCCAGTTCGAGAAGACGGCTGAGTTAAATAATTGGACCATCGACGAAAAATCTGCTGCGCTATTTGTTGCGTTGAGGGGACCTGCAGAGGAAATTTTGCTGACTATTCCCGAATATGAGAGGGATAACTATGGCGCAGTAATGCGAGCCCTGGAAAGACGATTTGGTAGCGAGCACAGGAGGCAGGAGGAGAATCCGCTGAGGTATTTGTTGCGATAAAGGGACATGCAGCGAAAAGTTTGCAGAATATTCTCAAATATATGAGATAATTTTGGCGCAGTAATGCGAGCCGTGGAAAGACGATATGATAGCGAGAATAAAAGGCAAATTTACCAGATGGAGCTGGAAGTGCGTGATCAAAAACACAACGAAACTCTGCAGCAGTATGCTTCAAATTGAGAGATTGGCTCACTTAGCCATTGGGGACGCATCGAGTGAACATCTCGAAAGGGTAAAAATTCCGAGGTTCAGTTGTGATGAATGAGATACTGAAGTCTAAAAAAAAGATCGAATGGGAATGGGAAGAATCGTTCTGGTGCTTTCTTCATGTTGGCAAGCGGGTAAATGTTTTAATTGTAGAAACTTAATACTCGAATGCAAGACGGGCCCTAACAGACAGGAAGGACAGCGAAAACTATGCTCAAATGCTGATTGTAAGGAAGACATAATAAACGTCCGGCGAATGACATTTACGCGAGGAAAGCCACTTAAAGAAATGTCAGCAAAAAGATCCGGATTTGTTTTCGAATACCCAGCACCAGAACAAAAAATATTGAAATGCAATGCAGAAGCAACAAGTTGTCTGTAGCTCTGGCGAAAATGGTATGGCACAAATATCGGAAACAGTATTGCCCATTAAGTTAGCTAGATTAGCTGTTATGGATGGTTATGGCACCTTCTATTTGAGCTTAAATTAAACAAATTACAAACAAGCCATAGAAACGTGTGTCAGGCTCTACTAGTATCTATGAAGAAACAGTATCAAACCTAATGGAACCGATTAGCTGAAATGTTATTTTATTTATGTATGTATGTATATGCTTGTTACATATCGTAACCTGAAATATTTATCATGACAATAGAATTTTTTAAGGGCTTTTGATTTTGTCGTATCTACACGTTCGTATTAAAATACATTTTGAAATAATTAATTTTTTTTTTTAACATGCTTAGTTAAAATCAAATGAAACTGTTTTAATTAATATAATAAGCATGGATAGAAAATAATCATTTTTTTATTTATTTTTTAACGAAAAAATCAAAGACTCACATATCGCATGAATGTTTTCTGTATACATTTGTAGAGGCATATTTCTAAAGGTTCTTTGCGATTCTACAGCGATTTCGAAAAATGTGATCAATATCTATGAAAATCAAAATTAATAATTATTTTACTTATCGCTCTAAAAATAATTATTAACAATTTATTTATATTTATCAATCAGATATAACTCTTACTTTCCGAGTTTTATATTTTCGTTCAAGACTCAAAAAAACTCAAAAGAGGATATTTATGTTTCGATAAAAAAATAAAAAAAATTTAGGATAAGCATTACCTTTGAGCGAAAACATAAAAAATCGAAGAGAAGAGTTATATCTGATTGCAAAAATATAAAATGATTTTTGGTTATAAGTAAATGAGCTGTATTCAAAGGCCAATTTTTGTCAGAAAAAATATTTTTTTAATTGAATATTTTGTTACACAACAAAGAAAAATTGGTAGAAGTGCCAACTGTGCCAACAATCCATAAAATGATTTTAATTATTACTTTTCGAGACTTAAAAAGTATGGATTATTAATGATCGATAATTATTAAATTACCAAATAATGATTAAAAAACTATTTTTTGATAAAATTCATAATTATTACCACCTCTGATAATAAATATATATGTATAAAAGAGATAAAAACAGATATAACACTGATTTTTCTTCCGGTGGATCAGGGACAGGCTTGCTAAAAAAATCGTTTTTATTATTCGATTTACTAGATTTTTTTCTTTCCAGTACCTCATAGGGATCATTTTGAAAAAAACTTAGTAGGAAAACTTCAATTTGGTTGAAGTTTTGAAAGGAGGTATCTTTTTTTGCATGAAATTAATTACGTTAATAGAGTTTTGCCTAAATAAACATATAGAAAAATTTATTTCCGAAAAGGGGATCCCAGATCAACAGTTTAATGAAAATCGGTATGATGTTAATATGCTGCGGCTGCAGTTGTTTTTAGTTTTATGGAGCTGTTTCATTCATAGCGGTTGAAAGCTATGCTTATATGTAATTACAAATGCGTAACTGTGTTTAAGTATATGTTATATCATAGTAGCGTTGTTCGTCTTATTTCGAGGTAATCATATTCAAACTTCCCTGGATGTTCTCGAGAACCGAAAAATCAACTAAGCTCTGGCTGTATCTGACTTACACCCCCATGAGTGGATACAAATAACTCAGCCTCAGTAAAATGTAAAGGTCAAATTTTTAATGCAGAAACATATTTACATACAAATACGTAGCTAGACTAATAAAATAATGGGAAATTTAATATTTTGCATTAGTTAAAGATTAATTATGACTTTTCGTTATTCTTTACCTATCACTTCCTTTAAAATACCAACTATAAAATCTAAATTGAACAAAATACAGAAAGTCACAACAACGTGGGCCGGAACGCTGGTATAAATTATTATTGAATTGAGAGCGTAACTGTGGAACAGCATTTAAAGCTATGTACCCCCGCTAAAGAAGTAATTGGTTTTTTACAATGTAGGGAAAAAATAAAAAATGTCGAACTGCATGGGACAGAGAGTACACTGTGTACCATGAAACGTTGACAACAACACGTGAGGGAAGGGATATATACTCGTATAGAGCCTACTCCAACCTGTTGAATGGATGTAAAAGTGCAACACCCAAAGATGGTGAATCCTAGTCTCCAATCGATTATGATATTATTCTTATATTTCTATACCCAATTAAGACGAAGTTAAAATGGCTATTGCGCTTAAAAAATAACAAAGTGACGGAAGTGGATGGATTACTGGAAGAGCAAATTCAAATATGACCGCGAAGGACTGACAAGGCCTTGTATCAACTTCCTTGCAGAATATGGTCGAACGAAAGCATGCCCGACGATTTCATTCTAAGTGTGCCATGTCCAATCTGTAAAAATTCTGCTCCAATTATCGTGAGATAAGTCCCCTAAATATCGCATATAACGCCCAAATTCAATGAACTGATTGGATCTTGTCGGTGCGGCTTTAGGCCAGGTTTCAGACAGAGTGATTCCTATCACGTAACTTTTCCAACTTAATTCCGGAGAAAGTAATAAGAGCTGCAGAGCTTAATAGGCAAGGTATAATCGTTAACAAGACTGCACAATTGCTGATATCATTGACCTTAACAACCGCGCCGTTAGTTCTTCTTTCTTTAGATTACACAAAGAAGCGAAGGGAATGAGTCAAGTACTGCCTGAGGACAAGACGAAATATCTCCTCTCATCAAACTAACAGACATCGTATTCGTGACTCGGCTTCCACGTCACCGGTGACAGTCATTTCGCCTATCTTCGAACATTAGTTTTTGAAAGAAGTTTTGCGAAAGATTTCTGATCCGCGCGTTGGCAACGGCGAATACCGCAGACGTTTTCAACGATGACCTGTACGAGTTATACGATGATATTGACATAGTCCAGGGAATGAAGAGACAGCGGCTATACTGACCAGAATGTTCACTCCAGATAAGACAGTATTCGATGCAGTACCCGTTGGTGAAAATAAGGAACTAATGGCGCGCTATTGTTGATTCGGCTATAATCGGCAATGAAGAAGGCTTGAATTTATGAACTATGTATATCAATTTGAATTTGTAAATCTCATGATTTAATTATAGAAAAAAAATTATCAATTTTTTTTTACTTTATTATATTTATTGTGTGTTTGCATTGAAAAATTTCATAGTTCACAACCTTACAAATTGAAAATTGAAGGATGATATAAGATCAACAACAACAAGTGGGAATCAAATTATTTATTGTATCATTATATGCAAACTTTATTTGTACATATGTGAAACGTGGTCCAAAAATCTTCTCATATTGACCGCAAGTTATCATATGTAGCTTTTTTCACATACAAGTTTTATTGACTCATTCATCAATCTGTTATTGGAAGTCGTTAACTATTGCTAATTGTATGAAAGTATATTTGATTTGCACTTGCTTCATATATTAATACTTAAATAAACTAGATGAAATTTCAATCGTTTTCAAATGGCTATTTTGAAAGAATCAAATTTGCAAAAACTAACGAAATAATTATATAGGTAAATTATAGTTTATCTTTCTTCGAATATATTTTGTGAAGATACAATCTATATGACTAAAGTACAATAGAACATTTTTCACAATTTGGCACATTATACGTTCTATATTTTATTAATATTTATTTATGCACATTTTTGCAAACTATTATTTTTTATTAAAATGTTTGACTAACATTTAAGTAATTGTTTCAATGCTACATACATACATATACTTATTTCACATGTACATTGATTTTAATTTACCTGCAAAATTTTGCCGATTTTCACTACAAAACAATTCCAATTATTTAGATTTTTCAATATTTTACTGAAATCACTAATCCTGCAGAATTTAACTCTAATGGTAATCTTACGTATGTGTTATAATATTCAATTCATATTTATTTTGAGCGTGTTATTTATTGCTAATCATAATCATTTTGTATCTTATTTGAACTTGCGTATTTTAAAACATTATGTAATCTACGTAATACAAGTTTAAATTCTTAGGTGTGTTGTTGCTTGCATAATGCAGTGAGTAAAAGAGGAGGCTTCGTGTTGTTTACTTTTGTTTTCATTTAATTTTGTTTGCACTGAAATTAGAAATTCTCATACACTGGATGGAAACTTGTGCTAATAAAAACCATTATACAAATATCTATAAGGTGTGTTCGCTATCGGCATTTTCAACCGTTTGCTATCATTTTGAGAAACTTTCTCGAAACGATATAAATATCAAGAAAAAAATCTGAATAAATCCATATATAAATAAATATAAATAATGATTAAAGTTTTTATAGAAAAATGTAATATTTAAAAAAAAATGCTACTTATATATACCTTATAGATATTTTTATCATGGCAGAGACAAAAATATATTTTATTGCTTTAAAATATGTTCGACCTCATTATGAATTTCATGTAAAAAATACGTATATAAAGAAACTGTGTTATCTAATGAAATTTAAATTTTTGGAAACTATAAGATGTCTAGCAGGAAATTAATAAAAAAATTTCAAACAAAAATCAAACGCTTTATTTGTTTCCTTAGTTTACTGGTCGCCTTTTGCGTCAACTTTCACCTTTTTCACCACCAAAATTTTTCTTTAGATATTTTTTGTGTTGTCATTTATATGTATGTAAATTTCTTCACATAGAATACATGATATGGCCGATTATTAAAAAAACCCATTTGTAAAATTGAACAATTATTAAAATAGTATATGTATATGCACACAAAAGTAATGAACGAAACTACATTATTATGAAAAATTGAGGGAAGGAAAAGAACAGTTTATCATCATTGACTTAATACAGCCATGTTTTTAAAGCTTCTTGTTGAAGTTACTAATGTGCAAGTCTATAGAAATATTGAAAGTTGGTATAATGTATATATTGTAATTTTAAGACGATTTACACTGGTCCTGCCTTTTTATTAATCTCATTTTTTAAATTTTTATATTTTTCAATTGAAATCTGCGAGAAATTTGGCATAGATGGATTTGATTTCACTTCTGACCCGTACATAGATATAGCGTTTTATTTGATATTTTTCTTATTTATTTTACGTTTTTATTCTATTTAACTCAAAAATAAATAAACTGAAACGAAAGTTATTCAAATTTATTGTATTCGAGAGTAATTTTGAAGATTGCTTATTCAACTGCTTAATATTTGACATTATAAACTAAAGTAATTAAATTACGTACTAAAAGTAGAGTATTTTTCATTTATGTTGTTTTACTAAAAATTAAACTTTGGCTTCGATTAAAGTAATTTGTTAACATAAAATAATGTATAAATAATAAAAATCTAATTAAAATTTTGGAGGTTTTAGGATCAAATATTTTACTTAGCGTTAATTGACATTAACGCTGATGCGAGATGAGTTCGCTTTTGAGTAATTTGTCCGTATCTTTGTCATACGAATTGATTCGTTTAGAAGAAATGTAATTTCACACGTAATGCCTATCCATAAAAATTACTTATCTACAATAATATGCATAATAATTTGCGCGTATTCTAATTCATTCATAAATACTAGGTGTGGTAATAGTATTTCCAATTATTATTATTATTTTTTTTGATAGTTATACAGTTCATGTATCGTCGTTTTTAACTTTTTAATTCTTAAAATATACTTGTATAAATTTCTATTTTCTATTTTACATATATTACTTTCACATCTCAATTAAAATAGGTCTTATGGAAGTTTTGTATATTTTTATGTTTATGTTGTATTTATAATTGTGCTTCGAATATTATCGCTTTCTCATTTTAATTTGTGGACTTTTTATTTGTTTAAAACTACTTTACTTGTGTATGTGGTAAAATTTATCGGAATTTTCATCTGCAAATGACAAGTTCTTGTCCAAAAACACAGTCGTTCCCAAAAATTGATAAAAAAAATCTGTTCTTAATAGAAAAGATCATATAGACTCTAAATTTACATACATATATATATGCAAATATCCTTAATATATCTACATAAATATTTTTATATAACGATAATTTGAGCAAATTTTCTTCACTTTGAGTGCCCTTCAGCGATATTTAGGAAGAGTTTTGGATAGTTTTAAAGGTGCGACAGCGAAGCAAAAACACGCACATTAAAATACGTACAATATTTTTTAGTTGTGACTTTAAGAACAATATGTTTTCATTCCACAAATAAATACTCACAATAATTACTTACAATTTGTGATAGCTGCATTCATAAACATTTGGAGAGTTGCTTATAACGATGTTATTTGTGATCTTTCAATTTGGTAAACTTATACTGGTGCATACCTATGCCAATATTTTATGATCGGCTACATATTTTTGTTTTAAGCAATTCTAACAGACCACCATTATATAATATTTTTTTTATCCGTGAAATTATACGGAATAGGAAGGTCTTTGATTGCATTTCGGTGTACATAATTCGAGTACGGATATTTGAAAATCTAAACTATATTGGAAGCGTTTCTTATTTCTTCACTCGTTTGTATTTTTATCACAAGTAAATACAACATTATTTATTTTTAATTTCAGAGATATTCTATCATTTTGGATATACATATGTACATACATTCATAAAAATTTTAAGGAAGAAAAATTACTTTAATAGTAAAAGAGTAGTTATTTTTATTTTTTAGGATATGTCTAAGTGTCGATTTTTTGGTGCCATATTTTTTGTTTCCTGATAATATTAAATTAAAATTAAAATAATTTGAATAAATAATTTAAAAAAATACATTTAGAGCTGCCAAGGGAAATTAAAAAGCGATGTAGTAAAATGTATAATAATTAATGGTATTCAGCCTTTGGTGTATATAGTGCACAGATGTATGTATAACTGAACCAGCTTTAACAAACTGATAGTTTTAAATTTCTCTTACTCTATGTTCAATTTTGTACAGCTATTGGTCTTTGGATGCTAGTGCATTAGTTATTGTGTATATATTTAATACAATTAATAATGTGATTGAGATATTAGTCTAGACCCTCTAGACCCTTTTATCTTAAAATATACAAAAGAGAATACCATCTTTTAGCAGCAAATTAAATATGTACAATATGTAATACTAAAATGTATAATATAATGATGAATACTCGTGCTACAAAAAACTTATCTTAAGAGTATTTCATTGAGAATTAATAATGATTACAATAAACTTAAATAAATTCACGATTATCTGAAAAATATGTATGAAATAATCTCTTTTTTTTAAATAATTTTTAAGGTTTAAATTGGCCAATCAGAACATAATAAATAATATGTACCGAAGTATTTTCTCAACATCTCTTCTTTCTTTTCATAGTGTATTACATACATTTATATATGTACTTAATTTTGCATTAAATACAAAGCATTTCCCATAAAATAACTATAATTGAAATTGATGTCCGTATATATATATATATATATACATATATATATATATATATATATATATATCATCAGAAAATGCCTTGTATATGGTAATCATCTATTTGTTAGCTGACATTTTTCTCCATTTGAATTTTAACTTATCTTTTTTTGGCTTATATTTTTTATAGTATTGTATATATGTATGTTTGTATTTATCATAATTTCAAATATTGGACGACATTTAATTTAACAACTACTCATTTGCTTGTTAGATTTGCGTTAAATTATTATTATTTTTTGGTTTAATGGCTTTATTTATGTACGTAAGTTTTAAGATAATATGTATCCGTATCCTTTTTTTGGAATATTTGCTTTGCTATTCTAATATTTGATTTAAACCCTTTCTATTTACCTTTCGGATGAGTATTTTTGGTTGTTCATTAAAAGTTGCAATTTGCATTGAGCATTTTTCTTTTGACTTAGAATTAAATATATATTCTTATACAATAAACATTAATTTGTTTCATGTGATGTGTAAACATTGTGAGAGTATTCGCAATTGCTCATCACAACTGATTGGAGATGTCATGATCTCTATATGGTCCGTGATTATTGAATTAGTATGGCGCAAAACGATTGAATCCACCTCGATACATGGTTGCCTATGAGATAATTAAAATATTATGTGAATATATAGAAATTATAATTTTAACTACATGTATGTATATGCTATATATATGTACTATTTATACTATGTATTTATATAAGAAAGTATAAGACAACTTACTCCATAGCCGGGTACCGGTCCAATGCCATGTCCTAGGTAGGGGTCCGCGTATTCTCTTGCCGCGTAACTGTGTTTTTCGAAATATAAAGAAATCGGTGCAAAGTTTGTAAGAAAAATTATTGATAGTAAAAAGCTATTGGACTAAGTATTATTATTAAATGGTTAGTTGATTAACTTGAATTTAATATGCACATTATTTAGGTATTTTCAAATTCATTATACATCGGATCATATACACATTGTTGCGGAAGTGACAGTTCTTGTCCAGTTCTTGATAAAAATCCGGGTCGTTCCGGTATAAAGACCCGACTGTGGCGGAAACTATTGGATTTTAGTCGCCTCTTACGACGGGCATGCCTTACCGCGGGTAAATTCTTGAACCCCTAACCCGCAGGGGTTATTGTCATATACACATTGATTTTGATTGATGGATTAAACAATTAGTCGACAATTTTAGTCCTTAGCGAAAGTTATTTAATTTTATTATAATTTTGCACGCATTAATTAAAGCATATTCTAAATCAAATAAGCTTTGAGTTTTTCTTCTTTTCATTTTGCTATAAAAGAAAATGTTTTAAAATTAATACTTTGCTGCCTAAAGAGTCTATTATAGAATTATGTAACAAATATTCTAGAAGCTTACAAACAAACTTAAACTAAAATGTAATATTATAAAGCAATAATTTTATAAAAGAAGTCACTCAAATTTAAAACGGTGTTCTCATGACAGTGGATTATGGACAATCAATCGGACGGAGCATACTATTGTGGGGCCCGAAGAGGTGATCTAGCGAACTTTCATTTCAAGACGTAGTAAGAGTAATACTTGAACCACACGAATTTTTTATACTCAGTTCTATAATTGTTTCATTTAAATTTTATTTTTCAGTGATATACATATGTACATACATCAAGCTCAGGCGACGAAGAAAGCAAAAAAGGAACTCACTCAAAAAAAAAAAAAAAAAAAAAAAAACTATCGCAATTTACTTGTAATTTCGTGTGAAATCAATTATAGAAAATTTTTATTTGTATTTAAGTAGCTTAAATAAAATATTATTTTAGGGTTGAAGACTATAATATAATAACAAATCTGTGTTTAAATAAGCTTTGAAAAAATTAAGCCACATTTGAAAAGTTGAGTCCGGACAACATCTATGTATGTATATCGATTTTGACAAGTCGTCGACGCCTACCGTAATAGGGGGAATAAAAGGCGTCTGAAAAAAAAAAAAATTAATCAAACCCAAGACCCATTACTGTGGAATAAACATTTTCGCCATTTGAAAGGAAATAACTGATTCGTTAAGGAGGTTTTGGTCTTGTGGGAAATATATAATCGTTATGCTCGTTCATTCCAATATAAGTTGTGAGTGGAACTTTATGATTTTTATAATTATATTTGCGAGTAAAGCAAGGATGCCGCAGTAACCGAGTACTCAGCACTGCGTGTTACCATGTCTAAGGTCAGGGGTTTGAATCCTGGCCAAATTGGCATACAAATATTTAGAAAGAATTTCTAAATCTTGTCATCCTTCGGTAGAAATATCATTTCTGAAATCAAATATAAAACACTTCGTAAAAATCCACGAAAAACATCAAGATTTACATACTACTTTATTTGTGTACTACAAGGGCCATACTGAGCATTTGCTATAGTGCGCTGTTAAAAGAAAAAGACCACGAGTATATACTACCCAACATAAATGCGTTTAATTTCTTCGAAATTTCAAGCCACAATTGAAAGATTAATCTGCACTACATATGTAAAGATAATTGCGAAATTACTTCACTGCTATTTTAAACACTGGACGATTAAGAAGCACTCACAGAGCACATTTTTTATATTTTATATTTTATATGACACAGACGCTAAAAAAAAAACAGAAGCTGGAACATATTATTTTCCAAAAGACAGTTTTTATTGCTGTCATCGATGGGACGAGCACCTGGACCATAGTCGAAAAGGATTTTTTATCATAGCAAATGATTGTAAGAACAAACTAAGATTATTATTTTAATTTCTAATATGTAATTAAAGCCATATCTAACGACAATGAAAGAGATTTCAGTAATATCGATATAAGTTGCCGCAATACCGATTTTGACAAGTCATCGACGCTTATTGCAATAAAGAAGATTTGGTTTTTAACGCTAACGCAATTTGTGTATATGTTTCTGTGCATATAGTTTGGGTGGATTATTTGGAATAGGTTAGTGTGAAACTTTTGAATTTAAAAGAAAATGGTTTATACATATGCAACTAAAGTCCACTTACCCCGCGACAGTAGCATAACCGGCTAATGCCGGCTGAGCAGCGGCGGCTGCAGCGCCATATGCAGCTCTTGCTGCCACCGCTGTGTAGGTTGTTGCGGCTGTTGCATACGCCTGTTGAGCTTGTGACAACGGAGTCTTTAACAATGGACCTGTGGCCTGAAAAAGTTTAGATATACATGAATAAGGATTAAGAGGAATTCGTTACAATAACGTAGTGAAAAGGATGATAAAGGTAGTGACGTACTTTGTACGTTACGAACAAACAAACGATACTACTCGTATAATTGTAACATACGCCACTGACTCCATATAATAGGATTTCTTCAACGGGTGCAAAAGAATATACTAGTAAAATATTTATATAATTAGGGTGGATTAAGATTTAGCGAAAGCAATTAGTGCAAAAAAAAAAGGAATTATGAGATACATACACGTGTACAGATTAATATGGCATGCTCTAATTGTAAGCTAAATTTTAAAAATATCAATATGATAACGTGTAGCCAAATATGGATTGATCCCATACAGCGACAACTGGAACATCTAGCCAAGCCAACCAATAACCTATATATGCATATATGTATATTTGTAAGTATATATACATGTTAATAAAACAAGGTAAACAAAAAATGAAAATACTCTGAAAATATGAATATGTTAACATAAATACTGACTGGTAAACGTTTACAATGAAGAAAATATACGAAGTTAATGCATGTACATATATATACATACATACGTATGTATCTATAATTTATATATGTTTTGATAATTCAAAAACAAAAAAGTATAAATTATAATATTTTGTTATGGTAATAAGAAATATATGTCTGTAGGTATTTAAAAGATATTGAAAGTAGATGCAAACAAGCAATTTAAATTCAACATATTAAGGCGATTTGAAGTTCTTTTGAACAATTTTTGCTTTTTTACCAAAACGTTCTGTGGTACCGGAATGCGGTTGATCGTATGTGGGGAACTGTTTAGCGTTGTCACAGTGCGGCGCTGTAAGTTTTGAAGTAGATTATATGGATGAAGTTTTTTGTTTTTGTTACATTACTATAACTCAGTATTATGAGTGAAATTATGTACCATATTACGTATGTACAATAAATGTTAGTATGTAATGAAGAAACGAAAAATATAAGAACTACATAATTAACTATTTACTTACACACAACTGTTTAATAACAAAATGAAGAAAATGAAGAAGGAAAATATGTAAATAAATAGAAGTAAAAAATTGGGTAAAATACCAATTCGATATTTCGTATCAATTGATGAATGGAAAATCGACTACATAGATTATCGATTCTCTATGGAATCTTGTGAGCATCCCAATTGTTTTATTGCTGTCCATATATTTTTATTTGTACCCAACATATTTTAATGCTACACTAAAGAAGTTCGTTTGATACTTTTTATAGAAATTGATTTAGTAGTTAACATTGTTGACTCAACAGTGTGATTTCACTACACATTTTTTATAATAAGATACCAATTAGATAGATCTATTAATTAGTTGTAACCAAATATGAGTACAATGTCAAATTGGTTGCAATGGACGAACATTTGAAAAATACAAATATGGCAATAATTCAGCAACAAATATTGCAATTGAAATCAGATTTGGCGCAAACGTACATATATCTCGTACCGCTCGTCTATGAAAATACAGAAATGTACGAGGACTCTTTTATAGTTTTTATGCCTACTGGAGATGTTTTTGAAATTAATACATGTTGCGATATCATCAGAAAAAAGTTTAATACGGTGAATTAAGGAAGTCAAATTTCTATAATTTGCCTCATAAAAATCTTTTCTGAATTTATAATGATTTTTTTAATTTGTCTTTATATACTTTTTTTATTGAAGTTAACTCTTTAGTGATCTCTTTTTGTTTCAGTTGAAAGCTGAGGCGTACTTTTTACAAATGAAAATGTGGCTTAGGCGTTTATAAATCGAAGAAGTAGAGGGAATGCTACTACTTGCTTAATGCTTCACTTGGTAGTTAGTGAATCATGGCGGCAAACATTAAGCTTCAAATTCTCTTAACCACTGTGTTGCCATATAAGGTTGAGAAAGTAACACTAAATATTTTAAAATAATAATATTGACGCATTTCGATATGTATAGGGTGTTTTTTATAGAGGTATAGAACTTTAAGTTGGCATTACTTTTCAAGATGGCAACCGATTTAACAGCTGTCAAGTGATTTATTCTCAGTTTGGTTTGGCAATTCATTTGGCAATTCATCATGAATAGACTCACGCCTGAACAACGCTTGCAAATAGTGCAATTTTGTTTCGAAAATAATGGTTCTGGGCGGAAAACGTATCGCGCACTAAGTCCAATGATACGGACCAATGATTCCACCAGCCCATAAAGCGCACCAAACAGTCAGTTTTTCTGGATGTAACGGTGTTTCAACATACACTTGAGGATTACCTTAACTCCAAATGCGGCAGTTTTGTTTGTTGATGTAGCCATTCAACCAGAAGTGCGCTTCATCGCTAAACACAATAAAAATGGACGTAGTGCGCGATACGTTTTCCGCACAGAACCATTATTTTCGAAAAAAAAAATTGCACTATTTGCAAGCGTTGTTTAGGCGTGAGTCTATTCATGATGAATTGCCAAACCAAACTGAGAATAAATCACTTGACAGCTGTTAAATCGGTTGCCATCTTGAAAAGTAAAGCCAACTTAAAGTTCTATACCTCTATAAAAAACATCCTTTATATTAATTTACTAAAATCAAAATTTAAGTTGTTATTTCTGAGTTAGGTAACCTCTAGGAGTCCGCCATTATATATAGTATATACAGTTTTTTAATCCTCTATAAACATACAGATGTTTTAAATAAAGTTCTTAAGTAGTAACAAAGGTAAAAGCTTAGACTCATAAATATGTATGTTATTATAGATATTAATAATACATATAAAAGGTCAATTGGAAAGTCCCCGGCCTGACATATACATATATGACATTACTAGAATTAATTAATTAAAGATTTTTAGTTAGCCCTAACCTTCAAACGACGCGTTTATAAATTTGTCAGCTGTCGGATCATTAGTTTGTGAATTATAGCATTTTGAGTGAAGTATCTTTGGTTATTGTGAAAAAAATGGATAAAAAGGAATTACCTGTGTTGATAAAATATTGTTTTTTGAAGGGAAAAAATACGGTTGAAGCAAAAACTTGGTTTAATGACGAGTTTTCGGACACTGCCCCAGGAGAATCAATCATCAAGGATGGGTATGCTAAGTTTAGACATGGTGATATGAGCACCGAAGACTGTGAACGCAGTGGACACCCAAAAGAGATTGTTACCGACGAAAACATAAAAAAATCCACAAAATGATTTTGAATGACCGTAAACTGAAATTGAAATTGAAATAACAGGCACTCTGAAGATGTCAACTGAACGTGTACATCATATCATGCACGAATATTTGGGTATGACAAAGCTCTGTGCAATGTGGATCCTGCGCGAGCTCACTTTTGACCAAAAACAACGACGAGTTGTTGACTCGGAGCAGTGCATGGAGATGTTCAAGCGTAATCAACACGAGTTTTTGCCTTCAGTGAAATCGATGACAAAAATCCATGAATTGGGCTTCGAATTGGTTCCACATCCATCGTATTCTCCAAAACTGACCCTCAATGACTATTCGTACTCCAACAAATCGTACGCGACAAATCGTACTCCAAAAACGGTAAAGAAAAGTTAGAGGGTTAGGTCGTTATAATCAGTGTATCACTATTGAAGGGAGCTATGATGAATAAAAAATTAGTTTTGTAAAAAAAAGATGAGTTTTACTATGTAGGCCGGGTACTTTTCATATGACCGGTTATTGTATATATGCTCTAAAAAAAGTCGTTAGTAAATAAAAGAAAAAATGATATGACTGGTAAAACAATTAAATACTTTATATGAGTAAGTTACGTATTGATAAAAAGAGCTATGAGGTTCGAAAGAGATCGATAATTGGGAAATTACATTTAATATGGCTGCTGGCTGGGCGGCTGGAACTTCTGAGACTGGTTTGGCTGCCTGTAAAATTAGTATTACGATGCAAAATATTACAAATACTTTATATGTATAATAATTCATATTAATATATTATATATATAAATACGTATTTAAATATACTCAGGCTAAATAAATAATATACTTTTTTCAAAACATTTTAATTGAATATAAGTACTTTTGTAACCATTGAGACTAACCTGGAAGCGCAAATTGGGATCAGCGGAAGCTGCAGCGGCTGCTAAGAAGGGATCGTAGTAAACGCTGTCGAAAAAACATAAAAATAATAATATCAATTCTAAGTAGTTACATCAGGCTATGCAAAATTTGACGAGAATTGGTACTTAAAAGCAAAATTCAAAATTTTTCGATAGTAAAACAGAAATGCATATGTATGTATGTAGTTCATACATGTATCCATAGAAAGGTTCTTAAATGTGATTTCCACAATCAATTCAAATTATCATTATCTTTATATATATTCTGTTTAAATATTTGAGGTTTTTCAAACTGTTTCCTTTTATGTAACGACTGTTATCACTTTTAAATAATCTATACATTGCTAAATTCACTAATCTGCTGATCATACCATAAAAAGGTTGTGTAAAATATGTATTAAATGGTTTTTGGGGAGTTCTCCAAAACGTAATGTATAATTTCCTAAAATTGACATGCGGTTCATTAATAAAGCATAAATTGACGAAAAGTGAATACCAGCGTATGTATGTACATAGAATTTCGAAATAATTTTCACTAAGTTAACTATTTTTGGTATTTACTAAATTGCTATGTATGTTTTCACTAGTGATCTAAGTATTGTTTACAAGTGCTCTATTTATTGATTTTTATAATCTAATCATTGCCAAAAAGGTGTAAATGTTCCATAATTTACTAATATTATGCTTTTACGTATCTTTAATGCTTTACCAAAACTAAATAATTTTTAACAAACAACGCTTCATAAGAGCATTAAGTTCACAGAATTTAATGAAACACATGCAAAAAAAAATACTCTTTAAAACATTTTAATAGCATTTACGAATAGTCATAACATGTATGTATGTATAATTCAACGAATACATAACTGTGTACGTGAATTTATTCCTTTGTGCATGATTTTTCAAACTACCCACCCAAAAACGCTTAGTTTTAGAGATATAGGATAACAATTATTTGCATGTTTACATAAAGTTTAAGAGTTAAAAATGCGTTACACAACAACAATAAGTAACTTGAGCTACTAATAAAAAAAAAAACGGAAAATTAATTATGATACATACATACATATATGTACATCTGTATGTAATGAAAAGTTCCGGTTCCCGAATGATGTTTTCTCTTTAAATTGATTACTAATGAAACTACTATAATATTAACATAGTCAGGCAGAAAAAAAAATTGCTTTTACTTACGGTGCAAATCCGTGTAATGCGGAACCGGCCACATTGGCTACCGCTGCTGCATTTGCCGCAGCGGCCATGGATGCAGCAGCTGCAGCGGATGGGGATTGGGCAGTGGCACCTGTAGCGCTTAAACGTGCTGCATATGCAGCTGCTGCTGCGTTGGCCGCCTGTGGTGTATTGGCGGCCGCGGCTACCGCTGAATGAGCTAAAGACTGCAACTGCTGTTGGGCGGCGCTGGTATGTATAGCGGCGGCAGCAGCAGCGGCATGGGCATGATTGGAAGCCCCAGCTGACTGTACCTGCAATGCCTGCTGTAATCCCAATTGATGATGTGCTGCCACTGCTGCTTGTTGAGCATGATGTGGATGGTGATGTGCCTGATGGTGCTGGTGATGATGCTGTTGTTGCTGCGC
Source organism: Neoceratitis asiatica (assembly GCA_030068015.2). NCBI lineage: Eukaryota > Metazoa > Arthropoda > Insecta > Diptera > Tephritidae > Neoceratitis > Neoceratitis asiatica. Next base: position 92,796,877 of record CM061526.1, read on the forward strand.
TGCTACAGCTACAGCGGCCAAAGCAGGGTTGAACGGTGCACTTACAACTCCCATATGCCCACGTTGGATGGCAACACCTCGCATGGCGGCTGCAGCAGCGACTGTTGCTATTGGTTAACGCAGTTTACAAAAACGGAAGTTGAGGTCCGAGACGAGTTTTATATGGGTTTAGTGCGTTGACGAATATTAAACAACAATTGATTGCAACAAGAAACAATTTGTTAATAACCGTGTTTACGTTTGTATGTTTACAGTACATATGTCGATGAGTTTATTGTTATCGCGAAATTGTAAAGATGCATGTTTCGTCACCCAAAAGCCAAGTTCGTCCATCATTGTAAGTTTTCAAATATGTTTGTAGGCGTCGTTTGTTCGATGAATTGTTGTGTGTGTGATTTGCAAAAAAGAAGACAAAGAAAAAGAAAGGAACGAAAAAGGCATGCTGTTAGATTGCATAATATCTATGTATGTTTTAATGTACTTTATATGCGTATTGAGTAATTCCGATATAAAATAATAACTATAAATTTACGTAATGCTTAGTATTTGAAGGTATACTGTAAACAATATTTGTGTTAGGGGTCGCAAGCCTCAACTGGTTGTCTCGAGTTTTAATTTGAGTTAGAATTGAATTATAACCAAGTAGTCAACGGGGTGAAATTTGTTGGCTATGAATTTTATTTATAAGAGTTTTCTTTTCTTAGCAAGCCAGTATCAATGGTCCCTAAGTATCGCGTTAGTAATAAAAAGGAAAAAAAATATTTACTCGTTCATTTGCATCAAAAATTTATTCAGAAACGATTAATATAATGGAAAATTATTATACTGTGCACATAAATTGTGCGAAGGACTAATTGAAATCATTTAATATTATTCTGCGTAACAAAGAAATATAAAAATAAAGTATTTTATAAAATTCGTATTTTTTGTGAGCAATGTGAATTAGACGCTTAAAAAACTGTTTACAATCAATTCATACTTTTCACTGTTTAATATTTTACATATACATATAAAGACATATAAAAACTTTTAAATATTTAGAAGCTATTCAAATATAAAGAAAAAAATATGTATAACTCAGTGTAATTATGTTGTGATATAGGAGCTTAATGCAAATATATGTAGATTTACATACGGTACATATTGCATGCAATAACCATTAAATTCCATGTGTTAAATAATCATTTTTATGTATAGGAAACGATCGGCGACACGTTTCATTATACAATAAGATTGTGTGGAACCTGCTATTTGCTAAATTTTGGTTTGGAAATCGAATCAAATGAGGATATAGTAAAACAATTTTATTGTTCGTTTAAACATGTTATTTCAGCTCTGAGTTGAAATTTAATTTAATTCGACAGATTAAGTGACAGTTTTACGGCGCTAACTTTAAAGTTGACTCTAACCGAAAGGCCCATTCTAAATTAGCTATAACTTATACAAGGTACAGTTTCAATTAGTGCTTGCTCTAATAAGTAAGTACAAATGATGGTATCTAAGTCCAGGATTTTCTGTTTATTTTTCGCTGTTTAGCGCCAATGAATCAAGTTATACCAGGTCGTTTCCATCTGATTCTTCCAACAGTGGGTACTGAATCGAATACTTTCAAATCTAGAGTGTTTTCATCAATTTGGACATGATCTAGCCAGCGTAGCCGATGTCTCTTTATTCGCTGAACTATGGCAATGTTCTCAATGTACAGCTCATCGTTGCATCGATTGCGTTATTCGCCTTTGCCAACACGCGGGCCATAAATCTACTGCAAATCCTTTCCTTCGAAAACTCCCAATGTCGACTGATCGGATGTTGTCACCGTCCTAGCATAACAGATGTACCAGCTACTTTACCAGTGTACGTCGAGAGGAGTTTACTTTTCGATCACCTACTCAGTCCAAAGTAGCACTTGTTAGCACGAGTGATTCTAACAGTTATATTGGCGCAAAGGCTGATACCTTATAAAAATCCATCAGAATAAACTGTAGGTTCCTTCATTTCTTAGTAAAACATATCGAGGCGGAAAACCACAAATTGGTGGAAGAGCTTACGTCTCCCGCCGCTTTGTTGTTTTTGAAACAGCTAATCACTCTTCGAAATTTGTCATAGGCGGATCGGAACATAATTTCCATCATCATCGATCGGGGATCGGGTCATCATCTCCGGAAGTTGCACCTTCACTTCCACTCAGCAGGCTGGAAAAGCGTTCCGTCCATAAACTCAGCTTTCTCTGGACCTTCTGTAAATCGCCGCATCTTTTCATAGAAATATCGAGCATTATCACTCAAGTCCTTCATATTTATGTATTTCGGCCTATTTGTTTATTTTGTCTGCAAATGCATCTTGCTTCTCACTTCTTCTCTTGGTATCTATCCCACCTTGCACGTGTCGTGGTCGATTTCTCCATTTTTCTCCACTGCGACACGGCAATACTCATCCCCTCATTAAAGCTGGACGACAAAGGCTTTTTCGTGATACTTAAAACATTTGTAGGGGTCGTCATCAAAAGGGTGTTCTCTTATCACATTTTTATGTGCTCATAAAATATATTATGTGCGTATAAAAATTACGCTCCTTATTGTGGGCTACATTCAATTTTCGATCTTCAAAGTTGTCAAAATCAAAATTCGAATTTCCTGTCGAACAGAAACTGTCTGTTGATGTCTTAACGATTTTTTCTTCGTTTTTTGTTTTGAGAGATTTAACACAAATTTTCTATACATTTATGCCATACATTTATGTCCAAGCAAACGAAATTGACAATAGCGCTATCCCTAATCGAAAGCTTGTCCTAATGTTAAAGGAAAATTGGATCGATTGTCAAGTTCCATGACAGTCGAAGATCGAAAGAAATTCATAATATGGATATATTTGAGCAAACTTTAGTTTCCCTGGCTTAAGAATAAAACATAAATATATATGTTTAGAACGATACGAAAATACGATGCGGGTAAACAAAAACTAAAAATTTTTGTTTAATGTTTTAAGACATATTAAAAAGCTAACTGCACTAAATCAAATATCAACGAATTTTAATAGCTTATAGCAGAATGTGTTGAAAAAATCAATAAAGCAAATATTATCTATTGGGCATTTTAGAGTCAAGATTCATAGACTTCAATAAGCTGATGAAACAACATATTTGAAATAAGCACACTTCGAAGGATTTATCTTATGATCGATAATTTCGGATATTATAATTAAAATTTCTAAAAATTACATTAATATTTGAAGAACTACTCATACCCCTTGAGAAACTTTCATGCACAACAATTTAATACTGTAAACCTAGTATTTAATATATTGTGTATTCATTGTCAGGTAATATATATAGTAGATGGGGATAATATTAGGAAAACTGAAACAATATATATAATGAATTGGAACTATTCAAATGATTTCTCGATAATTGATTAATTATATATTATAGTTCTTTAATTATCGCCAGATAACTTTTTCTTTTACTTTTTATTACAATTGATTAAGTGTTGAAGCTGTTGGTCCTTATTCGCATGAAAATATCAAAATAAACCACAAAGAATGTTGGCCTAAAAATTACATATACATATGAATTTAAAAATTACAAGAATATTTTTTTTTAGCATTCAGTGTTTAAAACATCTTGAAAATGGTAAGCATAAATTTACTAAGATACATCTATGTATGCGTGTACAAACTTATTAATACAGTAATGACATTAATACAGTAATGACATCGAAAGGAACGAACAAACAAATAAATACAAAGAAATATGTAGTTTCCTCGGAAAAATTAAAATTATGCGTCGAATAAGACCGCAATAATTTTAGTGATGATATCACAACGCCAAACTCATTCTTTTTCTCAAATATTATTTTAAATAAATTGTACAGTAAATTAGTTACTTATTTGTTTGAAATGAGAAAAACATACTAATATTTCACTAAATCCACAACAATCTACTACCAATAATTGCTAATTCTTTAGTATTGTTCATGATTCATAAACTAATAATTCTTCTACATATTCACATAAAAATATGTATACTCTAATTAGACGTAAGGAATCGTTCAAACTTAAAAGCATAAAGTCGATTAACCCAACAAAATATTTATAACGCAAAACGTTGTTTTAGTTATTGAATTCTGCTTTTAAGTCCCGCGGTCAATCTTATTCATTAAGGTAAATATATTCTTTTTTAACATCTGCGAGCAATACCTTCGTCTTGGTGCTGACGGCCGTGGTGCGAGTACAATAGGTCCAACCCCAGGAGTTAGAGCTGTGGATGTAGATGCAGGTCCAGTGGGCACCATAGGTGACGCTCCCACGGGTGGGCCGAGAAAAGGCCAAGTGACTGGTAAGCGGTACCCTTTTAATACATTAATATATTTCGCTTTTGCGCTGAGTTTCTTAGATCAATATAAGTTTTCATTATACAGAAATGAGAGTATGGATACTGGTAATCGTATTATTATGAAAGTATTGAATGAACATAATGTTTACTAATTCAAGAATTTTATTTTAATTTTAAGTTACCCTGATTATCCTTTATATTGAAATACTTCATTGTATATTGTCACCCATAAGATTACAAATAAACAATTGTGCAATCAAGAAAGAGTGCTACTTTCGGTCATGTCGAAGAATTTATATCTTTCATGCTTGCAGCATTTTTATATAAATAACTTTAGGGTGAAAATATACAATAACTAATGCTTAAATATAAGATTTATATGACGAAAACGCGTATTCAAAATATCAGTTCATATAGTCGTCCGATATGGCTAGTTCTCATGAATTATTGATTCAATACAAAAAACCGGTATTTCGTAAAAATATCTACAAAACACAGATTCTAGTTACAGATGGACATGACGTACTCAGTTCATCTTTCTGATCTCCTACTAGTACGACCCTAAGCAATAATACTATTTCATGTTCATAAAATGCAAATAAATTCCTCTTTAAAAATTCATTGCGTATTAATTTTTAATTGATGCATTATTTGTATGAACATTTTTAAAAACATTTTTTTTATTAAAAAAAAATTGTGACAATGGGTTCAGTTTAATTAATCTATTATGCTCTTGTTGAAAATTTAATAAATAAACATAAAAATTTCATCTCTATCTTCCATCGTTACTTTTTATAAAAAAAAGAAAGAATTTTCAAAGAAACCAGTTATTGCATTCATAATTATCTTAAAGATATAGAAATACTAGTTTTTTGTACTTTGTATCATTAACCTATTATCTTAAACTAATATTATAAAACTTTATGCTGTTTTCAAAGAAACACGCTTTTCTGTAATGTGCAACGAAATGCATGTAAAAGTACGCAACACCGTTAACGCTGATTCACATAAGACATTTGTCTCGCTTAAGGCCAGAGTTGCGTTTTTACAGATATGTTCGAGGTATTTACACCTCTTTCAATTTTTACACGAATATTTCTATATAAATTTGATATACAACGAGTTAAAATCGTAAAAATTGTCTCTTTTTACACGAATTGGTTTGTTTTAATACGAGTTTATTTTAATGATAACTATTTTATTATAATATTATTCCCCCTTCTCAAGGTATAATTAATATTTTGTAATATATGTATTTAATAAAATAGATTATGTGAACTTTGACAAGAACCAGTTCGTAAAATTATTGATATTTGTTACAATTTAAAAATTTATTCTTTCAATCATTCTTTTTTATTTTCAAACGAAATAAAATAAAAATATTTCGGTCAGAATATATAATAAAATATAATTTTATATGGCGACCGTTGTTAGCTACATAAGTGCTAAAGCTCGTTTTAAAACAAAGTTAGCTGAAGCGAACTAACATATTATCTTAATATTTTCATTGCTGCCGTATATATTGAATTCACTATTTTTTATAATAAAGGGTGATCCACTTTAATTTTTCCAATGTCATGTTAACTCTGTTCAGTATTGTTTGGCATTTCGTCATGGAAAGACTTACGCCTGAACAACGTTTAAAAATCATTCAACTTTATTACGAAAATTCACGTTCTGTATAAGAATGTGTTTCGCGCGCTTCGCTCAACTTATGGTCGGTCTACTGAGCGTACTATTCGCAACACCATCAACCCATTTTGAGACCCAGCATTCATTATTGGATAATATACGACCGAATAGACCACGTCCACCACGCAGTGAAGAAAATATAGCGGCCGTAGCTGAGAGTGTACACGAAGACCGAAAGCGTAACAAAATACAGCTTGTGCAAGAACTGAAGCCGCTCGGCCTTCCCAAGCGACATCGCTTCGCTCTATGGGCCAAATTTTGTTCTTTCGAGCCAAATTTTGTTCAGCGATGAGGGTAGGTAAACAAGAAAAATTGCCGCATTTGAGACGAAGAGCAACCTGAAGAGATTCAAAAGCTGTAATTTCATCCAGAAAAAAAACAAAGGTTTGGTGTGGTTTGTGTTTCATATTTCTTCAAAAATGATGGCGGTGAGAACGTTACCGTCAATGGCGACCGTTATCGCGCCATGATAACCGACTATTTGATACCTGAAATTAAAGCTCTTGATCTCCGCGATATTTGGTTTCAACAAGACGGCGCCACTTCCCACACATCGCATCAATCAATGGATTTATTGAGAGAACACTTCGGTGAGCAGACAATTTCACGTTGGACTCAACGGATGGACTGTCTGAGACGTAGCCGTGGACAACATTTGAAAGAGATAATCTTCAAAAAATAACCTCAAAATATATCAACCTTTTATTTAATTCATATATTTGAAAGTTATTTAATTTTTCATCGCCCGTTCATTTTTGTATTTCCTAGTAATTTATTTCTAAACAAACGGCTGCCAAATTTTAAATTCAGTGCGATACGTGTACGATTATGTTTAACAAAATGTTCTTTTTACTTGAACATGTTATGTTAAATGGGATCGGTTTGAATATATTATAACATAATATCTTTTATATTTATATTTCTATACATTTTATTGCTAAAATTGTGACCATTTCGATGGTGTTATAAAAGTATTAGCGGTGCTTGTTAGAAAGAATAGCTAGGAAGGGAAGATGTGTTCCTATCATTTCCATACACTGTAACCAAGAGAATAGTTCGTAACAATATTTACGTACATACGATTTAATAGAAGCATATAACAGGGAAATACAAGATAAAGTACATAAATATAAATGTAGGATTAAAAATTAAAGTAAGTTTGTAACCAGATTACTTAAATTTAAATATGTATGTATGTACGTATCAATGAATATATGGTTATGATTAAAAAACATGCATTCCCTTGCATATTAATTAAAAATGGGATTTCCAACGCGTCTTAATTATTTTTAAACATTGTACAACCAATGAAATCCTTGGGTTGCCAGTGCACATTCCGTGCAAAATATTACATGCTTTCAATTATAAGCTAGATTAAAAAAAAAAAAATTTCAACCCTATTCTAGGAGGTGGCCCTGGTGTATATTTCTACATTAAGCGGTAGTTTTGTATTTATAGTTATTTCAACTGTATGCATGTATGTATTCTTCCATCGTATTCAGTAAATACAAGTTTCAAGCAAATACAAGTTGTAAACAAAAAACAACACTAAGAATGATCTCTACAGTTAATATACACTACTCAAACTGAAATACAAGCCCAGTTATCACCTGGAAGTTTAAGCTATATTTGTATTTTCATTGGTGTTTTAACAAATAAACATTTCTTAGGACTTTATGACTATTGCAGTTAATCAATTTTTTTTTAAATATACACACATTCCTAAAATAATAAAATGAATATTTAGCAATTATTTGGACAGTTTGAAAGAATTGAAGAAGGTTAAAGAAAACTATAAATTAAGTAGATGACAAGAAACGTTTCAAAGTAGAATTTATATTTTATATAATATTATATTCCTTTTGTTTACTAGTTTACTATTTGGAAATTATTCCCCTAATCAGTTTAGATTTCTAAAGTAATGAATTTTTCTTAATTTGAATTTTACAATATTCATTGTCTATTTGTAATTTTTTTTTTTGCTTAACTTATTAAGTATTAAATAGATGCCTCAAACTTATTCCTAAGTTAATATTTAAATACCACTAAAATGGTTTTTGAATGCCAAAAATATACTGCGGATATGTTAGTTTCAGTATTGTAATATCAAAATACTCAGGCAAAATGTGATAAAAGGTGGAATTTTCTTACCTTCTGGCCATTGAACACACACTGGCGCATTGAATTTCCAATTACGTTTGGAAGCATTGTTTTGGTTGACAAAGTTAAGAGAACCGATGATTATAGTATATGTAAAGGAAGAAAAGGACAATTATTAAATTATGTTAAATGTATTGATATATATATTTATATAAGAATACCTAAACTTCATCTATTTAATCTTGGACATTTTACCAACGTTTAAATATATTTTATTTACATTAACAAATTCAAAATTTTTAATAAATATTTATTTAAGAACATCACACAAAGACAAGGCTTTGTTTTGTTGTTGTTTTAATGCCGTATAATAAGTGTTTATTACAGCTTACAAAAAGCTTACTGAATAACATGCCAACAGAAGTACATACATATACTTATATACGAGTATGTACGTTTACAAGCAAGAAAGTCTAGTCCATTACGGGTAATTTTATACTAAATTCATTTGATTTTTCTTCATACTTCATTATTCTATAAGTTATTATACGCTATATTTAATGGTGAAAAATACATAAACTTAATCAATTTTAAAATTCAATAGCATGCAGAGCAAGGCATTTGATTATTCTTGAAATGTTTGGCTGGATAACTTTCGAAGTCAATTTTCCAAAAATATAATTATTCATTCAGACTAGTTTAGTATATCGAATCAACCCATACTTTAACATATTATGTATGAATTTTATAAGAATTTTGCCAGTTACAGTTTTACATTAATTCTAAAAGGCCAATATCTTAAGTCCTCGTTGTTTATTAGGGAATTGCTACCCTAACAAGAAAAAGACGATTTAGAGAAATTTGTATAAATGAGGTTGCATGACTGATCCTATATTTTTTTATATTTTTTTTATACATGCAACCATGCAACAATGCAACATATCATGCCAGATGCTAAAATCATCATGTATGTATATATAGTTATATTATGGAAGATATATTAGTAATTAAGTGCAGTGTATATCATTTGTATTGATTACTTATGCAAAATGTTACGTTATTTACATTTCTGCCGTAAAGCAAAAAGTATTAGGTATCTTAGTTTTCTCATAAAAGTTTTGCTCACCTAGAGCTGGAGCCGGTATGGCGCCGTCTTTAGTCAGAACAACTGTGTATGATTCAAAAAACAAGAATATATAAAATAAATTCATTTCCGCTCTAGAATATGTTTTACTATTAAATAAGTTAGTCAATAAGCAAATGCAAATAAGCAAAAAGTAAATTCAAACCGATAAGTAATAAAAAATAATTCAATAAAAATATGATTAAACTTATTCTAATATTATCAGGCTTTCATGAATATATTAGATTGTAATTAATGTAGCACATCAATTTAAAACCAGAAAGGACTGCGTATAGCATAAATTTTTCGTTGGACATGATCCCCCGGAAGTAGCGAAAAATAAATTTAAATTGATTGAAACGTAGAAATAATAATAAAAATTTGATAATTGAATTTTTTACTACGCTAAATTAAGATTATGATCATAAACTTTTGATATGAATTTTTTATAAGTAGTTCACTATGTTAAATATAGGGCTTTTAGTTTTGTTTCATACCGTATATTTCGATGTAAGTGAAGAAATTTTAATGCACCCATGAAGTAACAAAACTTATTGAACTACTACAAACTTGAGAATAGCCTTAAACCCTAATTATCAGCATTTTTTCATCTTATTTAAATCAATTACTTTTAACAAATAAAATCTTGTTATTTAACTAATTTCAACACTTAGAGTTAGGAGCAACAAAGGACAGCTAGCAAAGTCAGCCAGCATGGGATCCATACCGGAAAAGTTTGGGATATTTCAATTTTATTCGATAAAAAAAAAAATTAATTAAACTTCCCGACTTTGACAGTTTTTAAAGCCCAAACCGAAAATGTGATGCGAAGTGATTATAGATTATAGATTATCAGTATTGGATGGCTAGGACAAGCTCGGCCGAAATTCGCTTCAGCGGTTATAAAGCACCAATTAATATTGAATTATTATGGAATGACCCGGATTTTTATCCTACCAAGGACTGTCATTCCCGCGATATTCCTCGAAGCGCAATTTGGGGAATTTTTCTGCAGTTACAACAACAACAACAACAACAACAACCAATCATTATTGTTATATTGTTATGCAACAATACTTTAAGAATACATAAGCCCCGGGATAAAGTTTGTCAATATTTTCTTTATATATCATTTAAACTGCAGTTGAATACTTAAGTACTTTTTTTCTTTTTGGTAGAATGTCGTTTTTGTAATCTACTTACCATTTGGGATAGCTGTTACTTTTTTTGTTTGCACACGGGCTGTGGCGTTGTTCACCTTGTTAGTTAAAATATCATTCATCGCAATGGGATTCCATGTAGGTTTAAATAAGTTTGTATCGGAAGAGTGAAAAATTGTAGAAAATGTTAGTTTTAAACATATGTACATACAAACACTCATAATGTATAAAAGAGAGTTAATTCGTAACAATCAATTACAACTTTGTTGGTAATGGTAAATCCTTTTTATCAATTAAATATTTTGGTACCTTAAATATAAATTTGCTTACTTTGAGAACGCTTCAATTTCAACAAAATGTACATCGCCCAGTTGGTGGCATCCAATTTTCGATGCAGTTTATACACTCAATAGTAAAATTTTCTGGTCAAAGCTGAAATTTGTTTTTGATTTTTTATTTTCAAAAGTATGCATTTATGGGGTTCGATTTGCGGTGGATATAAAGGCCTCCGCAAGGAAATATATTTCAATTTTTCAATGAAAAATAGCAGCAGTGACATATACTCAAGCAAACAATTCAAATTCGCAGAGCAATTATGTACAAAAAAGCAGAGTAATAAACGTTTAAATATCATTATGATCAGCTAACAATTTTAAGTATTTACGTATATACGCATGCTCACAAAAACGTACATATATAAAGACGCACGTAGCAAAAATTGATACATATCCACATATGTAGGTATGTATACATGTGCGCTGGATTATTGGAATGTTTTTAATGGAAAATTAATGTACATTTATGTACTAAGAACGGAGCAGAAATAAAAATTATCTATTACTATATTTTACAAAATACGTATAACTTTTATACCTGCATTTGCTTTAGATTAGCCATAAACAGAGAAAATGCCATTCCGATATATCCAATTTCACTTTCAATTTCTTATAAAATCGTCCACAAAGTCCCAACATGCACAACCTTAATATGAAAAGATAAGACTTGTGGCCGAAGCACTCTCCTCAAACTTTTCGAAAACAATGCTTTCAAACGGTGGCAACTAACCGGATTAATAATATATACACACTAACAAACATACAAATATGATACAGATAATAACTGTTTAGGATCATAATAGATAAAGTGTTATTATATATTAGGAAACACTTAAACCGTTCTCCTTAGAGTTCATATATATTTTGTTCGTTGTGTGTAAGCGATTTATTGAATGACATCCTTTCGTTGGAACAGTTCTGTTAAAGTGCAGTGCAATTTTGGCAATGGTTATAACTATGGCAATATATATAGCTATATATGTATAAGTGTTATAATTCCATTTCTAACTATCTAAAACATTTGCTCTCTTTTGTTGCAACTGATGTTGCTATTTTCGTATTTACATTCTTCAACAACGCTAGCTCCCTCTGACGATGTTTGTGTTTTAGACTTTGAGTGTTAGTGCGCCATAAAGGATTCTTGTGTTTGATAAGTGTTCTTCACACAAAAGTATGTTATGCCACTATTGTTAGCTGCGAGGACGTTGCGATATCATTGTTTTTGTTTCATTTAGGGTATTTTATGCCGAGATGAGTTGATGGTAGTGGCAACGCTAGGTTATACACAAGTCACTACAACTAGTAGTAGGCGTTAATTGAAAATTTACTGTTACTGGCAGTATAACCTATATATATATATATATATATATATATATATATATATATTTAGCACTTTCCAATTTGAGGTTTTGCGTCTTGATGTTTTTACCAAAAAATTCTAAGTCGAAGGCCGGTGGATTTTTATGAGGAGCTTTTATGTCCCTACCGAGGGGCGGCCGCAATTAGAAAAATGAATTCTCTATCATTTTGGGTGTTGGTCGTACATCGACTCGAGCCCTGGCCTTTCAAATGGTAGTACCCAATGATAACCTCTCGGCTATTGGGGTCGCCATAAAAAATTATTACAAAAAGTTCGTATACTCGTGAAAAAACGTAAAATAAATACCCGAATTTTTTTACATTAATTTCACTCAATAGTTTTAAAGTCCAAGTAGTTTCATTCATAAAGTAAATTTATTGAAATAAGAAAATAATTGGAAAGGTATCATTTAAAACAATTGACGTAAGATTTAACATTTTAGCTCAAGAAAGAAAATTTTGTGATTTAATTCAAAACTACATAAATTTTGGCCTTTATTTAATGATTTTAAATGTATCGATCACATTATTACAAAGATTTTCTTTTTTTAACTTGTAAAAAAAAAACTGTCAACACGGTACGGACTGGTTGAATCGTTTTTATCTTACTAGTAAAGTAATGACATAGGCCGATATAAGCAAACGAAATGGGAATATTATACTCTTTTTTGAGACGAAAAAATATGGCACTGTCTACATTTATTCATTTATATATATTTATTGTTTTATTTTGCTATCGGGTACTAATAGATGAAAATAATACACATACACCACACCAGTGTGCGAAAAAGTACTAAAAACCCATGCAAAACATATAACTTCTTTAAAGTGGACCAAAACTTTTTTGTTTGATATTAGTGGATTTTTTTTTAAGAGTAACGAACCAAACTGACTTAAATGGATTTTTTTTTGATGTTTTAAAAAACTTATAATGTACATGATAATGACTAGTTATTTAACAAAGCAACAATTGTATAATTATAATAATAATAATAATGGATAATTATGTTTGTTCCGTCGATAAGCTTTCGTAAATCCATGTTATACTGTATCATCTTTTATTTAATATAACAAAGCATTTACGTACATACTTATATCGGTAAGTTTGGTTCGTAAATCTAAGCTCATTTTTCTTGGTAACTACAGGATCCTGTTTTGTATTTTATATTCTACAAAGAGTGCCACCTCAAAGTAAGCAAATTTTTATTTACTTAAATGCTAAGTTGAAATCAATTTGTTATGTGATGTGGTCAATAATATTTTTATATTCATAAAATATTCACACATAGTAAATACATACAAAAAAATGCAAAGAAATTAAATAAAACAAATGCAATACTACTATACATACATAAGTGTGTACGTTATAGTATGAATAAAATACTGAATTAATCGACTGTTAATCTATAGTTAAAAATAATCGTACAACATGCACCCACCTCGATTTTGCGTCCCTCAACCACAGTGCCATGAAGACGTTCACGGGCCCTTTCAGCGTCATTGCTATTTGCGAACGTTACAAAGCCAAAGCCCTGTTAGATGTCACGTAAAACATCACAGACATACATCACAACGTGCCACAGTGTGCATTGAGTATATTGCAGCATCGCATTATGAACATATCGCAATCGCATGCAATTGGACAAGAAATATAGTAAATAAATAAGAAGAATAGTGTTATTTTTAGAAATATTACTAAAATTCGGATTAAAAAAAATAATTTATGTACATAATTGCCTAAATAACTTTCGACTAAACCGCGATAAGACATGCAATAATTATTAATTTTTCCACATTCTTAAAACATATTAATAATAAAATGGAGGCTGAAGTTTTCAACAGTAACTATGACTGAAAGTATTGGTAATTACAAGAAACTCTTTTGCTTCCTTTTGTTAAATTTTGATAGGTTCTGAAATAGTTTTAATATTATCATATAATTAATTACTTTACCGGTTGACCTATTTAGATTATTCACGCTACTGTCTTCCCAGGGTTGCATTGCGGATCTATTGAATTATGGTGAAAGAAAGCTGATGAGGTACATGCAATAGTTTCTAACGTGCCATGATATAGTTGAAGGAAAAAATTGCTGTTTATTGCTAACTTCGTGCTTTTTATATAATCCATAATGATGTAAACACTAATTATTATGGGATAAGGCTTCTCAATATCGTGTACAATCTATTGGGTATATTGTAGATTGAAACTTATACTCAACGAATTGATCGGACTTTGTCAGCCTGTCTTTGAATCTGCTAAATACAATATGGACCACACTGCCTTGTTTATCGACTTTAAACTTTGCGAAACATCAGAAGCTACATCAGGTTTAAAAATAAACAAAATTTTTCCGATTCGCCACCGTGTGAATTCTTTACCATACTTGTACTGTCTTGAAGTTGCTGAACGAAATCTACTAGGACTGGTTGAAATATCTGCTCTCAATTCATTATTGACATTTATAACTTCAATATTGTGGACAAAGTCGTCTAACTTGAAATCAGAACAATGCAAGCCTTGAGTTAAATAACAGAGTCACTCTTGAAAATACATGCTGCTTCAAACGGAGTAGGCAATCGAAAATAGTAGCTCTCTGCCGAGAAAGTGAACTCTATAAGTCGATTTTTTCGTGTTATATTTTTTGAAAACATTACACCATGATTTTAATAAAATAAATAGTTCTACAAAAGATATTTAGCATTTTGAAAGATCTCGATTCACTACCTTATGATGCGAAGCACTTGGCTTCGATTGGTACTAACAATCAAGAAGAAATGACTAGCGGAAACAGTACCAACGCCTCTGCGCGTAAGGGGTTCAAAAATCTACTCTACTCTACCCCCGTTTAAGCATGCCCACCGTAAGAGGTGACTAAAATCTAATAGTTCCCACGATAGTCGGGTCTTTATACGAGAACGACCCGAATTTTTATCCGGCCAAGTACTGTCACTCCCGCAATATTACCCGAAAACAATAGGTTATAAGCATTTTATCATTTAAAAAGTTATGGAGTTAATATTAAAAATGAATGAATGTTGTTATGCATATATATGTACATATAACAATGCAATATACGATACATGTAAGTAACTGTTTACTACAGATAAAAAAAAAGAAGCGATTTTGGAGCAGTTAGGTTTACTTCTTAACGAAAACTGCAACACTGTGAGTTCTTTTAAACAATTGTATTTTAGCATACTGCTGCGTTACTAAAAATTAGAAGGAGAAATGGATTGTTATGATGATTTTTATCATTTTTTAGACTTTTCTCTGCTCAAATCGGCGAATATATATAAATATTTTATTGCACTCTTAATTATTTAAGTCTTTTACTCGAAATTTTACATAACTTCTAAACGGTCCTCTGATATTCTTTTAAAGGTTCATTTAACAGAAGTGTAAAATAATGTAAATATGAAAATATGTAAATGCATACATACAAATGTACATTTATACTAACGACATAGGATAATTATCACTTTTTCTCACCTTACTGCCGCGTTCATTGAAAATGATTTCCACGTCCAATATGGTGCCGAATTGCTGGAAATTTTGATGTGTACCGAATTGAGAAAAGAAATAAATTAATGGTTTTAATATATAATTCTTAATATAATTCTCACCCCAAACATAGCCCGAAGATCGGGATCCCGGAATCGAAAAGGTATATTTGAGACGTGTAAACGTTTCGGTTGATTTTTGGCATCGATTATAGCTTGTTGTTGTTGATGATTTAGTGGTACTAGCGCCGAAGTGAGACTAGTTGCAACGGGCGTTGATGGCACAGCAGAGGTCATAATGCCGCCCCCAGCCGCAACACTGGAGACGTTGAGACAAGCAAGGACCTGAGAGGTGCTCGCTCCACTAACTAACGGCGACACAATCGCTGCTGAATCAATTGAACCGCCAACGGATTGCGACGGCGACATGGTTGCAGGTAATAGACCAGGGTTCGTTGCAATAGTAGCTGTACTTGTCGCAGCCAATGCACCTGTAGCAGCTGATGTAGCAGTAACAGAGGTGACAGTGGTGCCTATATTGGATTGACTTGCTCCCATTCCAGTAATAATCTGCTGCTGTTGGTGTGTACTGCTGAGCAGATCTCCTGTATTATCAGTTGATACGGTGGTTGTAACAGCGGTGGCACCGATCGCAGTAGAAGTATTGTTCTCGGTCGAGGATGAAACGGTCGTAGCTACTCCGCTACCGTTTGCAGACTGACCCTGGACGCTTATACAATTGCCTGTACTATTAGTCGATGTTGCAGTTAACGGAATAGAATTATTTGCCATCGACGTAATATTGCTACCTCCGCCCCCGGAAACTTCACTAGGGCTGATCGAACTACATTGTTGTTGATGCTGTGGTTGTTGTTGAGCAGCGTTCGTCTCTGATTCATTTTTAATCAGTAATGAAGACTGAAGGATGTGGAATAGAAGATAAAAATATAGATTAAAACGCAGTGTTTTGCACTGTCTTCAAAAAAATGATGAGACGAAATAAATGGTCTAACGAGTACGAGAAAGGATTTCTTCATATTACGTATGGATATAAAATGCATGCATTTTAGAATAAATATTATATTTAATAATATATTGAGAAGTATTTGTGATTCAATACATCGAAATTTAGAACAAACAAATATTAAATAATATAATAATAATATAAATTTATATAGGCGTTCCTTAGCGGTTTGCTATACCTTTTCCTTTTTTGCAAAGAACTCTAGCACTGTAAATACCTTTACAAAACGATGATTAGTGCCCCGGAGGCTACGACGCCATAAATGCAGGAAACATATTTTACATTGTATTTTGCATGTACTCTCCAAAAATTTAAAGACCATTCGGCCCAATTGTATTACATGAGAGTACTTTCTTATATACTCTACAGCAATGCGGGGGTGGATCATGTACAAGTACAATAGGTTTTCAGCACTTGCCGAATTAATCTTTACTGTTAAAACATGAATGTTTCTTGTAAATATTGCTGTCTTTCAACGCCGACATTTTGAGGTTGTCAAGTTAGGAAATCCATTAAAGCAATGATGAATACAAACCAGGGACAAATTCGTTATGCGAAAGCCAAAGACAAATGCGAAAAAATCAACTGGTGACCTAAAAGGACCAAGAAGGGGAGAACGGAAGTTTACTTATATATGTACATACATTTGTTGAAATATGTATATACAACATATTTAAGTTTGTGTACAAAGAAATGAGAAACGTCGTAATGAAGTATATATGAAATAATTGTCCCTGTGCATGCATTACACGTGCATGAGCAACAACAATGAACTTAAATTTGTACATCTACATAAACATAAGTACATCCCTTTGCATATGCATACATAAGTACATGTGCTATAGTGTCACTGCCGTCATTGAAATGGGCAAAATATTAGGAATCAAGTATAAACCATGAAAATCATGAAAATCCGTCGTCATATTGCCGATTTTTCAGATATGAGATTAACGTTACAGTATATCACATTTAAGAAATTGAGATATTGTCTATTTTCCTTAGAGCAACAGTGGATTTAAATTTTTTTTCTTATTATTGGTCCTCTAACTTGTTTGCTTTTACTGCAAAGAAGAAATAAAATTATCTCCAGTAGATAAAATCAGAAAAACCTCACACAAGCCATCTACATATCATGATAAGAAGAATTTAGTGATATAAAATGTTCTCAAGTAGAGCTGTTGTTCGAGCAGTTTCAGTTTCAGATAACGAGCACTACACACTTGCTCAATGTTAATTGCTCGAAAATTTTCGTGTACGACCTTGAGCATTTCGACCATTTTGACTGTTCGTACTGCTCGATACCCGGGTATCTATAAATAATATAAGCCTTTACATCTCTAAAAACAAAAATATCCTGTAATTGCGAAAATTTCGTAAAACCTGAATTTTATTACAATAAATATAAAGAAATCTTACAAGGTTTTAGCATTTACAACAAATTTAGATGTTGACAATTTGAGTAAAATATTTCTTAATAACGCTTAAAAAAATTTCCGTTTTTTGTTTTACAAGTTTTTTAACTTTTAACGATTAATCATTCCATTCTCATGCACATCCCCCTGACTAGCGTCTTTGAGTGAGGTATCTACATACCTAATGAGAATGACAGTCGATTCCATTCATGAAATTCTTTTCCATTATCAACGAGGTACTAAAAAATAATTCTTTGTAATAACACTATGTTGAAAACTGAAATGTGTAATATAACGGAAAGTTAATTCAAGCAAGCATATATGTTTTAGATAATTTAGGTGTGTCTTATTTTTTGTGTAATAAATTTAAAGCGTGCTGAATGGGTGCCATACCAACATATAACTTAAATAATTCGTCAATAACCAAGTGAATATATAAAAAAAAATCTGTAAAATTCATAGATATTTATGTATAGGAATATATAGATGAAATCTTGATTGCTCGTATTTATTTAACATCAACCAAGAACTGTTGTGAGTATAAATGCATTCTATAACATTCATTTAATATACATATGTACGAAAGTTTCGACAACCGTAGAGGTCACCAAACAAAATTGGTCATACAGGGGTCGTGACGTCATATTTATATTAATAAAATGTATTTTTTATATATAAAAAATATATACAATACATATGTGAGCTTAAGAACATCAAAATAGAACAAAGTTTCGCAAATATAAACGCAAAGCACTTATGCAGAAGAAAACATTAATTAAACAATTATTTACTATAATATTTTACTTTATTCTTTATCTTCCACATAAAATTCTCCTCTCAAAGTGTTTGTCCTCGAACTCCTCAAAACGGCTGAATCAATTTTAATGAAATTTCGTATTTATATTTGTTAGGTCTGCAAATAGCAGGACACTTCACACGCGAATGCCATACGGGCTCCAACAGAGAGGAAAGAGGCGTAAACGAAAGGCTGAGGAAGATGAACAATCAACTTCTCAGTCGTTAAACTAAAACCGGCTGTCTCCAACAATTGAATTCCCCATAATCTCCGTCTCACAAATTGGTAGAAAAACAAGCAACGTGTGGATGGACAAGTACGAATATTAACTGTGGATACGGGCACATCACACTCCATCATTCGAACTAACTTAATCGCTAAAGAAGTAAGACCATTATCCGTATTGTCGAAGCAGCACAAAATTCTACACCGGACGTACTGGCTAAGACGCAAAAGAATGGACGCTTCCCAGTGAGAGTATTAAATGATTTCAAAACACCAGTAAAAATTCATAGAGGAACTGCATTAGGGCAATATAATGAGGTGGAAGCCATCATCAACTGCAATAATTCATCTGAAACCGACTCCATTGGCAGGGAGGACATGGATGAAGACATAAATGCATGGATGCAAGGGTTGGAAGGCAAGCACAAGAACAAAACCAAGCATCTTATCCCCAAATACTCCAACATATTCGACAATAATGGTAGGACTAACGTTGTGAAACATTGTATTGATACTGGTGACGCTAGGTCGATTCGCCAAGCTTCTCGAAGCGTCCCACTAGCCAAACGTGACTTTGTTGGCTAAATAATTATAGCAATGAGCGAAAACGGTGTTATCGAACCATCAGCAGACCTGTAAAGAAAAAGGTGGCCAGTTTCGGTTTTGCATGGACAATCGGAGATTAAATGATGCCACAAAGAAAGACAGTTATCCTTTTCCTAGGATAGATGATACACTAGGCTCGTTAACTGGCACAGAATGGTTCTCAACACTCGACCTTAAGAGCAGCTATTGGTAAGTAGAAGTAAGTGAAGAAGATAAAGAGAAGACAATCTTTAGTGTCGGCAACGGTCTTTGGCAACGCTTCTGCCACTTTTGAGAGACTAATGGACCATGTCCTTAAAGGACATCTTGACGACATTATCGTATTAGGAAAATGCTTTGGAACGGTTAATGCACGGAGCAGTTTAGAGTTGATATCTGGCTGTTTTCATAGATTATGGGAAAGTGAAGATGGCCAGTGCTCTCGAAAGCTAATAATAGTTCCGAGGTTAAGAGTTCCGGACGTTCTCAAGGAATTTCATAATGGAATTCCATAAAGCTGGTGGAGGGCACCTAGGCATTACGAAAACGCTGAAGATCAAGGAGCAGTTCTATTGGGTTGGTTGTCGTCAAAGAGATTGCTGAATGGATTGCTAACTGCAAGGAGTGCATAGCAGCTAAAGGGCCAAAATCACGAAGTCATGGGCAGATGAACCAGTATAACTCAGGTGCACCATTTGAGCGGGTTGCCGGTTCATTCCCTATGAGCAGACAAGGAAACAAATACCAAATACCAAAGCAGTAAGCCAAAACAGTTGTGAATGCATTCACTTACAATTGGGTTACAGATACGGTGCGCCTATTGAATTGCACTCAGACCAGGGAAGAAACTTTGAACGGACGGTGTTCTAGGAGATGTGCCTGATACTTTGTACCCGAACAACAGCTCTGCATCCTCAATCAGACCGTTGGGAGGCCAAGTAACAAGATGAAGGTGTACACCTAGAGAGGCTTGCAGCATTTGGAACAGTAAATGTGTCTGATCGAGACGATCTCGATTACTTTAGGCGTTAATTGCGAGCAAATCGATTACTATATAAGGGCGAAGCACAACCACAGAGCCAATCAGTTATAAAGCAAACTCGTTGGAGATAACATTACTGTGAAGTAAGAAAATTATAAAATAAGTGATTGTAACTAGTGAAGCGAATTGTTAGTTATTGAAAAATAAATGAACATTGAATAAATTCTTTATAATTACTTTTAATTAACAATCCAGTGATCGATTTCAAAGGATTTGGGAAATCATCGATGTAATTAAGCGAAATCGTAACAATATCAGTCTAAATTTGTAGATTGCTCGTTGTAGATTGCCTACTAAGTATCATTCAAAAACTTCTTACTCCTGTGCTCGTAAATTACGAATGAATATCTTAATATTTTTAAATAAATTAAAATTGATAATGGCTTCTGACTTTAAAATGTTTTTGGATGCAGGTACTGTTCGAAGCTAGGTATTTGAAGATAGTAAATAATATGAATGTATTACATACATATATATAACTAATTGGCTCTTTGCAACTGCTGTTTACTGAAATCTTAATTTTTCTTTCGGTACGGTTCCGTTCATTATTCTCTGGCGATTTGATCTTTTGTGACTAGTTTGGAGGGAAAAATAATGTAATATGGGCGTAAGTGAATTTATATTTGCCATTTATTACACCGGCCAACAAATAAATTTTTTGGAACATTTTCGTTATTCGAATAATAATTATCGTTTATTTTAAGTGTTTTGCATTAGGTTTTGCTAAATACACTTCTGTAAAAAAGTTAAAGAAGCGAATTTTTGTGTGTTTTTTAAAGCGCTGTAAATCTGTGTAAAATTATTGTAGATATTGTAAAAAAAACCAATTTGAAACATTAAGATCTCGTTCTCAGATTTTGGTTAGAGTTTTTTATGAAGTGCGAATTCAAGAAGTTGGGCATATCTTTTTAGATGGACCAAATCTTATCAAATCATTCGTATTGCAAAGCGCCAAAAAAACATATATATTATTTATTATTTATTTATTGTAAATTAAATTTTTCCTATCAGTTACAATAGGAATGCATTAGTTAAGTGTTGCACGAGAATATCAGAAATCTCATAACTTTTCATTACTTTTTGGTTTGCCTTTGATGTGAAAGGAACTATCTAATCATATTACAGTTTACTGTATGAAAAAAAAAGTAGTCTATGCAACAACAAAAAATTTTTATTGAAAGTAAATTTTCAATAATTTTGGATATGTGCCGGGCCAGGACTCGTACTAAGTATAAATAATAATAACATTTCAGTCAAGGAAAATTATACCATCCATGTTAGGTATTACATCCCTGGAATTCCAATTTAGTGAAACTGCCATAAGCGCCGAAAGAAAACAAGAATATTTCATAGTTAGCATAAGGAGATGTGAATTATTAAAATTTACATATACAATTGTTCTTGACTACTGTCGCCATTTGTTAATGTTATATGTACTTAATGTTACTATGTAAATATGTATGTATAACTATTTTTTATGCTACTGGAGAACACTAAAAATAATTTCACAAAATTTGCTTCAAATAGAAAGTCCATAAAAACCAAAACCAAAGTGGATGCATGACAATTGCCCTTAAAGTAGCTACGTTTGATATACATGGGTACAATTTTAGATGTATGCATTACACATTTATTATGCAGTTATAGTTAGGAATGCATTGAAAAAGTTATGCGGGGATGCAGTTGCTGTTGTAGTGGTAATAATATATGGCCGTATTAATTAGGCTCTAGTAAAAAGGACACAATACGAGAAATGTCATTCCATTCCATTTCATTCCATATACATAGGCATGTATGTAATTCAATTCAACTGAATTTTTTTATTTTTGTTTATGTGGTGGTAGTGGTGGTAGTAATAGTAGCAGTAGTAGTAGTAGTAGTAGTAGCTAAATACAAGTACGAATAATTTATATGATGCAAAGAGAATTTGCATTCTATTTAGTACTTGGATATTATGTGATACGTGACAGGTGTGACATATGGCAAGTGGCAAGTGTGGTACCATCAACTGGCAGTCACTTGGGCCACGCGCACAGCAATTGTAATGCATTGTGCAATTATTTGCTTATATGACAACAACACTCACTAGGGTAATACTTTGCGGTTGTGACGTCGACGACGACACCGTCATCGTCAATTTTGGCGTCTGGACCAATGGTTGTGACTGTGATTGTGACTGGGATTGCGTCTGTGATTGTTCTTGGATTGTATGCAGGTGCATTTGGTGGTTGAAATATGTGTAAGGTCGGTGAGGTTGAAGTATTTGCTGCTGCTGCTGCTGCTGCTGCTGCTGCTGCTGCTGCTGCTGCTGCTGCTGCATCTGCTGCTGGTGTTTGTGTTCAAAACCATTTAGGACGATTGTCGGCGACAAACCGTTACTGAGTGCGATACCAAGGCCTCCGTTATGTTGATGTGTTGGAACACCATTTACCAAACAGTTATTCACAATAGTTGCTGTCGTTGGCGTGGTTGTTGTTGTATGCGATGTGATAGGAAAAACATTACAGCTGTTGATGTGAGTTATTGCCGTAGGCAGATTTGTCTGCGGGAGAGCGATGTTTTAAAGTTTATTCACTTTTATCTTAAAAGTACATGGCTTTAATTAGTTGTATATAGTTTCGCAATCTACTTTTTAGTTTGCATTATTAAAGTAATTAAACAAATTTTATTATAAGTATCAAGAATTTTTTCTGCTAAACCAACACCAACAAATTATTATAAAAAGCTATATGTATATATATTTGAAACAAA
Organism: Neoceratitis asiatica; assembly: GCA_030068015.2. NCBI lineage: Eukaryota > Metazoa > Arthropoda > Insecta > Diptera > Tephritidae > Neoceratitis > Neoceratitis asiatica. Next base: position 92,820,314 of record CM061526.1, read on the forward strand.
TAAACCTTTATTTCGCGACTATACGAGTACAAATAAAATACTTTGTTTGATGAATGTAACATGCGTGGCGCTTCGCTTGCTTATCGCTAGACCGCAGCCGTAGTAATAGCTAACAACAGGAGATGAATGTTAAGGGGAAAGGATGAAGAAATTGAGATTTAATGCAGCTTCCGCTTATCAGTTACGACATTGGAATTTGCAATTGTCAAAGGTTATCGGGGAAGGGCGACCCGAATCGTTTTGGGAGATAAACTACAAGAGAGAAATGTTCGGACCAATACTCGTACATACAATGCCTTAAATTATAATACTGTAATAAAATTTTTCAAATGCCTATGCTTTTTTTTAAACATTTTTTTTTTGTATTTCAAAACAATTGAGTCTTTAAAGACTACGGTTAATAAAAAATAACAATTTGGAAAGGTTTTGAATATAACATTTTTTAATTAAAATATAATATTTGTCAATCTAACCGATTCTAGCGGAGGATATTAAAACTAAATAACATAACAGTATGTTGAAGTTACCGATAAGTCTAAGTATAAAATTATTTCAGAAGAGTAACTTAAATTATAAAAGTAAAACAGCGAATAGATTTTTGGTGAACAACTTAAATCTTGTGAATAAACAAAAAGCATAAATAATTACAAATTTAAGTGTGATAGAAGATAGTACGGACAATCCAGCTTTGTATTAGCTCCTGTTGAGCTATTTTGATCTGTAAACAATGAATTAGCAAACGTTCCTGATTATGCCTCAACATTGCTCTAATAAAAGATTTTTGAAATAAGTATATATCAATAAACATTTACAAAGCATGCAATATTTCGAATTAACGGTTAATTATGAATTTATTTTTTGGATGTAAAAATTGATTTTGTTATTAAGATTAAATATTTAATTCAAAGAGAAGACCTTGCTTTATCGTGCAAATAAATACTTGTCAAGAATCAATTTTTTTTTAACATTTTCCATTCACGCTCCATATTATATGTGAGGCTTATAAAACATATTTTTTTGGACTAAAAATACATGCGAATTCTAAATAATGAAAATAAACATAGAAGGGATTCGATGGATATTTACAAAAGCAAAATTTATCAGCTCACAGATTATATTTATTCATACTCACACACCGGCACTCAACGCACATACATATGGGTAAAATCAAGTAAATGCAATGTATTTTACTTACCTTCTTTTGCTGCATATACATCTGCACAGAAGCAGCCGACGTTGCTACATTTGCTGCACCCGAAGCCTGAGTTCCATTTTCTGGCTTCATTTGTGAAACGGGCTCGGCTTTGATGGCAGTAACAGACATGGATAGGCCATCTGGGTTTGCGGTACCCATCTGAGTACCCGTTGAAGGGTAACCTGCCGGAGTACCTGGAAATGGTCCCACCCCGGCTTGCACTACGTGCTGTAATTCGTAGGTCACGGCAGAAAGAAAAAGTTAAGTTAATTAGTTAATGTTCAAAAGCCTTTTTGAAAGTTTAAAAGTGTTTGATTAAAATTGTGTGTAATTAGTACGGGATTAGCCGTACACAAACTCACTACTCCATTCCAATAGTCTAAAAATATGATATTCTTTAATTAAAAACAAAAAACTAATTATTCGTATTCCTTTGCAGATGCATATTGGAATATTTTACTAATGCCCAATCGTTAGCTCTACTGTGAATTAGAAATAAATGAAATTGGATAACCACAAAACACTGCAGGTATATAACATTATTATTTATTTTTAACTTTTTGTACCATTTTTGATTATGAAATAACAATTTTCATAGCCTAACAAACAGACAAAATAAAAACAATACAACCCATTTGCATTTGAACGCACACGGCAACTCAATTAATTGAATCAGATTTGGTTGTGAATGGAATTACAAAAGTTGGCCCAATAACTCTACAATGACAAAAATACCAACAACAACACCAGTAGCAGTAGCAATTCGCGCTTCCTCACCAAAATCAACATGAATTTAATATAATACGGGTATATATAAGTATATATATTATGGGCGAACTGCTCGGGGTGGGCGTCAGGTATTGCAACATGAAATTCGATTTCTAGTGAATTTTTTTAATGCCATTTACACTCTTTCGTTTGGCGTTGGCTGCTCATTAGCTAGGCATGTCACGAGTGCATTGAGTTATTTCAATAGTTTGCCAAAATTCAACAATGTTAAGCAATTCTATATCTTCCAGCAGTTGTTTTGTAAACTTGACATAAAAAAAAATTTATGACATAATATAAATTTTTTTATTAATAATAATCTAAACGTCAAATGAGTAAGCTCATTTCAAAAGTAAGTGGTCAAATGAGAGAGAATAATCTACCACCCTGAAAAAATAAATCCACAAATAAAAAATTCACAAAACTGTAGGGAAGTTTCAAAAGATGTTCAACTTACGAAACGTAACCATTTCATTTTGGTAATATGAACAATAAACTTAACGAAATGATTTTGTTTCCTTCGGCGCCACACGAAATCAAATGATTAATGTTGAAACGGCACAAACTCAGCGTTAACATTAATTTTAAAATGGCTTCTTGTTATGAATTAACAGCCCGCTTAAATTTAAACGTTTAACATTCTTGTTAACGATTTAACACTAACGACAGCATTTCGTCTCGTTCGATAAGAAATACTTCAACCGAAACTATAGAAATCTTCGGATTGACGTAAAATTTATCGTCGCGATGCAGCCTTGGTTTAAAATGATTAATAATTATCAAAAGGAAAATATCAAGATGCGCACCACAAATTGGAGGAGGATTCGGCCGGAAAACGATTCAGTGGATAATCATTTATACATATACAGATACATAGTTAGCAGGTATCTATCAAACTCTTATATTTGGTATATTGCGCATATATATTTATATATATACAATACAAATGGCGCTGTTGAGGCAATTTACGGCCAAACACCTCGTCCAATTTGAAGTATGCATATTAACGTTTCCCCAACAAATGGAAGGACCTTCAGTTTATTCCAAGCCGCTCTAGAACGGCTGATGAGGAGCTTTTATTTCATGTAACATATATACACGAAGGGTGAACAACAATTAAAAATGTAAATTTTTTTTAAATTAAATTGAATTTCTTTAATTGGGTGTTGGTTGGGCGATGACTCGGCTCGTGACCTTGGGTTCATGGTAGTAAGCACTGATAACCACTGGACTATTGCAGTCGCCATGTAAATATAAACAAATATATAAACACATTAAATGTCTTTTCTGAACTTTAAAATTATTATAGAACCGTTTACACGGCAAATATATAGCTAATTTTTTTTTTACTAAAACAATTTAATACAATACTTGCAATCCCGAAATTTTCACACCACTATCAATCGAAAAATTACATTTACCAAGAACATGAAGGTGAATGATTCTAATAAATTTGTTGCTTAATTTCGGATAATTCGAATGGAAGTTTTAATTGTATTATTTCGTAATCCATATGCATTTAAATTTGAGCTAGCTGGAAAGCATTTAAGTTCTTGGGAAGCTTTTTTGCACATATTTCTACAAAATTGGAAACAGAAAGCGATAACGGTTGACGATCACAATTTATTTTACTGAATGAAATTTTGTTGAATTTTGAATTTTAACTTAAAGAATCTCTACATCGGACGGTCATTCGATGTTCTGCTTCGATTTAATTGTCAGCCAACTTATTATCGCCTACCTCACTTAAGTGAAAAAGAACTAGTTTATAAATACATACATACATATGTTATTAGGCATGTCAACTACACTTGTCCGTACATATATTAACGGACAAATGTAGTTGACATGCCTAATAACAAGTGTTTGCGGCAGCTGGCATGTTGCAATTTTTCAACATTATAGTTTATAACTTATGATCGCAACTTGCCACTTGCCCATCATTGCAGACGTAGCAAGTTTTGTCGCCTGGTTAAACGCAAACGCCAGTGTACGGCTAAAATACAGCACCTCAATAAAAATTTTGTATTAGATATACGCTTCGCTTCGTTGAAGACTTAGCATTTTGGCGGGGGTGAGAAGTTCTGCTATGTTTCATACGCTTCCTGCCAAAAATGCACAAAACACTAATGCGAAGCAATTAGGTAGTGTAGCCACGAGGCAACAGCGAGAATATCTACCTGCGCCAATGTAATGTTGCCATCGTCCTAAAGAGTCAACTTGGCAGCAAATGGAAATTTATTGTGAACGTGTGAATCGATGAAGATGCTACATGTATATATTTGTGTGTGTAGTGTTCACGCGCGATTGCACTTGCCAACTATAGGGTACCATAATTAATAAGATGTACATATTTTTTCCTTTCAGCACACAGTTATCTGCGATTTGGGACATGCTAATAGGCCATAGGAATGCAAATCGTTAATAGATAATGTTGTATTTTTTTAAAACAATTCATTCTTATATTCAGGCTTTGTTTTTTTTTTTTTGTCATAATAACGTTGATTATACAATGGATTGATTAGCCATGTTGGGCATACCTGCTGTCTGCAGCTTCAGTTCTAGACATGACATCGCTTCTATTTGCTCTTTGAGTGAGCTTCTTTGATAAATGTATGCCGATTATAAGGACGAATGAATTAACAGAAAATAATATATTAATGCAACTTTCAGGATCATTGTCAACAAATTCGGGATTTAATGTACGAAAAATTTTATCAAAAGTATTTTTATGTTATTATTCAACGTAAACCTTTTAAAAGTGTTCAATTTTTTTTTGAGAAGAAGGCAAGTCACAAGTACATTGTATGTATTGGCCGATTAGAGTAAAAAATAAGTGTTTTTCATAAAAATATGATATCTCATTTTATTTCGTTTGGCTTTATATTTAAATACTTACGTACATGCATGCTCGTACATACATATGTATATGTACAAGTATGTTGATGTATAAAGCACATGTGGTTGTAATAAAAGTTTAAGACCAAAGTTTTTCCTCACCTATACATACATACATACATACGTATGTGCTATAAATACATTCGGATTTGGATGTGGTCTGTGCAAAAAGTACTTCGAATTTATCTCTGTATCTATCCCTTATTTATATTGACATTTGACCTTATATGCTAGTGTTTTTACGCTCGGACAATTTTCGGCTCGTGTTAAAATTTTCTGTATTACAAAAAAAAAAACATTGATTTTTGGAGTTGTGTCAAATCATTTTAACAATAAAACTAAGTACGCCGATGCGCATTTCAGGGAAGTTACCCTGAAAGTTTATCTGCGGTGAAAAGTTTTCCGAAATAAAATAAAAAATATCTGACATTCGTTCGTAAAAGTAAATTCGTCTGCAACACACCATGTGTTTAATTTGCTATCTAGGTCTAAGTACCTATACAAAGCTTCAAGTAAATTTGCGTAAATGTTTTTATACTCGTATATCGGATTTATAAAATCCGCACGTGAAGTAAAAGACCTTGGGACTACACCGACTAAATTTTTTATTTCATATGCATCATAACTATGTACTTATAATAGCTAATTTATATTATAAATGCTTGGTTTGTTTTGTAGAATAAGTAGTGATTTTTATGAATCCACACTTTGAAAACTCTATACTCTGTTTTCATTCGTTAAAAATTGGATTACGCAGAATTAATTTCAAGGCCATGCCACTTAGCTCATAAACATCGGCTGATATCCTTAAAGAAAAGTTTTGTACGTTTTTCTCTACTTTCTTCAAGCTTTACGGAACCAAAACTATCGTATTTGCCTCTATGTCAATTAATTAATTTCTTCCTATCCCTTTCATGTTTGATATAATATCTAGCAGACTTTCTGGTAAGGTAGAAATCTTCGTATCTACGAGATATTATATATTACTTTCATCACTATAACGTCTAGCATTTATCCACCAGTTCTAAGAAAATTATGAATAAGCGCTTTACTTCCATTCGATTTCGATATTTATTTGCCAGGGCATACGTGAAGAGCTATTGTTAAAAATAATTTATGTAATATGTTCAGGTATTCTACAAATTAAGACAACATATTAATGGTTCAGGGGGGAAATTACTATTAGACGTTTACCAACTGCGAGCTGTCCGGAGACCTCAAAAACTGCTCACCAGCAGGGTTCTCGATCGGTAATTCTGTTCTCAGAACACATAACATACATTTGTGTGTTTTACATGTATATACATTTTATTTTCACTTAGAGAACGAAAATCCTTTTTGTAAAAAGTAATTAACATTTAAATTAATCAAACCAAAAATTTTCAAAAGGAAATACATATCGTATCTTATTTATATTATAATAAAGCGAATATGTTCCTATGGACGTATATATTCACTCTTCATACATATGTAAATACACAGAATAAAATCGAATGACGCCGACGCAAAAAAAAAAATTCAGGTGGTGCAATGAAGCATCTGACAGTCGCAAAATTGAATTTGGAAATCTCATATGCTAATACCTGGCTACAGCATTTGCATCACAACATCAGCTACAAATATCCGCAAGTGCGCATTCGTTTGATGAACGGAAATGTATTTTTAAATAGCTTTTTGAGCTCGTCAAACTGGCAACGTTAAGAGAGTGCTAACGATATTGTACAATTCAATTGAAAACAAATTAAACACATAGGTAAAACAAAGTAAAATTAAATTCATTGAAATATTTAGCTTTGAGAATCTAGTATATACATATATTTCTGATTAAAACAATTCAAACGAAAAAATGGAAAAAGAGGTACATATAGTTGTCATCGTTGTATTTTTCTTTACATCTACATATATATATGCATTTATAATTAGTGCTTTCTAACTCCTGAAGCGATTTTCAACTGAGCTTCTCCTCCAGTTTGTCGTGTGCTTCTTAAGTCGTACTCAACAAAGGGATGAATGAATTTATAGTTTATTCCAAGTCACCTCAGAAAGGCTGCTGAATTTTTATGAAGAGCTTTTTATTTCATGTTAGAAATTTTCTCGGAGGAATTGACATTCCCTGGGGACCGCAATTAAAAAAAAATTACAATTTCTAAATTTTTGGATGTATGGTTAGAATTCGAACCCATGACTCCTCTCCTTACTTCCTACATACATTGCGTCTTACTGACTGACAAGTTTTTTTTTAAAGATCGAACGCTTTTATAAGTAATTTAAGCGGTTGAATATTTAGCATGTGGAATAGCACCAAATTTCGTTCAAATTGTTTAGTGGCGCAGTTCACTAGCGTGTGTCTTTAAAACTAAGCGCGTTGGGATTAAAACGACAAATGATGGACACATTTGATAGACAACTGAACTAAATATGTATATCTGACTAACGAATCAGTACGTTTAAGAAATTTGCTCATCCCTCACTAATTGTGGGGAGGGTGAAAAATTTTTGTTAGTTGAAAGGTAACCAAAATAGACACGATCGGTAAGCCTATACGGGAAAACAAGTGAAGAGCACGTGATGTAAAAATTGGGTTGCTTTCAGCCTTTTGTGTGCAAAAACCAAATCTAGTGAAGAATCATGGATTCCAATATTTCCTTTTCCACAGTTAGTGTTTTTCATTGCCCTTATCAATTTTATATAAAGTTGGAGTTGATATTTTATTAGTAATAAATTATTACTATTAATATAAATTTCTATAATAAATATTACGTTTTAATAACTTTTCACCAAAGCAGAATTTTTCGTAGATGCTTCATAATGTAATCCCCTGTAGATACTCCATGGAATACTCAGATGTTATGCAGGGGTGGATTATACGGTCCAGCCCTAGAACACCACAATGTTATTTGGACCATGTTTCTTGTATGGATTGTGGTTGGTTTTGGATTATTCTATTGTCCAGGTGGAGTATATAAAGGATGTTTTTTATAGAGGTATAGAACTTTAAGTTGCAATAAAACAACGATGGATTATTCGATTGACATGAATTTTATTTATCCGAAAGATAATCTTGTGGCATTACATTTTAAATATGATTTCTGGCATATGACAGCCACAGCTGGCGCGGATGTAGTCCAATCTGGACTTCCAATTTTCGATTACTTTTTCCAACATTTGTGGCCGTATATCGGCAATAACACGGCGAATGTTGTCTTCCAAATGGTCAAGCGTTTGTGGTTTATCCGCCTAGACCAATGACTTTACATAGCCCCACAGAAAGTAGTCTAGCGGTGTTAAGATCTTGGAGGCCAATTCACAGGTCCAAAACGTGAAATTAGACGTGTCTTTCAATAAATCTATTATGGCACGAGCTGTGTGACATGTTGCGCCGTCTTGTTGAAACCACATCTCCTGGACATCATGGTTATTCAATTCAGGAATGAAAAAGTTAGTAATCATGGCTCTATACCGATCACCATTGACTGTAACGTTCTGGCCACCATCGTTTTTGAAAAAGTACGGACCAATGATTCCACCAGCCCATAAAGCGCACCAAACAGTCAGTTTTTCTGGATGTAACGAGGTTTCAACATACACTTGAGGATTACCTTCACTCCAAATGCGGCAGTTTTGTTTGTTGATGTAGCCATTCAACCAGAAGTGCGCTTCATCGCTAATGGACGTAGTGCGCGATACGTTTTCCGCACAGAACCATTATTTTCGAAATAAAATTGCACTATTTGCAAGCGTTGTTCAGGCGTGAGTCTATTCATGATGAATTGCCAAACCAAACTGAGAATAAATCACTTGACAGCTGTTAAATCGGTCGCCATCTTGAAAAGTAATGCCAACTTAAAGTTCTGTACCTCTATAAAAAACACCCTTTATTTCACGTGTTCATGAAGTAATCTCGTTTTTCGAGACGCTTGCCATTTCCACGCATGCATTCATCCCGATCGCATCACCAACACAAGCGTAAATATTAGGTTAAGGAAGAACTATTTAGTATTTTGATTTAAGAAAAATATGCTGGCAATCTGTCAATTAATAACTTGTTAAACAATTTTTGATTCCTTTGATGACGGACGACGTCGTTCAATGATTCCATGGCAACGTTGTTTAAATATCTTTGAACATGTATTTATATTTATTTACTTGGTTGATAATGAAATGTTAAACAAAATGGAAATACACCGAATTTATATATACATACACGTGTACATATGCATATTAAAATATTGATATTGGATTAAGGTTAAATTCAAGGTGTCATATGATGAAACCACGTCTGCAAGCTTGGACTGCTTTCAACTTATTGCTCTAATCATTTAAATTCATAAATAGTTGGCACTAAATTGATTTGTGTTGCTCTACTGTCGCTATTTACAATTTTTTTTTTCGTTCTGTTAAGTAAAAGAGAAATCTGATCTCGGCTAAAACTGTTGGAATTTCTAGAAAATCAAACTATAAATAAATAAATAAAATTGTTCCTGGCCCACTTCCAGTAATTTCTTGATCAAATGCTGCAGCCGTTTAAGAAAAGTTAGGTAATACATACAATAGAATTAAATATGCATATAAATAATATTGATGTACTCACTAAAGTTAAGTAAGGGGGGAAAAATAATCATAGTAATCAATAATAAACAGCTACGCCACAAGTCAGAGAACATTCCCAAAAAACCATCAATTATAAACATATGTTATTTAAAAAATCATTTCAGTTCGTCATGCTTAATTACAATATGTATCCCACACAATGCAAAAGGAAAATTTTTATCAATGTACACCAATCCACAAGTTCATTAGTTTCGCAGTAAATAATTTCAATTTTCGGTTATTTACGTTGGCACTATGAATATGAGGCTGAATGTTGGCACTGGGTCTCCGTGGTGCCATAAGGACCTCTGGCACGTCTAAAAACAACAAACGAAAGTAGAACGGTCGCCGTTGCCAAAAATTTAATGCAAATTAATTTCATGCAGCGGACCAACAACGAAACGTCAAAGGCAACATTTCATGATGGAAACTATGTTTTGTGAGATAACAAAGCAAATAATGGCCATGCTAATTGAAATGTTTTTTCTGTTATTGTAGAATGTGAAGCGACACGTATTTATATTAATAGTGAAGATGGCAAATGCTGTTGCAATGTTTGCTAGGCGTATTGTAACATACTCACATGTATTGCTGTGCTTTTTAAATCTAAAGCGATTTGGTTTACCGAGTAGTTTCTTTTTTTTTTTTAAATCGGTTTAATATTTTCTTATTAACAAGAAGATTTATTAATTCTTGGAGTGCATAATAATGTTGATACTATTGAGGTTATAGGTAGTTAAAAATATAAAAATGTTAAAGTTCAAATATTCGAGACATTTGACAATTTCATATTTCAGTATATACATAAAAGACATGAAACTATTGAGAGAATTTTCCATAAATGTTTAATATGAGCATGAATTTACGAGTATATGACAAACGTCACTTTAGCATTTAATTGTAAGCACATTTGGACGCTACTTTTACTTCTCCTTCTTTGAGTGCGTCAATACTATATAAATGCTGTGTTGGCCGGCTAAATAAACACTCAATTAGGCTTAAACGATTACATGTATAACACCGTCATCGTTAAGCTTTCTGGGGCTTTATAAACATAAGGCTAATGACTTTTGCCTTAACTGCACTTACTTTTTTATCTTCACTGTTAATATGTTTCGTGACAAGTTTTCATTTCAGCTAGGACAGTCTTGAGTAACGTCTACCATAGCGACAACAGGTTAACAGTGTGACTAACGGACACCACCCAGACTTGGACACACCGATTCTAGTAATACGAAACCATAGAAGCGTGGGAAATACATGCAATTTGCGGAAATAATGTGAAGAGTGTAAGAAAACAAGTAATTCTGTGAAAAAGTTTCAAGGAATGAGAATAATAGGTGCAAAATGCTTTCATGTAATTGGTGCCGAACGGAAGCCACCGGTACACCTTTAAATTACTTATTAACAAGGTGATATTAAGAAGATTTCGAATCATAATTAAGAGGTACATTTTTATAATGTAATTTATATAATAAAATTTACCGGTTTTGGTTCAAAACCGATTCACGCCATTGGCATTTAAGTGTTTTAGTAGCTACATATGTACGTACATATATGCAAATAAAAAATAAAAAAATAATAATAAAGCGTGTTTTCGACCCCAAACTGCTAGCAGTCAAAATTACTATTCCCCATTTCGTTAATAAGTAAACAGAAATTTAAGTCTTTAATAGCATATGAATTTATCTAGTATTATGACACTCGTCATTTGTTAAAATCTACTTCTGTCCAAGAGTAGATGGAACACCAAACAAATAAGATGTGAATATTCACAATGTGCGCACTAAAACAGATACGAAGGGGATGGAGGCATTGAGTTGCCGCTTTAAATTGTTGGCAAAGTGCACTTTAACATATTTACAGCAATTTAAAGTGGCACTTAAGTTGACTTACACTACTACCCCGGCAAATGCACAAACACGATTATAAGCTGAACGTCAAGCCTTCTCCCAGTGCAACAATGCAATGATACGTATAGGAAGAGTTGGGTGGGAGTCACTAATAGACTTAACAAGATTATATGTACTTGAGTAAAGAGTAATTGCAAGTGTAGGGATGAGTTGGTAAGCAAGAGACTGCTCAGGTTCGAGTGTACGATGTACGATATAAAAAAAAATCAAGTAAAAAGTAACTGAAGAAATACTTTTTCGAAATGTAGTTTTATGACATTTTTTTATCATCGACTAATTCCTGACCTAATTCACATTCTCAAGGGCATTGTGATTGTGTAAAGTATGGAAATCACAAAGCGGAGCTTTAGCACAAAAAATCACTGTGGGAGTAGAGTTTTAATATATGGATGGATAGTTTAGGACGATAAGCAGTATTCACCTTAGTCTCTATTAAATATTATTACTTCTGTTGCAATTAAATATATTAAATGTATTGGTTTTTCTTATATGACACGAGTATACCAGATTTTTGGATTCGCTCTAATTACGCAAGCATTTTCAGCGATAAACGTTTCAAATATGTACCGGTTTTTTTATAGCGCTTTTTCATCGTCATTGCATTTTGATATAATTTAAACGAATGATTACTACTTTTCTACTGTCCATAGCTAATGTATACTTTAATACCACCCTAGTATATCGTTATACCTGTGCTTTTCCATAGTTAACAGAAAACGCAAAGAGTAAATATGAGTTCGAAGTTTACATGATAGTGTGGCGGGAGTCTTAACAAACTGGGACTCGGTGCTGCATACATACATTTGTATACATATATTATAATTTACGCTCCGCCTTCAATTTGTACGTACATATGCGCCACACACACAATAAAAAAAATACGTTGAAAAATAAAACGACAGGAGGTGGTACCAATAAACAACCATAGCAACCGAGTTTTCCGGACGAAATGACAGCAGTACGAGCACCACAGACCTGGTACCACAGGCGTTATACCGAACCTAGTGGGATAGAGTCGCACCTATTACCAAGATGTTACAGAGCTTGAAACATTAAAAATATCTTGCTAGCATAACCACTGCCCTTTATTTGTATTTACTTGTAGTTTCAAGTACCCAATAATGAAATAAATCATCTACTTACCAAATGCAAGCTTATTGATTGTTATGCAATCTAGTTTCACTTACCTGAAATAAAAAAAATTATTAAATATGTTAAATTGTAAACACAAATATATTGTACATTGTAAATATTTATGAACGAGCATAGTACTTTTTTAGAAAATTAAATTGTAATATGTGCAATATGCATGAAACATATCACCTACATACATAAGTATACTCGTATAAAAAAAGGAATGTGCATCATAAAATGTTAATCTTCTTATATTTTCTGATATCGCACTGCTTATGAAATAGTTATGCATTTTAGCACAAAGGTAATGTATATAAATTGGAGTGACACATTTCAAACCTAGTGGGATAGGTGTTTTTTGTGTTTTTTTCACCTACTTGGTCCAATATTTTTCGTTTTCTACGCTTCCGGTAGGATAAGGCATATAATTATGTTATATTTAATGGCGTCACTTTTCTGAGCTCAAATAACTAGCAGACAATTCTTTAATTTACTACATTATCTCTTATTTACACTTCCTAATATACATACATATATTTATATATTTGTATTTGTTTGAATAAATATCTATTGTATAAAATAAATTTGGATGAAATACATATGTATGTTAAATTAGTAATTTAAAGAAAACATTTTTTAATTATGAAAACAATGCCCACAACGTTGTCGTGAATCCAGTTCAAAAGCAACGTCTATGCAAATTAAACAAGCAAAATTTATTTAATTTGTAGAAATAAAATAAAATCATATTTAGAATTAGAATTCTTCTTGGCGCTAGAACACACCACTCTACACTAATAAATCATTTCAAAAATTACAACAACTTTGAACGACACGGAAGAAGTTTTTACTGGACTTGATTTATTGGTATAAAATATCAGTAGAAAGAATCAAGACAACGGAATTTCGTGATTGCTTGTGCGAACATCTCTTTTTTAAGTAACTTAACATTCATTTGCAGTAATGTAGAAGCAACATAAATTATGTGAGTGATTTAGAATCGAAAATAATACCTTATAAAATATTAGACTGTATTTACACAGATCAACTTTCTTTATTTGCTTTCGACAACTTCATTTTCCCGATATTTTGTTTTAATTCATTTAATGACAGAAAGAGAAGTGCGTTTTCGCAAGGTTTAAATCAATTCAGCCATACAAATGTTCGCGAAAGCATTGCGAAATTCCCTTAGAAACGACAAAATCTATGCAAAAACTTAAAAAGACGCTTAATTAAAAATTAAATTCATTATTCTGTTCCACCTTACATATGAAATATCGAAACACTCCTTCAATTATTAATATTTAAAACATCAATTGATAAGTTTTTGTTCCATTGTTTTTATTCTCTACACTTCACAACGCTATGCTTATCGTTAATGGGTGTTAAAGAACAAAAGGCAATGATTGTGTTAAACCAAAACCAAAACGTGTTTGAAACCATATATCTCTGTAAGTGAACGTCGGACTCAGGAGTGGTTTGTTCGATTCCGTGGTTGGGAAATTTTGATGGAGCCACCATATAGCGCGGACCTGGCATCATCTGATTACCATTTGTTTAAATATAATAAGAGCCGCGGAAACTTTTTAAATAACCCAATATATAGTTGGCGTTTTATAACCGCTGAAGAAATTTTCGACCAAGCACCTCCTCCAATTTGTGAATTTTATTTAAAGAAACATACATAATATAGTCTAGAAGAGCATTGAGATCTGTTGAAATTATAAAAAAGAGCAAGAGATTTTTTAAAGCTTAGAAGTGACACAACATTCGCACATGGCGGACAGATGAAAATTGTTTCTTTCGTTTGTAGATTGTAACTCACAGCGCTCATTTCAATAAAGGGAGAGTTAGTTTCTTTTTCTCTTTGGAGATTCTACTTTCAACTTCAACACATGCGCGCGATGTATTTAATGATAACAAATAGACCAAAATGAGCAAGAGGTACATATACATACATATAAAAAGACACAGAGGCAATAAAAATAATATAGGAGCGATGACAAGCAAGTGACTGCATTGTGAAGAAAATCTTGCGAGTTGTATGCTACTTCTTACAGGGGACTATTCCCACCACATCGGCCCCTATTTGCAGTTATTCGAAATTCTTTTTTGCTTTGTATACGATTTTTGTATAGTATTTTTAGAATATCATTCTTCTTTTCGTGCTAAAACAAAATAAAGAAGCAAAAAAAGCATTTCTTCTAAGATTCACTTAATTTGCAAATCGTTCTAATTTATAGAATATATGATGCATAATATGTACATATGCATGTATGTATGTAAGTATATATGTATTAAATCTCAAGATTCTGCTCGAATATTTTTAAGCGTGCACTTGTTCATTGCATATTTCTAGAAAATTTTCCAGTACGGCATTTTGGCCAACAATTTTGACTTTTTACTCAGCACTATTCTATAATTTTAAATTTGTCTATGCAAAGTGTAAAAATCATTGAAATGATAAAGAAATTTTACAAACAAAATTAAAAATGTTTGCTCCACTGCTAAAACAAGCATTTAAGTAGTTCAACAATGGGTAAGTATCGAATTGCTCGCACTACTCAATGCCCGTATGCGTAGAGCTCAAATATGGCGGCCACAATAGCCGAGTGGTTAACATTGCGTACTACAATTCGGTATGTTGGAGTTTCCAGGTGTCCAGTCCAGGTTGGAGCAAAATCCAAAATTATAGAAAATAAATTTTTCTAATTACGGTCGCCCCTCGGGAGGGAATGTCAAGCCCTCTGAGTGTATTTATAGCATGAAATAAAAGCTCCTCATAGAAATCCATCAGCCGTTCGGAGGCATCTTAGAATAAACTGTAGATCCTTCCATTTGCTGGTAAAAAACATAAAGACGTAATTGCTTCAACGGTTATAAAGCGCCATTTATATATATATATATATATATATATATATATATGTGTGTGTGTGTTGCATAGTATTTATTTTACATGTACTTCATACATAAATAAAAATAAAATTATAGAAATAGTTGTGACAACCTCTCCGAGTATATTTCTGTCATGAAATAAAAGCAGCTCTTAAAAACACATCAGCCATACGGCGGCGGCTTAAAACTGTAGGTATCTTCATTGTTGGGAAAGCATTAATACGACTTGATTGAATAAAAATTTTAGTACACATTTGAGTATGTACTTGCTCGTATGTATGTATATTCACAAGTATCTCTAGATTTTGTATACGGGTGAAGTGCCAAACAGTTGTCAGAGCCGAGACGAAAGATGAGCAAAACAAACATTAAATTAATTTGACCTCGCGAGGCAATTTAAAATGATTAGGACGAGTCAAATTGGGCGAACTGTCGCATTGCTATGGTTGTAAACTTCTTTCATATGTAACAATGTCGTTTTTCAATATATATTTCCGAGTCTTGGATATATGTTATTATATGAGCGTTGTATTCGATCAGCTGTTTCTATATATATACTCCTATGTACGCATGTATGTATTATTAATTTACATGCACTCAGTAAGCACAATAGTTTGTTTACAATTATGTAATAGAAACACGATATGATGTACTACAAAAATAATACGTTATTTTTCATTTTGGTAGGCAAAAAGCTATATAAAACCAATTGATATTTGTGAAATTCTGACATATTTTGTTTCTGAATATCTTTATTTATCATATGAATAAATTATTGTCATTTCGGGAGAAAACCAATAATAAAATTGATATCTGACTACAAATCTCGAGAGTACGTGTGATAAATGGAGAAAATCGAACCTTTGGAAGGTGGCTCGATCAATATCAGCAAATTAATATATATTTTTTTTTTTTTACACAAATATGTTTAACTCTTAGTGCAATGTTCGTTTGTGATACGAAATATACAATATTGAGAAAACTATGTGAAAGATCGTGTGTGAAGAAATATGGTCGTAAGTGTATATATGTACTTACACACTTCCATATATGTACATACATATGTATATAGAGTTTGCTTATTCATTTTAATATGCAATGGTTGAGGCCGATGGTGGATAATGGCACTGGTATCTAAATTAGGAATGAAATGAATTAAACAGAAGCAAAAATAACACAAGCAGCAGAATTTAACTTCAACGCCAACTCCAGGATAAGCGTGACACGCATAGTAAACACAGAATTTATCACCGCCAAAATGTAAAAACCATGCACTACGTCTACATTTCTGTACCACCATCCCGTACGACGACACAACAGCTAAAGAGAACAAATAACATCTAACTGAGACGGCAACAGTCAATACTGGAGTTGAATCGTGCGCACAGCGAATAGCAAATGAAAGTGAATATCCAAATAACTGTATGTAACATATGTACATAAGTGCATACTTATATTTACGTACACATATGAGAATTGAATCCTCTGGATCTTGTATGAACATTTATTTATAAAATATATTATTTTTTTATTATATATATGTATTAAATTCACAAATGAGACAGAAGTTAAAGTGTGTTTGCTTAAACGCATATTAGTCCCTACGTTTTTGAAATATTTCAGTGAATCCGGTGAGGAGGAATCCTTTGACACAGTAGATCAGATCCGACGTCTCTTATACAAAAACGTTCAATAAATTTATTAAAATTTTTCTCCAATTACTTTGATATTTAGATGTATAAAAAAATTTAAGGCGAACGCAGTTTTGCAATGCTAAAATTACATACACTTACTATTGGTTTCAAGCGAACATGCAATGGCTGAATTAAAAAAGACATATGTACATATGTACACCCAAAGGAGGGTGTATATATATTCAGTCATCATTTCAGACTTATAAATAACAATTTGGCTCTGTTTCAAATAATTGCGTTTAAAATTTTTTCAGGAAAATTAAAATTTTTGTGGTACCTATAACAAATAGTATAAGTAGCTATGAGCCCTTAAATTACTATTGACTAACTTTTTCCCCAATCGCTCCGCTAGCCGGCAACACGGTCCCCGCTCACGATTGAAAGAGTCGATGCCGTAAAAACATTCACATGTATGAATATGTATATTTTTCGAAAAGGGTATTGCGTGCTAAGACTACATTAACATTAATATAATTTTGATGATTGGTGCAAAGTAGCAACAATGCAAATTACGACTAACAAAAATAGACTGCAAAAAGAACCACAGCCATCATCCTTGCAGTTAACCGTCCTGGGCCTTTTTCCATTCTTCTTACAGGCAGTTCAATATATTAAATCAGATGTATATACGTTTGTGTGAATGTATGGACCTGTGTATGCATCTGAAAGTACATATTTAATCTTTAAGTGTCGGTTATCCCTTTCTATGTACCTATTGATTGGCAATGCTTTTTTACATTCGAAAGGGACAGAGAAATACAAAATGGTTTGAGACGAGATAAATTCACAAAATAATTTCACTTTGCGCAACTTGATTGCCAAAGCTGAGTTTTTTAGCTGATTTTTAAGAAACGGCATACATAGTCTTCTTTATAACACACAGCACAGTACAAAAAGAATCATTCAAATTTAATTTATATATATATATATATATATATATATATATATATTTGGCGCTTTGTAACCGCTGAAGCGATTTTCGGCCAAGCTCCTCCTCCAATTTGTGGTTTTGCGTCTTGATGTGTTTACCAACAAATGGAGGGACCTACAGTTTATTCTAAGCCGCCTACGAGCGGCTGATGGAGTTTTATGAGGAGCTTTATTTCATGCCATAAATACGCTCGGATGGCTTGACATTCAATGCCGAGAGGCAACCGCAATTAGAAAAATTTGTTTTCTATAATTTTGGATGTTGCTCGAACCTGGTCTCGAACCCAGGCCTTCCGAATGGCAGTGCGCAATGCTAACCACTCGGCTATCGCGGCCGCCAAATTTAATTTATTACTCAAAATAACGAAAAAGTGCAATGTCCATTGCGAGATGTAATTGAAGATATTATTATATTTTGTTTTTCGGCAGGTTCGGGCTAGAGGGAGAAGGGTGTTAGATTAATTGGTTTTAGTTGGCTTGCAAAGAGGTAGTTAGTGTCGTCCGAGGACTTATTTCATGCAGGACATATGATAAGTATTCGGGGTCGGGTCTAGATAAGTAGGAGTTGAGTCTATCACGGTATTAAGACCTTAATTGTACTAGTATTACTCGCGTCTTGGGAGGTAGCTCGAGCTCTTCGCCATTCACGGGGAGAGAGTTGATATAGGTGTTGGCGCACTATCTGTGAATGGCATTTAGAGCTTGGTTTAGGGCTAGCTGGTCGAGTACTCCCTTCCATCGTATGTCTCGTACCACAATCCACTGCCATTGTTAATAATTGATCGAAGATTGAAAATATTCAAAATTCAAAAAAATAAAAATAAAAAATATATTATCATAGGAACCATTCAACCGGTCTCATCGGCACTTGACGTGAACTACTTTATAGTCTTATGGTACCTGAGTGAGTTTGACGCGTACAAAAATTGTTATAATTCAGATATGCAGCTTTTATTTATGAACATACTAAACTATTTCAAGTACAATGTTCTTGACATTTTGCTGAAAAATACTCTACATGCTAACATAA
Source organism: Neoceratitis asiatica (assembly GCA_030068015.2). NCBI lineage: Eukaryota > Metazoa > Arthropoda > Insecta > Diptera > Tephritidae > Neoceratitis > Neoceratitis asiatica. Next base: position 92,839,361 of record CM061526.1, read on the forward strand.
TGGATGTATTTACCAAAAATTCAAGCACTCTGAAGTTAGTAAGTGATATATTCAACCTGAATTTATATCAGATTGAAATATTGGTATAGAAAAGGAAATTAAGCTCACTTCGAGTACCTATGACCGTTACATATTTTACTTATCAGACTTTTGTTTGGCTTAAATTAGGCATATGATTTAATGTCATACCAAAACTAACAGAAATTGACCTGAAATATTATTTTCTAATTTTCCTAGAAGTTATGGGCGTGGAAAAAGCTGAGAATATATTTAATTGAATGTTTTTATATAATAAGTCATAAGTTTATAGTTGATAATTAACCGACTTAAGATAATTTGGTATCGCAGTAAAGCTAATGTACAGGTCTTCATATCTATTGCATCTGATTAAAAAAATTTCTTTCAAAATATTTTTTAAGAGGCCTTGTTTCCGGTATTCACAAAATATGTTTTATATACCCAAAAGTTTTTTGGCGGAATAATATTCAAAGAAAAAATTAATGAACTATCATTTAATTAATTAATATTTTCGCAGATGCAAGTCTCAAAAAGTAAAAAAGGCAAGAATGAGATCAAGTAAAAAATATAAATTTTATTTTGCAGTTTTTTAACCTCCTTAACTTTTTCTCACTCTAAGTTAAACAGGAATCAACGGCAAGTCCGGAGCATTAGCAAAATGTTCGATATTGTCTCCAATTTCTAAAATGAAAATCTAGTTATATAAAAATTTATTAGTAATAGTCATAATTGTCCCAACTTTCTTCATTTTTTTAAAGTTCTCAAATTGAAATAATACTCGGTCTTAGTAATCTGGCAATTGGAATGTGTACTATAAGGGGTTATTCATTTAGTGGTTGCCAAAGTGCAGGGCTGTATTTTGACATCTGCCAAACTTAAATGTCAAATCAAACATTTTTTCTGTCAGTTAAAAGTCAGGCATTTAGGAAAATGGATCGCTTAACAACCCCACAATGCGTTAAAAATCGCTCGGCCAAAAATCGCTTCAGCGGTTACAAAGCGCCTAATATAATATATATATATATATATATAATATATATATATATATATATAATATATATATAAATATATATAATATATATATATATATATATATATATATATACAAGTATGTACACATGCTTTTAAGACAGCTTTATTTGGAAGTTCTGAAGCCTAATATTTAATGAATTGAAGGTCTTACATTTAAAAACGACTACACATTTTTAGTTGAATAAAAATTTGTTTGGAAATGTAGACCTAACTTTTTTATTTGAAGATTCGATGTTAAAAGAGGTATCCGTTAACTACGAGTATTAGCCAACTTATGATATACTTTATAGGGCTACCTCTTGGAATTTGGCTGTTTTTGCCAAGCCCATAAAATTTTTTTTTATGTTTCCGGTCGACTTCTGTCATTTTAAGTATGAAATTAAACTATGTGGCAACATATGTATGTACTTATATGTAGGTATGGAAATAACGTGATGTTTTCTAAAAGTTCATCAAATTTTATTTTCGTTTGGTTGTGAAAGCCAAAAAAAGGTTAGAGAGATTTGATAGTCATTTCTGACTATTGTTCTTGATTGATAAATAAATGTAAAATAATTTAAATCACCTTAGGTTATAGGTTGTAAAATACTCAAAATATAATTATACATACATCTTATTTATTTACATACGTCTGTGTGCAGAGAAGATAAATGAGAAACACAAGGGAAGCCGAGGCCGCAACGAGAAGTGTAATCGACGTGGTTTTTGGAGTGTGAACGCATCAAGCGAACCAGAAGGTGATTAATTGCTTGAAGCTAGGATACGTATCCCGCAATCATTTGTGGACCATATGGGCCATTGGGCTGCAATTGCGCAATAAGTTTTATACTCGATTACAGAAAATGTGTTTAAATAAAACCGAGTCATCTTCCTTTCGCTGTTGAGCTCTGCTAGTACACAAAAGACGTGTAGAATTTATTATTTCAATGTATATACGTAGAACAACTGAGCAAATTAGAATATATTATATATTTATCAACATTAAACTATTGATATTAATATAAATTTATACGATAAATAATATGTTTTAATAGCTTTTGACCAAAGCGGATTGTATTCGAAATTAAAAAGTATTTGGAATGTAATTTCGCAGGTAATTCATAATATAATCCCCTGTAGGTACTCCATGGAGTACTCAGATGTTATGCAGTGGTGGATTATATGGTCCAGCCCTAGGACATCACAATGTTAATTGGGCCATATTTTTTCTATGGTTTGTGGCAGGTTTTGCATTACTCTATTGTGCGCGTAGAGTATATATTTCACGTGTGCATGGAGTACTCGCGTGTTTGCAGGGCACACCAACTCATTCATGTGTATATATATGTACATACATATATATATTAATAAGCACATCGTAACGAGTTATTTGGTCATGCGCTTCGACACTTTAAACTGGCAGTTGAAACAAAAATTGGAGGCAGATTACATTGTTCTAATTTTAAATTTGCACACACTTTTCTATTCTTGTTTGCTAAAGACTAGGGGTAACATGTCCTCAAAATGAATTTTTCACATTCAGAATTAAGTTGTCAGCTGAATACGCGCATGTTATCACGGACGTCGCAACTTAAAGTTTCATATTCCACTGCAGGAGGTTGAAGGGGGTTTGAACACATAATTTTGTACTTAGTTCACAAAAAATATATAAAAGTTTCAAGAATATGTATTTCTTCTTAATAATAATAATAATAATAATAAAAAGAAGTTGTGCGCAACATAATGAATTTCAAACTTTAACTTTGTTTTCAAAAAGTAAAAACTGATAGAAGATTAAATATTTTACTTAAATTATGTCATATGCAGACCGTTACTGTCATTGAATCATAATGAAAGATATTGTGCATTCGTATACCAGTGGTGTATAACGCAACACAATCATATTTTGCGTTTGCGTTGAGACAAAGCAAAAAATTTTAGGCGAAAAAAAGGATCTAACTTTCAATAATTAGTTTTTAGTAGCAATAGATATTAGAGAAGCTATAAAGAGACTATTCCAAATACATACGTATACATATATATGTAGGATATCATCGCATTGCAGTGTAAATAAGACATAAACCTTTTCTTAGTTGATAAATACAACATTGATCTTGGTGAGAATCGAACGCATGAACAAACAATGAGACAAGAGACTAGACTAGACCGAGGACAAACTAGAATTTAAGGGCATTGTACAGAGCATGATAAAATAATATCCAGGTGAAGTAAGTAAACAGTTGTCCCTCTTCCAAACGCTGCCTTGGAAAAAGATGTTGCTCTTATACAATAAAATTCCCATAATTGAACATAAATCTTAGAAAAACAGATGAACATACAATTTTTCATCGATGAGAAAAATATGCTTGATTTTTCAAGGATTTTCCAAACGAAATTCCGTTATAAATTAAATTGTATGCGATATTTATAAATTAAATTGGGGCGACTATGTCTTTATATAATATTTTTTGGTAGCATGCATTTCCTAGACATAGAGAATCCCCCTAATGTACTATTTTTTATTTCACCGTAGTGTTATCACCAACGAGTTCACTTTACGACTGTTTAGCTTTGCAGTTGTGTTTCGGCCATATATACTCAATCGAATGTTCGCACTGCCGTCTGGAATAATCGAATTGTTCTCGATAACGAATGTTCTCGATTCACGCTCTAGAGCATGGAAGTTATCAGCTTATCTCTTTCATCTAACATTCGCTTCACATTTTCGCCACAATATGTATGTTATGTAAAATATATCTTGAAATGTTTTTATTTAATAAAACCATGCAATATTCAATTATATATATATTTTTTTTCATTTACATACGCATTTAACAAATTTGTGTGTATTATAAAATGTATATTAAATTATATAATAGTATCGTTATTTTAATAAAACCATAAAAAATTAATGGCAATTTTACTTAGGCCACAATTTCGTATTTCTCTTACTTATTTACATATACATACGACCTCGTAAGACCCGAAATGAAACATTTGTTGTATGAGAATATACATAAAATAAAATGGCTTTTATTAGAGCTCGAGATATTGCTCAAACATTTTTGGGCAGTGCGATAAATTTGAGCAACGAGTACTTGCACACCTGCTTATTGCTCATTTATCGAAACTTTTCAAGCAGAGCACGAGCATTTCGAGTATTTTGACAAACACTTTGAGGAGTGAGCGAGTATCGAGCGAGCATCGAGTTGCTCGCAATGCTCGTTACCCAGATATCTGGAGCTCTAGTTTTTATTTGGTGCAACTCACTGAAAACTACAACATACACTATAAACTATAACATACACTGAAAACTATAAATAACATAATGAAAACTATAACATAACATAACATACATAATTTAGACATAGCCAAGTGCAGATTTTAAAAATGTTTTTTTGTAGGTATTTCATTGTATTTATTTAAATTTATTTATGGTTCCACCGAAAAAAAAAAGCCGCGTGTTATCCGCCCGAAGAAGACAACTCGAAGAGACATCAGCTTTATTGTGAAGGAAGTGAATGATGATCCAAAAGTTACTGCTCCAAAATTAGCTGAAAGCATCGCAAACTCATCATTTAAGAACAATTCGAAGAGCTCTGAACGATAACGGCTTCCACAGTCAAATACCACGTAAAAAGCCTCTTATTTCTAAAAAAAAACGTAAACTTTGCTTGGAGTTCGCTAAAGCACATTTAGACAAGGGAATGGAATTTTGGCAAAAAGTCTTGTTTACAGACAAATCGTAGTTCAATATATTCGGCAGCGATGGAACAGCAAGAATTTGGAGAAAACACTGCACTTAACTTCAAAAAATATAGTACCAACAGTGAAGCATGGTGGTGGCAATGGCAACGTAATGGTTCGGGGAGCGGTTGTAGCATCTAAGTCATTGCTGGAAGGTAATCTGAAGCCATCGGTGGACAGTTAGGAGCTTGGCGCATTCTGGATCTTTGAACAGGATAACGATCCAAAGCACAGGGCCCCTATTGTTAAGGATTGGTTGCTTTATGATGCTCCAAGGGAAATACACACAACAACTCAAAGTCCAGATTTGAATGTTATTGAACATGTCTGATGATCACAGCTGTAAACTCAAACTAGAAATAGACGTTAATTTTTTCTACTTTGGAGGCTGTACAATGCGAAAGAGTTAACGCGCAACCACTGGACTGAATGGACGAAATAATTAGCAATATAATTTAATAAGTATGTTTTAAGTGAACTTTGTAAAATGAAGTAACTGAATAAAGGTGTCAGAATATGAAATAACGGTGTTTTAAATTATTACAAAGGCCATTATTCCACGTACATATATGCAGCAGCAACAATCAACGTTGATCAAATATAAATCTTGCAATGTACTATTAAACTAAATATTAAATCTTATTGTGCTCATGTCTGAACTGAAATAAATGAAATTAAATCAAATCAAAGTATTAGGGACTGAGTAAAAAGCGTGCTACGTTTGCAAGTCAATACTATGCGCCCTAAAGTACATTTTTATATGAATCGCTGCAAATATACACTGGAAACAGGAAAATCTTTGTTGATTCCATTTTATTTCAAAATTTCAGTACTGAACTTACGGTTCTGAAAGTGGGGATGAACAGGTGTATTCCTCTGCCAACGTTGGTCGAGCACATAGATCCACAAATACAGAGAAAACAGCATATTATGGCGAAATGGAGAATTAAAATAATTGCATTGCGGAAAACAAAATCGCACAAACGAGCAAACAGCCGAAAGTATGAGTAAGAGGAACGAACGACTGTCTCATACGCAGGTCGAGCCCTCTGGTGTTTCAATATGCTAGCGATGAGTTTACCGGGATAAAGAATTTCTATGCGACATGAGACTTCATCACAATGTTTCAGACAGCAACTATGTCGATAACAGTCAGCCAAGCACGCGTGTTTTATGTATACTATGTCAATGTGCTGCTGATGTTGGTGGGTGGCTCCGTTAAATGGTTAAATGCAAAACATTATGAAAGGGAGGATATCATTCTTTGTGCAAATATTTTGTTATGATAATTTAATTATATGGCAAAATTATATAGGGTTGGGAGAACAGCAACTGTGCTCGGGCCATGTTGAATGACTGTTTCTTTAAAGGATAGGCAGCTGTACATATGTATATAGCTATGTTTGTGAAAATAAAAGTTTATTTACATATATAGGGTGTTTTTTATAGAGGTATAGAACTTTAAGTTGGCATTACTTTTGAAGATGGCGACCGATTTAACAGCTGTCAAGTGATTTATTCTCAGTTTGGTTTGGCAATTCATCACTCACGCCTGAACAACGCTTGCAAATAGTGCAATTTTATTTCGAAAATAATGGTTCTGTGCGGAAAACGTATCGCGCACAATTTTCTATAGAAAATTTTAATTTCTTAAGCGCCCATAGAACAGTGTTTTAGATTTTTCATACAAAAATTTAAGTGCATAAACATACATGCAGTGTAGCCAGTAGCTTTTTCAATAACACTAAGTTTACACAAGATCGCCTGCACAGAAAACTAAGAGTTTCAGAAAAAAAACTCGACCTATATAAACTCAGCATAAGGATATACAAATATATAGGAAATATTTATTGCCGAGAAACTAGCCGCCGACACCTAGGTGTATTTTCGGAATAAGTCCCGAAAACTGTGAAGTTTAGAAACATACAAAGATGGAGCCAAGCCGCAAACTGTATTATAATAAATTCAACCTGACAAATGGAGTAATTATGATGTTCCCATGTTCAAGTAATAACAATAACAATATCATAGACAGACGCTGCTTGTATCAACAATAAAATATCAACGACTACATTTAAAAATATGGACAATGAAAGGCATCCAAACGCGAGTACGGATATGTTAAATTTTTTGGTTATGTAAATTAAACGATATACTGAAAGGAAGGATGGAGAACATGTGACGAACAGAATTTTTCTAATAACAATGGTAACAAAAAGCCAGAGTCAGAGAGGAAGCATACAGACTAAACAACATATTTACATATAAGCTATACTAAGTATGCATAAAAAAATATGTATAGGAGGCTGATAACAAAAGACGAAAATATGAACGTTAAACTGAATAAAGTACATAAAGGAGGAACAGGACATGAAAAAGAAAAAAAATTTTATGAGATATTGTTGTGATGGTCCGTTAATCTACTGTACCTTTTTGTTGCATATAGCAGATGGCCTTGTTTAGGTATACTGATACGCAATTTAATGTAATTGATAAGACCAAATGTTAAAATCTTAATTAATTTTCTAAACGATGGGACAAAAATATGATAACTCTGATGCGTATGGCATACAATATTGATGAATATATTTTAACATTATTACGTTTACATGTTTTGCTCACTAAACTAAAAAAAAGATTATGCTTTTTTTAAAAGGACTTTTCAACGAAATGACACAAAAGCAAATAATACTTTTAACATTACCGACTATTATAAGAGAACAAAGGGATATGATAATTTCATTATTAATTACAATGTTTGTAATTTTTCTTTGCCTTACAATGATTGCCACACGCTTTCACGATGTGAGGCGTTAACTATGTGTTATGATACTCTTCTACGCTGTAAACAAGAATAATAATAATTACGTGTAAACATATATGATCGCAAAAAGTAAAAATTCTTATTATGTTACGTTACAGTTACAAACAGTAACAAATTGAATAACCAATAATTATATTAAAAAGCCCTTTGATGCACTTACATATGTGACCAAGTTATCATACAAGCAAAGGAGTACTGAATACAAATAATCACTGATTTCATTTGTGTGTGCGTTGATGACAAATACAGGGTTATCCATTTTGCGGTTTCTAAAGTAAACGGAAATAAAATGCATTTATAATAATTTTTTTTTTTCATGAAATTCCCCTTTTATTTTATCAAATTTTTCTCGCAATAAAACCATCCATCTTGTAGTTTCTTTTTATGCAATGGCCTCTCTTTTCAATGAGTGAGAAATTTGCCTCGTCGCTGAAGAATTTTTTTTTTGGATATCGAACTATGGATGTAGGTGTAAGAAATCCCAGCTATTGACAACGTCGAGAAATAGACATGTTCGGGTATTCGGCTACACTTTCACTTACATCAACGATATTTGAGGCGGAACGAGTCCCTTCAAATTTCTTTAAATTTTTACCAATTGTTCGATTAGTGGGACCATAATCTACTCTTAAAGCACGAAACATGGACACGTTTGATTCGCCACTTTTGTAGTAGGCTTCAAAATTTCAACACGTTGTGCGGTAGTTAAGCAATATTTTTTCTATAAATGTCTGATTTTTAACTAAAAACAAAGAAAGAAAGAAAATTTTTTTTTGTCAAATGTAGGTTTAAAAATACAGCCCTGCGTTTTCGAAACCACTAAATGGATAACCATTTATAATAGTTATAACGCTCTTGGAGACCACTGGAGATAGGATAAAATAATCATCTAATGCATTGGGTTAACATAACAAATGGCTGAATTCGTAAAGGTTGGAAGCGAAACTCTCTAAAGATTTTGTACGGCGAGATTACTTAGTTTAATTAAAATATAAATTAAGATTGAGATCTAAATTGTGCTAATGGGAACTAATTATAAGGGAACGGGAGATAATTTATAAAAATATAATCAGGTGATTCACAAATTATTACAATTATTTTGCACTTAATAATAAAGTTTTTTGACTAAGTGTGTATGTTGCACAATTAGTATTTTTTTTTTTTGATTTCCTGTGCAGATTAAATTTTTATCTTTCCATTCGAATATTTGAAATATTAGCTTACTGTTATTATATGTCACATGCCTATGGGACATCCTGTAAATTGCCTGAATTTTTTTTAATAAGAGCGTGTCGAAAATTTCCATACCGAGTCTATAGAATATTTTCCTAACAAAAAGCGTTCAAGCATACCTCCGCTTCCCTGGTCATCACTGATCAGCAATGTAGATAGATATGAACACTCAATTTGTTTTCCCTTGTCGACCATGAGTGGCCTGCTTAAGTTGTTGTAACTTTCTTATTACAATTTGTTTTCTATCTACATTGCTGTCAGCTTTGTTGCCCTTCTCGTTCCATCTTTCATCGTTTCTTCGTTCTTTCAAACGTTTATTCAAGTATGTGTATATACAATAAATTTGTCTGCTTACTGATACACATTGATTGCTAAGGTAATTTATCGACTATTATGCACGCGTAGGCTAATTCTTTTGCCAAATTATCGAAAAAAAAAAAAAAAAAAAAAATAAGCCCAAGTAAATTAACGTTGGCACCAATTTTTTATTATTTATAATAAGGAAAAGAGCTCTTTATGATATTCTTTTATTTCCTCTTGTTTTTATTCACCTCTTGTAAACTAAAATAATTACGATACAGACAGGTGTAATTATTGTTTCGCAATTTTATGGTTCAGAGGAATGAGAAACATTTCGAATAGATTTTAAGGTCATAATGCAACTGCAACTTTGTTTACATGCATATGAAAGCATGAGCGTCCACCTTTTGTAAGTAATGCAAAAAACATGTGAGAAACATATGTACATACATTTGTACGTCACATAAGCATACGCACACCATAGGTTGATCAGCTAATCGGACATACGACTTTGGTAATTGGCAACGTTAATCAAGCACAAAAAACTGCTTCACCTTCTTCACCCGCCCTTCCATTCATGTGGCTTTGCTCATTGCGTTGTCCTTGAATATCTGCAAGTATACCGCAATTTCTTCAGTTCTCTGTAGCTTTTTTTTTATTTTTATGCTGAAGCTCGCGCACACCAGAGTTCGATACCTTCACCCTCATCCACTTTTACAACTCATTCGTACGCCCACACCCCCTTAAAAGCTGCGATATTTACTACAACATGCGACCATGGCGTGTGCATGCGCCTTTGAAATCGTCAAGGTCATCACCCGATTTGCCACTGAATCTCTGATAAATCGTTTATCTTTTTTTTTATTGCGGCACCTAAAATTAGCCAAGCGACTTTTTGCGATGATCTCGAAGCTCACACGAACTACAGAATAATAAGATTTTTATTGCATATGTTGACCTATCAGTAAATGAAACTTAAATAACTTAAGAGAAATAACGTCGTGAAATTATTTTAATTCTTTGTATTACACATAACGGAATTAAAATTTTCAACTCATTTTATTTACCAAGTTCTTCTTTATATCTATTTTTCTAGATTTTTTTCTAATTGATAAAACCGATTATGTCCTAATTCGCTCTCAAAATTTTGTATACAATACAAGATACAACAAAAAACATTTTACAAAGCAATTTACCTTTCGTGATAGCTTATTACTCAAATAAGCTATGATCATTCAAATAGAATTCGATTTATTTGGTGGCGAACTAAATGGCAGTGTTCGCACTTCTCTATTTTATTGATATTGGGGAAAATTTGCATATCTACTTGTCTAATGTAAGTAAGCTCATTTGCATAACATAAATCATCAATTGTAAGACACCGAAGACACGTATAAATTTTTCTGGGATCTGAGAATGATGAGGTTAGAGGGTTCGGTTCATTACTTTTCATTACAAGTTATTGGCAAATTCCTAAGGCCGTGAAAATAATCGAATTGTCACAATTTGGTCATTACTACAAGTTTGAGTGAGTCTTTAATTTGTGATTCTCTTCGTAGATTGCAAGCTTTTTACACTCTGCAATTCACGCAGTTGGGCTTAACTAATGAGTTATAAATATTTTGAATTATCTCATTGATAGGCTAGTAATTTATTACTGGAGAAGATTTGTTTTTGACTTTGAGTAGAATGTGGCATAATATGGTGACTTTATTGGCGTCTTGAGAATTTTTGGTTGAAGTTTCTTTTCTATTTTCAAGTTTAATGAATATGTGTGTTCTCCAAGTGACAACAATATAATATTATTTTTTAGTACGCTCTAAAATCAATATATGTTCAATGGTTTAAAGTGACGTTTGTGATTTTATTCTGTTTGGCAACCAACAGCCTAAATAAACACATGTCTAATTGAGGGCAAAGCATAACGGAATCTAATGAAAAAGTGGGTACCTTCCTGGCATTGTTTTTTTTTTGCGTTTTTTATGCCTTTACACATTTTATTTACAATGGGAAATAAAATGAAAGAAGAACTGTAACTGTGTATTGAATGTGAATTTAATTGTGGAGGCATATTTTGTCAGACCGGCAACAAGAATTGGTATTTGTGGTAAGCAATAAAGGAACAAAGCCTATGTCACGTGTACATAGATAAATGGAAACACAATTTGAACTATTTATACAGCATTTTCATATAGGCTTATAAAGGATTTATTACGTGTATTGACGCGGTTATGTAAGGCTGATGTAATACAATACCCCACTCCTTTGTTGCTTTAGAGATTCAAATAAACGATTGAAGAATAGCCTTCAGTCATGCCGATGTTTTTATACCTTTCATTGATTGCAAATTTCGATTTCGATGAAATTCAGTGTCAATATTATATACTTTTTTTTTGCGATCGGTATAAATTGCGGTGGGTCTATCTCTTCTCTTTCTGGTGCATACATACTTCGGACCAAAGTTGATATATCATTTTGTGTACATGAAAGCTATATAAAGAAGCGAAGAGTCTGTATCTATTTGCACGCAACAAAAACTCGAATTTTCTACTACATTATTATAGAAACATAAGCAAGTAATGCGGTTACACACTAACTAGTAGAACGTTAACTAAGTTTATTGGCAAAGTATTCTCAAGGCCAAATCGTTAAGCGTGAAGCAATAGCTAGTGCGAAATAAGCAATTTTAACTGAACAACTTCTTTTACTTCAAGCCTGAGAGATTCTTAGAAGGTAAATTACAAACAGTATTGAAGCAGAGAGGTCAGCAATAGCGAAGATTGTATGTTTTCGCTTATTTCGGGTGGAAAACTAATAGTTAATTAAATGTTAAGTTTCAAATATTCGTTGAACAGCTTGCATCGTCATCGCACAAAAACAAACACGTGTAAACCAAATCACACAAGATTTTGCTCCATCTAACACAATTCGAATTTTCAAGGTAAATGTACACAATTCGTTGAACTTGAACATTTGTGAATTAATCATAGTTTTAATGTAAAGGAATATTTTGCGTCGAGAAATTCCTAGGATGAGAGTTCCCCCTTTTAATGACGACCCCTGCAAATCGTGATCCTTACCATTTGAGGGCATAAACCAGGAATGTGCGGCCTCTTAATTGGGAAGGGGCCGCTGCCAAGCTGGTTGATACCCTTTTTAAACTAAAGGCTGACATCACTGCCTTCCATGAATTACGATGGACGGGAGAATGACTACAGCGGCCATATTAAGAAGCCCAAATTTGGTGTTGTATTTTTAGTGGGAGAGAAACTACGTCGCCGAGTCCTGGCATTCTCCGCGGCGGATGAACGTCGAGGTCACAATTAGCATCAAATCGGGGTTCTTAAACATATCGCTGATTTGGGACCACGCCTCGACGGTTACCGGGTACATTTGGCACAACAATCGGAAAATTCAGCCTCCATGACGAAACATCTCTAAACGGTATGAGGCTGACCGACTTCGCATACTCATGTAAGAACCAAGGGGGTAATGTGGTCACTGATGTCCTTAGTCAGATGAGGAACCAAAGTCTCCAATTGAGTAAGAGTAGTGATTGCCTGCTTAAAAAACAACAAAGCGGCAGGAGCCGACTGCTTACTGACCGAGCTTTCAAATACGGTGGCGAAAAACTAAAAAGGTGCATGCATCAACTTCTTTGTAGAATATGGTCGGACGAACGCATGCCCGACAATTGGAAAAAGTTGGTACCCCGAGGTCTGCGCCAATTATCGTGGTATATACTCCACAAAATCACATACAAGGTCCTATATAGCGTACCGTGTGAGATATTAAAGCCAACCATCATCAAACTAATTGGAACTTATCTGTGTGATATTCACCATGAGCCGAATGGTGGAGAAGACATCTGAAAAAAGAATCGATACACATCAGCTTTTCATCGATTTTAAAGCTACCTTCGATAGCACAAAAAGGAGCTGCCTCTATGCAGATATGCCTGAATTTAGTATCCCTGCAAAACTTATACGGCTATGTAAACTAACACTGGACAATACCGCAAGCGCAGTGGGTACCAAACGAGGTTTCAGACAGGGTAATTCCTTAGTTTGAATGCTTTCACCTGATGCTGGATAAAATAGTATGAGCCTCCTGAACTACAGCGCCGTTAGTTCTGCTTTCTACAGGTTACACAAAGAACCCAAGTGAATGGTTCCAATTGCAAACGATAAATATCTCCTGTCATCAAACAAACAGGCAGCGCATTCGCGCCTTGGCGGAAGATTTATGGCTCTTTGCGCGTTAGCAACGGCGAATACCGCAGACGATGAAACGATGAGCTGTACGGGTTATATAACGATGTTGACATAATTCAGAGAATAAAAATGCAGCGGCTAGGCCATGTTGTCCGAATGGATGAAATTGCTCCAGTTTTGAAAGTTTTCGATGGAGTACCTTCACATGGAAGCAGAGGAAGAGGAAGACCTCCATTCCGTTGGAAATATCAAGCTCAGAAGGAACTGGTTTCGCTTTGTACTTGAAAACGAATGGCGCGCAATTATTGATTGTATATACTATCGGTGATCTGTTATTGGTCACATCGTTATCTGCTTTGTTTCGAAAAGAAAGTCAAGTTGTCTGATTGGTCAATAAATTTGCTTTTCTATTTTTATCTTATCACAAGTCGTGTTTAATCTTATCGCACTTCGTATATAGGTATATAAAATATCATTCAGGTGCTTCTACCTCGTGTTAATGCAACTTATCCCTCTAGCATATTTGGGACATAAACATAAACTTTCGAATGCCGGACGATTCTTAAAAATCAAAAGTGAACACAATTTTGGGCGGTAATGGCAGAGTTTCTACTTTATTAACTGGTTTCCAAGGCCTTACCATTTGCTACTGGATATGTCTCAATATAAACAAATCTATTTACATACATATGTAGCCGCGATAGCCGAGTGGTTAGCATTGCGTACTAAAATTCGGAAGACCTAGGTGCTAGACCATTCTCGAGCAACATTCAAAATTATAGAGCGCAGCAGAAAGAAAATTTTTTAAGTATAATGGACTCTCTTCAAGAAAAAAAAAAAAGAAAATTTTGTTTGGAAAAATAGCGATTTAAGTAGGGCCATGAATATACAAACCAAAAATAGTTAAAAACATAAAAATGTGTGATAAGCATATCCTAACTCTTGAAGGAGAAGGCGTGGCACATATATATATGTGCAAGCACATATAAAATTTATTCAGAATTGTAGATAATATTTCGATTAATCGTTAGGTGGGTCAGTCAAATGCAACGAATCATTTCAAGAGTATACGAAAACACATTATAAAATATAAGCTTATGTAACCAAAAGTTTTAAAATCCAGCCGACAAGCACCTAATAAATAAAATAATATTAACATATCAATAACCCTTTGACAAATTATTTATTATTAATTATATTATTTAAATGTTAAATGATCATTATTATACAATCCCAATATTTATCTTACATGTCTTTAATCCGATATCTAATAGGTGAAAATCACCCCTGCTCTTCAGTCCGCACTATATAAAACATTAAATTGTTTATATACATATGTAAGTCTATACTCCCAAAAATAGAAATAACTCAAATCTATTGTTTCTGATTTTTCAATAATTTAACGGAAATAAAATTTCATGCAAATCAACTAAATAATATTTCGCATTAATATGCTATACGAGTTTATTAGATTCGCTGTATTGTGTACTGATGATCGGCTTTGTCGTTACACGTATCTACGAATATATATAAGTATATACCCATATACAGGTTTTTGAGAGACCAAAATATTTGTATATACAATATATATGACGGTGTCTATCTGCCTTAGAACTGACGTCCGGGCAAAAAGTGTAAATGAATACACAATAAACGAATATTTTGAACGCGTACGAAAGCTAAATAATTAATTAACTTTACAATGCATGCAAGAGAGGGGCGGAATAATATATATGTATGTATACATGGTCATATACTGTTGTATGTAGATAAGATGTAGTTGTCGTCGAAACATTGGCTTTGATTGGTGAAGAAGGTAAACGTGTATTACTTATACGTAATCACATAATGTAAGTGTGTCAGTTGGCGGCCACAATAGTCGATTTGTCAGCATTGAATGCTACCACGTTGAAGAGGTCTTTGGTTCGAACTCTGATAGGACCAAGAACTACATTTTTTCTAACTGCGATTCCTTCTCGGCAGGGAATGGGAATTCGTTCGTTTGTTGGAAAAACATGAATACACCCGCCACAAATTAGAGGAGCAGCTCGGTTAAAAATCTCTTCAACAGTACTACAGCGGGTAATTTATTCTGCTTTATATTGTTTTTCTTTTCATTAATAAAATTTTTTTTCAAAACATAATAATATTATATGATATATGTATGTACAACTAGGTATATATGTATAATATATGTTTGGTTCTCAGCATTACACTGGCCTGCAAAAATTTTTTTTGGTTTGGTGCAGCTCTGTTCACATCTGTAGTCGGTAAGGTAGGTAGTATGAACTACATTGCTGCTACTAGATGTCAGCTGACAGCTCTGGTTTACCTACGATTCTTATTTTGACCTTTTTCCGGTTTTATTCGAAATCAGTCAATGTTATAACGACTTTTATGACATTAATCGTATAAATTTAGTATGGCAAGTAAGTCGAGATGTTGCATTAACGATCCTGATATGTTTTGTTACATAGAGTGGCGAGCATAAGTGGATGAATGTTTGTCACTTCTGCACTTATTTGTTCATAACATCCGTTGTACTTATTCAAATAAAACCATTTATTTTTAATTTTTTTGCTATTTCTCGAAATTTTTTGTTAACGCCACGATGCTATTTTCTAAATCTTGCGATATTTTTCGCATATTTACACTGTTTTATTAATCGTTGAACTAAACACACTTAAACGCTCGATTATATTTGAACAAGTGACAAAAATTGTGCCTTTGAAAACAAAGTGTTGAGCTGTAAACGAAATTCGCAAGATTTTCATAAAACAGTAAACTCAGAGCCAACTTTTTCAAAAAAAAAAAAAGCATAAGGTGCAAAATTGGATGAATGGGGAGATACATATACTTAGTTTTTTGCCTTAGAATTTTTTGCATTAAATTTTTTTTTTTCTTTTCCTTGCATAATATGTTAGTACAATATATGGATTAAAAATTTAAAAAGAAATGATTTTATTTGAATAAGTACAACAGATGTTATGAACAAATAAGTGCAGAAGTGACAAACATTCATCCACTTATGCTCGCCACTGTATGTGGTGAGTATATAATGAAAGATCAACGAAAACCGATTAATGACACGGTAATTCGCTTGTATTCTGCATACTTTGGTATTGAAATTAAAAAAAAAAAACAAGAGCTGACATGAAAAATGTGACTAGTTTTCTCGTATCAGCTCACAAAATATACCCAAAATTAGGTCTAAAATCTTAGGCACCAAAATGAGTGTAGGCCAGTGTTATAACAAGTTTTTTTCTAATATTAGTAAATTTCTAAAATTCAATATTTAAAGGAATAAGTTTTCAATAACATTATTTGTTTCTATTAAAAAACAGAGAAAATATTAAAATATGAAACAGTGACATGAAAAATTTCCCTGTAGTATAATATAAATAACCAAATAAACAATAGACAAAATGGTATTCCTAGGATGCGATAAAAATGTAGGTACCTGAACCAATAGCTTTTTTTAGAAATCATAGTTGTAATGTTGCAATAATCAAAAGAAAACCACATGAAGCTTCCCTTATCCGAACTGGTATTTGGAATTGAAGTAAAGAGTCCCTACAATTTGCAGGCAGTTTTCACCAGAAAGTCGGTTACCAAAAAAACACTGCTAGCGAGGCATGAATTGGTCCAATGCCGCATTACATAGGAAATGTAAGTAGGTACTCTAACGAATTACTAAATGGTTCATAAATTTTTGCATAATAGCTACTACAACAATAAATGTATGTATGTTACCAATTAATGTGTTTTGTGGGGAGTAAGCTGCCAGAACTCCAATGCCACTTCCGCTGAAATGGAATCAAGTGGAAGCAGATGTGCCGCAGATGGAATTCATAAATGAAGAAACATTACATATCGTTAGTACTGAAAACAATTTAAAATAATAAAAGAAATCATTATTGTAATTCAACATTCCTACGTACATATGTATATAAGTATAAATATATGTACGGTACTACGAATACATTGAAATTTTAAGAATACTTATTGACCTTAGCTTTGGCACTGCGACGTCACCATTTTAAGTGTGAATAAGCAATTAGCAAGTTATACATAGACACACAATGTCTTAGAAACGCTGAGAACCAGCTATTTGCAAAAAAAAAAAAAAAAGAAATCTTCCTAATGTGAATTTCAGTTTAACATCATCCTTCAAGTTTACAAGGTAAAATGTGGCGATGAAATAAAGCCAGTCACTCAGTTCAATGTAGATTTTTAACATATAATATTCAATAAAATTTTCAATAATAAAAAGCTATAACAAACATTTGTTTACACGCTTAACACATCATAATCTAAAAACAAATTTATAACATTGAAGTGTGTACGGATCTGTGTACATAATCCAATCGGCATTGGTACAATCATCTGCCAGTGATATTAAATACTAACATACATAGTATATACATACATATGTAAGGATGAACGTGAGTAATGAAATGTCGCTAAAAGTTCAACTTTAAATAAAAAAGAGGAAAATTATAATTACACAACAAGATAATGCTGGTCCATCTTTACTAGTTAAGCTACTAGAATGATAAAGCAATGCAGTCAATCACTGCAGGTACTATGTGAATTTCGAAAATGCATTTGTGACATTCAAAACTACAAGCAATGTAAAAAAAAAAAATAGGAACAAAATTAAAAAATGAATGAATATGATTATAAAAATGAATAATTGAACACCTTGTCATCAAACAATTCTCGCTTGTGAAGCAGCTATACAATAATATGCTACCTCATGTTCGGCTGTATTAACCAGCTGCCAACTAAATGACGGGCTACCTGTGTCAATAGAACCCGACCTAAGCTGAATTGAGTATTGGAAAGTGATATCATCTTTATTTTTATGGCCAAATAGTTAGACGAAGTGATGCGACGATTGGTTGTCAATAATTCAAAACCTCAGCCCATATCACAGAAGTTGAGGATAATAAGATATTTCGTTGAAAAATAAATAACCAATATTATTTTGGGCACTGAGATTCCAATTACAAAAGTTCAGCAATAAAGTTTATATGATATGCAGTATAGTAGAAGCCGATAGGGTAGAAGTGGGTGATACCAATGGGAGGATCGTGAGTTCGAGTCTTAGTTAGACTATCAGCTAAAGAAAAAATTTAATGCAGTCGCTGCTTGGAAAACTTTTCATAAAATTTCATCAACTGCACGAAGATGATTCAAAAGTGTAGGACGCTTACATATATACAGTACCTGATCATGGACAGCAAATTTATTCGACCAAATTATGGAAAATTATAGTAATTATTTTTTCTAATTGCGGCCCCCCTCAACAGGGAATGTCAACCTCTTTAAGTATATTTCTGAAATGAAATTAAGGATGGAGGTCACTGCATTAAGACATAAAGACGCACACTATAAATTGGAGGAGGAGCTTGAACGAAAACAAAACCAACGAAAACGCCAACAACAAATTTAAATATGTTGAAATGTATTGTTATAAATGTTCTTTTGTATTGTATGTCCATGAGTATGCAAGTGTTCCCAGATATCATAAAATTTCACAGTTTATCGGCTCTGATAAAATTTAATTAGCTTAAAGCGCTGCTATATCTTTATAATAAATGATTTACTCAATCAACTAGTTCAGATACGTCTGTTAATATTTAGATAATAAAAACGTATATAAATAATTTTCAATTTCATCTTCAAATGCTCATGTGATTTTTGTGTGTTTGCATTATTATATTTATGTTTTCACATTCGCATGCACATATGTATACATCTAAATATTCAAATTATGAATAACGTTCTAAGCGACAAGTACAGAGAAACAATGGCAAGCCTACTGCAACAATTTACCCGCCTACAGCCCGAATAATTGGTCATCACATTTAAATTAACTCTAATTGAAATAAATTTTCATTTCATCAGCAAAATTGTGCTCTTTACCCATAATCAGTGCAGTTACAATTCCATACTGTTGAAAGAGGGAATGTTAGAAACCTCATGATATATGCGAACCAACATTCAGCGCGATGAACCGAAAACGGAAAATACAAATATGTATATAGAAATTGTGTTGCAATAAGTAATACAGAAAAAAAAGAAGTAATCAAAAAAATTGGGACAATTTTATTTAATAACAAGCTTTGTCACATTCGACCAGTATGTTAAGATGCCACTGTGCGTAAATTGACAACATAGATAAATAAATGAGCTGGTCTTTAAAAGAAATGCATATGCGATGTGTGAAAATGTGAACTAGCAGCGGGACAATTTGACACATCTATATTTTAGTTTGACAATTTCCGAAGATCAACCTGCTGATGCATATAATCTTGTGTGTATCCTTTAAAAAATATTTTTTTATATACACCCCGAAATTTATAGCCCAGATACCATCAAATTTCGATCAAACCTATCTCGGAGATCTCGAAAAAGAGTCCTAGATAAACAATCTTTTATCTTAATTTTTTCTACGAAAAGACAGCTAGAAATAGTGCTGTAGATCCAATCCTTACTATGGATATGTTTTGATCTGGTTCTCCTTCTCTAACCAAGGAATCCTTCTTTGACTGTAAAATCTGGTTATACAGTAAAATGATAAAAAGGTCTTGGAATGGCAAACTTAATCTCTCAATTTCAATTAAGTTGAGAACTTTTTGGATTGTGGAATGAGTGTTGCCTGTTTGACGAGGTTAAAGAAGCTTGCACCACCATATAGCCGGTGTTTTTTAGTAACCAGATTTTTTTTTTGACACCCTGGGAGTTTTAGTTTTGACCAGTCAGTTTTTCAATAATATGAAAGGTTTTAATTTTATTATACTAAAAGTAAAATATTGTAAATTTTATAAATGCTGAAAAAATAAGGAAGCACCAAGGAATATATTAATGCATTATTTCAATTTCTTTCTTTCAGTAATTTTGCATTTTTTGGAATAAAATGAGTCGTTCTTTAGTTTTGGCCAATACTGGATATATATATATATATATGTATGAACAGATATAGATTAAAATAGACAAAACCACATTAAATATATAAATAAAAATAAGGTCTCAAGAAAAAAAAAATAAGTGCATATCAGAACAACCACATTTTTTAAACGTAATACGGAATTTTTAATACTGTCTTCAATTTTCGATAGCCAACGAATACAGCTAATATTAAAGTACTTGAATATTCTTCTCCTGTGCCTTCTATCATGCAGAAATTATTTCGACTATTTTCAAATAATTTTGTACTTTTTTAATACGTAAAGTGGGGTTAACTTCTTCACAATCTATAATATGTTTTAACTTACCGGATAATACATTCCTTGCGGAGGAAGAAAAAATGCTCCCGAACCCCACAGTTTGACGCCTTTTATATTGGAAGTGTTGCGTATAGCGGACTTATGTGATTGCTGCTTTTGTTACTTCACTCAACAGAATGCGTTGAATTTTTTTAGCCCGACACAAATTTTTTGCTTATGAAACACTAAGCTTTTTATGATATGCTAGATGGCAATATTTTGTTACAAAAATATTTATTTTTAAACAATACCTTTATTTTTATTTCTTTAGACTGCTTTGGTGTTTACTAGCAAAGTATTTTGGCACATTAGATTCTTATATAATAGTTTCTTCTATATTTCACATCTGTCTGTATATATATACATATGCATGTAAATTAAAGTTTTCACTTATTTTAAAGGAAAACAATGTTTGCATTCCTTGCGACTTATGTATTTACGTAGGTACTTATATATGTATATATGTATGTACATAGGTAATTCACTAACAGTTAAAATAAATACAAAACCTTCGTTTGGGAAATATACATATGTCGATACAACCAAATGTATGTATAAATATATTTAAATGTATGCACACATATACACATACTGTTCATACATATGTATTTAGTATCCTTAACAACGTTATGAAAGTTATTTGAAAGTTATGAAAGTTATTAAGATAAAATATTTATTTATTTATTTAAATTATATAAGATTTTATTTAAATGTAAAGTAGGTACTTAACGTGTGTTTTTGTACAAAGTACATATATTTCAATAGGGCAGTTGGCTGTTTTCTTCAATAATTGGAATAGAGAAATAATTGATACAAAAATTTTTATATTTTCGATTTCCTTGTAAATAAAATTTTTGTATAATCACTTTCATAGAAGTTTGAAGAATACCTATAGTATAATTGTAGATATTAAATTTTCATAAGGATTTTCTTCCCTATCTTGTTGTTGATTGACAAATTTTTTCACTTATGTATTTTTATAATTAGTGATCGGGGAATTATTTGAGCATAGCGGGTCATACAAAAAAGCCTCGATATGTATTTACAAATTAAAAAGAAATTCAAATACACCAATTTAACTTAGGTATGTATCCCGAGCACTGTCTTTATTAATGAGAAACTTATCCGCTTTTGTAATTTTGAACTGGTCTAAAACACAGCAAGAAACTGAATTGGAAAAAATCTGCCGAAAGAGCATGCAGAGAATTTCTTGAATGCTGCGTCAATAACTGTAGGATTGTCGTATTTTGAATCGCGCATAGTATTTGCTAAATTTAGTTTTCTCGCACACAATAAATAAAGCCGAAGAGCGTCTCTCTGGTTGCTGTGTCGAGGGTTGTTGCTCATTGGGGGTGCTTGCAATTTGTGGCTGACTAGTGACTAAAACAAACAGCCACGCTGGTGGGAAAAATCGAATCTGTACGTCGGAACAACGTCAGCATCACAACAACAAATTTATATATATATGTACATATATATGTATTTATTGCAAATGGTACAGAGAAATAGAGAAGTTAAAAGATCAGGGAAATTATAAGCTACAATAAAACTGAAGAAAAACCAAATTCTGATAAGAGAATACGTGTATGAGAGACGACATGATAAAAGATGCTACAAAGAAATGGAAATATTTTGTGGACGAACTCAGACGTCTAACTAAATGTATGTCTAAAAGGAGTCCCATGAAATACATATGTTCACAAACGCGCATACATATATACAAACATACATACATCCATAAGTTACATATGGATGTGTATTTCGGAAAGTACGAATGAAACGTAATGAACAAAGAGATATTAAATATATACATGAATATGTTTGTATGTATCTATGTGCGTATGTAAATGAGTTTTTCAACATCCCGACAATATAGCTAGCAGGCGTATCTGGGCCCATTCAAGCGCTAACGTAAATTCAAGTGAATTTATTTTTAGGTCTTGCACGACTAATGGCCAAGTGATGCCACAATAGGTATATGTACAGATATACATATATCTATGTATATGTAAAAAAAAACACAGGTATTTATTGCCGACTTTTAAGTTTTAATTATTTACTAATATAATCCATATATACATCACGTTGGAACTGTTTATTTCTTATTTATTTTAAAGTAATTTTCCCAAAATATCTAGTCGAGTTCATACATATGTATGTATATATATTTTCCACTTATCCATGATGATGGTTTTTTTAATTAGCTGTATTTTACTTAATAATTGCATTTATTTGGATTTGCGCATACTGATTGCATTTCTTCTCAACATTTATTAACACCTTATCTTTAAAACGCACTACAAAACGGCAATCATATGTACATATATAGATATTTAATAATCCTTTATTTTCCTGCTTCCCATTAATTTGTTATTATATCAAATATTACACCTTAAATTTATATACTAACGCGTTCAGTTTGCTCTTTATTTTAGTCTCGTAAAAGCTAAAAAATTACACAATCAGTAATAAATCACTGCAGAACTCCAAAAGTTCTATTTTAAATGAAAAATGCATGTAAACTTTGCAAGAAAAACACTGAATATGACGGTGGTAACACATAAACATATACATACAACCAATAAGATACGGAAAGAGAAAAACTTAAGTAGTATATTTCAATATTACGGCACTGCGACAAAAATACAACTAACTCGAAACTTTTCGCATCTGTGTACCAACAGCCCGGTTTGCCGATTCGCCGTATTCGCCGCGTTCACCACGTTGTGTGTTTCATTTTACGCATATTCATTGCTACTCTCTTCCCAGCAAGATTCGTTTACTGACGCCTCTTGGTAATTTTCCTTCAGTGTTGCCGCGGTCTTTTAAAACAATGTATCCTAAATTTAGTCTAAAAAGTATCCAAAAGTATCCACTTTTTTTAAGTATCTACTGTCAATCTAAAATATGCCACTAAAAGTTGCAATAAAAAAAGGAATTTTTCAATGTACTCTACATGCATTTAATGTTCATTCGCTTGTTTAAGCATATTAGTTTACAATTCACATTTTTGGGTAATTTATTTAGACAAAAAAAAATACAAAAATTTCATACGGAAGCAATGGGAACTCTTTTGGATTTCACTGGAGTGATCGGGCTATTAATCAAAAGTTCGTTTAATAAATTCAATTGTTTATTTATTTTTCCATAAAATCGTTCAACTTTCATTTTATCGTCAAACCATAGCAACCGCCACTACGTTAATATCTTTTCCTTGCCGCTTTCGTTATATAAATGTGAAAACTTATCTAAGATAACCAGAAAAGAAATAGGAAAAATAAATTGAAAAGATGTGTTCACTGAAAGACAGCGTACGTTTGAGTGTTCGTGTGTGTCACTATATTTTTATACGAAAGGGTATTCAAAGTTGTACTGAACGCAAAAAAGTATCCCCAAAATGTTCGTCAAAAGAATTGTCATAAATAATTTGGATCCAAATGGAACGAAACGGCAGCACAGTTCCGCATTACATTATTTTCGCTCAAGGTAAATAATACCCTAAGACTGAGTTTACACACGAATACTTTTGTTGGACTGCGCTTACACACGAATACTTTTATTGCCGAAACTCTTATTTTGTTAAGGAGAGAGCGACGACGAAAAGAGCAGCGTACAAACACTGTTGTACTCGGTTGACATGCTTTGTTATCTTATTCGTCATTGTAAAGTTTGTCATTCCTTTTCACATTTATGGTCGTTTTTTGCTAACAAATTTCACGCAACGCAATAGAGTCTTATCTGCCATATTCTCGCGGGGCAAAACTAAAAGAGAAGTTGTCGATAAAAAGCAACAAAAATATCCGTGATGACACTTAATCTAAATCTGGCAAATTCACTACAGGTAGAAGTATAAGCGAATTGGTTTCTATTTCTTCATTTGGTAATATGGGTACTTTCTGCCTAATTTGGTTACTTTTTAAATTACATATTTTGGAAAATGTACATTAAATGCATTTCGAGTTTGTTGACGATGAGAAAGAATTTTTTTTATTGTCGAGAACTACAAAAGTTCAGCTACAGAACAAAAAACTAAGCAGCCTATTTTTAAAAGTAACTTAATTCAAATATAAAATGTTATCAATAAGTAGTTAAGAGTCAACAAGACTGTTTTCTTGATATAAAAAAGCGCGTCAGATTTCAAACGTGCTTAAATGAGAATGATTGAATTCAAGACAAAAACAATTCAAAGGCTCGTGAAATTCAAAATTCGTTTTACAAGTTTTTAGAAACAAGGGACAAAAATGTTTGAGCTTTTTAAATTTGATTTCAGAGAGAATAAGGGCGCTAAAAATTCGGTGTTTTATTATTTTTATTTTAACACAGAAAACCTTGAAGCATTCCCCTGTGACGAGAAAGAGTTGGAAGGTTAAAAAGCTTCCGACGAATAGTAAAAGAAGGAAGACTATATTGAGAGTCCCAATGTAGATTTCTTAAGGCAGAAAGGAGAAATTGTTTTAATGTTTTATGTTCACTAACGTGAAGTTCA
Organism: Neoceratitis asiatica; assembly: GCA_030068015.2. Lineage (NCBI taxonomy): Eukaryota > Metazoa > Arthropoda > Insecta > Diptera > Tephritidae > Neoceratitis > Neoceratitis asiatica. The sequence goes on from CM061526.1 coordinate 92,864,468, forward strand.
ATTTAAGGTCCATACTGATCGCCAGGTCAACAAAACGGCGAGTTGTCGGGAAAAACACATAACTTTAATTTTTTTTTTCATTTAGCGGCATCCGATTTATTTAACACCATTCAACCATGCTGTTTATACACCTTCATTTGACGAAGATTTGTAAAAGTTTTACATACATTAAAGCTTTTGGTATTATATCTGAGAAGATATATAAGTATAAAGAGTGAAAACAGAAACGGTTCTAGATGGCTATCCTGGAGTACTTCTGAGGAAACATTAACGGAATGTAAAGTGGAATTTTTAAATACTACTCTTTGAGTTCGATCATATATGTAGGTAAGGTAGGAAATCCAATAAGTCAAGTTTCTTGACACACTTTATCAAAAGTTTTGCTGAACGCATTGATGGCAGAAGAACTTAACTCAAGTAAATTGATAGTTGTAGATTTCCTTTAACAAAGCCATAATATATAATAGAGGAGATTGAATGAGTCTGACTTTTTTAAGGTCTTTTATGGCGGCCGCAATAGCCGAGTGGGTAGCATTGCGTACAATCTTGCGCCGTGCACTTTTTCCACTAAATCAAGTCGTATGTCATGAATAGCACGTTCAATATTGACATTCAAAGCTTGAAGAGTCTGGTTTATTGCTAAGGAACAATGACTTCAAATAACCCCACAAGAAGTAGTCTAATGGTGTTAAATCACAATTTCTTGGAGGCCATTCAATGTCACAATTTCTTGAAATAATCGAAACTCCAAATCTTTCTCGGAATAATTCGGTTGTTGCACGTGCTGTGTGACACGTAGCCCCGTCTTGTTGGAACCAGATGTTGTTAAGACCAACTTCCTCCAATTGTGGCCATAAAAAGTTGGTTATCATCGATCTATACCGCTCTCCATTGTCAGTAACTGTGCTATCAGCTTCATTTCGAAACAAGTACGACCAAAACCTCCACCAAACTGTCAATTTGTTGTTCATGAAAAATTTGTTGATCTTCTTCGCACCAGAATCGAAAGTTTTGTTTATTTACTATAACACTCAGATGAACGTGAGCCTCATCGGAGAAGATGATTTCCTTAAAAAAATTTGGTTCATCGAATTCGTTCCTGCAAAAGAAGTCGTGGAGGAGTTGGGGTGGGGAATTAATCGCATTCAACATTTTAAATAATAATAACAAAATTTCCTTAGATTCGCTTCATAGTTGCGCAGTTGCTGTAACACAGGAAACAATATGCTTTACCATAAATATACCAAAAAAAATTTTGCGCATTCGACTTTGAACATAATTTTGTCCCTCTCAGAGACTACATTCGAGGAAGCACAGAAGCGAAAAACTAGTACCTTATTTGGTCTGGGGACCAGATTTACTTTTGGCGCGAAAATAAAATAAAAAAATTTAGCACAAACTGATAAAGATAACATCATAGAAAATACTTTAACATTCGTAACTCTTGCTGGAAAGTGAGTACAAAAACCGCCAGTTACTTTGAGTCGGATTGGCTAAAATTCCCCCAGCCATGGTGAATAAAATCGAACAGCTTTTTCGAAGTGTGGCGACTGCAATTTTCATAAAGGCTGATTCAAATAAAACCAAAAAAATCCGAGCTTTGGTGGGAAATTCAAAAAAAAAAAAAAGCTTACTTAACATTGCGCCTATTAACATTGTCCGTATCCGCTAAAATTTCGATATTGCGCCAAATATCTCAATAAACTGAAACAATGTCAGACAACATCTGTATTGGAATTTAATAATTTGAGTCCGTCATATCAAGACTTTCACTAAAATACATAGTTTATTCTTTTGATACACACCCAAATCTCCTGGTTGAGCTCCTCCCATTCCTCGTTCAGTTGCAGATTGAGGAAAATGCGTTGATAAAAGGAGCCAAGATCGGTAAATGTGCTGTTACTATCTGCCAGACCACTAAACATTTTAATGCAATCTTATTTGCTGCTATATGAAACACCAAAATGCACATACGTATACATAAAAACTTTTATTGACACTTTAAGAACAGAAGAAAATAAAATCTAAATATTATTTAAACCAAAATTAAATAGAGAACAACACAAAAATCCCAACTAATAAAAATATCCAATAGGAGTCACAGCAGAATTGAGACTGGCAGACACAGCAGCAGGAAAGCGGAAAACAGAAACGGAAGACAAGGAAGAGGAAAAGGAACCATACAGAAAATATTGAAAGTTGGCTATGCTGGCTACAATATGTTCTTTGGTGACAGTTTAGTACACTCCGTCAGAAATTATAACTATTATTATTTCACCAAAGACACAAACCTTGGTATTGCCAAAGAACGTAGAATAACAAGAAGGACCAATTACAGATAAGCGTGTAATTCAAAGAACGTAGATAGATTTATTACAGAGAACATCAATTCATATATGAATTGACGTTCTCTGTTTGTTATACCAGAGAATGTTAATATAATGAGAAGGCGCAAATGATAAGTCAAATCTTATGCCTTTTCCCTGCTCCTAGTCCCTTAATGGGTCGCTTTCGGCCAGTCCCCTAATGGGCCTTGTACGTGCTAAGGCATCGGATTTGACTTAACATTTGCGCCTTCTCATTATATTAACATTCTCTGATATAATGATTTAATAAAAAATCGGACTTAAAGAAAATGTATCACTCACCTGATATTGATGAAATTCCATAATGGATATAGATCCATTTAACTCAACAGCCGACATATAAAATAATTATGGTAGCTTGGTTGTAATCAATCCAGTGCTAACCTCACATAGTTCCTTTTATAAACTGTTATGAATCAAAAATAAACCTTTGCGATCAAGTATGAATTCCGCTTTGTGATTATCTTCCTAGAAGGATCTAAGTTGGATGAAGAAAAAAAATATCGATGAATAAATAATCTTAAACTTGAGCACCTGTTTAATTAAGCTATATCTCTGCGTAGAAAGGGTTTCATCAATAAAGCTAAAAATGAATCATGATTTAGCATACGTTTAATTAACTGACATGTTATGAAAATTTTAACTTATATGGTTATGGGCAGCATTGGACATATTTATTTAATTAAATGTGCGTTTCGCTACACCAAAATAATTATAAAAAAATAAGATAAAATTTTAATTCTTTTTTTAATTTTAATTCAAAAATTATATATCTCTTAATTAAATCTTTCAAAGAGATGAGAACCTCATTCAAAAGATTTTCGCATTTTTTGAATATTTTCAGCTTGATACCCATATTGCATTATTTAGGATATTAACAACAATTTAATTATTCTCAAGTTCTCTTGAACAAACTTTCTCCACAACCACAATCCATACAAATATGGTGCAATTCGAATATAGTTTTTAGTTTTATTATTTATTTATTATTTGCACTGAACTTCTGCACGTCTTCTGTGTACCAGCAGAGCTAACCAAATCAAATTCAGTTTCATACATTAGGAATATTCTGCATTCTACGGTGCACGGATTGCAAAATCTTCCTATCCGTGCAATGGCACAACAATAAAAAAATTATCTGCTATTGGAAAAATATTATATACTTAAACCTATATATATTTATTACATAAATATATATACATATATAATATATATATACTATATATATTTATTATATAAAGCAACCCTGTGCCGGTTGTGAATTGCATTTCTTCCTATACATACATATACTTCATATAAATTAACAATAAAAGTTATAGAAACCGCGAGACTATAATACCTACACATGACTGTTCATAATCGGTGTACAACTTTAAATTTCGAAAGACGATATCTCAGAAATGGTAAATCTTAATTTTAATCGGAGCAATTTTTATCATTAAACTAACCTTTTAGCCAAAACCCCAGTTACAGTACATAATCAGCTATTTTCAATTCTATATCAAGAGCTTAAATTGATCGATTGCATTTCCCAAATCGGAGGAAAACTGGGCAGAAATAGTCGATTTGTAATTTAATTTAGTTTCATCAAGACATCTTAATTTTTACTCTAGTTATCCATTGCAAGGATAATAGACGGATATATAGGGATTTCCAAATAAGATCGCTTCGTTATTTAATTTAGTTTTATATAGTAAATGTCTATATCTGTGTTGATATTTTTAACACCTTTTTAAGTTTTTCGACTTTCCGCAAAGCCTATTATGGGAGTCTCGAAGAGCCGCCCCAAATTGATGTTTGTCCTCAACAACAACAAATAATTCAAGTCATTTACAAATCATTGACGTACTAGAACAATGTCCCACCGTGATGATTAAATTTGATCATGGCCGAGAGTATTTCTAATATGAGATAAAAGCTCCATCCACAAATTGGAGGAGGTACTCGATCGAAAATCACTTTGCCGGTTATAAAGCGTCAATTATATGTGCATATAAACAAAATGTAGAAAAAGCCGCACTGTCACTAAGGCCTATATATATTTATTTTTTATACCTTTCATGGACATATTTTCTTAGTTTTTGAGATATTTGAACGAAAGTATTGATCATTTGTCGGAACCTGTCAGATGGGTCAATTATATCTACTGCTCCCATATCACTGATTTGTCCAGATATGTGAATACCCGTACTTAAATAACGCATCTAAGAACATGAAATTTTTTATTCTACACACATATAATTAAGTAAAAATTGGTACATGCCCTCATACAATCGATTTGTTCAATGTGAGGTTTTATGTAAAAAAAAGCAAGCTACACAAGCGAACTTAAATAAATATTGACACTGAAAATCATCGAAAACGATTTTTCCAATAAACTTGACATTTTAAGTGAAACTTATATGAAACGTATAAAGACGTCGGCATGGCCGAAAACAGCACTTCTTTCTTTTTTTTTTTAATATAAACTCAAATTTTGAAAAGATATCAACAGGTTGCCCACAATTTCTGACGAATATCTGTTTCCTTAATGCAATAAGCGACTGTGCAACCCAAGCCATGAAATATTAGGACATATAAACGTCCACTTGTACTCATGAAGGTAAAAAATATATATATTAAATAACTGGCGGTTTATTATTGACAATGTGATGGTCGTGTGCATATTAATGCTTTTGCTACCTGTGAAGGAAATCGATAGGTTGCTGGATTTTAATGAGGCGCTATTATATTCATGTCATAAACTATTTTCGTGATCTTGGTCTGGCCAAGGCTGAAACCAAACCCGTGGTTCGCAGTATGCGTACCTACTCGGCTACTGTGACCGCCTAACACTGTAACAGTCGCCTCTATCTCACTTTCACTCACTCGTCATTTTTGATAGTTAAAACTTCTGAGAAGCTAACATCATAACAGCCTTATTCGAGATAAGGTACATACATATTTATGAGGAGGAATTTGACAAACCTATTTGTCTACACTGCTGCCAACCAAATCTGTAGTACGCACTTGATTGCTTACATAGATTTGTTTGTCTTTTTTTTACAAGTTTGCTTTTTGTAATACTAAAACTAAAATACGAATTTTCTTTCCCAACATTATTTAAAGCTCTTGTTATTCATATATGAAGCGCGTGGGCAGTTAAAATTTTCTCGCAATGTTTCTACGATGCCTATTCCTTTTGGTCACAAATAAAAGAGTCCTTAAATATAATATCAACATCCTTCATGGAATAATGAAATATATTTAATAGATATTTACCTAAAATATGTTAAGTAGGTCGCAATTTTTCAAATATCACTATTAGAAAATTTTATTCTCCTTATACACGGAAGAATTCACAAATTTTCAATTGAACGCATCTACATATGTATGTAAAAAGCAAATGTACAAATGTACACAGCTCCTTTAAATTCGTATTTGCATCGTTCATTAAGTTTATTTATTAAGATAGAATTTTTTCCACATACATATATACATATATGCATAAATTGTGGATGAAATTTCGCTGATTACTTTCTATAAGAATAAATTTTTACCAAACGACTTTCACTTTCTTAAAGAATTCCACTTTCCCTGTTCACCCCCTTATGAATGTGAATGGCTTTAATGAACTTAGTTTTGCGGTCGGGTCACGAGCAAAGCGTTTAAAAATGTTAAAAGCTATGCTGCGACTGATTTCACGTACTGCGCCCTGAGTTATGTTATGAGTACATACTTGCCAGCTGGTTTGATACGAATAAACAGTCTCCCAGCATCTCATCACTCCCATAAGAGTGTTGATTGAGTTTGATTTTCTCTTGGAGGATATTAAGGTACACTTCATAAAGATTTTCTCTGTTTATGTTTGAAGGTATAGGCATATTCGATTTTCGAAAATGGACGTACGTGTACGCACATTGGGAAGCATTTAAGCTATTTGCAAAGTTTATAAAAATTTAACAAAATTTGAGGTAACAGCCATGTCTTTTTATACGCCCATAGGTACTTATTTACATTTAGCAGTATTTTTGATTTTTTTTATAAAAAAAAAAGTGTATGTGTAAATGCAAATTTTCAATAAAATATTTCAATCAAAGAAGATATGTTTTTTAAATTTTAAATTGTTTTTAATTTGTTTAAATTTTTTATTATTTTGGTATTATTGCATTAAATTAAAGTTGAATTCAGAAATGGTCACCAGCTTTGGTTATTGTCAAAGGTTTTACTCCCCATGAGCAGATTCTATTCAGTTCAAATTATTGTGACGAAGATACCAAATACGAATGGCACATGAAAGATAGAGAGAGAGAGAGACAGATAACCAGCTTTTCGAGTGCATGAACCGAATGTTTGTGCTATCGGCCGGCAAACTGTGTGATTACAAAGAGTTGTAATTGTGTATAGTAAAGAGAATTGCAATTTATTGAGGAGTAAATCAACGTTAACAAAATTCATGACAATTAAGAAGGCGAACGAATAAGTCTTTGGGACTTTTATTTACCAAGTCAGTGATCGATTTGGGAAGTCATCAAGATTATTTACGAAATTCGTTGGTGTCAGAAGTGGGAAAACGAACACCGGCATTACTCAAAAGATGTATGAACAGGATGCCAATATGTCACAAATGAATGCCTGCATTTAATCATAAATGCAAGACCAGGAAATGCATATTTCATCCCGGCTCAGCTTCAAGAGGTTAACGAATTGGAAGATTGTGCTCGCGATTTGCATTTGAATCGTCTAACCACTTCAAGAACGCTCCCAGTGTAAAAGTTTCATCCTTTGACGGCACAATTCCTTTCCAGGTCTTTAAACTTTAAGTTCGAAAACACGGCTACAGCAAACAATTGGAATAGAGGAGAAATCCGCTGCACTACTCGTTGTTTTGGAAGTACATGCGGCAAATTTACAAGAGGGAGCTGGAGAAGCAAGAGCAAAAACCCAACGATCCTAATATGCTTCCGAAATTGAAATTGCGGACGCATTTGGTGAACAATTCGAAAAGGTAAAAATCCAGAGGTTCATTAGTACGTATGCCCAAGCACGTGGAACGGTGGCACACATAAGCAGATCAGCCTTCAAAGTGAATGAAATGGGATTAGAAACACCAGATGTGATGAACGAAATATTGAAAAATCTAGATTCGATCGAATTGAAGAATCGTTCCGGTGCCAAAATGAAGAATCAAGATAGCAAATGTTTTAATTGTGGTAACAGACCACTTTGCAAAGGAAAGTAAGACGAGCTCTAATAGAAATAACAAAACAGGAAAGCGTGAACGAAGGGCTGAAGGAAGTGAATCCGGCTCTAATTAGTTAAACTGGGAACGAGCCAGCCGTAAGTGGCAATTGAATGTCCCATAATCTAAGTATCTCAAAACGAAAAGCAAGCAACGTTCGCAGTCTGCGGATATATGAATGGACCAGCGCATACTAACTGTAGATATGGACGCATCGAATTCCACTTAAGAAGTAAGGTCATTGTCTGGAGCAAGATTGAGGTCGACGTTCTGGTGAAGACACGCAAGTTATAGGAGTTACACAAGTTCATAGTAGCGCAGATTGTAATGAGTAGAAGGCTTCTTGCTTGACCAGGGCATAAAGGTCGACATGGAAAACAGCGGAGATTAAAATTATGTGACAAAGCAATCCGAATGCAACAATTGTCATTCGACATTGAACAGAGAAGCCCATATAAAATTAAACAAAATATATAATATTAGCATTTCCACTTAGATTAAAATGAACATTACTCTTTTTTCAAGAACCGACCTGTTTGAAATTTTTTTTTTCAGATTTATTTGACATTTTTTTTAGGAAACCGATATATTTGAAACTAATTCAAGACTGTTTATCATACTTTACCTATTTCCTCCTTTAAACCACCAATTATTTCTACATAAATAAAACAAAATATAAAAACAAAAAAAGCGACACATTTATATTATTATATTTAAATTTATATTTTCACAAAACATTTTGAGGATTAAAGCTAAAATGACTATGAAGCTAATAACCCTGCTGTTGTAGATTAATGATTAATTAATAATTTGCACCTATATTTAATGTCCAAAGAAAAAGTTTAGGCTTCCATGCTATATTAAATTTCTAAGTGAGGGGTATACCATCCTAATGGAGATTCATTCACGACAGCACCGGAGTTCACCCGGATTTTATCCGGCAAAGGGCTCTCACCCTTTCCGGCAGCCTTTCCCCTCTAAGGTCATCAGGAAATTCTAGCCTAAGTGTATCAAGAGAGCAACACTCTTTAGCAGAGTTGCTTCAAATCCTTCTCATTAGAGCTGGTGTAGAAACCAACTCTGGTCCGATGGATTACTTCTGCTCCGTGTGCCAAAGACGACTCCACGGCGACTGCCTGCGCCAAGCTGCTTTGCATAAGGCTCACTATCCACTTTGGGTAACTTTACGGAGCTCCACGATCCAAAGAAGCTCCCGCAGATTGACTTCCAGCCTCCTTCTTTTCCCCACCCTCATCCAGCTCTACCAGCTGTGCGGAAACTACCCAGCACTGTCTGTTCCGGCTGCCGGAACGTGTCATCTGACAAATGCAATTCTTGCACTGGAGGGTGCCACTTTAGAACGTGCTCTAGCACGCGCACCACTCGTGTGTGGAGTGATACGTACGTTAATCCATCCTTTGGGAGTCTGTCCATGTCTGCAAATACTACACCGACGCCAATTACCACCAATATGCGGCATCGCCGCCAGTGGGTTATACAGCAGCAACAACCTAGACCCACACATGAGTCCCTTACACCCAAATTCTGAACGTCCCTCCTAGACCCGACTCGTACAATTTAACTGCCACGGACTCCAGGGAAAGATCCACGAGATAGTCGACTTCATGGGTCAGGAGCACTTGGGAATAGCTGTGATCCAAGAAACAAAACTGGCCGGCCGCTCGTATCCGGGCCGGATACAACATAATACGAGAGCATCGCGAGCGAGATCATGGTGAAGGCTTGGCGTTCATCCTAAACCACACCGTGCAGTATTGTCCTATCGACGGCGACATCGACCGCACGAATACTAACCGATAATATCTGGACATTGCTATTCGGACAGACCATGTCGAGTTCGAAATATTTAATATATAGATTCCTCCAGTTACTTGTTGCCCAATTAGATACGGTCCTGATAAGGGTGCGCTACTCAGAGGCGAAAACCGTTCGGTGGCCATCTAGCCTGTCAAAAAATCGTAGAGGGAGGGAGCAGGCAGAACAGATAGACGACTCGACATTCTGCACCATGAACGATGAGAATTTTGGGCAATTGCCATAGCTCTCTTGACCTAACATTTGCTAGCGAGGGTCTGATAAGCTAACTGGCCTGACTTCACGGAATTTACCGAAAATTGTCCGTCGCATAATGACGTCCGATGTCGCTCACTTTATTCCAGCAAGCTGAAATGTGAATATCCGCGGCGGTACTAGCATCCTTCCGCTAATCTTTACGCCTTGTGTTTCCCGGATTGGATTATAAGTGAACTAAATAGGGAAATTCGGTGACAAGTAAACCATTATAAGCGGAATAAATTGGAGGAACACTTAAGGTTCTGCAATCTATCATCTGGAGCAACCAGGCTTTAGTGATCGAGCCGAAAATTAATTCGGCGATAACGCCTCGTCGGACCCAAACGCAATAAGCATGCTGATGCTAAGAAATTTAGGTCAAGCAGAAGCAGAATAACTCACCAATGTCCTCAATTTGTCTTTGACCACTCTAATTATGCCCACTGCGTAGTTTGGTCCCGCTACTAAGATGAAAAAACCTGCAAATAATGGAGGGTCTTTTCGGCCGATATTTCTGCTTTTCACAGTAGTGAAGACAATTGAGGTCCAGCAACTCATCAGCAAACGCCATAAAACCCCAGATAGTCCTTGGCCTTAACCAAAATCGGCCATGCGCGCAAACTGCGCTGGTAGTACTGGACCTGTCAAAAGCTTTTGAGACGGTCAATCACACAGTGCTACTATCAGACATTAAGGAATACTCATTACCACCAGGGTTGAAGAGGTAGACCATAAACCCCCTGCGGGTTAGGGGTTCAAGAATTTACCCGCGGTAAGGCATGCCTGTCGTAAGAGCTGACTAAAATCCATAGTTCCCGCGACAGTCGGGTCTTTATACCAGAACGACCCGGATTTTTATCCGGCCAAGGACTGTCACTCCCGCAATGTTCCCCGAAGCCCCATTTGGAGAATTTTCTGCGGCTACAACAACAACAGGTAGACCATAAACTACCTGGGTGGTCGGCAGTCATCGGTAAACCATCGAGGTCAAACGTCCAAACCTCGTAAAGTTAAACAAGGATTCAGCGGGGTGGTGTCCTCTTTCAACTGTTTTTTTTTTAATTTCGAAACTTCTTCTATCACCAGAGGGTTCCTCCTTGATTTCATATGCCGATGATTGTTCGATATTGGCGTCTGACCAGGATATTTTTAACCCTTGTTCGAAAGTAAACTGCTATCTCAGCGACCTTTCCCACTTCTTCACTACACCCTGCGAAAACCTCTGCCACCCTATTCACCAGCTGGACAAAGGAGTACAGGCTCGAACTCGATGTGAAAGCCGATGACGTAGAAATTCCGACGATGAACAACCCAAAGTTACTGGGTCACATTCGATAGCCTCTACTCCTTAAACTAGGAACTAGCCGAGACGCAGTTGAAGAAGCTACAAGCATGTGAGAACATCGCCCTAAAGACCGCATTATGTTACTTAAATAGTGAAACATTTATACCCCCTGTTAAGGAGCATAATGTTATGCTGTGTAAGCAATATCTGTTGGGATGCTACCGTAGGCCGAACCTCCACCCAGGCACACCAGGACCTCGATAACTTATACTTGTTTCACCTGCCCCTAAGTGGAGTTTAGCAAGCCGCTACAACAACTACCAAAGGTATATCATCCTTGTAAAATTATTATATTAACAAAGCCCAATTATATCAGACTATAACTCTGGTCTTTTTTTCATTTATATTATTTTGATCTAAACCACCGGGGGATTACCTAATTTATTCGCCACGTGCTTTTAGTACGTGTAACCAAGTCTGGCTGTATTTGATCTATTAATCATCTAAATATCATGTACGACACGCCTCGTCCCATATTTTTGTAAACCATAATGAATACCTGTACTAAATTTCATCCAGTGTTTGCAAACACGATTGCGCGTAAATGTAATATTTCTCATCTGCATTCAATTGCACTAAGAGATATTAAATTTTTGTGATTTTTACAATTGTTTTTTTTTTTAACTAATGAATGAACTACACAAATTTACGTTGTTGTTATTGGTGTTGCTGTAGTTGATGATGTTGTAGCTGCTCGATAAATCCCGCAATTTTACAAACATTTATATACATAGCATATACGCAAGAAGAATTATAAAAAATTCATTTTATATATATTGTATTTCCGTTGAGTATATTATTCGATTTCAAATTAAACATATTTTGAAATTTTAAAATTTAAATTAAATGTTGTTACAAAATCAAGACGGTTATCTCCTAGAGGAAAATTAAATGGTAGATAAAAACATCTGTTCTTGTCTACGGAGGCATTTGAGGTAAATACACTTTGGCTAGAAGTTAAAAGAAAAATTATATATTTGGTCAATATATACTACAACTGATCTATTGTATACTCACATATATAGGACGTTTGGTATGCATGTTGGAATATTTCTCAACTAAATGAAGGAAGCGCTTTAATACGGCATTGTTCCGGTTATCAAAGTACTCACACCAATCCACGGTTGTATTAATAACCAAAGGCACATAGCTAATAGCGCGTTTAATGTAAGCTTTCATTCGTAACTGAAAATACGAAAATGAGTTTGTAGGAACATACTATATAAAAATGTGTGCATTTATTTGGATGATCGAAGGCTCCTTGAAGTAGCAAAATATTCGCACCCTACTCTCATTACCTTCATTTAGAATAAGGCATTCTTCCATTGAAATTAAGTCCGGATTTACCGTTCTGCATTACAACACTTTGAGGTTGGTTACTACTGCTGACTCCAGCAACCATAAACGCATAAATCAGTAAACCTAGCATATGTTTACATATGTCTACATATCTAAACACGAACGAAATTGCACTAATTAATTTAAAGAGCAATAAGTGGAGTTTGGTCAAGTAAATTAAATATCTAGCTAGTGTAATGAAACTTAATAGTTTTGGACAAATCAATATGAAATTCGCATGTTTGAAAATATTTATTGAATTCTACAAGGTGTCATTTATTAGTGAACCTATTTAATTGCTGATAACACTATAAATATATATATTAAAACTTTATGCGAGTAATTTGGTTATAATTTTACTACTAAAAGTATAAAAAAAGCACACACACACAGAATATGATGTTTTCAAAAAACTTACATAAGTAAGTTCACAGATATTTATCGTTTTTGCGATTCCCATGATTTTGTAATTAATGCTGCTGGTGCGCATAACGTAAGTATGTGGGAGGCGTACTTAGTACTTCCAGAAATTTGGGTTCTGTGCCATACGCCGCTGAAAGTTCGTATACCAGTTTTGCAAGGTTGACAGTGGAACAAGCGTTTCGGTACTCAGTGGAGGGATTTGTTGTGCAGTTACTACAAAACTAGATGCATAATTAAAGAAACTTTCCAACATCTTTTGGCCGAACTGAAGATTTGCATTATCATTTTGCTGTAAAATTGCATGTATTATTTTTAATATTAATCTTAACTAGCCAAGGCAAACGTTATGCCAATTGAAACTTACCACCGCTGGTGTCAGTTGAGCTACCGCAAGTTCCGATTCAACAGAAATCCCTATTTGCGCTGTATGAGAAATCTTCTGGGCTCCAAATATCATGCCATGTTCTGCAGCTTCTAATTCATGACTTTTCTTTAACTGTGAAATTTTAAAAATTGCCGAGGGCTTAGCATTTGAAATGCGTCCCAAGTACTGCCATGTAGGGGCTGAATTTGCGTCGGGCCAGCTGAAGTAAACGGCAGCCGCTGTTGCCTCGGGAAGTGCTGTTACTCCAGTTAAAAAAACTACAATATAGTTTACATGGTCAATGTCTGGCACATTGATTACTACCTTATTTTCATCCACGGGTGTGAAATCAGTCTGCGGCTAGAAGCAATATATACAAATTTGTATGCAAAACGCTGATATTTAAAAGAGCTTCATACATACATACATATGAAATCACACTTACCAAACGGCCCGAAATTATTAATCCAAACATTTTATTAATATTTTTAGTACTATCTTAAAATATATAGTATTGTAAATTAACGCGTTCAGCGCCTGATTTTAAACAAATCAATGTTACGGTATCAGCTGTTTTCGTGGTAGGCTTGCGCTGCAAGACTGTCACAAACACGCTTTCCACATTTTCTAACCTATGTCTGTAATATGCAACTTTTTGAATGCTTGGTAAGTTGGCACGTTTATATATATACATATTGTTACGATCTTGCTGATTAACCTCGATAATTTCCTTAATCTTCCGGGTACGACCTCTGGATTGTTAAATAAAATCGCCAACTTAATTTGCAGTCTCTTTATTTATAAAGACTTAATTAATGTGCTTTTAATTATTCGGTAATTCACAATTCAATTACAATTTACGTTACTATTTACAATCACTTGTATACTACTTTCACAATGTACTGCTTTTATTACTCTACTGTAATGTAACCTCCACGAGTTTAATTCACAACTGATTGCTTTTGCAGCCGTACGTCGCCCTTATATACTTGTTTGCTGCTTGAAAACGAAGCCTCCGGAATAATCTCGTCCATACGATAATCCTCTCGGTTACGATAATCGTTTCGGTTACGATAATCGTCTCGTACGCTCTAGAAGATGTCAGTTGTCGGCTCCTCTCTTTCATCTGTCATTCGCTTCGCATTTTCGCCACACTGCCCTCCACCTAAGTCTGATCGTCCCGATCAGACACATTCGCTGTTCCAAACGCAGCAAGTCTTTCTAGGTGGACCACTTTCATCTTGTTTCTCGGCCTCCCTACAAATTGAATTCGATACACTACGTCGTTTAGTCGTTTGATTATCTTGTATGGACCTTCCCAATTGCATTGAAGTTTTGGGGACAAACCTCTCTTTCGTTGTGGATTGTACAGCAACACCAAATCTCCATTTTGGAAGCCTTCGGAGTTCATCGCCTTGTCATACCGAGCCTTCATTTTGTCGCTCATAATTTGAGTTCGCTGCCTCACAAGAGCATGTATCTCTCTTAACTCTTCCTCGAGAACAGTAGACGCTTCCTTCCCAATTCTTCTCGCATCACCAGTTATTCCAAATTTTAAATCGCTGGGCAACCGAAGTTCACTACCAAACAGTATCCTGGCAGGTGTTTGACCTGTTGTTTCATGCACTGCGGACCGATATCCCATCAGGAAAAGCGGTATGTGTACATCCCAATCATCTTGATTCTTGTCCACTACTTTCCGCAAGTGCTCTTCCAGGGTCCGGTTGAATCGCTCTACCATGCCGTCTGATTGAGGATGCAGGGCTGTCGTTCGGGTTTTGCGAATACCAAGTATCTGGCACATCTCCTGGAACACCGCCGATTCAAAGTTTCTTCCTTGGTCTGAGTGCAATTCTATAGGTGCACCGTATCTGGTAACCCAATTGTGAGTGAATGCATCCGCAACCGTTTTCGCTTCCTGGTTTGGAATTGGGTAGACCTCAGGCCATTTACTAAAGTAGTCCATAACCACAAGAACGTATTTGTTTCCTTGTCTGCTCATAGGGAATGGACCGGCTACATCCATGGCAACCCGCTCAAATGGTGCACCTGAGTTATACTGCTTCATCTGCCCATGACTTCGTGACTTTGGCCCTTTAGCTGCAATGCACTCCGTGCAGTTAGCAATCCACTCAGCGATCGACTGCCGACAGCCAACCCAATAGAACCGCTGCTTGATCTTCTCCAGCGTTTTTGTAATACCTAGGTGCCCTCCACTAGGACCATTATGGAATTCCTTAAGAACATCCGGAATTCTTAACCTCGGAACTACTATTAGCCTTCCAGAGCACTGGCCATCTTCACTTTCCCATACTCTATGCAAACAGCCAGATATCAATTCTAAACTGTTCCATTGTGCCCAGTATGCTTTCGCGATGGGACTTTCCGCTGCCATTTGTTCTTTACTTGGCCGTCTGTTCACCTCCAATCCGTGCATTACCAATTCCAAGTCCGAATCTTCTTGCTGACATTTCCTTAAGTGACTTGCCTCCCACTCTTCTGCTGATGTAACTGTCATTAGCCGGACGTCTATTATGTCTTCCTTACCCTCGGCTTTTGAGCAGTGCTTACATTCCAAACTACATGGTCGACGGGACATAGCGTCAGCATTTCCGTGCGTATTACCCTTGCGGTACTCGATGGTGAAGTCATAACTTTGCAGCCTCTCAATCCACCGTGCAAGCTGCCCTTCGGGATTCTTGAACTATAGTAGCAACTTCAGCGCTGCATGATCCGTTCTAACGCGGAAATGTTGACCATACAGATATTTGTGGAAGTGTTTAATGCAATCCACCAACGCTAATAGTTCTCTCCGCGTTACGCAGTAGTTCCGCTCCGGTTTTCCAATAGTCCGGCTATAGTAGGCAACTATCTTCTCCTGCCCATCAGTCACTTGCGAAAGTACACCTCCTATGCCATAACCACTAGCATCTGTGTCCAGAATAAATGTTGCACCTGGAACCGGGTACGCTAGCATAGGTGCAGTGCATAGTCGTTCTTTTAAAGCTTGGAAAGCATCCTCTTGTTCAGTTTTCCACTCGAAAGATTTATTTTTCCTTGTGAGTTCATGGAGACTATGAGCTACGCTGGCGAAATTCGGAACAAAGCGACGATAGTAAGTACACAGCCCAAGGAAACTTCTTAATTCATGCAAATTTCTGGGTCTCGGCCAATCCTTCACTGCTTCTATTTTTTCCTTCGCAGTACACACGCCCTTCGTGGTTACTTGATGACCTAAGTAATTCACCTCCTTCTTGAATAAAGAGCACTTCTTAGGACTTAGTTTAAGACCAGCGCCAGCTATTCTCTGGAAAAATTCTTCCAAATTACTCAGATGTTCGTCGAAGCTCTTTCCCAATACGATTATGTCATCCAGATACACCAAACAGGTCTTCCAGTGTAGTCCTTTGAGCACATGGTCCATTAATCTTTCAAAAGTGGCAGGAGCGTTGCATAACCCAAATGGCATTACCGTAAATTGCCATAGACCGTTGCCGGCACTAAACGCTGTCTTCTCTTTATCTTCTTCACTCACTTCTACTTGCCAATACCCGCTCTTAAGGTCAAGTGTTGAGAACCATTCTGTGCCAGTTAAGGAGTCTAGTGTATCATCGATCCTGGGCAAAGGATAGCTGTCTTTCTTTGTGACATCGTTTAATCTCCGATAGTCCACGCAGAACCGCAACTGGCCATCTTTCTTCTTCACGAGTACCACCGGAGAGCTCCATGGACTTGCTGATGGTTCGATAACATCGCTTTCACTCATTTCCCTAATTATTTGGCCAACAGCGTCACGTTTGGCTAGTGGAACGCTTCGAGGAGCTTGACGAATTGGTCTTGCGTCACCAGTATCAATGCTATGCTTCACTACGTTGGTCCTGCCTGGTTTGTTGCCATCCTTGTCGAATATGTTGGAGTATTTACGGATCATCTGGCCGGCCTTGTGCTTGTACTTGTCTTTCAACCCTTGCGTCCATGCATTGATATCTTCCTCCATCTCCTTGCTGCCAATAGAGTCGATTCCAGATGAATCATTGCTGATAATAATGGCTTCTACCTCTTGACATTGCCCTAATACAGTTCCACTAGGAATTTTTACTGATGATCTGAAGTCATTTAATACTCTCACTGGGATGCGTCCATTCTTTCGTGTCTTAGCCAGGGTTTTTCCAATAAGTAAGTCCAGTGTAGAATTTTGTGCTGCTTCGACAACCCACAATTTGTTTGTCCCACAATCTCCATTAATTTTCGCCCAAACAACTGCTTCTGACTTCGGTGGAATCAGTTCACTGCCTTCTAAGACCACTTGTTTGCTGCTGTATGTGGAATCGTAGCCCATGCTTAGTGGTACTTCCATGTTCTTATACTCCATAACCTTGTTATTCAAGTCGATCTTGATACCTTGCTCCATCAAGAAGTCCACTCCTATGATTACCTCATCTACGATCTGCGCGACTATAAAGCTGTGTAACACCGTCACATTCCCTATTGAGACCTCACATGTTACTTCTCCCACCACTTGTGTGTCCTCACCAGTCGCCGTTTTCAATATTGCTCCAGGTAATGGTCTCACTTCTTTAGCGATCAGGTCAGTTCGAATGATGGAGTGTGATGCGACCGTATCCACTGTTAATTTTCGCGCTCGTCCATCCACATATCCACCAATAGTAATGTTGCTCGTTTTCCTACCAATTTGCGAGACGGAGATTATGGGGCATTCAATTCCAGGAGCCAGCATACGCCCTTTTAGACTGGCTCGTTTTAGTTTAACGACTGAGAAGTTGATGGTTTATCTTCGTGAGCCTTCCGTTTTCGCTGTCCTTCTTGTATGCTGGAACCCGTTTTGCATTCGCGTGCGAAGTGACCAGGCTTTCCACATTTAAAGCATTTCCCAGCCTGATTCTTACCACCAGAACGATTCATTCCTTCTAACGACTTCAGAGTTCTCAATATTTCGGTCATCACATCTGCTGTTTCAACCTCCACTTTATTAACTTTGTATGCTGGTCTGCTTATGAGTACCGCCGTTTCACGTGTTTGAGCATACGCCACTGTTTCAGCGAATGTTAACTTTGGATTCGCATATGTCTCCCGCTTGGTATAAACGTCTTTTATGCCGCTGATGAATTTTTGTATTTTCACCCGTTCGAGATGCTCACCTGATGCGTCTCCGATGGCTAAATGAGCCAATCTCTCGATTTCCGAGGCATATTCCTGTAGAGATTCGTTGGGTTTTTGGTCGCGCTTTTCTAACTCCATCTGGTAAATTTGTCTTCTGTGTTCGCTACCATAGCGTCTTTCCAGGGCTCGCATCAATCCGTCATAATCATTTCTCTCATAATCAGGTACAGTTTGTAAAAGTTCTGCCGCAGGTCCTTCCAAAGCAACGAATAGTGCAGCAGATTTTTCCTCCATGCTCCATTTATTGGTTTCAGCCGTCTTCTCAAACTGGAGCTTGAAGACTTGGAAGGGAATTTTTCCGTCAAACGATGGTGTTTTTACCTTGGGAGCGTTCACTGAAGTGGTTGGACGATTTAACTGCAAATCCCGGAAACGACCTTCCAATGTGTTGACTTTGGCTTCAATTAATTCTTCTATTTTTTCTTGCCGACCGTGCAATTCGTTGACTTTGCTCTCAATTAGATCCTGTCTTTCCTTAAGTTTTGCATTGTCTTTCTCCAGATTTTGCTGTATTTGCGCGATTGTTCCTTCTAATCCATCAAACTTTGCATCCATCTTTTGTGACATCTTGGCATCCTGTGCATCCATCTTTTGTGATATGCTGGCATCGATTGCAGATATATTTTGTGAATTACGGGCATCCTGTGCATCCATCTTTTGTGATATGCTGGCATCGATTGCAGATATATTTTGTGAGATTGCAGCCAATAACAAGTTCATGTCAATACCCGCAGATGAGCTAGGGGCCTTTTCTTGAATCTTACTTGATGGCTGCTCTAACTCCTTCGCAGAATCACTAGCCTCTTCCTTGTCAACATCCTTCAAGGATACATCTTCATCCTCGCGGCGGAATTCGTACTGGTTCAAGTCGATGCCTTCGGCTTCCATTGATTCTCGCAGTCTCGATTGCAGCTCTGCCTTATTTCCTGTTGTAGACAATCCTCGCTTGGCCAACTCCTTCTTGAGAAGAGGTATCGTCAAATCCTGAATCTTCACCATTTTTCAGTTATTATCCTCTGGAATTTGTTTAACAATCCCACTTCTGACACCAATTGTTACGATCTTGCTGATTAACCTCGATAATTTCCTTAATCTTCCGGGTACGACCTCTGGATTGTTAAATAAAATCGCCAACTTAATTTGCAGTCTCTTTATTTATAAAGACTTAATTAATGTGCTTTTAATTATTCGGTAATTCACAATTCAATTACAATTTACGTTACTATTTACAATCACTTGTATACTACTTTCACAATGTACTGCTTTTATTACTTTACTGTAATGTAACCTCCACGAGTTTAATTCACAACTGATTGCTTTTGCAGCCGTACGTCGCCCTTATATACTTGTTTGCTGCTTGAAAACGAAGCCTCCGGAATAATCTCGTCCATACGATAATCCTCTCGGTTAGATGTCAGTTGTCGGCTCCTCTCTTTCATCTGTCATTCGCTTCGCATTTTCGCCACAATATATATTCGCTAGACTCATAATACGATAGAGACTATCACTATTACTATATTATTCCCGTGTATTTTGTCTTTGCTTTAGAGTTTTAGTTATCAAAATCATGGAAAATTATTTGGCGTTTAAAACTGCTCTCACCTCTGTCCCGCTCTTTTTTCGCAGAAATCACGTGTTTTCAGTAAGTTTAACTAAGTGCAGAACAAATGGCAGCGGAAAGTCTCATCCCGAAAGCATACACTAAAAGAACAGTTTAGAATTGATATCTGACTGTTTGCAGAGAGTATGGGAAAGTGAAGATGGCCAGTGCTCCTGAAAGCAAATGGTAGTTCCGAGGTTAATAACTCCTGACGTTCCCAAGGAATTCTATAATGACCCCAGTGGAAGGCACCTAGTCATTACGAAAATACTGGAGATCAAGCAGCGGCTCTATTAGGTTGGTTGTAGTCAATCAATCGCTGAATGGATTGCTAACTGCAAGGTGCGCCATTCGAGCGGGTTGCCAATCATGTGGTCGGTACATTCCTATGAGTAGACAGGGAAACAAATACGTTCTTGTGGTTATGGACTGCTTTAGTAAATGGCCAGAGGTCTACTCAACTCCAAACCAGGAAGCCAAAACAGTTGAGGATACAATCACTTACAGTTGGACCAGATACGGTGCGCCTATAGAATTGCACTCGGATTGGAATTGGAACAACCCGAACGACAACTCCGTATTTTCAATCAGATGGCATGGTAGAACCATTCAACCGAACTCTGGAAGAGCACTTTCGGAAAGTCGTGGACAAACATCAGGATGATTAGGATATCTACATGATGGGATATCGTGCCGCATAGCATGAAACAACGGGTCAAACACCTCCAAAGATACTCTTTGGTAGAGAACTTCGGTTGCCAGTGATTTAAAATTTGGAATACATGGTGATGAGAAAGGAATTGGGAAGGAAACATCTAACATTTAAGAGGAAGGATTGAGAGAGATACATGCTCTTGTGCAACAGCGAACTCAAATTATGAGTGACAAAATTAAGGCCAGGTACGACACGGCAATGAACTCCGAAACATTTCGATCATTCCAGGCGTTAGTTTCAGACAATCGACTAGTTTATAAGGGCGAAACACAACTGCGTAATCAATCAATCGTAAAATGAACTTGTTGGGGATAACTCTACTGTGAAGTAAAAATAGTACATTGAGAAAGTGGTAATATATATAAGCAACTGGAAATAGTGAACTGAATAGTTAGTTATTGAGTAATAAATTAACATTGAGTAAATTCTTTATAATTAACAACTACAAACATAGTTGGCGACTTTTATCCATCGCGGTTAATTTAGCGAAATTGTAACAGTAGTTTCGCCAAAAATAAAATTTTTTAGTAATAAATTCGCCTTGCAACTAATTGTAACAAAAATTTGCCGGAAAAGGGAGGCAAAAATCGAATAGTGGCCCATATGTACATGATGAAATAGATACATTTTTTTCAGATATTGATCCGTTCTCTATTGTATCCATTTACCTAAAAAAAATCCAGATATTAGCTTCAAGTTGTTCTATTGTGTCCAGCAACCTAATGAGATTGGACTTGCTGCTAACATTTGCTCTTTGCTCGATCGTGTGTTTATTTCCAGTAACAATATCATATTTCTGACCATGAACATATCCACAAGCAGTAGATTACTCGCTTTCCTTCCGATTTGAGATAGATATGTATTATGGGCACTCAATTGCGGGAGCTAACAACAAACGCCTCATTTGGTTGGCTAGCTTTTGTTTAAAGATTAAGTACATAGAAGATGGTTAATCATCCCCAGCCTAGTCTGGCAATCTTAGTCAGGCAATTCAACGGGAGGTTTTGCAGAAAGCCTGCGTTTTGGAGTTCATGCTGCTTTACATCGAGCTTATCTTGTTTTTACTCTATTTTGTCTTGTCGTTCTTTTAGCAATGCATTGTGTTTGACCAAATTGTCCAATATTTTTCTATTTGTCACTTCTGAGGATGGTACTCGTATTTGTTCCCGCAACTCCACCTTTCTGTATCCATTCTTTGTGATATGCGGGCATCCTGTACACCTTTTGGGTATCTACAGCCATTCGAATGTTTATGCCTATGACAGGAGGTGAATTAGCTACAACCATTCTTGCTTCTTTCTTCATTCTACCAATGGCTTCGTCCTTTTCTTCAACGATTTTGGACGTGCAATCTATAAATCTGTTCGGAAACGTCGATGCCTTCCTTTTCCATGGCCCCACAAGTCTCTAATGTTAGATATTATATTTAGAAGTGACAATTGGGCAGACACAGGATAATTTGCTCAGATATAATACAGTGGTCAAAGGACGATAAGACAGAATTTAAGAAAAACAAGATTGGCTGGAGGGCAAAATGAAGGAGATTGAATCATCAGATTAATTTTCCCAGAGTCACAGCACCATTCTTCGATGGCTCAAATCCTTTTAAATTTTTCAAGTTGCGATTCTAGAGAACTTGTCTTCTTCGTAGCACTAACTGCACCTGCAGCAGAGATCCTGCCAACAGTTCCCGAGCATGGGAGAGATATGGTAGCATGCATAGGAGACAAATCTTCCAGATGGAGCTGAAGAACCGCTTCAGAAGCCCAGCGAGACTCTACAAAAGTTTGCCTGAGAGATTATCGGCTGGCTCATTTAGCTAATGAAGAATTATCTGGAGAACACCTGCAAAGGATAATGATTCAAAGATTTATGAACGGAATACCCAACACATATACGAAGCACATGACATACGACAGTAATACAAACCTATCATTCGCTGAAACCGTCTTGTATATCCAAACGCAAAAACGGTTGCTCTGTGCAGGTGTAAAATCCAAATGTGAAAAGATATTGAAAACGATAAAATCCATCGAGGAGAAAACTCGTACTTGTACTTGTGCTGCAACTGTTGAAAATCAGTTCAAACTTCATAAGCGAATGAAGAACTGGCTCCACCAGAATAGAAGAAAGTGCCCACGGAAGTGTTAATACCATGCGGCTTAGAACTCAAACGCCACTCCACAGCAGAGGAAGACTTAATAGTCGTTTGGCTACGGACGGAATGGGTAACAGAGCAGCTGAAGACAACTCAAGGAATCTATCGTTGCTAAATATCCGAAATCCAAAAGTCACGGCCTGATGAGAAGGTAATATTCTAGTGCACCATTCGAATGAAATGCCTTAGATGTCGCAGGCGCATTTCTTATGAATAAACTGGGAACCAAATGTGTTCTTATGGCTATGGACTACTTTAGTAATCGGTTCAGCATAGCCCTTCATTCTTGCATGTACTTACATAAAAGTGGCATGACATACATAGGTGATGATATAAAATATTAAAATTATTTTAAATATCGATACAATTAAAACATAAATACCTTATGTTATGTTATGGTTTGAACAAAAAACTCAAAGATTGTTTTCTAAAAAATCTGTCTTTGGAAAAGTGACGCACTTGAAATTAATGACACGTCTTCCTTCAGTAGTTGCTTTCATGTTAGAAATACACTTGGATGGGTTGACATTCCCAGACATAGCCGACTGCATTTAGATAAATTAATTTTCTATAATTTTTGTCTGCCCAAGAATCGAACCAGCATGGTAGTAAGCAGAGCTAACTACTCGGTTAATGATATTACATCTTGACAGGTGAACTTTTTCTAAATAATATATGTACATGCATATACCTTCTTTAGCGTAAGATTAATCACGATGGGGAATCAAATGTTTTTGTTTGTTTGTTGTATTTGTATTTTGAAATTTTATTTAATCTGTATTTGAAAATGAAGTAGGTTAATGGTTAAACTTATTTTTGCCAAAAGTCAAATTGACAGAAAGGAAAAACTGATAATAGAAAGTAATGAAGCGAGAATTAAACCGAATTAAAAAAATACATATGTATGTATTGTTGATGTAGCTGATCCTTTCGTTATGTAAATTTAGTGATGAAGATTTCGTGCAAATATATTTCATGTTCGTCTTTAATAGCAGGCAATTTCTCTTCCATAAGAGAATAAAGACTTAATTTTATGTTTTTTTATTATATAAAAACAGGTTTTATTTGGCAACTACAAGTGAGGGTAATTGATGTGCACAGCTCATATAGATGATGTCCCAATCGACCCAAATAAAATTCTATTTCAGTGGTTTAGATTATATGAAATCATGGTGCATTTTTTTTTTAAACTATAGGTTAATGAACGTTTGGAGTGAAGGAATAACAAATATTTGGATTAAAAAAAAAAAATTCTTTTGAACTGTCTTTATGTTAGGTCTTAAGATTTTAAGAAATCGAGTTCACCGAGTTTGAAAAAAGAAAACGCGGATCAAGTTTCAGAGGTAGTATGTGTAAATTAATTAATTAACTTTTTTATCCACATTCAAACATATTTCTGAAAATATTTATCGAATAATACCTACACCTACTTAATGAACATTGTGAAAGAACAAATAAATTTTGATAAGAGCATTACGTAGCGTTCGCAACGTACATATGTATGTACATATGTGGATTTGGTTCGTGCGAAAAGAGCTTTCAAAGATTTATATTTCAGCAATTGGTGATAGAGAGACAAATGCTAGTTAAAAACTACAACAGTAAATTCTTTATCGAAGTTGGAGATAATCAATAATTTTGATCAAATGGTTAAACAAGTTAAAAAAAATAGTTACAATTATTTTAAATAATTTCGATGGATTTATTTTTTAGCGTCATTTTTTGGTACTTCTTTTGGACTTCCATTTCGTTCAGGTAGTCGATAGCTACTTTCTTCTGGTACTGTTATCGTCTTCTTGGCTTCTATAGATGTTGTTGCTGCAAATGCGGCAATCTTTTTGGAAAGTACTTCGAGTGATGGAAATAATTCTTTCTCTAATTCTGGGAGTTGACCAAATATTTTAGTTAGAAACTGCAGAATCTCTTTATTATGAACAGTTTTATTGCCAACACTGGGAGCTGCGAGTCCACATCTTCCAATATAATGCATACATCGACTAAAAAATGTAAGAAAGATATGAAATATTAAAATACATACATATGTATGTATGCATGTAGATCAAAAAATAAAATTGAATAACACGAATATGTGTTAATACATTCCACATACATCGGTTTGTAGTTCTGTCGCCCTCTTGTAGTACCGCCTTCTAAAAAGCTGTTTATGTAAGTGCACGTGTGTTTAATATTGGCAGATTCTACAAACTTTTTAGCTCATTCACATAGCAAGTTTGAGTCAGCATTGGTGTTGATTTAAATCTTCTTTAAACTACGCTTTTAGTAATGTAAGGCATGTTGTAGGCTATTTCCATGCACCTCGATATAGTATACACTGCAATACTGTATTCGTATAATTATCTACGTTATATTTATCGAATCGTTCAACACTGTCGACGCTTGTTTCGTTTGCATTTTCTTTTCTGCTTCTGAGCATTTTAGCAACTTACACACCGAAAATTTTCGATCAGTTTGTCAAAAACTCCTCTGAAGAGGTTGAACCGATTGTTATGGAATTTTGTTTGTATATCGTGTAGGTCTTAGAATCGGGCCAACAAAAATTTTTCATACGAGTATATTTGTGGTTCGATTTACTTCATATTTGGTGCATAGCTTTGCTTAGATTAGTAGGAAAGCTACTTTTCTATCCGGGAAGTCTACTAGGGACCAGTTTATTCTATATGATCTGGCTAAATTTTTTGACGATATGCGCGTCTAAATAAATACATATGTACATACATAGCTGGATCATTAATGTAAAGAAACCTTAATACTTTGCACTAGATCATGCTTAATTATTGCTTTTATCATTCTTTGCAATACCAGATAGAATAAAAATAGGACAAAATATAGAAAGCCTCAACAGCGCTAGTTTTTAAAACTGTACAAACTCCCCATTCCACTTTTTTCGAACAAATCGTAAACAAAAATCAAATCAAATTCAAGCAAACAAACCAGAAACTGAAAAAGAATTTTGACAATCTCGGTATTCAATGTATAAAAAAAATTAATTCGCTGCCATAGTAACTTCGCCTAGGCTCCCAAGACGAATTTAAAAAGGTGAAGTTACTATGGCAAGATTGTCAAAATTATTTTTTAATTTTTTTTTTTTTGCTAGAATTTCTTTTGATTTCCTATTTATAAACTTGAAAATCTTCAAAAACATAATTTTTTTATTATGTTTGTGCATTTTTAGAAGTCAATGCATTTTTTATGATTTTAAGTCGGTACGAAAAAGCAAAAGCAAAATACACGGTAATTATTGTATTTATTCTCTTGCTCTTTCTCCTTTGCAAATTAACGTTAAATTTTTTTACTCAAACTATTAGCTGTGTTCGGAGAGAAAATTAAGTAAGAATTAGCCAGTGACGAATTTGAGAGAGTACTATCCCAGAGATTGAAATTTACTGAGTTTTCACTGAACCGAGATTCAGTTAAGCAGTTTATTGTTTCCTAGGGTCGAACCGTCTGTTCCGTGAACGTACAACTCGTTACGTATATTTGCGTTTTAGGCATGATGACATTCGTGAATGAATGATCGCATGTTTGTTGCTAATTGTCATACGAACACAATAAAACAATCGTATTGTTACGATCTTGCTGATTAACCTCGATGATTTCACAAATCCTTCGGGTACGATCTCTGGATTGTTAAATAAAATCGCTAACTTAATTTGCAGTTTCTTTATTTATAAAGAATTTAATTAATGTCCTTTTGATTCCTCAGTAATTTACAATTCAATTACAATTTACTTTACTATTTATTTACAATCACATGTATACAACTTTCACAATGTACTGTTTATTACTTTACTGCAACGCGTCTACTTCACGACTGATTACTGACTGACCCACTCTGCAGTCGTGTGTCGCCCTTATATACAACCCGGTTGCTCGCAACCAACCGCTTAATCGCGTCGTTACGATAATCGTCTCGCCACGATAACGTCTCGTTTTACTCTCTAGAACATGCCAGTTGTCGGCTTCTCTCTTTCATCTGTCATTCGCTTCGCATTTTCGCCACACTGCTCTCCACCTAAGTCTGATCGTCCCGATCAGACACATTCGCTGTTCCAAACGCAGCAAGCCTCTCTAGGTGGACCACTTTCATCTTGCTTCCTGGTCTCCCAAAATTCTGGATTCGATACACTGCGTCATTTAGCCGTTTGATTACCTTATATGGACCATCCCAAACGCATTGAATTTTTGGGCACAGACCCCTCTTCAATTGTGGACTGCACAGCAACACCAAATTTATACTTTGGAAGCGTTCAGAGTTCATCGCTTTGTCGTACCTGGCCTTCAATTTGTAATGGCTTCGTGATTTTGGCCCTTTCGTTGCTATGCACTTCTTGCAGTTAGCAACCCACTCAGTGATCGATTGACGACAACAAACCCAATAGAACCTCTGTTTGATCTTCTCCAGCATTTTCTTAATGCCTAGATGCTCTCCACTAGGACTATAGTGAAATTCTTTAAGAATATCCGGAATTCTCAACCTCGGAACTACTATTAGCCTTCCAGAGCACTGGCCATCTTCACTTTCCCATACTCTATGCAAACAGCGAGATATCAACTCTAAACTGTTCCATTGTGCCCAGTATGCCTTCGCGATGGGACTTCCCGCTGCCATTTGTTCCTTACTTGGCCGTCTGTTCACCTCCAATCCGTGCATTACCAATTCCAAGTCTGGGTCTTCTTGCTGACATTTTCTTAAGTGGCTTGCCTCCCACTTTCATGCTCGTGTAATTGTTATTCGCCGGACGTCTATTATGCCCTCAGCTTTTGAGCATCGTTTGCGTCGTCTTTCCTCTCTGTTGCAGCCCGACTGGCATTCGCGTGCGAAGTGGCCTGCTTCTACGCAACTGAAGCACTTTCTACCTTGATTCTTAACACCAGAACGATACAATCCTGCTATCGACTTCAAAGTTTTCAATATTTCAGTCCTCACATCTGGTATTTCTACCTCCACCCGCTTCACTTAGCAGTGCCGCTGCTTCACGTGTCTGAGCATACGCAACAGTTTCAGCGAATGTTAACTTTGGATTCGCATAAGTCTCTCGCTTGGTGTACACGTCCTTAATTCCGCTGATGAACCTCTGGATTTTTAATCTTCCGAGATATTCAGCCGACGCGTGCCCTGTGGCTAAATGAGCCAATCTCTCGCTTTCAAAAACATATTCCTGTAGAGATTTGTTCGGTTTTTGGTCGCGCTTTTCTAGCTCCATCTGGTAAATTTGTCTTCTGTGTTCGCTACCATAGCGTCTTTCCAGGGCTCGCATTACTGCGCCATAGTTATCCCTCTTACGCTCTAGAACATGCCATAGTCAGCAAAATATCCGCTGCAGGTCCTTTCAACGTAACAAATAGCGCAGCGGATTTTTCCTTGATGGTCCAATTATTTAACTCAGTCGTCTTCTCGAACTGGAGCTTGAAGATCTGGAATGGAGCTGTGCCGTCAAAGGATGATGCAACTGCAAATCTCGGACACGTCGCTCGAGCTCGTTGATTTTGGTCTTAATAAGCTCCTCTATTTTGTCTTGCCGACCTTGCAATTCGTTGACTTTGCTCTCAATTAGATCCTGTTTTTCCTTAAGTTCTGCATTGTCTTTCTCCAGATTTTGCTCTATTTGCGCGATGGTTCCTTCTAATCCATCAAACTTTGCATCCATCTTTTGTGATATGCTGGCATCGATTTGTGACATGTTCGCGTTCATTACAGACATATTTTGTGACATGTTGGCATTGATTTGTGATATTGCTGCCAATAACATGTTCATGTCCATACCGGTAGATGAGCCAGGAGCATTTTGTCGAATCTTACTTGAGGGCTGCTCCAACTCCCTCGCAGAATCACTAGCCTCTTCCTTGTCAACATCCTTCAAGGATACATCTTCATCCTCGCGGTGGAATTCGTATTGGTCCAAGTCGATACCTTCGACTTCCATTGCTTGTCGCAGTCGCGATTGCAGCTCTGCTTTATTTCCTGTTGTAGACAATCCTCGCTTTGCCAGTTCCCTCTTGAGAGGAGGTATCGACAAATCCTGAATCTTCACCACTTTTCAATTATTATCCTTTGGGATTTATTTAACAATCCCACTTCTGACACCAATTGTTACGATCTTGCTGATTAACCTCGATGATTTCCCAAATCCTTCGGGTACGATCCCTGGATTGTTAAATAAAATTGCCAACTTAATTTGCAGTTTCTTTATTTATAAAGAATTTAATTAATGTCCTTTTGATTCCTCAGTATTTCACAATTCAATTACAATTTACTTTACTATTTATTTGCAATCACTTGTATACAACTTTCACAATGTACTGTTTATTACTTTACTGCAATGCGTTTACTTCACGACTGATTACTGACTGACCCACTCTGCAGTCGTGTGTCGCCCTTATATACAACCCGGTTGCTCGCAACCAACCGCTTAATCGCGTCGTTACGATAATCGTCTCGCCACGATAACGTCTCGTTTTACGCTCTAGAACATGCCAGTTGTCGACTTCTCTCTTTCATCTGTCATTCGCTTCGCATTTTCGCCACAGTATTGTTACGGTTTTACTGAATTAACCTCGATGATTTCCCAAATCCTTCGAGTCCGATGACTGGATTGTTAAATAAAAGTCGTCAACTATGTTTGCAGTTGTTAATTATAAAGAATTTACTCAATGTTAGTTTATTACTCAATAACTAACTATTCATTTCACTATTTGCAATTGCTTATATTACTACTTTATAAACTAGTCGATTGTCCACTTTCATCTTAATTCTTGGTCTCCCTACGGTCTGAATTCGATACACTACGTCCTTTAGTCGTTTGATTATCTTGTAGGGACCTTCCCAATCGCATTGAAGTCCTCCGTTGTGGATTGTATAGCAACACTAAATCTCCATTTTGGAAGCCTTAGGAGTTTACCGCCTTATCATACCATGTCTTCATTTTGTCACTCATAATTTGAGTTCGATGTCTCACAAGAGCATGTACCTCTCTCAATTCTTCCTCTAGGTTGTTAGATGCTTCCTTCCCAATTTTTCACGCATCAAAGTAGTCCATAATCACAAGAACGTATTTGTTTATTTGTCTGCTCATAGGGAATTTCCCGGAGGGACATACAGTTTATTCTAAGCCGCCTCCGAACAGCCGATGGACTTTTAAGAGGAGCTTTTTATTTCATGTCAGAAATACGCTCGGAGGGCTTGACATTCCCTGCCGAGGGATGATCGCAATTAGAAAAATTAATTTGCTATAATTTTGGATGTTGCTCGAACCTGAACACAGGCCTTCCGAATTGTAGTGCGCAATGCTAACCACTCGGCTATCGTGGCCGCCGCCAATATGTTGGAGTGCTTATGCTTCTCACTGGAATTCGTCACTTCTATTGCGTCTTAGCCAGGGTTTAACCAATAAGTACGTCCGGTGTAGAATTTTGTGCTGCTTCGGACTAATTGCTTGCTGATGAGTGTGGAATTATAGCCAATGCTAAGTGGTACTTCAATATTTGGTACTCCATAATTTGGTTATTCAAGTTGATCTCGATGTCTTTTTCAACAGAAATTCTACTCTTATGATGACCTCATCTACAATCTGCGCGACTATAAAGCTGCATAACACCGCCAAATTCCCTATTTCGACCTCAAATGTTACTTATCCTACAAATTGGGTGTCCTCACAGGTCGCCGTTATCAATCTTGTTTCAGGTAATGGTTTTACTTCTTTAGCGATCAGGCCAGTTTGAATGATGGAGTGTAATGTGCCCGTCTTCACAGATAATATTCGTTCTCTTCCATCCACATATCCACCAATAGTAATGTTGCTTGTTTTTCTACCAATTTGCGAGATGGAGATTATGGGATATTCGATTGAAGGAGCCAGCATATGCCCCATTTGGCTGGCGTATTTTAGTTTAACGCCTAAGAAGCTGATGGTTCATCTTCCTCAGCCTTTCGTTTTCTCCGTCCTTCCTGTCTGTTGGAACCCGTTTTGCATTCGCGTTCGAACTGACATGCTTTACCCCAGTTGAGACACTCCCTGGCACTGATATTTTTACCGGCTACGCCACTACTAATATTCTCCTTGATTGGAAACTCAGCGTTTCCATCATCTCCTTCATCATATCAGGTTGACTTTGTAAGCTGGTCTACTTAGGTGTTCTGCCGTTTCACTTGTCTGAGCGTATGAGACAGTTCCAGCCAATGTTGACTTTGGATTCGTTTGGGGTATATGTCCTTTATTTCGCTGATGAACTTTTGGATTTTTACCCTGTAGAGATTCGGTGGGTTTTTAGTCGCGCTTCTCCAACTCCATCTGGTAAATTTGTCTTCAGTGTTCGCTACCATAGCACTTCGGCAGCAGGTCCTTCCAACCAAACGAATAGTGCAGCGGATTTTTCTTCTATCTATTCGCTGTAGCCATCTTTTCAAACTGAAGCTTAAAGACCTGGAAAAGGATTTTCCCGTCAAAGGATGGTGTTTCTACCCAGGGGCCGTTCATCGATCTGGTTGGACGATTTAAATGCAATTCTCGGACACCACGTTCGAGCTCGTCGACTTTGTTCATTATTTGCTCCTCTATTTTGCCTAATTTTGCAGACTATTTCCGAATACTAGAGAGATTACTATTATTCATTAATGGGAGCCGTGGAAAGACGCTATGGTAGTGAGCACAAGAGGCAAATTTAGCGGATGAAGTTGGAGAAGCGCCATCAAAGACCCAATGGATCTCTGCAAGAATATGGATCTGAAATTGAGAGATTAGCTCATTTAGCTATTGGGGAGACATCTGGGCAGCACTTCGAAAGGGTAAAAATCTAGCGGGTTATCAGCGGAATAAAGAACATATGTATACACCAAGCGAGAGAAGAGTCAAGCTGGCAAATGTTTTAAATGTGGAAAACCAGGCCACTTCGCAAGACGAGCTCAAAAAAAAAAAGCAATTCAGGAGAATGCAAACGAAGGGCTGAAGAAAGTGAATCCGACTCTAAACAGTCGTTAAACTAAAACGAATACCCCATAATCTTTATCTCGCAAATTGGTAGAAAACAATCAATGTTTCTATGGGTGCATCACACTCCATCATTCGAATTGACTTGATCGCTAAAGAAGTAAAACCATTACCTGGAGCAAGATTGAAAACGGCGACTGGTGAGGACACCCAAGTTATAGGAGGAGTGGATATGAAGTCATCATAGGAATAGACTTTCTGTTGGATCCAAGGTATGAAGATCGACCTGAATAACCAGAAGCAACAAGGAAGTAGTTCTTGAAGGCACCGAGCTGATCCCACCAAAGTCAGAATCAGTTGTTTGGGCGAAGATTAATGGAGATTGGGGTAAACAAGTTGTGGGTTGTCGAAGCAGCACAAAATTCTACGCCCAACGTACTTATTGGTAAAACCCTGGCTAAGACGCAAAAGAATGGACGCATCCCAGTGAGAGTATTAAATGATTTTAAAACACCAGTAAAAATTATGGCAATGCAAAGAGGTGGAAACCATCATCAACAGCAATGATTCATCTGAAACCGACTGCATTGGCAGGAAGGACATGGAGGAAGACATAAAAGCATGGACGCAAGTTTTGGAATGCAAGTACAAGCACAAGGCCAAACAACATATCCACAAACACTCCAACATATTCGACATGGATGGCAACAAATCAGGCAGGACCAACGTTGTGAAACATTGAATTGATACCGGTGACGCTAGGCCAATTCGTCAATGTCCTCGAAGTATTCCACTAGCAAAACGTGACGCTGTTAGCGATATAATTAAAGATATGAGCGAAAGCGGTGTCAGTAGTATTTGTGAAGAAAGATGGCCAGTTGAGGTTCTGCGTGGACTATCGGAAACTATATGATGTTACAAAGAAAGACAGACAGTTATCCTTTGCACAGGATAGATGATACTCTAGGCTCATTAATTGGCACAGAATGGTTCTCAACACTCGAACTTAAGGGCGGCTATTGGCAAATGGATGTAAGTGAAGAAGATGAAAAGAAAACTTTTAGTGTCGGTAGCGATCTTTGGCAACTCACGGTGATGCCATTTGGATTATGCAACGCTCCTGCTCCTGAACCATGTCATCCATCATCGTCTTGGGAAAAGGTTTTAAAGAACATCTGAATAATTTGGAAGAGGTTTTCCAGATAATAGCTGGCGGGTCTTAAACTAAGTCTTAAGTAGTGCTCTTTATTCAGTAAGGAGCTTTATTACTTAGGTCATCAAGTAACCATGAAGGGCGTTTATACTGCGAAGGAAATTATAGAAGCAGTGAAGGATTGATTGGTCAAGGCCCAGAAATTTACACGAATTAAGAAGTGTTTTTGGACTGTGTACTAACTATCGCAGAATTTCGTAACTAATAGTCTCCATGAGCTCACAAGGAAAAATAGATCTTTCGAGTGGAACACTGAACAAGAGGAGGCCTGTGCACTATGCCTATACTAGTGTATCCGGTTCCAGGTGCAACATTTATTCTGGATACAGATGCTAGTGGCTATGGTATAGGAGGTGTATGTATTTTCGCAAGTGATTGATGGGCAGGAGAAGATAGTTGCTTACTATAGGTGGTCTATTGGGCAACCAGAGCTAAACTACTGTAACTCGGAGAGAACTACTAGCGTTGGTGGATTGCATTAAAGATTTCCACAAATATCTGTATGGTCAACAATTCCGAGTTAGAACAGATCATGTAGGGCTGAAGTGGCTACTATAGTTTAAGAATCCCGAAGGGCAGCTAGTTCGGTGGATTGAGAGACTGCAGCGTTATGAGTTCACCATTGAGCACTACAAAGGAAATATGCACGAAAACGCTGATGCTTTGTTTCGTCGATCATGTAATTTGGAATATAAACACTACTCAAAAGCTGAGGATAAGGAAGACATAGACGTCCGGCTAATGACAATTACACCAGCAGAAGAGTGGGAGGCAAGCCACTTAAGGAAATTTATGCAGGAAGATCCGGATTTGGAACACTTAATTCACGGATTGGAGATGAACAGACTGCCAAGTAAGGAGCAAATGGCAGCGGAAAGGCTCATCGCGAAGACATACTGTGCACAATGGAGCAGTTTAGAGTTGGTATCTGGCTGTTTGCATAGAGTATGGGAAAGTGAAGATGGCCAGTGCTCTAAAAGGCTAATAGTAGTTTCCTGGTTAAGAATTCAGGATATTCTTAGGAATTTCATAATGGTCATAGTGGAGGGCATCTAGGCTTTACGAAAACTGGAGAAGATCAAGCAGTGGTTCTATTGGGTAGGTTGTCGTCAATCTATGGCTGAATAGATTGGTAACTGTAAGGAGTGCATTGCAGCTAAAGGACCAAAATCACGAGGTCATGGGCAGACGAAGCAGTATAACTAAGGTGCACCATTTGAGCGGATTGTCATGGATGTAGCCGGTCCATTTTCTATGAGCAGACAAGGAAACAAAGAATTCTAGTGGTTATGGCTACTTTAGTAAATGGCCTGAGGTCTACCTAATTCCAAACTAGGAAGATAGAACAGTTTCGGATGTATTCACTCACAGTTGAGTTACCAGATACGGCGCGCCTATGGAATTGCACTCGGACCAGGGAAAAAACTTTGAATAGGCGGTGTTGCAGGAGATGTGCCTGATACTGGGTACTCGAAAAACCCGCACGACAGACTCTTTGGTAGTGAATTTCGGTTGGCTAGTGATTCAAAATTAGGAGTAAATGGTAATGCGAGAAGACTTGGGAAGGAAGCCTCTAGCATTCTAGAGGAAGAGTTGAGAGATATATGCTCTTGTGAGACAGCGAACTCAAATTATGAGTGACAAAATCCGAAACGAATGTCACATGAAAGAGAGAATAGATAGAATAGATAGAATGCCGATATCTGGCATATTCTAGTGCGTGAATGGAGAATATTCGTTGGTGATGACACTATTGTGAAGTAAAAATAGTACATTGTGAAAGTTGTAATATTGGTTATAAATAGTGAAGTGAATTGTTAGTTATTGTGTAATAAATTAACAAAGAAAATTTTTTTTATAATTAGAAACTGCAAATATAGTTGGGGACTTTTATTTAACAATCCAGTGATCAGACTAGAAGGGTTTGAAAAGTGAAGCATTCCATACGTGAAACATCACGCAATTTCGTTTCGTACGAACATTCATCCGTTCATGGGTCAACCGATTCGAACTCTGCTTTAAGGTATTTTAATAAAATTACCGTTTTTATGGTGCTTTTAATTCATTAATTTTTTTTTTAATTATTGCATTTCAACAGGGATATAATATCGATGCCTTACTTTTTCATATCAAACGATTTCTATTTTTCTGTTCTATAACTGCAACAAATTCCTATCTCAATAGATTGTGTCTGTCGTAAAAAAAATACGAATACATGTCTTGGTATCTCAATCAATGCTTTTTTAATAACTGCGTCAAACTCTTATCTTAATATACATGTATATTTAAAGGCGTATTAATCGTTTAGTCGTCCCCCAAAAGTGTCTTATTATTTTCTTTTGCAATAGCTTAACGTATGGGGTCCCGTTATTTTTTGACGACGCTAGAACGAACAAAAATTTACCGTTTCCTTTTAGTACTTGTAGTGAGAAGACTGTGAAGTTAATTTCATTCATTGCATTGCAGTGGTTTTCGTTATTATTTTGCTTGGTGAATATTTATTTCTGAGGAGTTTGTTTTTATTATTAAAAAAATTCCACAAAAGGAATGTGTGAACAAGTGTTACTTTTAAGTGAATTTAAATTTTACTCAAGCTGCACTTAATATGAATGAAAATACAATCGCCGTTCTTGATGCTGAAACAGGTCATTTTGTTATCAGGAATCAATGCCACGAAGCTGAAACACAACAGAATGGAAACGTAATTTTGGATGAAAAAACAGGACATTTTCTCTCAGTTGACTCTGATAACTCTGGTCTTTTCTCGGAATCCGACTTTTCCGCAAGTGAAAGCGAGTATCATCCCAGCACTGATTCAGATCTATCTAAGAATGAATCTTCTTCAGTATTGTTGAATGAATCATCTGGGGTCATCACAGTAAAAAGAGCAGGGAAAGGCCAGGGAGATAAGCAAAAGTGGACTAGAAACCGTCAAAAACTAAAGCGAATGCGTGGTCGGGAGTATGCATCGATTATGAGAAGCAAAAAAGGAACTGGAATAGTGGAAATAAGAAGAGAAAGAACTTTGATAAGATAATAATAATAGATAATTTGGTAAGCAGTGCAACGAAATTACAGAAGAAGATAGGAAGAATATTTTTAAAACATTTTGGTTACTGTCATGGGAAGAAAAAAGAAGCGTTTGTCGTTGCTATGGTGTCCCAAAGGCCGGTCACTTCAAGAACAACTGGTACTATTTCTCGCCGAGTAAACACATTAGTCTACACTCTCAAAATTTCAGGAGAGGTCAAGTTTGTTTGCAAAAAAATCTTTTTAGGCACGCTGTCTCTTGGTGAGTGGAGCGTGTCCAAGTGGATTTCTGCCAATCTACATACAAGCGACATTGGCTTGGTAAAGAAAAGTGAAACGGTGCATCGAAAAAGCAAAAGAAACATTGCCAAAGTAAATCATGTGAACTACTTTCTACAGAATTTGCCTAAAATGGGCAGAAGTGTACAAAGATTTTGAAAAATATTTGAAAGATAGCAACATTAATGAGGCTGAAAGGGCAACGTACAAATGCTTTTTAGACGCTGTACACAAAGCCAATATTAGTATATACAAGCCCAAGAAAGGCCAATGTGATACCTGTTTTGCGTACAAAAATAAAAATGTGCCAGAATTTGAATAACAGATTCATATAAAAAATAAGGAGCGTGCTAGGAAAGAGAAATCCGAGGACAAGGAACTTTGTTGTAAAGGTGATATCCAAATATTCACGGTAGTTTTGCAAGCCGTTCAAACAATTCCTCTACTCTCAACTGGAGCAAACTAATTCAAAACAAAAATATGCGTGCACCAATTCACAATTTATAACAAATTTGACAAAAATGTTAATTGCTATGTCTGGCATGAAGCCGCAGGTAGCATAGACTTTACTTCTTGTTTGTTGGACTTTTTAGAGAAATTGGAAGACAAATCAAAACCGATAATAATTTAGTGACGGGTGCTGTGCCCAAAATCGAAACGTGACACTTTCGAATGCCTTGCAACAGTATACTGTGGCGAAAATGCGAAGCGAATGACAGATGAAAGAGAGGAGCCGACAACTGGCACGTTCTAGAACGTAAGAGGCGATTATCGTAAACGACGATTATCGTAAACGACGCAATAATTCCAGGGGTTTCGTTTTCACGTAGCAAACAAGTATATAAGGACGACATACGACTGCAAGAGAGTCAGTCGTGAATCAGTTGTGAATTGAACTCGTGGAGGTTACATTACAGTAAAGTAATAAAAGCAGTACATTGTGAAAGTTGTATACAAGTGATTGTAAATAGTAACGTAAATTGTAATTGAATTGTGAATTACCGAATAATTAAAACGACATTAATTAAGTCTTTATAAATAAAGAGACTGCAAATTAAGTTGGTGATTTTATTTAACAATCCAGAGGTCGTACCCGGAAGATTAAGGAAATCATCGAGGTTAATCAGCAAGATCGTAACAATACTATAACTCACCATGTAGAAATTCAACAAAAATACCTGGTAGTTGGCCACACTCAAATGGAGTGCGATTCTGTACATGCTTCCATAGAACGGAAGAAGAAAGGAAGAGAACTCTATGTGCCAGCTAATTTTAACACGGTTATCGCGTTAATTACTTAAATCACAAGTTTTTCCGCGATTTTTCTCGAATAAATTACTTGAAGTCAATTCGACCAGGCACAAAGAAGGGCGACCCATGTGTTGTTGATTTACGAGCTCTTAAATATACCTTAAATGACGGAGTTCAATATAAATTATGTTTTGATGAAGAGTGGAATATTTTGCCTCATCGTAAATTGCGACCACAAGTGACGCACAATGATGACTTAGTAATATCTGGTCTCTACAATCAGCAACTACCGATTTCTAAAAGAAAATATGAAGATTTACAGGACTTAAAACGTATGATTCCAGCAGATTATCATTCATGTTATGACAATTTGCCAACCCAATGATATAATTAAATTAAAATAAATTAATATGAATTCTGTTTTTTTTTTTATAATATCCTTTAACAAATAAAACCTTAATTTCAAGCAAAATATTGTTTATATTTAATACTTTTGAAGTATCTTCGTTGTATACATATAAGTGCAGCAAACGAGTAACTTTTAAATCAAGTTTCAAAAATGAAATTATCGTTAATGCAGAAAACTCGTACTTAAAAAATTCTTTTCATGCGTAAACTAACATGGATAAGTATTAAATTTTTACTTGTGCACATAACTATAATTCATGTCTTAATAATTGCATTAAAATTTTTACAAAAAAACGATGGTAAAAAAAATAAACAGTTTTTTTGTTTCCTGAAGAGTTACCTTATTTAAGATACGAGGTTGAGAAAGTAAGGCATCGATATTCTACTTGCTTCACAATCTTCAAACCATAAAGATGCCAGTGAATATGTAGATATGTAGATTGTTTCCAATTCGTCTTTTTAGTTATTAGCCGGCAATGTTAACCGAACACTAATAATTTTTTGGATTCTGTTTGTATAAAATTCAAGAATATTCAGCAAGTACTTATAAATACATTTTGCTCATTTTGGACATTGTGACGATATGAATACCTTCAACAATCACTATTTTATTTTCACTTATGTATTTCGAAGACAAATATTTGAAGAATGTTTAAGAATGTAGAATTTGAGCTGCGTCGTTCTGAGTTAATGGGATTGTAGTACCGTTACTTAAGTAAGTTGAGCAGAAAAAGTGTGCGTTCACTTTAAAAAGCGATGGTTTTTTGCATTGAAAATACAAGTTATTTGTGTTTAATTTAATTCTAAATCATACACGATAGTAATCGCGATTAGTAAGAAAGTGTATATAAATATAGGAGAAACTCATTATTTTTTTGACTATGGACCAAAAGCGAAAAGAAATAGAAATTGGCGAAAGGAAAATTATCGCACAAAAAAAGCCCTTCGTATCGAGAGTAAATCGTCTCAAGCGGATGGCCTTTGCGAAGCAGCACTTAAAAAAGCACTTGGTGGAAGTGCTACGATGTGGGGTGCATGGCAAGTTCGGGTGTAGGAAAATTTCAGCTTATTTAATCGGTCATGAACAAGCATGATTATCTTAATATTTTGCAAACAAATTTAAAAGAAAGTGCAGTAATGCTGCTACTCAATGAGTAATTTATTTTAAAAGGGACAACGACACGAAGCACACAGCAGAAATTGTTAAGCTTTGGTTGCTGTAAAATTTTCCTATACAACTGCATACGTCCCCACAATCACCTGATCTTAACCCTATTAAGCACTTATGGGATGTACTAGAAAGAAAAATTAGGTAGCGTACTATAACCAGCAAGGAAACGCTTAGGAGCGCGCTTGAAGAGAAATGGGAAGCTATAAGCCCAGAAGTAACAAGCAAACTTGTTGGTCATTAAAAGACGTGGATATCCAACAAGTTATTGACATACATATATATATTAAGTTTTAGCCTTTTGTTTCATTATTCTTGAAGTGAATGCAGTCTTTTTCTGTTTGGTTTGAATGACCTTTTTGTTTATACATATGTGATCTCATCTTAAATTTTTATTAATTATTGGTACCAAAGTTTGTGTACAGTTACTTTTTATTGAACTAAATAAAATAATGTAAAAAAAGTTTATGAATGATTTACTGTTTTTGATTTTTCATAGTGAAAAAAAAAATATACTTAGA
The DNA here is from genome assembly GCA_030068015.2 of Neoceratitis asiatica. NCBI lineage: Eukaryota > Metazoa > Arthropoda > Insecta > Diptera > Tephritidae > Neoceratitis > Neoceratitis asiatica. The sequence goes on from CM061526.1 coordinate 92,904,067, forward strand.
CGAACACAGACTTTTTTCTCCATGTGTATATTAAGGCAACACAGGTCTTAGGAAGAATTATACGGATTTATATTTATTTCTTAAGAAATTTGAGCAGAATTAAGGAGTGAGTTTGCATTTTTATTTCATTTTATATATTATTATATTTAAACATCATGGCCCTCAGTTAATAAATAACATCAAATTTAACCTAGAATACACATTTTTTTAATGAAATACCGAAGAGTACCTTCTAAAATTCAATGAAAATTGTTAATTCCAATATTTTTAATAAAATGAAACAAAAAAAGTGGGAAATTTACAAATCCCTCCTCTTTAAAGGAATCTCTTTTCATTTGTTTATTTTTTCCACACTATTCTATTTTTAATGTGTAACACATTGCAACATCAAACGTCAAAATTATTTCCCTACTATTACTTCACTCAAAAGAAGAAGATAAACATTTTCTTGAGCATTTTTTTTGAGAGCTGGAAACTAAGTTTAACGAGTAACTTCACTATTTAATTTAATCGGTGAAATCATTCAATTAAATTTAATAGAAATAACAAAAATACATTTGCTTTTTTCTTTTGTTCCAAAAATCTATTATTAAAGTACTAATCACATTTTCATTTAAGGAATTATTGTTTTGTTGACAAAATTTCAACCATATGATCACAAATCATATGTTTTTCTAGCTTGCTAATTTCGCAGGACGAATTTGTAATCTCCCCTCCAGACCCACCGAAGAAGCAGTACAAATTGGTAACAATTGTTACTGGCCAACACTCAACGAACACAACTATTACCTCGACATACGTATGAAAAATTGACTTACAAAACTTTTATTTACAACATTTTCACAGCGACGACGCCAATTCGCTGATGAGGAAATAAAAATATGCACACTAATTGCGATTAAAATCAAATGCCAAAAGATTTTACATATTTTTTCAGTCGAAAATTCGCTTTAAATCGGTACAATTCATTATTCAAAACTATTACTAAATGCTAAATGTTCGAATAACTAATTTTATTCGTTGGTAAATTAGCACAACCATTGGATTAACCGTTTACCGGTTAAGTATTTTAAGTGAAGTCAAATATTCGATAAATATAAATTCTGGACAATAAATTTAGAAATGGTGAATACTCTACGTAATGTTTGAGGCAAAGCCTTAAGAAAGAATAAAACATAGAAATTCTTCAACTCAGCTATGTTGTTCTATTATACTTTTGCGTCGCTTAGTAAGGAGTTATCAAGCTATTTCCTGCAGTTAAGCCGATCATACATATCCTAAAAAGTTTTTCATATACCTTTCGAAGGCCAGGAAAAACGGTTGATCTTGAGTCGCCATTAAAAAGAAGGGAAAAAAAGAATTATACTTTTATCAAAGTTTATATTTATATAAGACAGCAATATGTGATTTTCCTCTCGGAGAAAATAAAATGGAAGAAGTTTTCAAATCAAGCACTAAGGCAACAGTCAACAAAGATTCCTCAAATCAATCAAATACTGAAACTATTCTTCAAACTCATATGAAATTCCCTTTAAACACGCCTATAATTACGAACAATCTGTCCGAACATACAGCTATTATATTTCAAAGATGTGACATCTTGTCTTCGTACATACAATCTCTCCCAACAAAGCAAGATGACAATATATATTCTGATCATATAAACAACATAGGACACTTTCCCATAACTAAAATGATCGTCAAAATGCAAAGATCTAAAGAGAAAGGCAACGATGAGCTTTGTTTTCCCATAAAAACAAATTTAGCTACAAGTAGATGTACAACTGTTCTGAAAAACAGCGTTGTTTCATTACCAAGAGTGATGCAATCTGGAAATTTTTTTGATGAAGATTATTATGGGGAAATATTGGTAGGAACATACAATGAAACAGAAACGAAGCAGCGAAAAATCGTATGTATGAAAAATCAGCAAGAGAAACCAACATATCGTTATATACATTATATCAATGACGATGTATTGGCAGCACAAGCGGCTAAAAATATCTCTTATTTGCGGCAGCCAAAAAATGGCGATGAACCGCCACATATCTTCATACAAAGAATTCAATATTCAAGATCACCACTGCGAATACAGTGCTCTAGCAAGAACATGAATGATTTAAAAAAACGTCGTAGGCATCAACGACATGTAGGCAAAACGGTGAAAAGAACTAATATAAAAATGAAACTGATAAAAATGTCATATCCACGGAGGGTCTCACAAATTAGAGCACGAAAAATTGAGAAAATATATGACTTCGTATTTAATACTGAAAGAATTAGTTTTAATAAGCTCTCAAATATTTATCACAAAGGCCAGCAAGAGCCATGGCCAACGCATTTCATTCACTCAGAAGTGCGCGATTTGTCGTCGCAGGAGGATCTTATTGTAGATGACAGTGTTTCTTGTGTGGCGAGTAAAACGCGTATTCGGGTAGAATATTTTTTGCCTTTCATTGAAAACTTGGCGATTGCAAATGTAGCACCATCGACACCAGTATCTAGCAATTGCCGGCTAACTGCATCAGCGTCTTCGGTTCCGCCTAGCAAAACAATTTTTATTTTAACGAAAAACAACGAGCATGAACGTTCGGTAGATAAATATTTTTTCTCTGCTATAAACAGTGACGTCAGTAACGTTATCTACATAAAAAGTGGAGAGGAGAAGGCATCAACTGAGTTGCAGCGATCATTGAAGACAAATGTTTTTAATGGAAGCCTTTCTGTTGCAAAAAAAAAAACTGAAGAAAAAGAAGAAGATAATATTAGCGTGACTTCATATAAATCGGATGACATTTCAAATTCATGTTTTGACGAGTGGTCTTTCAATGAAGTGAAACTCGAAATGAATGGTACCAATATTGTGTCAAATACTATGACGCCATCGTTGAATGAGAGAATTCAATCTAAAAATGGGTCAAGTCAAGTGGCCTTAGCAGATGGCAGCGGTGTTCTGTGTGCAGCAGCCGATATATCGAAATTGGCAAATTTTGGTAAAAAGCGACGAGAGCTTGTTACGTTACCCATCTCTTGCTCTAAAGTTTCCAATGATGGGAAAAATTCTGTACTGCCCACTCGCACATTACTTCGACGCCAGAGAAGTTTGAAAGTACAGAATTGCGCAGATAAACAGGAGGACCCTATCGAGAGACTCAATCGTCTGCGTGCACGCATATCGGGTGCCCTAAGTGAAGTGAAGGGTGTGTTAAAACATTACAGTATCGAGGAGAGTATCGAAAATGAAGAAATTCCGGCGGACTCGTTTTCGAACATAAATCTGACTAACAATTCTCAAGAATCGAGAATTGAACCAAAACAAATTACATCGTCATTGGATACTATAAAAGATGAAGGTCCAGTAAGTTTTCGCTTCGTTAGAAAAGTGCGTCGCCAGAGTGTTTTTAGTGAAAGCGACGTTAAAGAAGAGAAGAACAAAACAGAAGTTGGAAAAGATACAAATGATGGAGAAGATTATGGAGTAAATAATAGTTGTAAACCTTCACTAAATACAAATGATGGAGAAGATTCAATTAAGAAAAATTATATAGACAAAGTTTCTTTGATTCATTCAGATAGTAAAACTAAAAATTTAAATAATGTGAATGAAAATATCTGTTCCGACTTTGAATGTCAACCTTTAAAAACAGAAAGTAAGTCTACCGAGCTGCAAAATAAGTCAAACATTGAAGAAGTGAAGAAAGAAAAAGAAGTAGGAAAGATCACAAATTACGGAGAAAATAATAGCTGCATACCTTTATTAAAAAATTCAATTAAAGAAAATTGTGTAGAGAAAGTTTCTTTAATTCATCCCTATTATAAAACAAAAAATATTGATCAATTAAATGAAAATATTGTTTCAGATTTTGGAACTCAATTTCCACAATCAGTAAATAGCGCGCCGCAAATAACTGATAGGCGTGATAAACTAAATCTTCATTGCAAAGATTCGGAACATGTCTATTTAGGGACGTTAGAGAAAGAAACCATCCCCCATGAAACTCCAACGAATAGTAATATAAGAAGAAGTGATTCTAACGATTTATATTTATCGGTAAAGGAAGTTACAAGTAAGAAGAAAGATAGCAGTCGTCGGGCATCTATTGCCGCAGTGGAAGGCTCACAAATTTACTCAGCAATAAACACAGTCATTCCGCTTGCCATAAAAATACAACGGCGACCTTCGGATTCCGAAACGATAATCAAAAGAAAGGTAAAAACTTCGGAAGCAGCCAACAGTTCATCAGCAAAAAAAATCGTGAAAGTGAAACGAGCGCCCGTGAAAAATAAGCTCGACGTAATAACACACCAATTAACGACCTCAAATTTAGAAAATAATCAATGTATTATCAGCGCCAAGGAAACTACTTCAAATAATACAACATTCTCAGCGGAAACAACGAAAGAATTAAGCAGAATAGATGTGCCAAACACCTCAGGTATATTGTCAACACAATTAGCGATCGTTATCGAAGTCAATGATGCACCACCAAACAGTGCCCAAGAGCCAGACGACATAAAAAGCGAGGTTACGCAGCTGCTATCAATAGCAACAAATAATTCGCGGTCACCTACTAAAATTTTTGATGCGAATAGTGTAATGGTGGCGGCGTTGGCGAGTCCATTGCAGGCAGGCGAGCCGAGCAGTCATACAAACAACTCAGATACTCAACCAACCAACGTTTTCGTAGACAAAGAAAATATAGTGAAGGAACAAAAAATATCCCAAAATAAAGAAATAATAGAAACAAAGTTATCGAAACCTACAGATTCTCAGCGAGACCTTAATGTTAAGCAAAACTTTGAAGGAGTAGAGAATTCGCAGCTGTTAGAATGTATAGTTAACGATACAACACAATTGACAGCAAAATCTATAAATACAGACGTTGTATTCAATGATCTTAAAAGCTTTGAACAACAGAAAACGGTAAAAACTACACAAAATTACTTGCCTCAATTAATAGACGAAAAGCAAATATATAAAAAAATGCCAGAACTACAGGTATCTCCTACACCTGTGAAGCCGGTGCAAGCATTTGCAGAAAGCAGTGCTGATAAAATAAATATTTCAAAAAAGGAAACAGTTGTCAGAAGAATCGCAAGAAAGGTATCAGAAGACAAATCCTTTGAAAAAACTAAAGCAGATGAAAGTCAATTGCACGAAATTGTTGCAGTAGGTAAAGAAAATGAAAGGCTAATAATTGACAACCAGCAAAAAAGTTGTGTTGCAAGTGAGACCTTCCAAAACCCAGATGGTGAAAAAGAGAGCTCTCCTGGAGCATCCGCTATTCCAGCACCACTCGAAAAGATACGAAAAGTTAAAAAGAAAGTAATTATAAAACGGCAACATCGGAAACTTTCGACGGGAGAGAATTCATTCTTTAAAGAAGCTGAAGTTGTACCAGGTGCTACTGAGACCCTTGAAAAAGCTATAGCCTATGTTACAGATGACGAAGAAGATGTCAGAGCACAGAATGCCGATGCAGTGAAACCAATAAAGTCTTGCATAAAATCTAGGGAATTTCAAGTGGGGGATTGGGTGATGTATGGTGAACGATTTCGCAAAACTCAAATACGTTGGAAAAAAGGTCAAATTTCTGAACGCATTACAAGCATTTCATACAAAATCAAAATAGATGACAAAGAAGTTTCAGCGCATATCAGTTACATTAAAAAATACACGGATCGAAAAGTTAATTTCGGTGGTAAAGAGTATCTAGAAATCGACTATGAGCAACTAGCAGAAGAGGAGCGCCAGGCTCGTTCTTACAGCATATGGAATATGGTTTAAAAGCAAAAAAAAGTCAAACTACTAAGTACACTTCACTTCAGTTTATCGCCTTATTTCAGATGGAAATGTAAATTAGAAACAAATTTTGTATATATTGTTTCGGGAAAAGAAATGCTCTTATGGCATTAGACTTATACAAAACTAATTGTAAATATTGTTGATTTTAATCTCACATATGTAGATAATATAATAGATTGGCTTTCTCATTTGACATGCTCTTTATATTTGTCAATAATTCATGTAAATACTAGTAAATCTTGGGAAGTTACGTAGCATATATATGTATATATGTTAGATATGAGTATATGCTTTGTATATAAATGCAACAGGTGAAATAAATTACTCTGTTTGGGAGAAACAAACTGAACATATGTACAATGTAGCAAAAATAGTAATTATCAGAATCAATGGTAATTCGTGTAAATATTTAAGTCTGAATTAATGTAAATAAATTAAATTTTTAACAAAAATATTGGCTATTTGCATGTATGTTTATACAATACTACTTATGTACTTGTACATACTTCTACAATTCTATAAAGCAATGATGTACAGAGGTATATGCTTGCAGTCATGAGAACATTTAATTTTTTTTTTCATTTTAATTCAAAGTACTCAGATAATTAATGTAAAAAACGAAATGCTTAATTCTCTGAAATTTCTCGTGCTTTCTAAATCAGTTACGAAAAACGAACAGTAAATCGAAAATTCACAAATAGCCTTCGAATTAAATGAGATCAATATGCAACATACATACATATGTATGTATGGCCTCAAAACAAAAAAGTGGTTCTTGACCCCAATGCTGAATTAGATGAAATGGGAGAAAAAACTATTATCTAACAATCGCCTAATTTAAGAGCTATGGAGTATATATGTATTTCTGTTTGAGTTCTTATACATGAACTTTTTTTTGGAAGACGCCAATTCTTAGGATGTCCAATGCATACTTTTATTGGACCACAACAAATATCAAAAACAATTTAGTTTTATAAGAACGAATATTATTCATTCTCTGTTGGTGCGGTGTTGTATTAAAAGTCAAAACTTGAAAAACTCCCCTTAGCAATTTAAAACCTGCTCTTAAGCAGTGATAATTTAGGTAGAGGCTATTATTCTTTAAAATAAAATATGTACATATGTACATATATATTTTGAGAACAAGAGCAAGAAAAAGATTTACGCTAAATAATTTGCATTTATTCAATTAAATTTTTTGCTTTGGTTTTTTTTTTTAAATAATTTTGTAACAATTAAAACATTTTAAGGTCAGTGGCAAGGCAATAATTTTTAAAGTTTTTTTCTTCTGCGTTACAAATATCAAAATTTCATCACAGATTGTACATGTGCATAGCATATGTATATATGTACATATATGCATGTTAATATATGTATGTACATTTTTATACCTTTAGGGAGAAGAGTTAATTAAAATACATACATATAAATTCGATGATGAGACGAAAAGAGTCAACCATGTCCGTCTATTCCCTTAATTTTAGCTGTGTTTGAACAAAATTAGCGTATAAATTCCATAGAACTGATTGTTCAAATAAGTGAATCTTGTCACTTTAGTGGGAAAATATTAATCATCAACTAGCCTTAAAGTTTGAACCTCAACACACAAATCGTGGTAGAATAGTGAAAGATTAATGACCATCCACTTAGAAAGCTCCATAAATAAAAGGATTCCACCAGAAGACTGCCATATGCATACTCATTTCAGATCTGATGTGTTTCCTTATTTCACGATTTTTAAAAATTTCTTTAGTTTATAATTACTTTTTTTTTTTGGTGAATGGTAATTTTTTACTCAAACACTAATTATTATGCATTGGAAAAGGAATTATTCGAGTTTGAGCTGCACTACTTATTCTAAAGCCAGTTGAAATCATCTGATTTATTGTCGGTTATTATTATATTAATAATAACTTGCAATTATGTAAGTGTGTATATTATTTTCTTTGCAATTGTAAAATGCTTAAGTTTAACTTGCAATCAATTTTTAATTATAAGCTATTTTATTTATTTCATTCAGAAATGATTTACATTTGGTTTGTGTATCTATTAACCAATTTGTGCATTATAAAAAATTTATAACAATCGTATTTTCAATCGCCTCTTTATTGAAGGGTATATTATTATAAAATAACTCAACAGAGAGTGTTAGTGCTCTCTGTCACTTCAGTTGAAATGTTGATCATCTATATCTCTATATACAGATGTATATAAATCAATGCAAATTTTGATGAACGCCTGTAACTTGAGAACCACCAGATCAAATTGCACAAAATTTTTAGGAGTTATGAAGGGATTTATGACCATTCTAGTGAACATTGGTCGTTACTCATACAAAATACATGCAACAACAACAAATACATGTAAAATTACAAAATACGCGTACATTGCGTTGTATGTGGTGTTGAAAGAGAGAGAGTGGAAAAAATTAAAAAGAAAAAAAATTTTTTTTAATAGAAAAAAGTTTGGAAAAAATTTTAAAATCAATTTTATTTTGTTTCCTTTTCCAAAAAAAAGAAAATTAAAAATTTCAGTTAGATTTTATTGACTTTATTTACTCATTACTACTAAAGGGTGATCCATTTCGAGGTTCCCTACTTTAAAAGAAAAAAAACAGTGTTTTCTGACACAGAAGATTCAAATTTGATGGGGAATGTTTATTATCATTCGAAAGAACATTCTTTGGCGTTTATTTTTTGAAGATTATTTCTTTCAAATGTTGGTCACGGCTACGTCTCAAATGATCCATCCGTTGAGTCTAATTTTCGATGACTAGTTCGAGCATTTCGACTGGTAACTGGCGAATGACACGCGTGATGTTTTGTTCCAAGGCCTGAATCGAAGCGGGATTGTCCGCATAGACTTTAGGCTTTACATATCCCCACAGGATCTCTCTCCTGCATCTCTTCAGGTTGCTCTTCGTCCCAAATGCGGCAATTTTGCTTGTTTACGGATCTTCTTCGAACTTTTCTAACAGCCCATAGAGAGAAGCGATGTCGCTTGAAAAGGTTGAGCGGATTCAGTTCTTGCACAAGCTGTATTTTCTACGCTTTCAATTTAAGATCTCGACGTCAAATGCACCAAGTCGTTCCATATGTCAGTCCGCGTTGCTGCGAACGGCGGCGAATCGATTCTCCACGGTCTTCGTGTACACTCTCAGCTACGGACGCTATATTTTCTTCACTGTGTGCTCGACGTGGTCTATTCGGTCGAATATTATCCAATAATGAATGCTGGGTCTCAAGATGGGTGATGGTGTTGCGAATAGTATGCTAAGTAGGCCGTAATAAAGTTGAATGATTTTTAAACGTTGTTCAGGCGTAAGTCTTTCCATGATGAAATGCCAAAAAACACTGAACAAAAATATCATTACAGCTTAACACGACTCACGCGTGATCTGTCAAAAAAAGGCTATTGAAAAAAGTAGCTCTACTTGGACAACTTAGGTCTGTCTATGGTCCGATTGTCCCTACATGGAACCATTATACGCGTACAATTTTTCCTAATTTAAGGAAAAGCTAGAAAAATGTAAATGGTATTCTGAGTTGGTTCAAGGAAACTAACGAACAATTACCTTTCAAAGTGGTCGGCTTGATCAAACTCTAGTTATGAATTGCTAAAGTTTTATTGGATCTTATGAGAGCCCATGTAAATTAAAAGTTACTGAAGGTTGATGCATAGAAACCAACCGCGATTTGATTATTAATTACTTATTACAACATAACAAGTCAATTGAAAAGTCCCGGTCTACCATAGTAAAACACATTTTTACACATTGATTATAGCGACCCTTCAACTTTTCGATACCATTTTGTTGTACGATTTGTCCTTTGGTTCAAATAGGCCTCAGTTTCGCCAGTCACATCTTCATTTGAGAACAGAAATAAACGCTGGGTGCCAGATCTGGAGAATGCGAAAGCAATTCGAAGCCCAATTCATGGATTTTGCCATCGATTTCACTGACTTGTGACAAGGTGCATTGTCTTGGTGAAACAGTACTTTTTTCTGCAAATTCTTCGTTCTTCAAACGGTCCAATAACGCTATGTAATATTCGCTGTTGACGGTCCTTCCTTTTTCAAGGTAGTCAAGGAAAATATTCCATACGCAACGCAAAATACACACGCCATAACCTTGCCACGGGACTGTTGCGTTTTTCCACGCGTTGGAGCGGGTTCATTGTCAACCGACTGTCGATTGGACTTCGGAGTGAAATGATGGAGCCATATTTCATCGATTGTCATATATCGAGGCAATAAATCGGGCTTATTACGCTTGAAAATCTCCAAACACTGCTCCGAATCATCAACTCGTCGTTGTTTTCGAAAGTGAGCTCGCGCGGCACCCACTTTGCTAAGAGCTTTCTCATACCCAAATATTCGTGAGTGATATGATGAAGCTCAGTTGATATCTTCAGAGTGCCTGCTTTTTCATTCATTTTGTGGATTTTTTTGATGTTTTCGTCGGTAGCGACCTCTTTTGTGCGTCTACTGCGATCATCGTCTTTCACCACCTCTAAACATAGTATACCAATCCTTGATGGTTGATTTCCATGGGGCAGTGCCCTGAAACTTGTAATATTTTATCAACACGCGAAATTCCTTTTTATCCATTTTTATGAAAATAACAAAAGTTGCTTCACTCAAAATACTACAATTCAAAAACTAATGATCCGACAGATGTCACGAGTCTTTTGAAGGTTAGGGCGGCTAACTAAAAATCAATATTAATTTAATTCTTGTAGCGCCATCTATGTATCAGTTCGGGGACTGTTCAATTGACCTGTTATATAGTTCTCGTGTATTTAATTGGCGTTTAGATTCGAATACGTAAATTATGAAAATTATTTACGAAAATTATAAATTTGTTTAAAAGTATGCATGCAGGCTACCAGTTTGCAATATATCGCCGTTGTCAGCTGTGGACATAACTTTTGAAAATATTTCCCACTTACAGCCGGAAGTTACGAATGAGAGGTATGATAAATGGCTGGCTGAGCCACAAGTTGTGATTAACCATAACAATTTCGACTAATTGATGCAAACTGTTGTCAAATCATATTTGTTTAGTAAAAACTTATAAAAATTACAAAAAGGGAGTGCTGTTTTGACATATATGTAAGTTAGGGAGGAAGTCGGAAATTTATACTGGGTTAAGTTTTGAGAGTAAAAATTAGAGATAGGCACACAAATTTCTAAAATACATGAATTAAATTACATTTATTTGATAGTTTTCTTACACTGTATTTAATAAATAAAGGGTGTTTTTTATAGAGGTATAGAACTTTAAGTTGGCATTAGTTTTCAAGATGGAGGCCGATTTAACAGCTGTCAAGTGATTTATTCTCAGTTTGGTTTGGCAATTCCTCATGAATAGACTCACGTCTGAACAACGCTTGCAAATAGTGCAATTTTATTTCGAAAATAATGGTTCTGTGCGGAAAACGTATCGCGCACTACGTCCATTTTAGCGATGTTTAGCGACGAAGCGCACTTCTGGTTGAATGGCTACGTCAACAAACAAAACTGCCGCATTTGGAGTGAAGGTAATTCTCAAGTGTATGTTGAAACACCGTTTCATCCAGAAAAACTGACTGTTTGGTGCGCTTTATGGGCTGGTGGAGTCATTGGTCCGTATCATTGGACGTAGTGCGCGATACGTTTTCCGCACAGAACCATTATTTTCGAAATAAAGTTGCACTATTTGCAAGCGTTGTTCAGGTGTGAGTCTATTCATAATGAATTGCCAAACCAAACTGAGAATAAATCACTCGACAGCTGTTAAATCGGTCGCCATCTTGAAAAGTAATGCCAACTTAAAGTTCTATACCTCTATAAAAAAAACACCCTATATATACCATATACTCATCTGAAATACTTCTTAATATACTTATACATACATAGATAAAATTATAGTTTTTTAACCGTTTTCTTTTAGATAAATATAAGTTATGGTTGCAGATAACGCATTGCACACACATTTGAACAGCTATAAAATCAAAAGTAAGTGAATCTGCTAGGTAGGAAGAGTGGTCTTTGTGTTTCCCACGCTTCAATAACTTTCAGTATATGAAATAAAATGGGCATATTTATGTCCCTTTCACGATGCGCAATTCATTTAAATTGGTTCACAACACAATTACAATTACCTTCGTTAGGTTATTAAGATAAATGAAATCAGCTGATAGCTTCTCTAAGTTTATTTAAAATGGATGTATCTCTCTCGGTTTGCGATTCGGCGTGTGTGGATGTGTTTCTAAATTTTATTCTATTTGTGAAAATAAAAAAAGGAAAAAATAAAAAGGTTTTTCGCTTCCAAATGAAGGCTTGTCAAACAAGACAAAAAACACTGAAAGTATGGAATGTGATACAAATAACGAAAAAGCGAGACATACGCCAAAAGTGGCGCTTAAATATCCTAGACTCTAACGGATGTATCGAACATTCTTTGTACTGGTGGACACGTCTAAATGCAACAGGATGAAAAACAATAAAATGACTAATGTCTTAAATTTAAGACTTCAATTATCTGAGGCTGATACCAAAGATATTGAATATAAACAGGCAATCGAGAAATCCCTGTACAAAATCACCTTTAAGACGGCAAATGCCGCAAATAAATTTATAGAAAACGAACAAATAACAAAAAAGTGGCTACGTGCTTTTATTCCATTCCCCGCACTGGAAACATATGGAGTAATAAGGGGATACCCTATAGGTTTTACTCCAGAAGACATAAAAACAAACGCAAAATCAAATATTAAAATAAACTCAGTATATAGATTCACACGAAAAGAAACGGACGGACGGCTTTCTAGGCAAAAACATACCGAAGTATATAATATACGAATATATAAAATTAGATGTCTCTTTTTACATCCCCCGTCTGAGACAATGTCAAAGCTGTGGAAGATTAGGACATACATAATTATCATGCAAATCTAAACCAAGATGTTTAAACTGTGTGAACGAATGCGACTCCAACTGCGTAAAAAAATGTTGCATACTATGCAAAAGTGAAGAACATACACATACACAACAAAATAAATGTCCTGTCTGGGAAAGAAAAAAAATGATAAATCACATAAAGGCAGTAAATAGCATAAGCAGAAGAGAGGCCTTAAAAACATACTACCCAAATAACAACAATAGCTTTTGATTTATAGTAAAATTGCAGAGAAAAAGTTAAACAATAAACCCAGTACTTTCAATCAAATGCGTACAAATCATTCAACACATGCATCTCACACTCCACTGTTTTTTGAGAAGCCAGAATACTACAGATTGGTCATATCTTAAAAAAAAAAAGAAATAAAGTTTCCTAAAATAAAATATACCGCACAAGATATTCTGATTATATGTACCAAAAATCTTCAACCGAATCTCACGATATGTGCCGCATACTTCCCACCGAACGTTCCAATAAACATATTCAGTGAAGAAACTACCAAACTAGTAAACTTTTTGGAAAATCACCAAAATGTTCTCCTGCTTGGTGACTAATGCCATTGCAAAGTCATGGGGCGATACTACACAAATTAATAAAGATACTAAGTTATAAAATGTAATATAAAGCACGCACCTGTCTCTGTTAAACGATGGGTCAATAACGTACAAAAGAAACATCAGGATCCCCACGGGCTCAATATTAGATCTTGCATTTTCGAACAGTAATAAAAAAATATACATGGAAAGTAGATCCTGTTAGTATTGGCGAAAGCCATCACTTCCCAATCACAATAGAAAGTAGAGCCATTAAAATAAACAAACAATTTGAACAATAAACTTCTTAAAGATTTAAAAGATACTACCCCAAGCACTGACATATGTGAAATCGAAAACACTTTTAAAACAGAGATAAAAAACGCTACATATTTCATTAATAACCAAAAACAAAAAAAAAAAACAAAAAACACCTAAATATTGGTGGAATGACGAACTGTCCAAAGGTCAAAAAAGAGTTTTTATAAAAAAATATGGAGAAATAAATACGTACCCCATCGCCAAAAACGCTTGGAGCTTTTCAAAAAACTGAGAGGTCACTATCGAAACAGGAATCAAAATGTATTAAATGAGACTGACCAAAAAAAATTTTTGGACATAATAAAACCATCACAAAATCCAATAACTATCGATAAACATATAACCCCAAAATGCAATCTAGCTATTACATATGAAGAACTGATATACACACTGAACAACAAAAAGAGCTGCAGGAGAACACGACAAGGTAACGTACAAAATGCTTAAGGCAATATCAGACAATGCTCTTAACAACATACGCACTGCAATAAATGACGCATTCTTAACAAATCAAATTCCAGAAAGCTGGCGCATAATAAAAATTGTACCAGAGGGAGCAACCTGGCTTACTGCCAAAGAACTGAAAAAAATTCTATCAACGAACAATACTTTCAAACACTCAATTCAAACACTCAATTCTAAATCACCCAAATGTAAGCTCTAAAAATAGTTACAACACTATATACCAACAACACAAAGAAATCTTTGATAAGTTAGGCATAATAGGGAAACATATTCATCGTTCTAACATTGTAATCAGAACTAAAACACTTCCATCCAACAAAAATAACACTCCTAAAGAAACCATACTAAGGATATATAGCAAACTATTCGACTACAAAAGAAGCAATTTCAAACTACTGTTCGCGGATGCATCAATTCGAAAGGAGTATACTGGATGCGCGTTATACGATGACCAGACCAAGGAAGAATTCTCCTACAAAACTAAACTTAAAACATCCTCCAGTTTTGGCGAAATGACTGCTCTCAAACCATAGAAATGCAACTACACTAAGATAGCAATATTCACAGACAGTCTAATCTCATGCCAACTTCTAAGTAAAGCAAAACAACTTCTGCAGTACCGAGATTCATAAATTAATTACTGAAAGTGACCTAATGACCCACATCATTTGGACCCCACGTCACTTGGGAATAAAAGGCAATGAAAAAGCGGACATGATAGCAAAGAATGTCTCAGAGAGCATACAAGTTATTGATACAGGACTGTGTATAAACGTAGCGAACAGAATACTCCTAACAAAAATACTAAATAACTGGTACAACGAATTCCGTAACTTTTCAACATATAAACCAAATCTGTACTCAAAAATCTTCACAGAACCGCAAACATGTACTTGATTCGACAAATGTACGTTACTACCGAAACAAACAAAACTAATAAATAAAAAAAAAGGCTATACATACGACCAAGAATACCTCCTCAAAATAAAATCGATTCGAACTAACATATGTGACTGTGGACATCTCAGTAATTATCATCATCTCACTTTCAAATGTGAAAATTTCAACAGCATTATACAAGTAAATAAATACTGCGCTATTAAAAACGCAAACTTTTTTTTGAACTCTTACAAAATATGAATAGAGACAAAATTCTACAACTTATAAATTATATTGAAGAAGCACACCTTACCTTTTAAACAATTTTTTAAAATAAGTTAATTTAAAATATAATTTATACTAAAAATGGTCCCTTTACCGTTTTTCAGTTATACCCTCCACCTAACCAATCACTCTCCGAGGAATGAGTGGTATACACACATACCACACAAATCATGCTTGACACACCAAAAGATGTGAAAACAACTGTCAAACATCTACCAGTCTATCAACGCATACAAACACCTGCAAAAAATTAAATATACTGATTGGCTGTACAAACACAAAGATAAAGTAAAGCATTTTCACCCGACGTCAGCCTACTATCGAGAAAAACTATCAAAAAAACTCGACCAAACAAACAATAATTATTAAACTACAATTAAACTCGTAGACATCGTTTTACACTCGTGTACACATACATACATACCAAGAATAAAACCTGGACCACGTAAATATCAGGAAGAAAACCAAACACTTTCTTTAAACTTCAGTCTACCATCAGGATCTTCAATTAACTACAAGAAGTAAAAAAATATGTATTATTGTATTAAAATGATCATTTGTCGGAACCGGCGATGTCCGATCTGGCTATAGCATATACGCGACTGATTTTTCAGATTAGAAATTTCGGGCCATAAACCAGTCAAAAAAGTTCTTAAGAACTGAAACTGAAATTTGGTATACTACACATACATAATGAACTGCATATTGGGTCCGAAAATCATCGAAATCGGACGGATATAACATATAGCTCCCATACACCAATATTTTCGGATGTGAGGTTTTCGTGAAAACTCGGTAAAAAAAAAGGTTTTAGGAGTATGAAATTTGGTATTATGAAATATTAATTATTATGAATTGCATACTGGTACTGAAAATCATCGAAATCGGACTGCTATATCATATAGCCCCAAACAACCGATTTGTTCAGATATGTGGTTATGGGAGCGAAATTTGGTTTATGCACACATATTACTTATATGAATTGCGTATTGGTAGTAAAAATCATCACAATCGGAATACTATATAATAATTTCATATGTGGATTTGGGTCAAAAATCCGTTTTGAATTATATGAACAGCCATGGACATTAAATTAGCACAAAATCCCCTTATATTTTCATTGTTGTTTTTTCTCATTTTTATCCTACTTAGACTATTTGTTTTGGTCTGCACTGTTGCACAACAACATCTAGCTTTTGTTAATAAAAATTATTACCGTTATAACACTGTATTTTTTTGTTCTGATTGCTGATTTTTGTCATTAGTTGAATTTGAGTTGGACAGTAAATTAGCACAAAGTGCATAAAAGTGTTGTATTTAAATATTGATATTGTGCAATTTAACTTAATTTTTGCATAAAATGGGACGTGGAAAAGATTGCACGTCGGAGGAGAATCGCATTATCGTCAACATGTGGAATCATGGGAAAAGTGGCTGAAATTGCAGAAATTTTGCACCGCTCCCGAAAAATGGTCTAAAATGTGACCAATTCCTTAAAAACAAACAAAAATAATGCCAAAGAAAACAAAAAGCGGAACCCGCGTGTAAAAAAAAAAACCACCTAAGTCGGGGACCATGCTATTGTCCGGATTTCAAAGAAGAACCCTTTCATGACGTCACGTGATATTGCGAATGAAATTAATGTTCAATTTGGGTAAAATTTATCAGACAGACTCATACGACGACGTCTGAATGACGCAAAGCTCTTTGGACGCTCCAGCCGGAAGAAGCCACTTCTTTCAAAGAAAAATATAGCCAAGCGTTTAGTGTTTGCTCGCACCCACAAGAATAAGGACCTCTCATTCTGGAAAAAAATACTTTGATGAAACAAAGGTAAATCGTATGTAGAGTGTTTGTTCATCGACCAAAAAACCAGGCATTAAATCCACGCTACACTCAGAAGATCATAAAGCATGGTGGAGGAAGCATCATGGTGTGGGGATCATTTTCGTGGCATGGTGTTTGTCCCATTGTTAAAATTAATGGAAAAATGGACCGTTATTAGTATTTAGACATTTTAAAGAACAAAATGGAACCATATGCCTTTGAACACATGCCAGTTTCTCTCATATTAATGCACGACAATGACTGGTTTTTGGAAGAACGCATTCCCGTTTTACACTGGCCGGCACAAAGTCCCGATCTAAACCCGATTGAAAACCTCTGGAACGATGTGAAATGTGCAATTGGTCAAGAAAAATACAAAAACCTGGATGATTTATGGACTGGAATACGGAATGCGTGGTACTCGATTTCCAGAGAACGTTGCCAGAATTTGATTAATAGCATGTCCCGTAGATGCCATGCTGTGCTTGAAAATAAGGGCTACTCTACTAAATATTGATGAAGTAAACCAAATCCATTAATATTTTAACTAATTATTAAAATACATTATTTTTATTTCAGAAATTTAAATGTGCGCTATTTTAATGTCCAGCGTTTATCTTTTGTATGATACGATGCAGGCCTTAATGAGCAGACGATTGGCAATTTCGTCCAAGTTTTTATTTTTGTTTTAATGAAGAATATGCATTTTAAGTTTTTATGCTTATATTTTTTTTGTTACTAGAACTAAAATACAGTAAAACATATGATTTTTTTTTTACGAAGTTTTGTGCTAATTTAATCCATGGCTGTATATACCACACATCATACTTTCAATTTTTTTTTTTTGATGTATGCAGAATTTCATCTTGAGTTAAGTTCACTTTCTGCCGGTCGCTACAAAATTTTCTTTGTTTTTGGTTAGCTTCTGTTTTAGACAAAGAAGCGAAAGGAATAGGTCTCATGGTGAGAAGGCAAGACGAAATATCTGGTCATCAAACAATCAGTCAGTGCATTCGGGTAGTGATACCTACATCAGGTGACAGTCATAATTTTGTAGTTGTAGATAATTACTGCTATCTTGGAACTCCCATCAGCAAGACCAAAAATGTCAGCCTTGAAATTCAACGCAGAATCACTGTTGCCAACAAGTGCTATTTGGACGGAGTAGGCAAAGGTTCTGCTTTTGATGGCTACCCAATGCAATTTAGTTCAACTGCAGTTTTTGCACAGTAGCCACTAATTTCTTGCCAACTGGACCCGATTGTCCTTTTCCCCTCCCAATGTCGGTATTTTTATCCGCCAAGTCGACAAGGCGCTCCCTTTGTTATTTGTTTTCCTGAAATGAATTGCTTATATAAGATTTTTATTGTATATTTTATTCAAAATACTTACATTGCTTTCACTATTTTAACGCTTCGCGGCGAGAACACAACTGCTAGTGAGCAGTTGTCTAAATTTGATTACTGATATCACATTAGTTATGTCTAGTTGTGAACCAGAATAGGGGAAAAACTTAACGAACTCTAATAAAAACCAGCTGATCGATATTTGAGTTGAGTTGTAAACTATACAATGTAGACAACAGACAACTCAAAGCTAACAACTAAGTTGTGAATTATAATAGAATAGAATCAGTTTAAAGACAATCCCTGCTGAAGAATGATCACATCTAGAAACTTTTTAGATAATGGACTAGCCGGGAATCAAAACATTGAACCTCTGGTTCGTAGCTCCCACTGCTGTAGAATCTGCCCCTACGGCTGCGAATAAATATTTGTTTTCTAGTTTATTAAGTCAAAAACAGATTATGTAAAGAAATCTTGTGCATTCAATGTTTATGTTCCCTCAGATTTTAATATTGGAAAACCTTGTTAACTGCACTTAATTTAATTTTAACGTAGTAATCAAGTATGACATTGTATGTATGTATATAGCTCGCCGATTCAATACTGCTCACTAGTAGCTAAGTAAAAATAAATTGAAGCGTACTTATCTATATATTTTTCTTTTATTTTATAGTACTTATAAATAAAGAGTTGGAAAATATAGATAGAACAAAAACTAATCATGAAACAAAGTCAAGAAATTAAAATTTTATTTCCATAGGCACAGTTAATTCAATAACTCTGGTACATAGTATAATAATTAAACATTTTAACCACATAATTGAATATCCTTTTTTGTTTCTTTATGTAGCTTAATATATTATGTTTGAGACTTCGTATATGAAACAGAAATATTTATACATATATAAATAAGAAATTATATTTCCTGTTGTATTGAATTTATACTTCAACATTGATTTGCATAATGATTCAAACCCTCCAATAAAGAATATTCATTTTATTAATTACGACATTTTAGCTGTTTGGTCTTAAAATATGTGAAGAGTCTGAACACTAAAAAGGAAAATTTTTACTGCAACTAATTAATTCTTCAATGTTGCTATTCTGCAAACTGTTTACATATGTTGTAAGTTTCTCTATTTTAGATTTAAAAGTCAGGAATATTTCGTAAGTAATTAAATAAATAAATTGTTTACAAATGTAGACAGCAAAAATCTCAAAAAATATTTAGTTAACAAATTAGTTTATCGTGTATGTAATATCGAAAATAATAATTGTTAGAGGTAAATCACGAGATGCGGATGCTTGCAATACCTCTCTCTGTGGTACGCCAGAGTAGATTTGGTGTGCCAGATTTAGATTTAGACCGTTGTGGCATCGTTGAGCAATGCATTAAGCTCACGGGTATGCTGAACCTTGGATCCAGTTGCTGCCGAAGCACTGCATGGTCTAC
Source organism: Neoceratitis asiatica (assembly GCA_030068015.2). Lineage (NCBI taxonomy): Eukaryota > Metazoa > Arthropoda > Insecta > Diptera > Tephritidae > Neoceratitis > Neoceratitis asiatica. The sequence goes on from CM061526.1 coordinate 92,923,928, forward strand.
CGATGTAGCTATAATATCAAATTATACAAGTTGGAAAAAATGCAATGGTGGAAGACATCAAAAGTATTTGCAAAGGGTAGGAATATAAAAAGCATTTAGAAGGATGGGACGGTAAGTGAAGATGAGTGGAATTACATCTAAATAACAGTTACAATATTAAGTTACATATTTTTATTTTATTTTTATAATAATTAACTAAATATCTGTGTACACCAGATATAGTCGTAGCCGCCTAAATCTGGTTGCAAGTGTTTGCAAGTTTAGCTAAGCGAGTAAAACATTTATAATAGGTGACTATTGATATAATGAGCCAGCAATGAATGTAAGCCAATTTATGCATGCAAAATTTAAACATTGTCAATAAATGAAATCAATGAATATAGTCAGTATATGTCTGAGATTAACAATATTCGTAAGATAAGGTCCGAATAATTTATGAATGATTCGTTATACTCTGTGAGCTCTTTATAAATCAATGATAAGTCGATATTTTAAATCGTTCTAAAAATGGATAAAACTTTCAAAGAACCAATTCCATTATGATTTTTCATATACAAGGCAATAAATACATAATCGATACAACTTAAAAATAAAAAATAAAAATAAACACCAAATACAGATAACAAAATATCCAGACAAAACAAAATTTCGACAACTCTTTATACCGACAACACCAAATAAGTTCCTTTTGCTTCAATTAAAACTTTTAAGCACATTTACTGTTAGGATTACTGAAAAAATTAAAGTATATTTTCAATATACATAAGATATTCTATTATGCACATATATATATAATTCTTTATAACCGCTGAAGCGTTTTAAACACTTATTTAGTTTTAAAATATTTAATCTGCCACTGAAAAATAATTCATGCAATACATCTCTTTGTATCTGTTATGCATAATTTTTAGTGGAAAAATTCAGACAGAGAACAAAAATAATCTAAACAAATTTCTGAATATTTTGTCGGGTCTGGATGTTGTGTGCCGGGATTTCATTATAGACCCTTTAGATATATTATCTCTAGGACTCTTTCTTATTTAAATCAAATATAAAATTCACAAAAAGTACCGTCGCGCATGCCGACATTTTATGCTGAACTTATCAATTAACTTAGTGAAATTATGCTGTCAAGGGTTCAAAGTTATTCCGAACGGTTGCGAATAATGTGATTTAGGTATTAAATTACTCTTAAAGCGGATATGTATTAAAAAAAAAAAAAAAAAAAACAGAACAGATGAAGGGCAACTAAAGAATTTGATTAAACAATTCACAAATTATAACAAGCATTTGAAGCTATATAGCAAGGAAATTCACGTAAGGTGGGAACGAAAACGAAACATTGATGATGTTTGTTAGATGGTTAATATTATGAATTTTAACTAATTATGAAACAAGTAAACACACTGTTCAAATTTAAAGAAACACTCCAGTAACCTTAGCAATTTTCTATCATTTGAGTGCAAGACAATTATTATCTACTACTTTTCTACAGAATATTAAATTAAAATTTAAATATGACCGATTTCGCAGCCCTTGCAGTGGAATTTCCTTACATTGTCGACGTAAATACATTTTATTAAGATAGTTAAGCCAAATTTATATATGAACAAGACAGAATGCTAAAATATATATATTATTGTAATTGTTTTTGTTGATAAAGAAAGTAAAAGACTATTCTACGAAAATGAAGGAGGTACAGTTTCCAACTGATTGCCTCATATAATTTCAAATTATATACTTGAATAAGTATAAATACGGATCGCGCTATTTCCTCACCTAATTTTTCGTCCAAAATTGTACTTAGGAGAAATGTCTCGGATGCCAGCGGGCTTATTGAAATTGCCTTGCATGTCACGAACTTCGCGCATTTCGAAATAGTCGACTGGTTTTTGATCGCCGTCAGTGGCCACAGCCTTGTCATTGGCGAACACACGACTCAACCATGGTTTAGATTTCGAATCGGATTCGGAATCAGTAGCAGAGTCGGCACTTCTGTGGCCTGTAACTTGTGTAGAGGAGCTGCAACAATAATATACACACACAAAGATGGGATCGGGATACATTTAATTTTCTATACTTTCATGCTTATACAATTATTCCACTGTATTCTATATTTATGTAGAATGGGGGCGAATTTTATTGCCCCATATTAGATTGATGGAAGTTTATAGTAATGTTAGACAAATTCATCCATAAATTTTGTTATTGTCTTAAGAACACATTAAAACATTTTACTTCTCAAGGGGTGCTACCTTCATATCTCGTTTAGATTATGACATTTCCACTAATTATTTTTATTTGATTGTAATTAAAAACGGAAGCTTAATAAATCTTGAAGAGATATATTTGCTATGCTAGTGCGTACGATTTGATATTTTTTCTATTTACGTATATGTATCGGAGTTGTCCTTTTCACATATATTAGCATTTTGTCTTCCATTTCCTCTTTCTCATTCCGTTTTAATATTGAAATTCCCGCTCACAAGATTTACTTTACAACTGACATAATTCAAAATACACTATTATCGAATAAGTAGCATGACTTGTATCAAATGTGTGCTTTTTTATAATGTTCAATTCAAAATCAATTTTACTAATCAAAAGGTTTTGATGAGAATCAGAAGAAAAAATTGGATGCTTATGTTTTGCTCATTCAAGCTATCACAAATACTTACCCAACATCCTTATCATGGTTAAGAGCGGTCAAGAAACGTGGTTGTACGTATGTCCAGGCGCCTTGATTCTTGTGTTCTTCTTGTACCCAGAACAAATCGGCATTCTTGTATAAATTACTTTGCTCTTTGACTAAGTCGAATGGGAAAGGAGAAATCTATAGAGAGAATATATTAATAAATCTTTTAACTGTTGACTATATATCCATCAATTTCTAACCTGTTCTACTCGAACGATAGCAATATCTTCATCCAATTTTTTGTCCTGACGCGCCTTCAACAAGTCGTAGTAAACGCGTCCAGTACAGAAAAGAACTTTCTTTACGTTATCGGCGTTTTCCGCAGCTGGGCCTTCATCAGGAATTAAACGTCTGAATTCACTATTTTCAGCCATCTCCTTGAAGGGACTCCTGGCCAATGGATGGCGTAAAAGAGATTTAGGTGTCATTAAAATCAAAGGCTTGCGGAAAGGCATAGCAATTTGGCGACGCAAAATGTGGAAATAATTTGCAGGTGTCGAACAGTTCGCTACGATCATATTAATGTCATGTAATTGACGAATAGCAAATTCATCAGATTCGGGTGGGAAATAGTCGGGGTCATCGGCACATAAGCTTAAGAAACGTTCTAGACGACCTGATGAGTGTTCGGGTCCCATTCCTTCCATGCCGTGCGGCAATAAACATACTAATCCAGATTGACGAACCCATTTTGCTTGACCGCTTGCTATAAATTGATCAATAATACACTGAGCGGTATTACAAAAATCACCAAACTGCGCCTCCCATAATACCAGCGCATTGGGGTTTGTCATGGAATAGCCATGCTCGAAGCCCAGCACTGCAAATTCTGAAAGGGAACTGTTCGAAACAGAATACGGTGCTTGATCAGGGTATAGATGTTGTAAAGGATTATATACAGCTTTATCCACCAACTGATGATGTAAAACGTGATGGCGATGGGAAAATGTACCTCGTTCCACATCCTGACCAGACAACCTCACATGAATACCTTCCTTAAGTAAAGATCCGAATGCCATTGCCTCAGCTAAGGCCCAGTCAGCAATGCCTTCGTCAACCATTGTCTTGCGTGCAGCCAACACTCGAAGCAAACCTCTAGAATGGTGACAAATACAGATTTATTATGAATTTACAAAGGTTAAATTTAAGGAGAATTTCATACTTGTGAATGACAAATTCTGCAGCATTTGGGGGTGGTGATGAGAATCGATTACCAATATGAACAAGAGTTTCCTCTTTCACTCCAGTTGGGGACACTTTCAATGGATCTTTGCCTTCGAAAAAACCAGACCAAGGAGAATCAAGCCAATCTTTGTACTAATAATTTATAATATTTTTGTTAAATATTAAAAATAATTAAGATATGTGTAATATTTATACTACCTTGATGTGAGTTTCTTGCTTAGCTAATTCCAACGACTCTTCGCATATTTTGTCGTATTTATCAGCTACAGCTTTAACTTCTTCCGGAGTGACCGTGCCCTCAGCAATGAGTTTATTCGCGTACAACTCCAAGCAAGTTTTGTGATTCCTGATTTTTTGGTACATAAGTGGTTGTGTAAACATGGGTTCATCTACCTCGTTGTGGCCGTTTCGACGGTAACTAACCAAATCGATAACAACATCTTTATGGAACGTAGCACGCCATTCTGCGGCCACTCTGCTTACATGCACAACGGCTTCAGGGTCGTCAGCATTCACATGAAAAATTGGTGCATTTACAACACGCGCGACATCCGTACAATAAGGTGAAGAACGGGAAAAGCGAGGATCAGTTGTGAAACCGATTTGGTTATTAACTACAACATGGATAGTACCATGGGTGGTGTAGTCGGGCAGATCAGACAAGTGCATCGTTTCATAGACAACACCTTGGCCGGCGAATGCAGCATCGCCATGCAAAATTATAGACATGACCTTTTTACCTTCTTGATCTCCGCGGTAAAATTGTTCTGCTCGAGTTTTGCCCTGCACTACAGGGCATGATGCTTCCAAGTGAGAAGGATTGGCAACAACAGCCAATCTGATATTTTTATTTGTGATACGATTTAAACGTTCAATATAAGTTCCTAAGTGATATTTCACATCACCAGAGCCCTGTAACGATTTTAAAATTGTAGTAATGTTAAAAATCACTATACATGTGACTTACGTCATCAGCTGCTTCCAAACCGGCAAATTGAGTGAATATTTGGGGTAAAGGTTTTCGGCACACGTTTGCCAAGACATTCAGGCGTCCACGATGTGGCATTCCCATAATAACCGATTCAACACCTAGCTCTGTTGAAACATCAATCACCTCTTTCATTGCAGGTATGAGCATTTCGCCACCCTCTAATCCAAAACGCTTTTCCGATGAATATTTCTTGGCCAAAAACGCTTCAAAACTGCAACCAATTCATATATATGTACATTTAAATAGAAAATAGGACTATCAATGGCAGATAATTAGAGAAACCGAACGATAGAACATCGAATGTTTCAAATTTATCGAAATTCTAGCAGACCCGTCCACACATTGTTGCGGCTTTCTGTACATTCTCCAATTTGTATTCTAATTGGTATTACAAAGGGGCAATAAAGTTCTAATTAAGCTTCATCTAAATAAATCTTTATTTTATTTTAATATTAATTTAGTTACGTATTTGTAAGTGTGTTTCGCTAATTCACTAGTCTTTCACGAGAATGTCAATATGAATGAAAATTCCATGATGCAGCGAAAAAATTACGTACGGACCTATGCTTACATCTTAATTATTCTAATAGTTTTCAGTCTGTCAGTGATCCCTTCTCCATAAAGAAATGTTTCAAGCAAATAGAACTTATTTCCTGATCCATGGCCCATTTCTGGGAAACGAGAGTATTCCATTTAGACATATCTTCTAAAATTTTAACAAATCGAATAAATCAATTTGAATCTTAATTAAATCGGACCTCATCCTGGAAATCATCATTCACGAAAATCGAACCATAAATAAGGTTTCGAATAGGTCGGTCCATGGTCCACTTCCCGGAGAGAAAAGTAGTGTTAGTATTAATCTAAGTAAAAAGCTATCTATGCATCAAATTTTAAGCAAATCGAACCATAAATACTTTTTTTTTGGAACTGGTCCGTTCCTGGTCCACTTCCCGGTATCAAAAATAGATGAAAATCCATTCGCAGACCTAGCGAATATATATACGAAATTTCATTAAAATCGGTTAAGCCGTTTTGGGACGCCCACCAAAATATTGCAATTTTTTAAAGTTTCAACTCTATATTATATCGATCTGAGAATGCCCCGCATTCTCAAAAAATTTTACAATATTTTTGATTATAATAATTCTGTATAAATGAACTTACCCTGTAGCACGTGTTAATCGGGCTAGAATGAGACGTTTTTGTTCTGGAGAAAAGTTCATAACTCCAGGTGTTTCGAAACGCTTTCTAATCCAGTTACACTGTTCCAAAGAATTAATAAACATGTATTCAACCCCTACTTTATTACAGTACACATTTTCCAGACGGTTAAGTATCTCTCTAAAATATTTAAGTCAAAATATTATGAAATTAAAAATATATGAATTTATATATTCAAAAGACGTAATAACTCACCGTAAAGGTAAAGTAGTATCATCGCCCCCTATGAACGTAGTACTTGGAAGTTTAAAGGGCCGCTCCATATCTTGTTCACCTACATTTTAATTAATTTTATAAGGAGATCAAATTTAGAGCTTTCAAATGCAAATACTCTATACTAAAATTATTCATTAACATTTTTTTGTTTATAATTGTTTTGAAATTCGGAGACAATTTTTCACAATTCATGCTTATGACAACACTCAGTTCAGGCAGGAAAAGATTAGATGTTCATTTGTAGATTTTTTCGCGTGTTGGACAAAAACACGACCTGTCGAACCGACCTTTAATTCCAAATATTTATTGTGAGGAGTTCATGTTACCCAATGACAATGTACGTTATGTATTTAAAAGCAGATGAGTATGCTGTATGAATGTAGACTTCGTTTACATATGTATATAACGATAAGGCAATTATAATATAACTATGTACTACCATTTTACATTTCTTTTTAAAATTTAGTTGATCTGCATTATAATTGTAATAATTCTTACTAAACTATAGACATATAAGTAGTGTAGTTTTCTAAAAATAAGGAGAAAGAAAAAAAAAACATCCATATGTTTGTGAGATGCCGAACATTAAATACACTGTCTCAAAAATGTATGATCGATATGTTTAGAACAAAGTCTACAAGTCAAGATAACTGTGGACGTCAATTCAATTTCAAAATATGCAGGTCATATCAAATTTTTTTTTGTAAGTTCAACTCTTGAGATAAATCGCCTTTATTGTCTTTTATATTACAGGTACAAACTAAATTATTAGATAATATATCGTGCTTATTATATGTTAGGCTTGTGACAAATCTTACCAAAATTTTGAGTTAACCAGTTTTTGTATTTTTGTAAGGATAGCTACTTTAACTTTAACAAATATGCTTTATCTGAACGATTTGTTGATAGGAAGTGTTTAGATATATAAAAAATTATATGAACAAACACTTAATTCTATTTATTCACGATAAAAAAATCGGTGTAAAATGAGAATTAGGTGAAAACAAAGTTAAAAATTGTTGTTAGAGTACACTTAAATTGAATTCATGCTCACATATTTTATTTCATTAATATATTACAAAATGTTAAAATACTTTGTGTAAAAAGAATTTTTTTCAGATAAATAGAGGATTATGTCTAGTATATCACACGCTAGCACGCATAACTTTAACCCAAAATACGATAGGTATAATTTCAGATATAAAGTGACGAAAATTAAGTTTTTACGTAATATAAATCAACATTAGATCATAAGGATATATACGGTCACGCGCACATGTATGCATATATACATATATATATATAATATAATGGGAAAAATAAAGCTGGGATATATAAATGATCTTTTATTTATGATGTCTTTATTTTTAGATTATTTGATATTTTGAGCCTATTTGGCATATCCTACTTACCAAAACTGAAATTTGCGTAAATTGCTTTTGTTGAGCAGTTGTCGGGCAATTCTGCAACATTAATTTCTAGAGGGTCGAGGTGTGCAATGTTATGTCCTCGAATCTATTGAAACGGTTGAGAAGTGTGTGGAGTTTGTCATTGACGCACAAACACAAAAAAATTGGATCCGTTTTTTTTTTTTTTTTTTTTTTACAAATTTTGAATTCAAATTAGCAAAATATGTGTGTAGTAGCATAGAATGGAAAGGCAAAAATGTAACGAATAATCAAATTAGAAGAGATATGCAAAGAAAAGTAAATAAAGTGTTAAAAATAACTTAATTCAAACAAATAAATAAATTTATGTCTTTAATGAATAGAAAATGATCCAAGAATTCCAATTTTTCTACTATAAAAAATTTTAAAACAAAATTATGAAAAGACAATGCGAAAAATGAACTGCAGATGAAGTACATTAAGTGCGAATGAATCCCGAGATATTGTAGACTAATAAGATAATTTTACAAGGCGTAACTTTTATTGGTATAAATATGTATTTTTATGAGTTTCTACTGCAGTGCGGATGAGTATTTAAATTCTAGTTTGGGTACTCACATCGCGTCTAAAGGATGATTTCATTTTAAATATGTGTGTTCGTACGTATAATAATATACATTTACTTTTTTAAATACATACATATGCTGATATATGTATGTTTTTTCTTTTTTTTAAGATCAAAATTAAAGACTAAAAAATATGAAAAACAGGTCGGTTGTCAATAAGAATAAGGAGTGTACATTTCAAAAAGGTTTAACTCCGAATTTCGTCCTATTTTAATCAATATGTGTTTACCATAACTTTAGATTAAGAAAAAATAAATCAATTTGAGCAATTACCAACGAAAAATGACGAATGCTGACGCAGCACAGCTTCGTTAGCTCGTCGCGTTTGACCATCTTTGCTGACGGTAGTATCCTGCCTCAGGATGCCAAGAGGATCCAAATCAGCTGCCAAATGACCGCGTGACTTAAGCGTTACAACGTTATTCATTCAAAGGAAGCACATTAGTGCACGATATTCAGATCGTTCATTCAATATTATCATTTATGTACAATTTCAAGTGTTTGATGATGAGGGATTTCGTTGTTTTCGGGTTGATTGATTGCATACAATTGATCAATATTTTAAAGTTTTATGAAGATAAACAAAACAAAATAAGGATAATTTTGCAAATAAATGCTTAAGAAATATAAAATAGGAACTTATAATATACATCAACATGCTTGGGTCAACACTCAATTATTGAAAGTGATTTTTTATCAATTTAGGCCCTCTATTATTATAAGTAAACTAAGCAAGCTAACATAAACCTGCCCATGTTAAGGTTAATGAAACTAAATTATAATTTTAATGGTTGAAAGTGTTTTTGGGTCTAGTGAAAACTATTTTAATGTAGATCAATCCGTTGGAAATGCTGAATGAGTTTCGAATTAATGCACGTAATTATTAAATAATAGTCTGACAATGGCAATTTTAAAACTAAATAAAGTACAAACTAACAATTATTAAACCCATTATAATATTTAAAGGTCACATTGAAAAAATGAGTCCTGAATTATAACTAATAATACAAATGATAAAGGACTACTACTGAAAAAAAGTCGATAAAGGAATACTACTGCCACTCATTTTGATTTAGATTGGAATGCTGAATAACTTACTTGATAACTTCTGATGATGGCCTGCACTGCTAAATGATCCTCGATGGTCTTTGAGTCAATTGCTCCACCCGATGAAATTGCGTTAATGCTGCTGGAAAGCGGTATCAAATTTCGTTGCACAGGTTGAAAGTCTGGTGGTGCATTATATGAATTGCTGCGAAAATATGCATCCCACGACTGTTAGAGAAAATGGGTTTAGAAAACTAATAACACATTTAAGCACGAGGTATAATTACTGTATGCACTGAGGTTGGATCTCGTAGCCATGAATTGTACATTTCTTCAACATACGTCGCGGACGTGCCTGATGCGAATTGTTCAGCTGGCGCCGAACTATACGCTCGAATAGCGGCCAAAATTGTTGAATTTTTCCACACCTACAATTTTTAAAGCAGATTTCAAATAAAATTCATAAAGTTTAAAACATTTATCTAATTAATATACCTTCGGACTGCCATCCTTTAGTAACCATGTTGCAAAATTCTTTTGAGCAACCGGTGATAACACCAAGTTGAATGCTGTATGCGCTCTATGCATATTGAATTTTGCTGTAATGAAAAAGAAAATATATATACTTTGTATACTTTGAGATTTATTTTTATAGTTTCTTTTTTAAATATATATATCGGACATCTTACGAAAGATAAGAAAGTACATATGCATCTGTCTCTCCGTAAGCAGTATTATGAAATTAACCACCACCTTTTAAACCTACTAATCTAACACTCATATCGACAGATTCGGTCTATATATGGAAACAGTACGTTCCTTGTAAACACATTTTTTGTACATCTCAATAGTGTGGTAAGTTTTGTCCAAAGCAGCTGATTAAATTTTATTGAAGAGTAAACATGCCTCGAAATTTAATTGAAAATTCCAAAGCAGCTGATTAAATTTTATTGAAGAGTAAAAATGCCTCGAAATTTAATTGAAAATTCTGTGGAGGAAATGAAATTAATTACCGGGAAGTACTTAACATTGATGCGCGGAGGAGCATTAAACTAACTTTAAATTTCTTTCTAGACATTCTTAATTAAAATGAAGATTTGGTGGTGAAGAGCTATATGATGATTTGATTGTACTAAACTGTCAATTCAGTGGTGCGATGGCAGGTCCCACTGAGCGCTCTGAAATAGTGCGAAACAATTATCAATTTTGCCAGACTGGTACTTCGTTACTCGGTAGAATGATACCAATTCAACCATAAAAAATGTTTGCGTTTGCAGAAATCCCTTGAGTAAACATAAAACAATAGTTCCCGCGACAGTTGGGTCTGTCAGTCCTGCAGTATTGCTCGAAACCCAATTTTTTCTGTGGTTGCAACAATAACAACCAGATCATCCATGACAAGACTTATTCGAGATGATATTCGCAGGAAGGCCTAACTTCGGTCAAATAGTCATCTTCTGATAACGCTCTTGATGTAAATTAGGCTCAACAGATGCAAGCGGCTTCTTCAGTTGCATGGAGTCAACTACCACGAAAGTATGCTTTATTTGTATACTCCATACCCCACAGAAATTTGGTAGCCTCAAAAAATGTTTGATTATGGCAGGACTAAGTCCGATATAATCAGTACTTCGTTCGTAAATTGAAAAACAAAAATTTTATTGCAGAGTTGGTGCAGAAGACCGATTTACACATCTAAGCTTGTTTACAACCAATATATACTTGTTGGCTAGACAGATTTAAAATGGTATATATGTATTTACTTATGTACAACGGAGTATATAAAGTTATTTATTTTTTCTCTGGCAGCTATGTATGTCTTTAAACTGTAGTAAATAAATAATAAAAAGAAACGGGTTTTTGCGTGTATATATTCACCTTGACGAGTATTCCGACATACATATGAATAAGACCTACATATGCATACATATGTAAGAAAAATTAAATGAAAGAAATATGAATCACTGACCTTGACCTTAAACCAATCGATAGATTGGAGCGATAAAAAAAGTCCTAACTGCGCATGGCCCAAGCATGTCACGTGAAAAAATTTGCAGCTATTGAATAGAATATAAACATTTCTGGCACTTCTTCAACTTGAAAATAAAAAGTAAATTTAAGCAGATTTATGTAAGTAGAATTAATTTATTAAGCCATTTGTTGCACACGTTTTTGTTCGGCAATGCAGCTAATGTTTTCGTAGATACAAATTTACGAATTTCTTACATAAGCAATTGGGGATTCGTTTATAATGCATAGTTTTATCGTAAAAACTACATACATTAAAAACACTCTTTCTTCACATTCAGCGGATGGGAATAATATACTGATAGCTAATCGGTTCTTATCAAATAATGCAAATCATGGTCAGATGGTTAAATCGTATTTAATTTAAAGTAATCGACTATAGCACAAGCCTTTGTAAACATGCTGTGTTTGTTGTACGAGTATGTATTTATTCCTTTGCCATGTACTTTCATTCACTTTCACAATTGTTTTTTTTTTCAAGGTCTGCATATTGGCAAATCCCATCGCAGACTGACGGAGCTCGTTCCTTCACTAGGTGAGAAACAGTTGAACTTGGTATATATAGATTTATTCAATTTAAAGTAAATACATATGTACGTATGCACAAAAGCCACAATTTTGTTTAAACTAAAAAAATATGAGGCATCGAGCTTTTTGCAATATGTTAATGATAAGTACACATCATAAATTGTGTTAAGGGAGGCATTAAGAGTAGGTACTAAGAGCAAGATGCGGTCTATTATTTTTTTTACAAAAAGTATCATTATGCAGAAGACACAATTTTCTGCACAGTAAAAAAAAGTACCTACTTACTGCATATGGACGATCTATTTAAGAGAAGATGGTTGTTAATTTAGTGGTTCGAGTAATATAAAATGTTGGAACTATTGAGGTTGGCACATATGTACATCTGTATTTAGGTGTATACATCTGAAAATTTTCTTCGTAAAAATAAGTTTCTACTAGATTCTTTAACAAATGAAAGATAAAATATATTTGTAGAAATATAGACATTGCTGATAATAATTTGAGTTCACGATCTTCACAAATAAATAACTGAACATTTTAGAAAAAAGAATGGCGCAATTGGTTTTTAAGATTAAATATTTAGCAGCTTCCATCTTCACAGTTGCAGGGGATAATTACGACCATTAAAAAAAAAATTAGCAATTTTAGTGCATTTACCATGCGGAGGATAATGTTTTGAGTCCTGAAGATTCCAACATCCAAAAATTTAATTTTTTCTTCTATATGCGGTCACCTTTCGGGAAGAATCTGAGCCCTTGTAAATGTAGGTTTTAGTGGACATATACAGAAGTAATCTGGATAGGTAGGAGTTGAGTCTACCAAAGTACCCAGCTCTTATTTGGGCCATTTGTATATCTCAGAACAGCCAGATCACGTCCCGACTTTGAGCGGCATTTCATCAGCCAATAGGTTGGGTTGGGTTTAGAATTGTATCTCACATTCACTGCTTATTTTATCTAAACGCGTGTATCGAATTTATACGTAGATTCCCATTTATGACAACCTAGTTCCGTTTAACCGCCTTTCGTTGTGTTGTATACATATCCGCCAACATTATACTAACAAAATCGCCTTTATGGCCGTTTGTCTTCCCGCGTCTACCTACATACAAGATGAGCCCTCTGTTTGACATCGCAACAATACTTTACATTATGTAACTTCATGTGAGAAATTTATTAACTGCGTCAGATAAAAAATTATGATTTATATTAATTGCAAGCAAATTCAATATTAGGAATACAAGACAGTACATACGTTTGACAGTTTAATTATCAACCAAATAATTTGAAAGTAAAAACAGCAAAAAGCGACCATAATTTTTTCCCAAATTAATCCGTACATATATATGTATTACATCAGATTTATTTACTCACAGTCAGTCGATGGAAATGTACCCTATCTCAAGTTAAAAAAAAACCTTCTGAAACATAAATTCTTTATAAAAAATATCAATTTTTTCTTTAATAACATATTAAAAACACGTAAAAAATATATGAAAACTATTTTACCAATTTTACCTGGAAAAAATACTGCAAACTTGCCCGAATGAAAACCGAATTGGATTTGACCTAGGCGAATTGAAAAAATGTAGATTCGCCTTGTGATTGACAATTAGTATTTATATGTGCTGCCAAACTGTAACATTTTTTATTTAACTGATATAGACCACAACGAGAAGGTGCAAATACATGGCATTACCGAAATAATTTATGAAAAATTGCGGGTAAGGAATTCACCTCACGTAAAATAACAGTCACAGGAAAAGAATAACATTAATTAGATGGTCTTTCTGTTATGAACAGATAATTCTCTTATGAACGAATATTACCAGAGAATGTTAATATAAAGAGAAGGCGCAAATGTTGTCTGAAAATTGTGCCCGACTTTCCTAACCACAAGCTAAAAATAGATATCATGACACGGTCCCATCTAGCAAAAAAAAAGTTGAACTGTTGACTAGAGTATACTTATAGAGGAATATGGAAACTTTTGTTTCTTTTGCACATTTTAGTAACATAATTTTTAAAATGATTTCATTTTCTGTCCTAGTGTCTTTAATTATCTTTGTTTTATGAATGTAAAAAGTTAAAAAGGTAAAGCTGATTCTCTCTCACAAGGCTATTTATTAGTATTAAAAATAAAAAAATAAAAAAATTTAACAAGGGAAATTGGTAAAGAATCGATAGAATTTCAATTCGAAAAATATTTGGAATTTTTTCGCATGTCTATTATTAATTAAAATATCCTATAAACATTTTTCGGTTTTCTGTTTTAGTACTATTTTTATATAACAACACTCTGTTGAGACGCATCTGTTTTCGAAATTTTTCATACATAAATTGAAATATTCATATAATAAAATTTTTAATATTTGTAATGAAAATGATTTTTGTTTTGTTTCTATGTATTATCATTCTTGCTTTAAAATATTTGTATTTATTTATTTTTAATTTTAAGTCATTTCGATCAAAAGGCCTCTGGAGGAACCGAACTCCTAACAAAATCAGCCACGCCTCCTGTTGCATGTGGTGTGGAAAATAATAGAATACAAATCTCTTTAAACTTTCTTTATTGAGGAATTGGACAAGAAAAACTAAAACATTCTACTACCTACAATATTGACCAAAAATGAAAGTAAATAATTATTACTTTTTTTCAAATATGTAACAAGTAAATTTTCCTAAACCTTTTATTTTTTATTCACTGAAAACAATTTAAAGTTTATCATCAGCGTTATCATTTTTTTATCATCGTCACCGGCCTCTTCATAGTAACGTTTTAATGTAGCCAAATCCTCTAGTGCTTCTGTGAATTCGTCTTCATCTATTCCGAATCTTACATACCTCGATTCAAGAATCTGATAAAATTTATGATCATTTTCATTTTTTCATTGTATTCATTAATGTTTCATGATGGCAAGATATACATAAGAACAACGTTTACAAAATATTTAATATTATTATCAAAATAATCGTTCTGCATTTTAGATTTTTTTAAGAAAATCATCTCCGATGAGGCTCACTTACATCTGAGTGGTGTGCTAAATAAACAAAACTGTCGATTCTGGTGCGCAGAAAATCCACAAATTATTCATGAACAACCAATACATTCACCTAAATTGAGAGTTTGGTGTGGTTTTTGGTCTGGTGGAATCATCGGTCCGTACTTCTTACGAAATGAAGCTGGTAGCACCGTTACTGTCAATAGAGAGCGGTCTAGATCGATGATAACCAACTTTTTATGACCACAGTTGGAAGAAGTTGATCTTGACAACACCTGGTTTCAACAAGACGGTGCTGCGTGTCATACAGCACGTGCAACAACCGAATTATTGCAAGAAATTATGACATTGAATGGTCTCCAAGAATTTGTGATTTAACACCATTAGACTACTTCTTGTGGGGTTATTTGAAGCCATTGGTCTTTAGAAATAAACCAGACTCTCTTCAAGTTTTAAAACTTAATATTGACGTGCTATTCATGACATACGACTTGATTTAGTGGGAAAAGGGCTCAAAAATTGGATTCATCGAATTCGTTCCTGCAAAAGAAGTCGTGGAGGCCATTTGAATGATGTTATATTCAGAACTTAATTGTATCGATTGTACTTCACATTAAATAAAAAACATTTGAATTTCCTTAACAATTAGTGTGTTTTTTTTTAAAGAAATCATATCAACTGTTGGTTCCAAATTAAGCAGACAATTCAAATCTATATTTCATATTTCGTCTTGGCCAATTTATTTGATATTACTTCATGCTAAAATCATAAAGGATGATCATTTAAATTATTCTTGTTATTATTAATTTAGTACATTATTTAACTTACCATATTTAAGAAAAATGCATGCATACATATATGTATGTATATGTATGCACATACTTTTGTATAAATTAAAAGTCGTTCGTACGATTATTGTACATCAACGCGACAGTAGAAGTGTTGGTACTTTTATATGTCTACTTTGGAAACTTAAAAAACAAAACAAAAGTTGTTTTTATACAAAATTAATTTAAAATATTATAATATAATATATATCATATATATATAAACCACCAGATTAAATTGCACCAAATTTTCAGGAGTCAAAAGGGATATTAGAAGGTTAATGTGTGGGTTTCATGAGATTGGCGCAGCCGTTCCAGAGATATGACCATTTTAGTGAACATTGGGCGCTACGCATACAAAATAACAACAAATACATGTAAAATTCCAACATACGCGTGCATTACGTTGTATGTGGTGTTGAAAGAGGGAGAGAAAGAGGGAGAGAAAGAGTGAAAAAAAAATGAAAATGAAAATAAAATTTAAAAAATATTTAAAAAAAAATGCATAAAAAATGTTTGGAAAAAAATTTTAAATAAATTTTTTCGTTTCCTTTTCCAAAAAAAATCGAAAATTCAAAATTTCAGTTCGATTTGCAAGGGTTGAATATGTGAAATACACCCCGACAAGGTTGTTTTTTAGCATACTGCTTTTTTCTTGTTGAATTTCTGTTCAGGTACTAATTTTGTTCTATTTTTAATTAAGAGATTATAAAAATAAAATCTTAATATTTCAGCAACTAAATAAAGTTTAAGTTTTTGTATTCAATTTAAAATGTATAATAAATACACAAAAAAAAATGAGTACATATAAAAAAAATAAAAATAAAATAATAATTATTATGAATAATAAATCATAACCAGCAAAAGGAATTTGAACTTGCGCCAAAAGTAAAAACATCAAAATATGCAAATGGTTAGACTGCTTTAGATGTGTGTTTGCTTACTCAGGCTCGAATTTCAGTTATTACAACTTCTCTGCTCGAGTTCAAATCCAACTCGGCTCTTCTAATATTTAATTTTTTTATAGTTTTTTTTTTTTAAATTTATTTAATTTAAATTACAGTTACATTGGTTACATATTTATAACTTTTATTATAGTTATTTTTTAATTAACTATATACATATTTAATTTGGGACAGAAAACCATACTAAAACAATAACAGCAGCATGTTTAAAGGACGTGGTTAGCCCGAGTCAGACGCCCACCGCGATTGATTATTTTTGTTTCTTTTTTATTGTTTGTTATTTTTCAATAAATTTAACAAATTTAATGAAGTGCAGTGTTAGTTCACTTGCACATACATTAGATAAAAGCGCATCAATTACGGCACTATACAAGTTGAGTATTTGCTTCTTGTAATTTGAGTGCGAAATTGCATTTATTCTAGTCCCTTAATGGTTTGCATCTTCGCTTTCGACCAGTCCCCTAATGGGCCTTTTACGTGCTAAGAGGCATCAGATTAGAAAACCATTTTGAATTTAGACTTCAAAATTAAACGAAAAGATATCACAAAAAAATATAAGACCATTTTCTGAATTTTATTATCGATAATAAATTCATATAAATATAAAATTATTATTTATTAATATCATTAATTTAGCAGCGACTATAGTAATTTACAAAATTCTTTTTGAATTTCATTTTCATCTGCACTTTGAAAATAATTAATATTATTCTGTTTCTAAACCAATTCCCAATCGCTATCAATTACATACCTATAAATACTTTGGGTACGTGTGTTAGAATCTCATGAGAAATAATTTTGTAAAATTTTTCAACCTATTTTTGGTTATCCGAATGAGATTTTATTTATATCTATATATAAAGATCTACAGGAGAAAGTTAAATTTCTTGAGTAAGTTGCTGACAAGATAATGCATAACATTTACCTTAACAAAGCTCGAACATAGAGTATTTAAATAAATTGCAACGTTCCTTAAAGTACTACTACGTACTTGGAATACTTAATTACTAATCTTCAAATAAGGAAGAAAACTTACTAAATTAATAAGAATAGCATACATATGTATGAATATTTGAATAAAGATATATCAATTATATTGATCCAAGCAATAGCCTGTTATTTGGTCCGAAATACAATCAAAGACGTCGAATGCTAAAACACAACTCTTCCCACGCTCTGGTAGTTTGCGGCGATCGATACGATACTTTACCGTAATTGCATGCAAGCAGAGACTTACTGATCGCAAAGTGGCCATAAAGAAACCATGTTCGTTCACTCCTTCTGAATAAAAGTCCACGAGGCCGTCAATGGTGGGCCATCCAAGTTTGTCGATAGCATTGTTTTTTGCGTATATGCAATGTAGTAGGCACTGTAATATTTTGAGGCTTATTACTCTTCGAAATGTTCTTAAACTCAAATGGCTAAACAGTATATAAAGAGCGATAACACTAATCATAAATTGTTGATTATTTTTTGTGTCTGATTAGTTATTTGGAGATTTAAAGCACATAAATTGTGGTGAGCTGTTAAAAAACGTGTGAAATTAAGACTATTGTTTACAATGATAGAAGCAATTGCTTTGAAACAGCTAACACGCGAGCTTTTGTATGAAACCAGTGGCATACATTGTGATCACCAAAAGTAAATGGCAACTTCATTTGAATTTAAAAGGGTAAGGAGGGGATGTTACTATAATTGTACTTGTATGTGTAAAATTGTTATGTGTCTGCCATTGAACTTATTTGCATTAGAAGGTATGAGTTTTGCATTCAATGAAACTACGCTAATTTGTAAATTTGTTGGCTTGGGAAAAATGAATGCCAATGAATGCATATCTTTACTTATTTATTTATATTTGCATAAGTTGCACATTGATACTTACTCCTGCTATGCGTTTGTCTTCGAATGGTACCAATGTGGGATGGTAGATAGCATTAGTTGGACTATATGCTATGCGCTGAATTCCATGTATTAACCCTCTTATCAGCGGTTTGGGAGATTCAGTTTGGTAATTAGGAGTGGAAGAAACAGGCGCTGTCGAAGGCTCTTGGATCACACGTCGCAAAAAGTTTATAGTTCCAGAGTTTCCACCCAAATTAATATTATAATTTTTCATATCCAGCGTTGAATAATCATTGTAAGCTTCATCTTTAAGCATGAGGTACGCCTCTAGAAACATAACAATTTTCAACGAGTACTACGTATACATTTTCTGCAAAAAATATGAGAATTTTACCACTAAGTAGTTTATTTTTTACATCTTCCTGACATCCTTGTATAAAATTTTCTACTCGTCTTGCAGTTCGCGGGGGATTCAAACACCTGTGCTATTGGAAAGGATATACATAATTAGATACATAAGAAATATTTGAAATAAAAAATTCATGAGTTTCATTAAGAAATATCTACCTTTGTAAGGTAATGACCTTCTGAGCTATTTGCAAAAATCTTTGCGTTTGTTGAAACACTCAAAGTAATATAGAAGCATATTAGAAAAACTGCATTATTCGCCATGATAATTTATATCACTTATAATTATTACGTATGAGTGTAGGTACATATGTACATGCCTAAGTAAGTACATATGCCTCGTTGTTATTTAATTCCAAGTACTATTGCAACGTACAACCTCAACGGACGAAAAACTCCACATGAATGAAAATGAAACCATTTGCAATTTTATCATCAATAGTAGACCAAAAGTTGAGATGCATTGAAAATTCACTTTCTACGTTTACACGATCAGCAGAAGCAAGTTGCGCCTGTCTCAGCCTTAGCGACGATGACATTGACAGTGACTCCAAAAAAAGTATAAAGAAATATATAACCATAGATTTTTTCTAATACTCATATATACAAATGTACACATATGTATGTACACAAGTATGTATGTGCGAAAATCAGATTTAACGTAACTGCATATAACACGGGTTTATGATTACATACATACATACATACATATCTTAGTAGTCGACTCCATGGTGTCAATGAACAAACTGCATTGACAATCCGGTTCAAAAACCAACAATATACTCCAATCGACCTAATCTACCAAGAGCTGGTAAGAAATTTGTGGTTGGTTAATTTTAGCTAATTACTATTTAATACAAATAATAAATAATATTTATCATAAAGTGATTGTTTTCCGTCACAACTTTGAATAGAGTTAGGAAATGAAAGCATATGCAAGAAGTTTACTAATGGCAGCATATACATACATACATTATGATTGACTTACTTAATGTAAAAAAGGACAATTTAACTAAAAAAAATTTAATCAATAAATTTTGGAAACTTGCAGCAAACACTAACAGTTCTATAAAGTGATACCTAATCGCGTTCGTTTGGGCAAAAAACTTGCAGAACTTTCAACGAAGGAGAAAAATTATGAGAAAAATTTTGGAGAAATTGACAATAATAATCAAGTATCGATGCAGGTAGCAAGGTCATGTTAAAGTATTAAGTGATAAATAGAAACTGTAATTTCTCATTGATTATAATTATTTACAAAATTTTTTATTTAATAGATACGAAGTTATCTCAGAAAAAAGTAACACAAAAGCGAGTACGAGGCTGTTGTTTGTTAATATATTTCTAGTTCCATTTTGCGTTTGATTCACAAAGATATGTTTAAGCGCCTTTTGATATTTTTATTTATAAAATAAAAAATTAATAGATAAAGGTATGCTAGAATAGGCAGGTTCATGCCCGTCATTTTCGTTAAAGGCTTAACCTTCTGTTTGGTCAGACAGATTTATACAATTCTCCAAATGAAGCTCTTTATTGAAATATTTTTTTGTCATCTGTATTATAACTCTTCAAAAAGATTAGTAGTACACGTTCTAGAAAGTGCACACATATGAGCAAATGCATATCAACACAGTTATTAAGAAAGCATTTCATCACCTTTGTGCAGCAAGTATTATTTCACGTGCGTAATAGTGGAATACTAACCTGTTTGGAAATGTACGCCGAGAAGTGGACGGTAGGTCAACCAACTGTATTTGAAATTAGCAAGAATGGCCGATATCTGATGACGCTGCTGAAAACAACATATAATTACTTCCACAACAAAGAAATAAAACACATTCTTATAATAAAATTCATTTTTTGCGCTTAAAGGAAATACATAACTGCAAATTATATATATGTATAAGTACTGCAAAATCATTGTTAATGTTAGAAAAGGCCATGAAACTCTGCCACTGACAAAAATTGTTGCATTGTTGCATCCATCCATTCAAATATAGGGAGAATGGTGAAGTTCGAATGAATTTTTTGTATTGCAGATGTTTATGGCTCAACGAAAAGCTAAATATGTATGTGTTTATAAGTGGCCACGCTTAGGTCAACCGACAGCTAATAATGGTATTTAGATAATTAGTTTACAAAATAAAAATCTTTTTCTAATCTCAATGTATAAATTTCCAGTTTTCTATTAATACAGCGAGTTATTTCGCTTTGTGGCATAACTTTTGTCAAGAGCTAACTGAATTTCAAATGGGATGGTTAATGATATATCATCCCTTTAGTCATTAAAAATCGTACACTTAATGCATATTCCACACGTTCAACCTGCTAAAAAGAAATAACTTAAGAAACGCTCAAAGTTTTAGAAAAATAATTTTAAAAAAGTTAAAAAAGACTGGGTTTTAGAAGGCATTCAGTAATTGACAGACCTGCTAGGAGAAATCTGTTCAATCTACAAAAATGCAAAAACAGCGTAGAACAAACCAGCAAACGAGTTCCTAGTGAAAAGAAAATAGGAAGTAAGTAGCAGAGAAATTATAATGCTCCTAGCGATAAAATTGTATGTACATATATGTACTTATATATGTATGTACATATATCCATATGTATACATATTATTGCGAATAAGCAACAGGAATACCACCAATAACACCAAACCGTATGTGGTCAACAAAACTTGCGTGCAGATTGTAGCATCAGAATAAATTCTCTCACCAATCTACCCAACGACCAGCCGACCGATAAATGTTACTGCTGTGATGTGCTTCTAAAAACAATATTTTACGAGTACAAAATGTTCCGGTGACTGCTGTCTTACTCGTTTATTGTTATTCTTTTTTCTGTTTTGGTGGGTGGTCAGGTGAAACATTCACTGCTGTATCACATTGGTCAGACAGTAAGCATGTATAAACCGTCTTACATCTTCACCCACCATCCAACACTCATTCTCATTCCGTTGTTAAACAATGTTAAAGCCATTGCATTTAAATACGGGGAGGCCAACTGGCAGAGCAGTCAGTTATTGTGTTGTTCTTAAAGTTTTCGCTTCTTTTTCTCAAGCGTCTATGCGCGAATACTTTCTTATATTTTTCTCTAAAGCCTGTCGAGTTGAAATTTAAAACAATTTATATAAAAGGACATTCTTTGAAAATTGAAATAGAATTTAGAATAGAAGAAGCCAAATTCGGAAAAATGTTTAAATATTTTGTTATATTAATCGGTGTGTTGTGCATTAAAGAGCATGTGATTTACGCCGAAATTGAAAAAAACACCATCAACGAGGACGGGTCATTTTCGTTTCGGTAAATACAAAATAAAATATAAAATAAATCATAAAGTATAACTGCCTATAAAATCTGTGTATATGTTCTTCCATTATTCATGTTTACACTTGGATGTCAAATCAGTTTCAAACGTTCGTAATGACAAATGAACTTACTAAGCGCGAAACATGCACTTTTAGTGATTGTTAATAAGATTCACCACAATAATAAGCATTTTTAGAACTAGTAATTTTACACAGTTACTACAAACAGTACCAGAAAATAAAAATTTCGGTGATAGAGGAAATAATTGAAATTAGATTAATATAATGCATAGGCTCAATACAACCGATTTAATTATATAATGAAATATATTTTCATAAAACCTTGTTTTAACCTTAATATATATACTTACACTTACTTAATTATTAAAAAAAATTATATCTGATGGTACGAGTAACTAAAATAAACAGCGATAAAACGAATATTGGAGCCATTATAAATAAGTGAAGCAAATATACCAAACATTTTTTATTCTGTAAATGTGCACCAAGCTGTTTCTAGAAATGGAATAATTTTTTCAGAACTTCAACCGCATAGCTCGTTTCGAAAATTTGTGAAGCACAGTTACAAGAAATACGTGCTATACTCAGATATGTGATTTCAGTACAGTTATCGATGAACGTAAAACTAAATTAACATAATAGATATAAAACTTCTAAATTACATTACATTCAGCATTATTTGGACGATTTTCGATTGTCAACCTTGTACCAATAATAAGTTTGTCTAGACAAAATCCAGCTTGATCACATCATTTCGCCATTTTTATCAATTCGATTTAAATACTGATGGATTTATCTATTCTAATATAAAAACCTAGAAAATGATATATATTTTTATGTAATTGGTACTTTGTAATCGCTGACTGAAGCGATTTTCAACCCAGATTCCAATATGATGATCGGTGATCATGCGCAACTGATACGGTTTTAGGATGGGTTTGATACGTTCAAATACATGCTGCTTTTGTACAAAACTGAGTAGTTTTGGTACTCGATGTCTGTATATCGGAATTCAGGTAAGTACATGATTAAAGTACTTGCCTATTTCTTTTCAAAAAATTTTCATTCGATAATACAGCTCCCAAAATAGAAAATAAGTCCAGAAGTCTTATTAACTTAATGTCAAATTATTTTATTAAGTGGTATAAGTGTATAAGTACACTCCAAACTTTTTAGCGCCAATTTCATTTAGCTAATATGAAATGCCATTCCTAGTTCGGTATGTTATCCAAATTTTAGAATGAGAACTCTTATAAACAATATCTGTTTGATATGGATGTGTCACCGAGGTGTATTCAAATTTAATTTTATATACACCCTTTTACATTTTTATTTTGAACTGATCATCATTCGTTTTACTATCTTGTTTATAGGCATTCCAACAATGACATTGGCAGCTATTTTCACAGCGCTTCAGCCAGTTCAGACAATATAGTAAGCGGCCGTTATGGCTCACGGAGCCCTTTGACCGGACAATTGGAAGAAGTAATCTACACTGCAGGACCGCGTGGGTAAGCAGAAATTATAAGTTATTCAAAACAAAAAGACTTCCATAATATTAAAAATTCAAAACTAGATTATATCACTTGAAATACATAAGAATAATCGCAATTCTTAAAAGGTATTCTGGGTCTAGTAAAAACGCTTCTCGCTTCTTCAATTTCTTTGAATGTTCTTTGTAAAGTTTTTGTGGGTGCCCACGCACATACGCACACATCACCCAGAATACTTTTATAGATATGTTAAGTTTTGAAACTAAATTTCGCAACGGTATTCAAAGATAGACTAATAAGTGCTTGTATGAATATTTAACAGTACTTTTATGCTTAAAAGCGTGTACGAGTATCTTTGTAAATTCATTCAATCGCTTTTTTTAATTCTTCGTTGGAGGAAGTGCACTGAAGCGAAAATCGCACTTTATCAGAGCATTGAATACATTGTTGTCTGCGAGATATGATTTAAAGTTCACTTTCAAAAAAAAAAGGGCGATAATTTTTTGTGTGCGGTCGCGCATACCTTTTCTACTGATACTACAGTAACATATTATACTCTTATATATAATATAGCCCCAATAAATATATGTACATATATTAATACATATGTGTACATAACGAAGGGCGGTTATTAGAAAATAAAAATAATTTTATACCACATTAGATGAAAAATTAAATCCCATGCTAATAAAGAAGAAGACCCTCTGTAGAAGTTCTAAATTCGGAGCTCATTATTTATCCTGATTATGGCGGCCGCTACAACCGAGTCATTAGCATTGCGTACTGCCATTCGGAAGGCCTGGGTTCGAGCCTAGGTTCTACCAACATTCAAAATTATAGAAAATAAATTTTTCTAATTGCAGTCGCCCCTCGGCAGGCAATGTCAAGCCCTCCGAGTGTATTTCCGACATGAAATAAAAGGCTCTTCATAAAAATCCATCAGCCGTTCGGAGACGGCTTAAAATTAACTGCATATCCCCTCCATTTGTTGGTAAAAAAATCAAGACGTAAAACAACAAATTGGAAGAGGAGCTCGGCTTCAGCGGTTACAAAGCGCCAAATATATATATATATATATATATATCTATATATATATATATATATATATATATATATATATATATATATATATATATATATATATGTACATTATATATATATATAGGTATGATATATTCCTTCTGTCTAAGCTTACTTTTTTATTTTTTAATTTATGTATACTTGTAACAACTTCACGAATCTATTTAATTTTTAATATATGTACATATATACATAAATTTCACTATAATTCTAAGAAGACCGAATAAAAACTCCGTGCGCGCGAGGGCTGTAGGCTTTAGATAGACATTTCTTTAGCTCGAACGGCCACCGCTAAGCGATCGATTGGCTAACGAAATCTGGGCTAGAAGGAATAGCAGGATTGGCGCGTGTAGGGATTCATGGAAATAGTGGTAATAAAATAATAAAAGGGTTATTCCACACACACGATAGTTACATAATTTTTTATTATTGCGTTAAGCGACAAGCTTAAACATGCTTCTGGCCCTGTAGGAATGCATTGTCTAATGCATTCTGCAGATTCTAAAGGACCCGTATCGCGTCTCTGATAGCACCTCGTGCGGTGCGATTGCAAAACATGGGTGTTTCCATTCCCTTTTTGGTGCTTACAATGGTACACGTCTGCTTCTTTATTATGCTTCGTGTTTGCTGGCGTTTTTTCTGGTTTGCTCTCCATGCAGAATTTGCCTTGGGCTGTTGAATAACACTCTTCATACGTTTTTAAAAGGCTGGGGGTGAATGCGCTGCCGACCCTTTGCGCGGTGAATGGGCAGTTTGCGCGACAGCACTTTCGTGCAGCAGGGTGTGGTGCGCCCTGTGACAGCGCTTGCAGCTGCTTGGCGAATTGCATTGGCCCGTGGTATGGGTCAGCGCCAAGCAATTAATGCAATAGCCTTGCGCCCTGGCTACTGCGAGACGTTGACGCGGCTTCACTGCGCGGAATGCGCCACACATGCGCAACACATGGTACTTATGGCAGAGTCTGCACTGGAGGCAGTTTTCTGTCTCTGCCGTAGGGGCAAGGATACAGCCTTTTCTGTTGCCATTTTCTGAAAGGAGAGGATCAAAAGGAGAGGGCAAATATAGTTAGGGAAAACTAGATAGATATGCAGTTTAGCCCTGAGTTAGATGGAAATATGTATTTTCTATTAATTATACTATCCTGTAAGCTAAGAATGATCACTCGGGAAAAAGCACAACTTGACAAGTGGACACGTGATAACCCCATTTTTGGTACGTACATCCAAAACTCGAATGTGGTTATTCAGCCCACGGCGAACATTTTCGATGAGCCCTAGTCGCCACTCGGTGGCTGGTAGTGGGTCTTCCTTGACTACTACTAAGTCGCCTGGTTGAGGATCTCGCTGTAGATTTTTCCGTTTATATCTCTTTTGGAGACCTTTCTGATACTCCTCTTTCCAACGACGACTAAATTCATGGTGAAGTACTTTAATCTTCTCCCATCTGTTGGTCAATGAGAGGTCGCTCGCGTTTGGCTCGGGAATGGCCATCAGCGGTGCGCCTCGAATGAAATGACCAGGTGTGAGTGCAGTGAGGTCAGCGATGTCTTGTGACATGGCTGAAAGAGGTTTCGAGTTGAGATGCAGCGGCTTTTTTGACACCCATATGGGGTGCGCTGGGAGGAATATATTGCCAATTTATGCCTTGAGGAGCATATTTTTGGACAATATCGGCAGAGCATTCGTTAAGAAATTTAACGAAGTCGCGTTGAATTGCCGTTGTCGCTTATAATTTTGGATGGATATCCTCGCCGGCCGACGAAATGTGCAAACGCTGTTCGAAATGTCTCAGTTGTCAGATATGAACATAGCTCAAGATGCACTGCCTTTGTTGCAAAGCAGACGAAGACTGCAACATAGCCCTTGAAAAAGGTGTTCGACCTCAACACGGAAGCTTTGATTTGGAATGGCCCAGCAAAATCAACCCCCGTGGTGGAGAATGGGAGTGAGAATGTGCAGCGCTCAGGAAGTAGAGCGGCCATTATTGGCGTGTTTTTTGCTTGTAAAGCGTACATGCTTTACATTGAATACACTTTTTGATCAGAGGTTTGAGCTTCGGGATAAAGTACTCTTGCCTGACCATCTGAATCATCAAACGTGTCCATGCATGGAGAAGCAGTTCGTGGAGAAACTTCAAATATAAGTGGCTAAACCTCAATTTAGTTGGGATGATGATTGAGTGTTTCGTTGTAGCTCCACGTGGAATGTGCGAATCTGCCGAAGAAGTCCGTCTTTGTCCAAGACTGGATTTAACACGAGTAGTGAGCTCTTTTTGTTAATTGGTATATTATTTCGCAAGGCATCTTTCTCGCTAGGAAAATAGCGAGTTTGAGAAATGTCGATGATGTGCTTCTTTGCGAATTGGCATTCATCATGTGTCAGATGGGGCAAGGTGGTTAAAGGTTGCCCTGTGGACTTATTTCGACGCAGCCACGCGAATCGCTTGAGAGAAAGAAGAAAACCGATCTGGAATGTCGGGCTCATCTTCAAGTGCGTGATATGCTTCTATCTTACGTCTTTCTGACGGAGAAGCACTGCAGGCCTTAGAGTTCGGTCAGGAATCAGCATGGCAGGAGAGCCATTTCGGTCCATGCCACCAAAGTTAATTGGTAGCCAAGTCCTGCGGCTTGCAACCGCGTGTACCAAGATTAGCGGGTTATCTCCGCTTGCAACATGACGTCATGTACCGCAGGGAACATAGTCTCGGATTTGAGAAGTGCGGTTTGATACATAGGTCTTCCATGTGCATGGTGGCTCTTCGAGCCATACGATCTCGGAATCTGTGTTTGGATGGTTGCAACAAGTTTTGCTAATAATAATGCGCCACACAGCTCTAAGCGAGGTAAGCTTACCGTTTTCAATGGTGCAACCTTGCCTTTTGCAACTAGAAGAGTAGAACATAACCCGTGTATTTGGGTGTCTTGCCCCGGAGTGAAATTAACCCAGCGGGATATTTCTATTGTACAAATGGCAGGCAGGTTTTCTGCAAAAGTGTGCGATTTTGACAGAGCTGTGGGCTTAACATATTCATCCCAGTCAGTGCCATCCCAGTTCAGATGCACTGTCTATGTCATGACTACTGGATAGAATGTCATCGACATATGCTTGGTTTCGTATTATTGTTGCAGCAAAAGGATAAGTTGTCTCAGTATCCATTGCAAGTTGATGCAATGTACAGATGGCAAGGTATGGGACGCAATTGAAGTATACTATGGTGAAAATACGAAACATGAATGTCAGATGAAAGAGGGAAGCCGATAACTGGCATGTTCTAGAGCGTGAATCGGGAGAAGCATAAGGGAGAAGCACAACTGCAGAGCCAATCAGTCGTAAAGTGAATTCGTTGCTGATAACATTACTGTGAGGTAAGAATAGTACATTGTGAAAGTTTTGTCAATCCAGTGATCGGAATCGAAAGATTTGGGAAATCATCGAGGTTGATTCAGCAAAATCGTAACAATTGGTGTCAGAAGTGGGATTGTTAAATAAATCCCAAAGGATAATAATTGAAAAGTGGTCAAGATTCAGGATTTGACGAAACCTCCTCTCAAGAGGGAATTGGCAAAGCGTGGATTATCTACAACTGGAAATAAGGCAGAGCTGCAATCACGACTGCGAGAAGCAATGGAGGTCGATGGCATCGACTTAAGCCAATACGCGATTCTGCTGATTCTGAGGAGTTGGAGCAGCCATCAAGTAAGATTCAAGAAAAGGCTCCTGGCTCAAAACATGTCTGCAATGAACGCCAGCATCTCACAAAAGATGGATGCACAGGATGCTAAGTTGTCACAAAAGTTAAATGGATTAGAAGAAACAATCGCACATATACAGCAAAATCTGGTGAAAGACAATGCAGAACTTAAGAAAAAAGAGGATCAAATCGAGGAGCGGCAAGACAAAATAGAGGAGCTAATTGAGGCCAAAGTGAACAAATGGGAAGGTCGGCAAGAAAAAAATAGAAGAGGTAATCGAGATCAAAGTTAACGAATTGAAAGGTCGTTTCCAGGATTTGGAGTTAAATCGTCCAACCATTTCAGTAAACGCTGCCGGCAAAATTCTTTTCCAAGTCTTTAAGCTTAAGTTCGAAAAGACGGCTACAGCGAATAACTTGAGTATAGAGGAAAAATGCGATGCACTATTCATTGCATTGGAAGGACCCGGAGCGGAAATTTTGCAGACTATTCCTGAATATGAAAGAGATGATTATGACGCATTAATGTGAGCCGTAGAAAGACGCTATGGTAGCGAACACTGGAGACAAATTTACCACATGAGATTGGAGAAGCTCGACCAAAGACTCCACGAATCTCTACAGGAATATGTTTCGGAAATTGAGAGATTAGTTCATTTAGCCAAAGGGAACGCATCGGGTGAGCATCTCGAAAGGTTAAAAATACAAAGATTCATCAGCGGAATAAAAGAATTTAACACAAATCGAGTGCGAATCCAAAGTTAACATTCGCTGAAACTGTTGCGTATGCTCAAACACGTGAAACGGCGGTACTCGTAAGCAGACCAGCTTACAAAGTCAATAAAGTGGAGGTAGAAACACCAGATGTGATGACCGAAATATTGAAAACTATGAAGTCGATAGAAGGTATGATTCGTTCTGGTGTCAAGAGCAAGCTGGAAAATGCTTTAAATGTGGAAAACCAGACCCCTTCGAGAGGGAATACAAGACGAGCTCCAACAAAAAAAAAAAAAAAAAAAAAAATGGAGGAGATCATAAACGAAGGGCTAAAGAAGGTGTATCTGACTTTAATCAGTCGTTAAATTAAAACGAGCTAGCCTAAAGGGGCTTATGCTGTCTCATGCAGTTGAATGCCCTATAATATCCGTCTCGAAAATTGGTAGAAAAACGAGCAACATTACTATTGGTGGATATGTGGATAGACGAGAGCGAATGTTAACAGCGAATGCGGGCGCATCACACTACATCTTTCGCATCACATACATCATCAGGCATAAAGATCGACTTGAATAATCGAATTATGGAGTATAAAAACATGGAAGTACCACTTAGCATTGACTATAAATTCAGATACAGCAACAAGCAAATAGTTCTTGAAGGCACCGAACTGATCCTGCCAAAGTCAGAAGCAGTTGTTTGGGCGAAGATTAATGGAGATTGTGTGACAAAGAAATTATGGGTTGACTAAGCAGCACAAAATTCTACACCGGGCGTACTTATTGGTAAAACCCAGGCTAAGACGCAAAAGAATGGACGCAGTGAGAATATGAAATAACTTCAAATCACCAGTAAATATCCATAGAGGGACTGTTTTGGAGCAATGTCAAGAAGTGGAAGTCATCATCAGCTGCAATGATTCATCTGAAACCGACTCCATTGGCACGAAGTACATGGAGGAAGACATAAATGCATGGACGCAAGGATTAGAAAGAAAGTACAAACACAATTCCAGTCAACTTATCTGCAAATACTCCAACATATTCGATAAGTGTGGATGCAACAAAGAAGGCAGGAACAACGTTGTTAAAGATTGTATTGATACTGGTTATGCGAAGCGAATTCGTCAATCTCCTCGAAGTATTCCACTAGCCCAACATGACGCTGTTAGCGAAATAATTAAAGAAATGAGCGAAAGCGGTGTTATCGAACCATCGGCAAATCCATGGAGCTCGCCGGTAGTACTTATGAAGAAGAAAGATGGCCAGTTGCGGTTCTGCGTGGACTATCGGAGATTAAATAATGTGACAAAGAAAGACAGTTATTCTTTGCGCAGGATGGATGATACTCCAGACTCGTTAACAGGTACAGAATGGTTCTCAACACTTAAAAAGAGAAGACAGCCTTTAGTATCAGCAAGTCTTTGGCAATTCAATGTGCCAAAAAACTAAATTGGAAGACTTGTTTGGTGCACCTTAACGACATCATGGTATTGGGAAAAAGCTTCGAGAAACATCTGAATAATTTGGAAGAAGTTTTCCTGAGAAAAGCTGGCGTTGGTCTTAAAATAAATCCTGAGAAGAGTTTTTTATTCAAGAAGGAGATGAATTACTTAGATCAGTAACTACGAAAGGCATTTGTACTGCGAAGGAAAAAATAGCAATGAAAGATTGGGCAAGATACAGAAACTAACTCGAATTAGGAAGTTTTCTTACAACGTGCGCTTACTATCGTTGTTTTTTTCTTCCAATAAAGCTAATAGTCTCCATGAGCTCAAAAGAAAAAATAGATCTTTCGAGTGGAACACTGGACAAGAGGAGGACTTCCAAGCTCTGAAGGAGCGGCCATGTACTGCGCTTATGTTAGCGTACCCGGTTCTAGGTGCAACATTCTAGCAAGTTGAGCCGACAAGAAAGCAAATGCACTATTGTGTATATGCAGTAATTTAGTAAATGGCCGGAGGTCTACCCAATTGCAAAACCAAGAAGAAAAAACAGTTGATACCCACATATCGCTGTTCCTGATGGGATACCGGTCCGTAGTGCATGAAACAACGGGTCAAACACCTGCAATGATACTCTTTAGTAGTGAATTTCGGTTGTCTATCGATTTAAAATTTGGAATAAATGGTGATGCGAGAAGAGTTGGGAAAGAAGCGTCTAGCATTTTAGAGGAAGAGTTGAGAAAAAAAAATGGAGATTTAGTGTTGTTATACAATCCACAACGTAAGAAAGGTTTGTCTCCAAAACTTGAATGCAATTGGGAAGGTCCACATAAGATAATCAAACGGCTTTACTACGTAGTATATCTACTCCAGACAATTGGAAAACCAAGAAACAAAATAAAAGTGATAAACCTAGAGAGGATTGCAGCGTTTGGAACAGCAAATGTGTCTTATCGGGACGATTGGCAGTGTGGTGAAAATCCGAAACGAATGTCAGATGAATGAGAGAAGCATGTTCTAGAGCGTGAATCGCGAATATTTGTTGTCGAGAGCATCTCGACTACTCTAGACGTTAATTGCGAGCAAATCGTAAAGTGAACTCATTGGTTATAACGTGAAGTAAAATTAGTACTTTGTGAAATGTGTAATATAGCCATTGAGTTAAAAATTGACGTTATATAATTAAGGAACTGCAAGCATAATTAGTGACATTTATTTAACAATCCAGTGATCGAACTCGAAGGATTTGGAACTATTGCTGATACTAAAGGTTGTCTTCCCTTTTTGAGTGTTGAGAACCATTCTGTACCTGTTAATGAAATCATCGAGGTTATCATCGTTATCATCGTAATAATTCATATTTTGAGAGGTGGCCGTTTTTTTATTCCAATATCGACCGTTTTCATACAATACCCAAATTATTGTCCAAAGTATTGGGTTGCCTTATTTTCAATAACATATCTACAGATTTTTAACTCATAATAACGAATTAGCATTCAAATACAATATACAGGCGTAAAAAAGTAAGTAAGCTTCGAGTAAAATACTATAACCTCTTTGTTGAAGAATACCTAATTTTTTCGTTCAGAAATTGGCTAATGTTGCAATAAAAAGAGGACTACTGAAAACGTCAAATGCCGACCTCCAACTAGGCGATCGATGGTACTGCTCATAATTTTAATATCAAAGTATTTATTACTTAATTTGTTGTTATATAATTGTTGGGGTAGTTATGTAACTATATTTTTGCTGATTTTATTAGTGATAATTCGAATATTCGTTTCAGATTTCGGGTAAATGGACCAAAAATTCATCGTAAAATGGATTTGTCGCAATTTCCTGTTAGACAGCGTGGCAGTCCAGATGATCCATTGGCTGATCCATTTGATAATCCTTCATATAGCTTCAGTTTCCGATCTGGGGATCAATCGCGTACAGAAAATAGCGATTATACGGGACACGTGAGAGGTGACACTTTAAATGACATAATTATTTTTTGATAACATTCAGCTTTTTATCTGCAGGACTCTATTCATACTTGGATGATGTGGGTGAAAGTCACAATGTAAGATATGCCGCAAGTGCAGGAACAGGTTTCACCGTTTTGAATTCTGTACCTGATAGTCCTGTGAATGTCGCATATGTTGCCCCTCTTTACAAGGCCCATCCGAAGGCTCGTGGCAAGATGACAACTCAACGCGGTCCTGATGGAACCTACAAATTAATTGCTGCTGGACCCGACCATCGCCGCGCTGAAAGCCGAAGTCGAGACGGGTTTGTGAAAGGTACTTACTCATATCTGGATGACACTGGAGTTCAGCGTACTGTAGAATATATAGCTGGACCAGGTATTGGATACAGGATAGTTAAAAATCGTATGGGCCCGGGGTCTCATATTAATCCCTCGCTAAATGAGTTCAGATTGAGTGATACTGACTTCAAATTAGCAAACGATATTGGAATAGGAAACAATGGTGGTAGTAGAGATGCTTCTGAAGCCGAAAAGGAATCAAGGAAAGAAGAAAATTATTCAAAAAAAGATAGCAGCAGTTCAAAAAACTTACAAAGCTTTAATGAGAAAAACTTAGATAAAAAAGTACGGGACGGGGATTTACTAAACAAGGTGAAGAGTGATCGTATGGGAGCAGCTAGCACCCACCGCGGAGCAACCCGCTATGGCGGTACTCGTGGATATAACTCTGATGGCGGGTACAACTTTAGTTCGATACGCAGCCGGGAAAAGCAAAATGATGGTAGGAATAATAACCGTAACAGTGTTAGTTCGGATGCCCACATCAGTAATCGTAATCGAATGCCGGAGGGGAACAGTCGCAATCGTGATAATGGCAATGTTGGGTACAATTACGACTCTCCGTCTTCCTCTACAGACTCGTTAGGCTTCAGTGACGATGATCTTAGCTCACTGCCACCGCTAATAACAAGCAGCCAAAAAATATTACAAATGGAACGAGATCGTGACTGGTTGCAAAGGCATCGAGACTCTACAATAATCCAAAATGTAGGTAAATGGTATATTGGTCTGCCTCCAGGACACAGCGTGCGTGCACATGTACAAAATATAGATTTACTACCAGTTGGTGGGCGGAGAGTTCCATCGCCATCAGAGGCATTGAGACAAGATGAAATCGCTGATATAATGTCTTCTATGGAAAGCGAAATGACTTACAAAATCTAAACCTAAAGTACTTAAGGAACTTTGGAGTCATACTTAGCAAAATAGCTTGAAGAAAATGAAATAAACCAAGTTAAATAATTAAGGAAAAACGTTTAAAATTTGATGTTGAGTGTTTATTATAGTGATTTTTCTACATACAATTTTAGCAATAAAACTTCCGTCTGCGTCCAGGGTATATACGGTTATCTATAATAGGCCATATTTAGACGAGTGTTTGAAATCTAAAGAGTTTTCTTAGAGTGACACTAAACAGATAAAGGCACTCTAACATTATGTGCTTTTTATAAAAGGAAAATTACCAGCAAATGCCCAAAAAGAAAAGATATGATAGAAAGATATTCTAGCATTAGGATTTGTAGAAGATATGTAAATGCGCATGAAAATAGGAATCCGAAAGGAGGTTCTGATGTGCAAAGATCTATAGAGATAACAAGCAAGTTTCTCTCTATCTGCTTGAAGATCTCTATTATTTATTGGTCCTCCCATATTTAAATATTATTAAAAAAGTTTGTTACTGTATGCAAACTATAATCTAATGAAGTATTTTTGTATTAAATGAAATGTATAAAATCGCTATGATCATATAGTAGTATGTATAGTAGCCGTCACTCTGAATTTGGAGCTGACTCTAAGCGAAAAAGCTGCCCCTAACTCGACAGTTTAAGATAACTCTAACTACCTGATTATACACTAATAATGTTAAGCAAAAAAAATTTAAAAGTACCGTTACGGAGATCGCATCTGTTTTCAGCATTTTCAGCTACTCACTACATAAACGCTCGTCATGAAAAAATATGTGGAGTATACATATATGTATACTAGAGCTCCAGATTTTGCTCAAACATTTTCGAGCAGTGCGAGCATTTGAGCAACGAGCACCCGCACACCCGCTCATTGCTCATTACTCGAAAAAATTTCGAGCCGAGCACGAGCATTTCGAGTATTTTGACAAACACTTTGACTTTTTTCTCAAAACTTTTTTTTTTTTAATAATTTTAAAATTATTTATGCAAAGTGTATAAATCATTGAAACACCAAAAAAATGAGCGAGTATAGAGCGAGCATTGAGCTGCTCGCAGTGCTCGATACCCAGGTATCTGGAGCTCTAATATATACATACATAATCATTTATTTAAAATCCGAAAGTAATAATGTACTTTTTTGTTATTAAATTATGCCTTTAGATACATATGTATCTCATTTAGAAGGGATCTTGAAAATATATGTACATGAGCAAACCAAAGTCGTTGCATAAAATTAATTTTTTTAATCAAAAAGGTTCTAGGTAAGGATGTAACAGTCAGTTGGAGTAGATACCTTTAGATGGCGCGTTGACATTGAAAACGGTTTGTGCCAATGATAATTTCAGTGCTTGTTAAACTGTCAACACAAATGTGTTATTTCCCCCTCTGAATTGGATATATTTTTTAGAAATTAATTATTTGTTTTTGCAGTCGATGTGAAATACAATTTTTATGATTACAAAAAAATAAATAAAATAATTGTTTTGAATTATAATACGGCACCAGAGAAAAGAATTTGAACCAAAAGTAAAAACACCAAAAATTTAAATAGCACAAGCGCTATACCAACTCCGCCACAGCATTTTAGAAAATTTTCTTGCATATTCGGCACTTCTACCGAAACAAAGAATAGAGATTTGATTCTTCTTCTTATACGAGTAAACATACATACGAAAGAATATATTCGCCCCTTGCACAAACTTCGTCTCAAAACGACTTCACTTTTCGAAACAGAACTTGTATGTACATACAAAGTGTATATGGACATATGTATGTATGTTTGCTGGTGAATGAATATGATAACATATTGTAACGTTTTTCGTTGCTACCCGCGATGATTTCCCAAATTCTTCGAGTCCGATCACTGGATTGCTAAATAAAACTCACAAGATTTGTTCGTCTGGCCTCTTAACCGTCAGGAATTAACTCAACGTTTATTAAGTCATCAATAATTACAATTCTTTACTATAGCCAATGGCTTATTTTACAATTCTTTATGATACACAATTATTATCTGCTTCACTCAGCTTATCCGTTTCTAAAACACACACAGCTCACAGCAATGTTAACTCCACTAAGTTGTCTACTCGTCTCTTCTCGTGATAGCGGCTGCCGCTCTTTTTATACCTGTGGATGACCCAAACATTCTGTTCACGCGCTTAAGGATAGGCTGATTATTCGTTTGCCTGCGGTAGCTGCAGCTTCCCCGTTTATCCTTAACGACGTGTAATTTCCTTTACACGGTCTACCCTTTTGTTTGTCCTTGGTAAGGGTAATTTGCATCTTACTGCCGCTTCTTTATTTTCTGTCCTTTTCGGGGAGTTTTTTTTACATTGTCAACCCTTTTGTTTGTTCTTGGTCCGGGTACGGCCGCTTCTTTTGTCTGTTTTTATTTGGAAATCTCGTCACACTGCTACTCATTTCAATCTGTTCTTCGTAGTTGGGATTTCCGTCCAATATGTATGTATGTATGCCCTAAACCAGTAGTGAATTGACTAAATTAAGAAATTCGCTTGTAGGTACTATATCGGAATGTTAAAAACATTGCCATAAAACAAGAAAAATTTGTTGTCTTCGGTTTTTGTATATATTTACATAAGCCGATAAGAAAATTCAAAAAATTTAACTGGGACAAGAACGACTCATTGGGTCCCCAATCTGATTAAAGAAGGAGATGCTGAACCACTCATTGTATTCCAAACCAAAACCAGCCCGTTTTAAAGAAAACAAATACTCATTCGGCATTACTACATTTTGGGACAAGGCTATTCCTCTAACATCAAGTATATGATGGTCGAATTCGAGTTGGGGTATCAAAGCGACTATTCACCCAATCATCTCTTCATTTCAAACAGAAGGATAATAATAATGAAGTAAGAAGTTCAGTAATCGCAACCATGCGCGATCAAAAGCAACGCAAATATGGACCCAATAGTGACAGAGGTAAAAGAAGATTATATTACACTTCAAAATTGCAGCAACAAAAACAACTAAATATTGAAATAAGTACAATAAATCAAGAGTTCCAGCATCAGAAGGAATTTAAAATCCTAAACGGAAAGAAGCATATGGGAAGACTACCAGATGCAACAAGGGATACATGGAGAGTACCAACAAAAAAGGAATTAAACATACGGGAGCTAAAGTTAAATTTCAAATAATGCTAATATTCGTAACCGCCAGTAGTACATTTACAAACACATATGTATGTATACAGTCCACTCTCTTAAAAATTCCTTACTTTATTATATAAGACAATAAGAAATTTCATGGGAAGGAGAAACTATAAAATATAAACATAAAAATGCATACAAGTGCATATACACATTCACGTGCATAATTTTCCCACATTGAGTCTTCAATTTCCCCCAATAGCGGGAAGAAATTTAAGATACTACATTGTGGTGTAATATCGATTGTAGTATAGTTCTTCAAAGGTTTTCTGTACCAATATTTATTTTATTTACATGTGTGGGATACCAATCTCCACGTCTTCAGATCTTTTTGTTGACGCAAAACCTTATACCTGAAAAAATTGGTGGTTTGGGGGCTAAATGATACAGTTTTCCTTATAAAAATAAAAATCCTACAAAAGTCGGTAAGTTTTACATCAAAATATAAGAAATTTATATATATTTATTTTTATCAAATTTTTAAGGAAAACAGATCTTTTTTGAAGAAATTCGCTAAATGTATAAGTTACCATACAATATGAAAATAATCCGAATCAGTTCAAAAATGATTAATATTCGCCTAAATAAGAATATATACAAATCTTCATTTTTGGCTGTAGGGTATCCTCTTGATCATTCCGGACGTTGGTAACGTCAGTTTTGATCTTAACGAGACCGAGCAAGACATGTCATTATTAATGGGCTTGTTAAGCGCAAGCCCTTATATATATGTGTCATAAAACTGACTTAAACGGATTTTACTCACACATACATACATAATTTTTTTGGTTCCTTTAAGTTTTAAAAATTTGTATGCTGTGCATGAAACTACTACACGATATTTTTACAAAAATATTTTCGGATTGCATTTACAAAATATTCAACTACTATATATATAATATTTATACCGTTATTTTGTTTTTATGTAGATATATATTTGGTATTTCAAAAACGATACTTACATTTTTGTTAATTTTGTAGCGTTTTCAGCTTTTATTAGCCTTGGTTTAACAGGTAGCATACATATGAATGTATGTATGTACATATATTTGTACTGCTTATTTAGTAATTTCGGATACGTAATACTAACATTATTACTAGCTCATACATTAAAACATGCTCTGTTTGATAGTATGTGTGTACAAACGTTTTGATTTGTTTTGACCACAAAGGCAGAAGATTACTGTAATGAGTCTTTATTAAATAAAATTTTAATTTTAACTTTAGAAAGCCCAATTAATTATCAAATTAAAAAAACAGGATTGTGTCTGCACTTACAAGCAATGAATATTCATTCCATGATCATGTGCAGAAGCGAGTTATAATAATTTCACTAATGTTGCAGATTATGAACTTGCAACTTAATACTTTCATTACAGAGCATCAAGAGACACATCCAATTTATATTTGCAGCATTTTCTCACTTGAGTGGTAGAATACACTAAGTTTGATTTATTTTCTCTACAATGAAATTTACAACCATACTGAATTACTTTCAGTCGTATCTGAATGGCTGCAGAAGTTATAATTTTTTATACAATGCACGTCTTAACATACAGTTTAAATAACCACATACTGGCACTGAGTGTATTTCTTCCTCTCATTAACATAAAATAATGTTAAAATAAGTTGTACGTGGTTAGACAATTCCGTGCTTTAAATAAAAAATGCTGCAAAGAGCAGTTTTTAACTTAGGTATAATAACGAGGTCTGTTTATAACTACGATTTGAAATTTCAAATACTAAATAGAAGGAGAAGGAACAGTCTCATTATTTTGCCGACGAGATGATCCAGTCACATATGTACATACATGGTGTAGTAAGTTCCCAGTTTTTGTCATAGAAATTTGCTAATGGATAACTAAGGGCACGAAATTCCATGTTGACGCTGAACGTATTGGGGATATAAAGGATGCTGAACATTAATTAATCAAATTTTGCAATCCTTAAACTTATACTACAAATTGTGTTATTATTAATTTCTTTTCACTCTATTTCAGTCGTGAAGCAAAAACAAAGACAAAAATTTTTGTTTCCATTCCAGCATCAATTCTTATCGCGTAAATGACATTACTTTTCCAAAATGAAGGTCAAATTTAATGATGTTCAACGACGGAAGAGTAAAGTGAAGTTATATGCATGTACATATGTACGAGTGTTCCCTCTTTTAAATATGCACTTGTAAGTGCGTAGTTTGGCATTATCAGAAACTGCATGTGTGGTACATATAATTACACTTGTGTACATTTCTACAATGCCGTTAAAAATAATACTGCTCTAAACATCTAGGCTGCCCCATGGAATTCTAATAGTAGCAGTTATCATATTCATTTAATCAAACGAAAATTAATCTTTTATATGATAACAGTTCTGGGTGCCAATTTGAAGAATCCTTTTACAAATTGGGGTACGTAGTACAAGTCGACTTTATTATCGTGAGATAGCATCAGTCCAGCAACATAAAATGTATATTTATTTTGTTTTTGCTTCTGGTTTAAATTAGCGGAGACTTCCAAAAATTTGGATTTAATTTAATAAATAAGTCAAATCAGTTGTTTTAGCACTATTAGTTGAAGATTGAAGTTGTCGACTAAAAAAAAATCAAAAGTTTGCTTCGAATACGTGTACATTATACAACCGAAAGTTTATCTTTCATTTCTTTATTTAAAGCTAGTTTATTTTGTTATAAACATTTTTTCGCTCTTTATAACGAATCAAAAAAACATCAATCTGACTTTAAGTCATTCTGAAGAATTCCTTACCTGCTATTTTCTCCTCTTATGTACAACATTGAGCAACTACATACATACATACATATGTATGTACAAGGATCGAAATTACAATGTAACCAAAATCGACTTTCTCTTAAATTCTACCCTTCTCTTATCTTAATGATAACCTTGCTCTCACCAGAACTAGATTATGGAAAAATTAAAATAAGGTGAAATCAAGGTAGCAGCAGTCTCTTTAAAGCCGGAGTTGTACATTGACGCTGTTACTCCATTTGTCTGCGCATTAAAAGAGACAACTTATTAACCAACAGTGTGATATAAACATACCATGGCGTTTGCGCATAAGCGCAGTTCATGTTGAGACGCGAACGTATTTGGTTGTGTAATTTTGCCTTCCCAACTTGTGCTCAATTTATTATTTGGAATATTTTTTCGAACTACAGTATATCGTGAAACTTTGCAAGAGCTCTTCTACATTAGTGATTAAAATAGTGATTTGGTGAAAATACTATCCAAGTATTATATTATTAAAGGAGAACATGTTTGTGTATAAACTAGAAATCATGATTACAAAGGCTGTAAGTGATATTTAATATTCAGAAAATTATAGTCTGTGATTCGACTTTATTTTAATGTTTATGTTTACGTTCATCTACCCGTTCTATTGCGATGCAAAAAAGGATTTATTGAGTTATCTGCCCAGTTGCTTTTTGAAAGCTGTGCCAATAGAAAATAATGCGATTAAGCGTATTCGACTTACTTTAGAAAACTAAGCGCACCACATAAACGCTAATTAATAAGCTAATAATTCTAATTGACTTTCACTTGTTAGAAATGAGACTCTAGCCCATGTTATGATAGTAAGCATGTATGTACGTATGCTTTTGGAATAGCTCTATGAAGGTTATAAAATTAAAGAAAATTATATGCAAGAGGTTAGAACATAAAAGAAATTTTTTAATTTGTGTATTTCTTAAAGTATGTTGTGATATTGAATAATATTATGTACATATGTATGTAAACTTATTTAATATTTGAATTCGATGAATAATAATTTGGTTAAAATTCTGGCGGAAAAAAAATGTTCCAAAAAACTGAAGTTGAAAACCGCTTTAAGTTTATGCTACCAAAATTTAAGAGGTTTGAATACTAAGTTAATTAACTTATATCTCAAAAGTCTCGAAAATAATTATGATGTAATTTCTTTTACTGAAACCTGGCTTAAACTTCATGTTTTAACTCGGAGTTTCTTCCAAGTACTTATCAAATTTTTAGAAAAGACCGTGAAAACAGTGCCGGCGGTGGAGTACTTTTTGCTGTAAACTCCTTGATTCCGTCTGAGGTGGTTAGCCTTGTTTTTGTAGAACCAGTTGAATTTAAATGTATTCGAGTACGTGTTGGAAGAGGTTACCTCTCTGTATATTTACAACACATCTCTCTTTTGAAATCAATTAACATAATGTTGAAAGATACTGATTCAGTGATTGTTTTGGGCGATTTTATTCTTCCATGTGTATCAGGAATAAATTTGACGGCTTACTCATCAAGAGCATCTTACAATGAATTTTTGGAAGAGATGACTGACCTCAGCCTAAATCAAGTGAATCTATATAAAAATAAGTCTGGCAAAATCCTTGACCTAATTTTTGTTGATAATGCAACCAAAGCACTAGTAGAAAGAAGCACTGCTCTAGTTACGCCAGAGGGCGTTTACCATCCTTCTCTTGCTATTATCTACGAAACTATATGTGATCAGATTTTAACAACTGATAAAGGCTTTATCAAAATTATCGTGCTTTAGTTAAAATGATAATATTGATCAAAGCATTGCGCATTTTAAATTGACTGTGTTAAAAATTTGTTCCTAAACGCATTTGTGGTTATAAAGAACCTGCTCAACCGTGGTATACTAATGAACTCAGAGTTTTGAAAAATAAAAATAAAACCGATATTTCAAGCTTTATAAAAGTACAGGTATGCACTCACATTATTTAAAATACTCAATTTTGCGACACAAGCTCTTTGATTTAAATCGAAAATGTTATAATGCTTATTTATTCAAAATTAAATTATAAATTATAACATATAAATTATGTTCGAGTAACTCAGTCCATACACCTTCAATATCGTCTGAAGATGTATTTCTCCATCTGAAGTCCTTAAAAAAGTCATACACATATGGTCCCGAACAAATACCTTCTTGTTTTCTTGTAAATTGTGCTGAGTATATTTTCGACCCTTTGACTCATTTATTCAATTTATCAATTAAAGAGACCATCTGCAAGGAATTAATCTTTTTATTAAATCTCTTCATAAAAACGGAAACAGATCTTTGATAGAAAATTACCGAGATGTAGCTAAACTGCGATTCCCAAATTATTTGAATCACTTATCATTGACCATTTGACTCATTCAATATCTTCATTTATATCACATTCCCAACATGGATTTGTTAAAGGAAAATCTACAACCATCAATTTACTTGAGTTCACTTCTTATATCATAGGTGCATTCAGAAAGAACAGCAGCGTTGACGTAATATATACCGACTTTAGCAAAGCTTTTGATAAAGTGTGTCACTCAATGCCCTTAAATCTTAAGAAATGTAAAGTTATGTGTTTCTATCGAAGAGCCACACAGACAATTACTTACACTATAGATAATTACAATTTGGAAAATGTTCACCGTTTTATTGGCCTGGGGATCACTATGGACCCTAAATTGAACTTCATACATCATATTGTTATGATAGTCAACAAAACCTTTTGTAAAACGGTGATCAAAGGAGTTTAATGATCCTTATGGTACTAAAGCTAAACTATTGGTAAAATATTCAAAAATAAAATTGTGTCTTATTATTCTGAAACACACCTTACAGACATACATATGTAAGTAGAGACTGGTAGAATCGAGTTCGAGATAAACACCAGTCAAAAATTACGCATAAGTCGAGAATTTATAATAATACATTTTAAATGCATATTTTAATTTTATTAAAAGCAACAGATTTTTTATTGCGGTCATGTATATACATACATATGTACATATATATGTACATATGGATATACACAGATACACAGATTGTAAATAATTATTATGATTTGTGTGCATATATATACAAGTATGTAAGTACATTTATTTCTGACGTTTAAGGTAAAGGGATAAACTCCATAAAACGTAGTCGTCGTACATCCAAATGCCCATAATTCGGTAGAGCCAATTTTATATTCTGACAGCATCAATATCTTAATATTAATAATTCCGATGGCATAGTTGGCACTCAACTTTAAAGCACAAATATTTTTATTGCACATTCGTATTGTCGAACACTTCGTACGTACCTTATCCAATAATATAGGTAAGAAGAAATAGGCATGAAAATATTTATTAAGAAATAACAGACATTTTCAGTTCATATACATATGTATATACATTTATTTGCCCCGCCCACATACAATTGATTACCAGAACAAGAATTTAGCTTTATTATAATGCAAAAGGCTTGCCATGGTGTTTTAAAAATGATTTCAGGCAAGTGACCACTGTGGCTGGTTCGAATAAATACCAGTTGAGTGAAAATAAATCAAGTAACAACAGTTAAAAAGACCAACTCCGAGAAAATATTGCCTCATTGAAAACCACACGTCTAAAAAATACTCCCTTTATAAAGCTTTCTATTTAAATCGAAATTATTTGACAAAAACAAAAATTGAGTTAAAAGCGATTAGGTACGGTGCCAGAGGCGATGTCGTTAACCTAAGTATGTGTGTTTTATACAAGTATGTATGTTTGTAATTTTACTTTTTCTTCTGCCATCAAGTTCTTACAGATTTTGTTTATTTTTTATGTTTACTTTGAATAATTTCATCCGTGAAACGCTTAATTGATTTAACTCTGCGTTATTGCGAATTTCTCTTTATCGATTCAATCAACATACACAAATATTGAATCCGGTACTTGAATCGTAACCC
Organism: Neoceratitis asiatica; assembly: GCA_030068015.2. NCBI lineage: Eukaryota > Metazoa > Arthropoda > Insecta > Diptera > Tephritidae > Neoceratitis > Neoceratitis asiatica. The sequence continues at coordinate 92,967,746 of CM061526.1, forward strand.
AAATATGAAACATTAACCAATATAATTATGTGTGTGGGTATAAAATATTTTACAATTTTTATTATATTCATAAAGTCAATGACCAATAAACTGTCCAACTTTCGTCTCCACCTCACTCGTAGATTCTTCGATACTATCATTAAGATTCAACATGTCTTTCGAACGTATGCTAATTTCCAAGAAAAAATGTATGGCATGTAGAAAAGAAATTCTTGGTTACATTCAACACATCTTTACATTGAATACGAAATCAGTGCATACTGGTATAATTTGAAAATGAGAATGCGACATATACACTATTAACAAATGCATTAGATAGATTAGTCTTTCATTTTATTAAGTCGAAATTTTTTTAAAATGTTTACATTTTTTTGTCGTGGAAAATTATGAATTTTATTACATTTAAAATTATCTAAAATAGAATTTTCTGTCAATACCACTCGGATATTTTGGTCCGCACTACACTTGGACTCTAATATTCAAAGCTTTAACAAATTAACTTCAACGAAAATTTACGAGTCGGTACTTAATGTTCAGTTACACTCAAACTTGTCATAAAAAAATTTTGCCTTTGGGATTAAATATTTAATAATATTGATTTCTCTTTCCAGCTCACTTTATCGGCAATTATTGCATCTTTTAATATTGTCGTTGGCCATCCTGTTGAGGTCAATGATGCAGCCATAGAGTAAGTAAAATTATTAAGAACAAACCGACTCTAAGTAGACCGAACAGCTGCATGCCTATGCCTATGCTCAACTAAATTCATAGCCTTAAATTTTTTATAATCTTTGATAATACAATATTACAAACTAGCTTTCAAAACATGTTGCAATACAATTGCAAAATAAATCTACAATTTTTTCCTTTAAATTTAATCAATATCATTAAATATGTAATTAAAATGCAAGTACTTGCTTATTGAATAATACATATTTAGTAGTAATTTCATTCCCATCCTTCGCATTAATACGTCCCTGAAAGTAAATTATTTAGCTCTCAGCTTTTTAGTACTTATGCGCCCCCATGCATTACTTGCAATTCTCGTTCGCAGAATCAATAAACAAAGGCTAATTAAATTTCCCGATGACGTTGACTCTCCACAAAGTTCTTCTACCAACAGCTCCGATATGAAAAAACTGGACGATGCTGAGCGCATTATACAGGAAATTAATAAAATTAACCATGCATTGGGATATATTAGAAAACAACCTGAGAAATCTAAGCTTCCACTTATTTTAGATTCAAGTCAATATCTGTTTCCGAAGCCAGCAACGCAACCTTTTCATCAGCAACACCACCAAGCCTCTGGCGCGAATGGCGGCACAATTCTAATTCCGTCTATTAGATCGGTGCAGTTAGGTGGTCAAAATTTAAGACCTTTTATAAATCCTCAGTTTACGAAAAAAAAGCTACGTGTCTCTACAAAGAGCTTAGCAATGAAGGATAACTACATATTTCGTCCTCACGAAGTTGTTTTACCAGTTCCAGGGTACATGAATGAACGAAGACAATTACCTACTCATTTTGTTATACCAGTCCATCTTTACAAATCTAATAAGAAGGAATATATTCAAGCGAATGACCTACAAGAATTTAGAGTAAAAGGATACAAAATTGTCGGTGATATCGACAATTTTTATGGCTATACTAAACATAAGAATATTGGAGAAAATGATACAAAACTTAAATTATCCACAAAATATCATCTGTTATTCCTTCCACAAGAGATAGCATTGGTGAAGGATTCACAGCAAAACAAGAACGAAATCTCCGAATCGATATCAAAAGCGAAAAGAAATCATACTATACAAGGGAATAGTTCAAGGGAAGAGAAATTTGTTGGGATTCAAAGGCCTTATAAAATACAGGCAACAGCCACAAGTAGTAGTAGCGAGTCCAGTTTAAATACCAATGTTACCACACAAATTATTCGAAAACGTATTATACCCAAACCGATCAGAGAAAAAGATCCAGTAATAATTGAACAAACAGAAGAAATCCCCCTCGGAAGCACTATAAATAATAATAATAATTATAACAATGCTAACATGAACACAAATACAAATAGTAAACCAGCGTTCAATAACGGTCCAAATCCTAACTCTAATTTCATTAATATTCGTCCTGGTGTTTTGAACTTTCCTAATGTTGGTAACATACCCCGTCCAGGCGACAAAAAAAACATAACTGCTGGCAATGCCATAAAGAATGCTTTTCAAAACATATTTAAAATACCATTTCTCCAGGATAACAAACCTGATGTAGGAGCAGGAGAATCGGGACAAACATTACAAACGCCGCCTAAACCGTCATTTATAGCACAAGCCTATCAGCCTACACCATCATTTTACGAAGTTATTGGGGCACAACCACCTCAGAAGGGCAATGATTATCAATGGGATGATGAAACAAGTAGTAGCGCTTCAGATGACGAAGAAAGTAATTCTAATGAACATGAAGAAAAAAATATATTTAGCAATCACCATAATGCAGAACAGAAAACTCAAATGGAAGTCATGAAACAGGGCGGAATTATCATACAACGCCTAAAGGTTCGAAAAGGCGGCATTGCAATTGCGGGACCAGGCGGTGTTGCAACAGCAGGCAGCGGTGGCACCGCTATTGTTGGCCCAGGAGGCTATGCGCTTACTCATCCTCGCAGTCTAACTATTGCTGGACCTGGAGCTAAGGTGATTGCAATTCCCTCCAACGTTGACTTGAGAGATGCATTAGAAAGGACAAATTTGACAGAACAAAGTATTCCTCGTGAGGGCAAGGTTGTTGCTACTGGTCCCACGGTATATTACGCACCAGCAACGGGAGCTGGAATAATCTACTGATGTTTGCATTTTATTAATTTAAACCTAAAGACCTACCTATGTAAATTTAAAGCTAGCTAGAACATAGTTTTATTGTATATTATGATATGTAATGCAATATTGAACTGTTAATTCTCAAATTGTACAAATTACACTAATCTATTTAAAAGAATAAAATAATTAAATATTAGAATAGATTCGAATAGAATTGTACACATGTACATAAGTCACAGGTAGCCAAAACTATCATTCATAATTTTCTCTTGATCCTTTTATCATAGTTAATATAATTATTTAGTGCTGCATGTCTTAATTAAAAGCGTAGTTTACATATTTATTTTAGATAATTATAACATACATGCATTTTCTTCCTTTTTCTGCAATGGACATACTCCAACTGTAAAAATTTATTTACCGCCTATGTAAACATGAAAAGGGTCACTTCTAGTCCTCTTACGTGGCCATGGTCTACATATCCATTCACGCTTCCCGCAAATCCCTCTTTGGTCTCTCCACTGACTACAATTCCAACAAACAACTATCATACCAGCGAAAATTTAATTTCACGGTCACGGCTTATTGGATCACTTAATATAATTGAGCTTCTTCAGCAGAATCTACCACCTTACTTTGGTTATTTTATTTCACCCAACGTCCAGTTTCCTCCTTCACATAGTGAAGTCAACAAAAAACTCATCTCAACAACTAAAAGCGCATCATCAACACAAAGATCAAAGCAACAGAATGAAATCAATGGTGTTAAAAACAATAAGGGCGACTTCAAAACTGATGTGGGTCTTTTAAAAGCCGTACAAGAAGTAAATCCGGAATTTGTTATTGAAGAGATATTTCCCGTGCCTGGTCGACATGTTCTTCCTACAACATCATCAGAAAGAGCTATTAAATCAGTTAAGCTTTTAGTTTCTTCTACACCGTCTCCTCCCTTGCGAAATGTATTTTCTAAACCCAGCGAAATAAATATAGGGAGAAATGAACTGGAAGTTGAAGCCATAGGCAAAACTGCCACTTCGGGACCTACACCACAAATACCTTTCAGTACCTACTTTCTTCCATATTTGTCAAAGGATCGAAAGCCCGAAAGCAAAACTTCTACTTTAATACTGGAGCCTCACTCTAAAGCAATAGTGGGTAATGGTGGCACAGCTATATCTATACCTACTTCAAGAGCTTTTTTGAAGCGAGGAGTTCCTACTAATGTATATTTCAATCCGGAATCAGTTGCGATTGCAGGCGTGGGAGGCAAAGCACATGCTCAGGCCAATTTGGAGCTTGAGTTGGTGGATTCGCGGTATTAAAGGTTAATGAAGCGTATTAATTTTCCAATATCTTTCAAGAACTCATGTAAATAATTGTACATATTATTATAAAAATTATAAATATTACATACTTTTTTATTGTTGTCTTAAAATGCTATTTGTTATAAAAATATCTATTAATACTCGTATCTTAATAAGTTCAATATTTATGATAGAATTTCATTTCGAGAACTTTCCTTGATAACGCTTGTAGGCTATTGGCTGTATGGTACAAATTGTTTCCAATGGTGTTTTGATAATTATTGCATTTTCCAAATACAATGTAGCCCACACACCAAAAACCCCTCGATTTTTGAAGAAAACTTATTCCCTTATTATGGTGGTATGCGTGGTCAAATTCTTCATCTGGTTAGAACAAAAGATGGAATGGATAATATGTTTATTTTAAGTTCTGCTGATAGCAAAGACAATCTCCTTACAAAAACTAGCAGTATTACGATATCCCCAGAAGATGTTCAGCCTCACAAAATAACACCGATAACTGTTTTTGAGAAGGATTTCAACAGAATACAGATTGCAGCAGCTCGTTTAGTTGCAATTCAAGAAATTGCAAAACGTAAGGGTTCTTTTAGTGCCGAAGATAATCGTATTTATGCCGAAAGTCTATTGGAATTGGGGCATGCTGCGCAAAACTTAGCAAATTTGCAAAAAACCGGTCAAATTAAGGATTTCAGTCTGCTCCTTCAATCGGATTTTCAAATTCCTCATAAGCAACCATTATTTCCTTCAGAATCATTAGCGGAAACCGAGAATCTCGAAGGTGAACAAAAAGTAGACGAAGTTACAGAGCAGCAACTTAACAAAGAAGATTTTCTGCCTCCAAACACAGAAGATCCTTATGAGGACGTTAGCGATACCGTAGCTATAACTGCACCGAAGAAAGATGCTTCCGTTGCTGAAGCTAAACCGATTGGTAAGTTTACCGCACAGTCAGTGTTCAAATTGTTATTTACTACTTATATGTATATATGTAGGTTTGTCCATTGCTGGGGAAGGCGGTGTTGCCTCATCTAAGCCCAATGCAATAGCGCTATCTGGACGAAATGGTTTGGCTGTGTCTGCACCAAAGGCTACCGCCATTGCTGGTGTATCAGCGGAAGAAGCAGCCGCTTTCAGTGTGTCAGTGCCCAATAGAAATAATTTAGTAATTAAAACCGTGCACTCCCAACCGCAACGTCCTTTGTATGATGACTATAATGAAGACTATAGTGACGTTGTACCTGTACGATCAACATTTAGTCGGATTGCGATGAATTCAAGAAGATCGCCTATTCTAGATATAAACAAGAAAGCAAAATATATAAGTGGGGCAGAAGGTGGATTCAGTGATTCCTTTGTTAGCAAATGGAAAACAAGGGTAGCAGAGGATTACTCGGCGTCAACACGCCATCTCTAATTAAGTAAACGCAAAAAAAGAAACAAAACAGTTCGAAAAGATTGTTTAAGTTTTTACAATTGCACATTAGCAATATATTTACAAATAAAATAAAAACTTAAATGATTCTGCAAATAAATATTTTTGTTATGGTTGTACTTTAGGGTGTACTTGTATTACCAAAATCATTTTTTTTCTTGCAGTGCTACCTATTTTTTCAATTCATACCCTATACGACGCAAAGCTCACTAAAGCCATTGTGTATAAAGTTGTTAACAGGGTATTGCCTGTCGGGAGGAGACAATACAGCAAGTAATCGGTGAGTACCCGGCGTCCTGCAGATGGAAGATGATCTCACTTGGGGAATATAAATTGCAGGATCTTCAGTCTGAAGCTGTTAAGGACCCGAAATGCCTGCTTTAATTTGCTAAAAGAAGCAAGAAGATACGGCGCTCTCGCAAAATGTGGATAAATGAGTTCCTCGCTTCAGTATCGCTTAGTCAATAATGGAGCCCACCGTTTTTCATCAGAAAAGCGATTTAGGCTATCAATTAATTTTTATTAAGTACCGTAAATTTGTATGTTAAACTTAAGAATAAATATTGTTTTTATTTGTCAAAGCCAAATATTTACCATTAATGGCTTTAAATGTGCAATCATATTCATTTGCATAACCGAATGTAAGAAACAAATTCCCGAAATTTATCTATAAATCCCAAAGGGAGACTTTTTCATTGAAGTGGCCCTGTTGGAACTTGATATAAAACATCAGGAATTTTGGAACACTCTCACGAGATAAATAGTTTCGTATCTAGTCATCTTTGAAAATAACAGCAATGTTCTTCACACCAGGAAGTGTAGCAGAGCATAATCTAGGTCGAATGTAGTGCATCTGGTAATATATGGATGTAGCGTCGTATATGTGAGCCTCCCTAAGGAGATAACAAGATAAACCTAACCTAGCCCAGTCTTAAAGAAAATATTAGATCAAAGCGGCTTTATATATATTAATACTTGCCTCTAAGACGAAATATTTTCAGTACAGATTACAAGAGATTTTCTCACTTTTTACATTTATTATATTTTCTAGTGAACAATTTGAAACACTATACTTATATATGTATAAATATATGTATATGAAACAAACAGAAAAGAATCAACAAAACAGTAGTGTTTCTTTCATACGTTCGCTCTATCAACTTATTCATGGTTATGGTACGAGTACTCGTATATACATATGTTGTTGCAGCTTAGGCTAACAAACAACAACTTTTACAACTTGTGTAAAATTCTTTTGTCATTTATATGGGAAAAGTATCGTCTTAAAGGCAAGGTTTAATATGAATATAAAAATAAACCTTTATCTTTATATTTTCCTTTGATCATGATTAAATTAAAAAGCATAAATTAAAAGAAAAACAACAAATGGCAAAATATTAGTCTGCCTTAATATTTTCCAGCTTCGTGACTAATAACTGCCATTCGCAAAAAATATTTTTGGCATTAAGAAATTTATAAATAAAACCGTGAACTTTTCGGACTGATAAAAGTTGGATGCACTTGCAACAAATACAAACAATATTTGTTCTTAATTTTAACATACAAATTTACCGTTCTTAATTAATGTTTATTGATAACCTAAAATGTTTCTCTGATGAATAATGGTGTGTTTCATTATTGACTAAGTTCAAAAGTTCAAAATTTTTTCATTTGGATTTGTTACCAGCCCAATAGAAATAAACAAGGAACACACTCATTTACATTTTGAGAGAGTTTCGTATATAGTCATCTTTGCTGTTGGTACTTCTGTATGTAGCTAATATGTATTTCCAAGGCGAATTTATTTAAAGATTACAGCCGGAGAACAAATACAACAATTACCGTGTATTTTGTTTTTTGAGTGATTGTCAAAACTATGGAAAATTCATCGGCTATTAAAACTGCTCAAACTCCTTGGTATCCTCTTTTTGCGAGTAAAACACAATCGATTTTCACGTTTACAAATATAAAATTAAATAAACTTCAAGCAAACAAAATATACTTAAAAATAATTTTGACAATCTTTGCGAAGAATGAATGAAAAAAAGCTGAATTCGCTGCCATGGTAACCCCACTTTAAATTCAAATGGTATATTCCAATGAAAAACGTTATATATTTATTAGTAACATATTATTAATATTAATATAAATTTATATGATTAATATTATTTTTTTACTAGTTCTTATGGGGGTATTCTATTTCATTCATTTAAGCATTTTAATATCCTTTTTTTTATCATTTGTTATTTATATTTCAAGAGTACACTCAATTAATTTAAAAAGAAATAAAACTTTTTCATGGATTTATGCGTCCTTGAAGTAGAGAGGGGAGCCGTGTCCTCGTCGCCATGATTTATACCCTTGTGGTCATCTGAAAAATAAAACAATGATGGATTCTTAATAAGTACGAATGTCGCTATCTCAAGAACCTGCAAAACTGTGAAAATTTTTTTTTCATAAAATGGCGGCTACTCAAAAATAGAGGTCGATTTTTTCACTAATTTTTTTACTTTGTCAAATTTTTTACAAATATTACAAATTTAAAACTCTAATTTTTTGTTGCTTCATGTGATAGAGAGGTAATTAAAGAATATTTATGCTATTAAATGTTGACATTGACGGCGACCTCATTAAGTTATGAGCCACAACAGAGCGTAAAAACTTAATTAAGATTTTTTTCAATAAATATTTAATGCATTATAATTTATAAACAAAACATTAATCTATATAAATATATATGTACATATTTTCCAAACCGAATATTTACCTACATACTCACCACAAACTTAATCCCCTTTCTGAATATGCTCACATGCAACACAACTCCGTTAATCCTGAAAAGAAAATGCAACGTAAAAAATATAAAAGTAAATTTTGTACACTTTAATCGCTTGTATATTCGCTTCAATCGGATGTGTAATTTTCGTAAAATAATATAATAAATATATAATAAAAGTATGTTAATAAATACACGAACCAATGCATGGTATGTACATGTACATTAAAAACTTCATCTTACCTCCAACATCTATTATTTATGAAAAGAAACTAATTAAAATTTTCTTTAGCACTATTAAAGCGGTGAACGACTTAACGACTGCCACACAGACCACAAAGCAAACTCAGTTGCAACACCAGAAGGACAACATCAACAAACTAATTTTTTCATGAGATCTATAGAGAATCATTCTTTTTTGCGAACTCAAACCAGAAAAAATGAGGGCGAAGCAGGACCGAAATGAGATACACCTAAATAATGTAGAGAAGTAACATACATTTTTATTTAAAGTAAAATATATATATATGGCCTTACATGCATTATATTTAATAAATGCAGGATAGAGAGATCGTGATGGCAAAAAACCAAACGGTACGTGAATGTACGTCAGCAAGGCAGCGCCAAATTGATGTAAGAAATATTTTGGGAAATGTCTTTTATAATGTGCTTATTTTATTTGTGAAGTTGTAATGCCAATACAATTTTAAGAGGTCGATATGTTTAACATGCCGTAAAAAGTTGTATTAAAAAATTACACTTTCATATGAGAAACAAGAACAACATATATACAACTCATCTATTACAACCATTCAAACATTATACTATAATTTATAAGTTAATCACACTTCGAAATTTTTGACACTAAACGTGTTTGGTGACAGAAAGCAATATTCTTGGGTGATTTTTTTTTTATACTTATGTATATGTATATATTAACAAACACATTTTTATATATGTAAATATATATGTATGTTGACAACACACATTTCAGATTAATGATTTCTCTTTTTCCGATAATTTATTTTTGACATACCTAATTTTAAATAAAGTCGTACAAAATAATATACATAAATATTGGATTATTTTTTTAAGTCGGGTTTTGCTGTAATAACAAAAAAAAATTCTAAAGACTTATGTTACAATCTTTCTGTTTGAGTTTGAGTTGAAATGCCAATCCAATGTGTCTTCACATCCTTGCCTGAAATTCTTAAGATGGTATATTTACATACTTCGATCTCACGGGACTGGTCGGAATGGTTCTTTATTGCTTAAAAGATATTATTTACTTTCGTTTCAATTTTGGGGATGACATTACGTCCGTTATGCGCAATAAAGTCTGCGCTGGTGAAATGAACAGAGTACACAAACGGTTCGCTTGGTAATTCATGTTCACTTACCTTGCACATTTTCATCCATTTCAAACGTTAGTATGGTATCATAGGGGACTTTAAATGTTTGTTTCTACAGGTACTCCTGGTATTTAGACACCAAAAAAAAAAAAAAAAAAAAAAAAAAAACAGCAGCTCATAATTTAATTTTTATTTTGAACCGTAAACAAACAATTTTTTTTTGTTGTAATATATATAATTTTGGGTATTTTTTTGACTGCATATTTTTCAATGAAAATAGGATGGATTTTTTCCAGTGGTATGAAAAAGAAGAAATACGTTCATTGCCAGATAGCTATGTAGCCGACCAGAGAACTTATAACAACACACTACACTGTCTGCTTAGAGAAAATTGAATTGAAATTGAATTTTACTTTCACCAGAGGTGCTTTTGCCGTTTATTCGTGTCCGCTGCCGCTGGCTTCATATCGTAAGGCTGAATTGCTGATATCCGCCACAGTTGAAGCAGTGGATTTGTCACGACTCCCTACGCCAAGCCGATCCCAGAGATCCCATTATTACGAAACTTAATTCGGTAATTCGGTGATTGGGAAATCAGCACAAGCAGAACAAGCGAGAGAAGCATTATGGTCCCGCAATCTTTTTTCTAGGTCAATCAAGCTTTGGGTCACTGTGAAATCTTTGCCCAACCCGTCGAGACGCGATGACCGGGTAAAAATTTCATTCGGTGACCCGTGACCCGAAGAGGGCGCGAGCTATTTTAGCCGACTTTTTACACTGACAAAATGGAGCAAAAAATGACCTGCCATCTGCGCGAAAGTCTCCAAATCCATCTGCTCTAACGGAATAAGCACTGATAATACCTGATATGTGGAAACTTTGTAGAGTAGCCCCGATGCTAAAACCGAGTGAACCAGCGAACGAAGAAAAGTCTTATCGGCCGATACTCCCATTTCCTCAGTAGCGAAGACAGTTGAGGCACTGCTGCTCCCGTCCTTCACACACCATGTGAGCCCAGCAGCACATCAGCAGAGCACAGTACCACAACCGCATTTAACGCCATAAACAACCAAATAGCCCATGGCCTTAACCAATCTACCCTCCGCTCGAATTGTCGTATTAGCACTGGACTTGTGAAAAGCTTTGACACGGTCAACCACGCAATGGTACTATCGGGCATTGAGGAATCCTCATTATTCTAAACTCAGTAAGATTCCGCCGAAATCATCACAACAGGCCCTTACATGAAGCCAAACTTCCACCCAGTTACATCAGAAGGAGTGACTATAAAGATTCCATATAGCAATTTAGAACAGAACCACTTAACAGGACAGCATACCTTCAGGTTTTAAACACCACTCACCGAGAGTCCGTCAACACATTCGTGAAATCTCCCCTGTTAATGGCCTTCTCGGAAACGAAAAGTGACACAATTAAGATCTGAATATTGTAGTCGACTTAATTTCTATTTATCCAGATCCTAAAACCGATTCATCTAACACCCTCTTTGCCGAACGTCTGTGTTTCCTTTTTTTATTTACATCTAATTTCTTGGACAGCGTCCTCTTTGGAGCGACAACTTCCTAGTAAATTGCACACATTTTATATTTTTTGGATGTGGGAATTTTTGTTCAGAAGAACAATTTTGGTTAATATGATCTACATAATAGTATATCGTAAATAAATTTTCAAATTTCGAATAAAGGAAATTATTAATTTATACATGCAAGTGGTTTCTTAGGCTTTGTAGCAACAATCACTAGCGCTCGCATATACATAATATAAATACATATGTACATATGTATATCATAACTTTTGAAAAAAAAAAATGGATTTATAAAAACTAAGATCTTTTATGTAGAGGGTTTGATTTTGAAAAAGAAAATTGTTTCACGGAAAAAGAACGAGTTAGTGTAAAAATGCAACTACATTATAGTTGATAATAGCAGCTTGATGAGTATTTTTTGCATGTTGATATTTAAAACACAGATGCATTTGTATGTAAGTATACGACAACCAGTTAAGTGCAACTTTATTTCTTTTTCACATACATAATACGGCCGCAGTAGCCGATTGATTAGCAGCGCGTGCTACCATGCATAGAGTCATGGGTTCGAGCCCTGACCAGATCAACATCTAAGATTCAAAGAAAAAATTCTAATTACGGTCGTCCGCCGGTAGATAATGCTAAGCCCTCCGATTGTATTTTTGACTTGAAACCCATCAGCCGTTAGGGAGCGGCTTATTGAAAAAACATCAATACACCACAAATTGGAGAAGGAGCTCGGCCTAAATTTACTTCACTGATTACGAAGCGGCAATTGTACACATACATATGTATATCTAGACTTAAATTTAGTGTACTCTGTAATACATGTTTTATATTCAAGCATATCATCCTTTCTGTGTAATACTCTACTGTTCTGCAGTAAGTGCAACATAACGCATATCTCAACCGGTTGCTTGAATTAAATTCAAGTTCAAGAAAATTCAAAAGGAACTGCATATACACCTACGTACATACATATATTTATGAGCGAGATAAGTAGTGTATATTACTTCCCCTTTCGTATTAAGCTCTGAACATTTAAACTACGACGTCACGACAAGCGACATGTGTATGTCAAAATTAAAACACATACGCTCTTAAGAGAATAGTTATGGTGGATGGTATGGCATGACAAAATTAGAAACGGTCACTATCGCCAACGTATAACTATTTCTGAAATGGTAGGCGTTGATGAGTTGACACTACAGTTTGAGATGTATAAACAATAAAACTAATTTTACTTAGTAAATAAACATAAAATATGTACCTATTCCGATTAATATTTATAAGCAGATATTTATAACGATAAACAAGCCAGCTTTAATATTGCTTCTTTTGCTCAAAAAAATGTATAGCAGCAACAACTTAATTACTATGATAATCACTGCCGCTCTTAAAATATTTCAGTCTCTGCTATATGGCGATATTTTGATTACAAGAAATCGTAGTTGTCGTGCTGTAGTGTCGTCTTTTCGCCTACGTGTTTAGAGCTTTACTTCTGTGCTGTTACATTCTATCTATTTAATCCTTTGAAAACGATGCTGCTGATATCGATTGCGTCGAAAAATGATCAGGAGAATCTTATAAAAGGTCACCTGTAGCATCTGAAGACATCAGTTTTATACTGGCAACTGAAAGTTTTTGTAGTCACTACTAATTTACTTAGTAACTTTGACTTTTTTCTGTGTTTTCAATTGAAGATAAGTGCGAGAAACAATAAACGAAACAAATCAAAGTTACAAAAGTAAGTATATCTCACAATTATTTTACTATAAAATACTCTTTTATATGTATGTATAATTAATGTATATGTATATTTATTTGAGTATTCATAATTAGCTATATTTAGTATATGTATGTTGTTCTATTAGCTTCAGTGGTAAACCAATTATAATCACTCACCGTGAGACACAGTTCCGCGATAAAGTGGTCAATTGGCCATTTTTTATATTGAACAGTTGTTTATCTTAATTTTAGAAGAGGTTCATATAACATAACAAAAATATAAAATTCGGTTTTTTGAATGATGATTCTAGTAAAGTTTGCTATTTAATTTAAAATAAGACTTATTTCATTGCACTTTTGTGACCAAATAAATATTGAAAGAAAGGTAAACTTATGTTATTCAAAAAATTTGTGGAGATGCACTAAAAATAGAAAAACAAAACACTAAGGAGTACAAATTTTTGATATTTGTTCAAGTTAGTCTAGCAGTAACCAAGAAGGTAAACTTATGTTATTCAAAAAATTTGTGGAGATGCACTAAAAATAGAAAAACAAAACACTAAGGAGTACAAATTTTTAATATTTGTTAAAGTTAGTCTAGCAGTAACCAAGAAGGTTGTCAACAAATACATTAAGAAAAAATCAATGGAAAAAATCAAGTTAGTCATAATTTTATTGGTTTTTAAGTGGTATACATCATCGAATATTTAAAGAAATAATCGGCGAAATTTTTTTAACTTAATATAAGACATTTAAAAGGTTAGCATAACTGCCTGCTCATGTGAACACTTAATATTGCCATAATCGATTTTTAAAAATAATCAATTATCCTAACAATGTATATGTACATATACACATAAATTCATAAATATGCTAATTTTATCTGAATAAAATTTATTAATGAATTTAAAAAAAAAAATGGAAAACGTTTAAATGCGTAGAAAAAGTGTACATATTTAAATGTGTATATAGGCTTTACTATCATCTCTATGCGACCATACTTCTTTAAAGTGAATCCTGCAGCTATGTCTAAAAATAAATTGATTTGACCGGTATGACAACTTTTGTATATTATTGTTGACTATTTCCAGTTTTGATCAGCAGTGTTAGCAAGGTAAAGTTTGTTCCCTGCTTTGTGTAGTGTAGCAATGTATGCGGGAATTCAAACAAATTTTCTTCATTCAAAACATTTTTTATTGCAAATATTACGTCGCGACTTTTACTTATACTTTCTTTCCTCTGTTATTTATACCAAAAGTGTATATATAATAATAATTTACATACATTTAATTCGAAAATATCGGAACAAACAACCACTATAAGGAAATAAAGGTTCCAATAAATATAGACATTTGATGGAAGGGTACTATGAGACTGAATAAAATAAAAACTTATTTACTCGTATGCAAGTAATTTTGAGTCGGTTTCAAATAATCAACCAGCGATAAACATTAACTTTTAAAAAAAAATTCCATCTCCGTACAAGCACCCGCAACAACGTATGTCCAGGTTGCTATCTCGCTGAGATTAACTCAGCAATTACCGGCAAAGAGTCGTGATGTGTTGCCATCACGCTTTACGTAATAGATCCATTAAATACTTGTAAATAATTATTGATTCTTAATTTTGTTGTAAGTTTTTATTTTTGTACTTTTTGTCGCTATAATTTTTTATTTCCTTTTCGAAATACACCACTCAGCGTTAAAATCTATCAGTCAACAGTTTGCAGATGTGCTAGCGCTTAAGCATATCTTTAATTTTGGAATTAGGAAGAACTCACACTTGGTCTGTCTGGCGAATATGGAGGCTGGGGCATCGTTACAGTAATGTTTTTATTGACCACCTAACAGGATTTCATGATACACTATGCCATTAAAATCAAAGACACAGTGATCATAATCAAGTTCGACCGACCGCTCTTGTCGAGTCTTTTTTCGCCTTGGCGAGGCCAGAATGCCTTCACCTTAGTTTCCACGTATTATCTGTAAACCCATGTTTCGTCACCTGGTCTAATATTTTTCAGTATTTGTATATCATCGTTGATTTTATCTGGCCAACTTAGATTCGGAGATGTTTTCGTTAAAATTTCAACCTTTATGAAACAAATATTACTGCCACGCGTTGCAGAAAGTGTCATAACATAATCCAATCGAAGTGTCAACATTATAAGCGACTTCTCTAATTACTGTTCAATTATCCATTTTTTACATAATATGTAAATATTATTATAGCTGTCACAGACAATGTCAACAGTGAAAACACATAAGAGTTTTACCATATTTCAGGGTCATATATATCAACATAATATAAAAAATGTTGAAATTTCATTACATTCAAAATACAACTTCTCTCAATCCTTAATATATTTAATGTTAAAAATATATATTTAAATGACAATACTTTTTTTTACTACATGCACATATATATAGCTACAGGCTATGGAAATTATTGCATTTATGTTCTTAATAGTCTTACTGCGTCTCATATCTGGATATTTAGATTTAGGCTTTGAGAATTGTACTAAAATGTTAGTAATAGATGTTAGTAATTTTGGACTAATTTTAAACTTATTTATCAATCAGCTGAACTATTTACTTCATTAAATATCTATGCATATTAAATGTATCACGACTATCAACATGTATTATTTATTGTTTTTCGCAGGTCAAAAGCGAGTATAGATTAGTTTTTAGTCTTACTGCTTGTAAATGTAAACATGTTAACTTAATTTGATGAAGAAAATATTTTCTTATTGTAGAATTTTTTGTTGATAGTCGGATTAAATAATAAGGCCTTTTAGCAGCCGACCCTCCGAGCTTAATCCTGACATTTGGCCTTTCGTATGCGGTTTAGCCTCTATTCATTTGTTGAAAAAACATCCAGACGCACACCACAAATTGAAGTAGTTTGACCAAAATCGTGTTAGTGATTATAAAGTTCCAAACTAAATTTACATTTTTGGTGCTACCTTAAAACTTACAAACGGCTTTACCGAATTCAAACAAATTTTCGAATTATCCTGCGAATGGTTTATGTTTTCTCGAATTCAAAAAAGATGGAATTTTTAATTTAGCCAAGTTGTAGATAGCTCAAGAAGTTTTTCAGTAAAAAAAATATTTTAATTTGCCACATGTTTGAAAAACCTAATTTGCGACCAGATGGATGGCCTCTTTAAGAGTCGGTATTCCAAATTGTCCAAGATGGAAACCAAAAGATGTTGTCTATCCAAATGTATTTGTTTAAGAATTAAAATAATAAACATTTGGAAGCGTTAATATAGCTGTTTGAAATGTTAATGTAATGAAATTAAGTAATTTTTTTTTAATTGTGGTCGCACCTCGGCTGAATGTCAATACCTCCGTGGATATTTCTAACATGAAATAAAATCTCTTCCTAAAAATCCGTAAGTAGTCTGTTGGGGGAAAAAACATTAAGATGCACACCATAAATTAGAGAGGGACCTCTTTTCCGAGAAGAGAGTATTTTATAAATATGTATTCTAGATAAAAAGCTGCCACGAATTAAATTTCGAGTAAATCGAACTTGTTACTTGGTCCCTGGTCCCGAATAATCGCGCAAAGTAGTCTAATGATTCTATCACGTGAAATAAAAACAAAAAATATTGCATTGCAAGAAATACTGACATAGATGTAGTATTGGGATGATGTTGTATCTTTCGCTAGATCAAAGGCCGAGGTTCGTTTTCATAAAATATTTGAAAATTATATTTCATTTTCTTCTTTATTTAGAGTGAAACAAGTCCCTGGAATTAATTAGTTAAAAATTTTAGTTAGCCCCAACTTTCAAAAAACGCGTGTATATATTTGATAGCCGTAGGATCATTAGTTTGTGATTTATAGCATTTTGAGTGAAGCAACTTTTGTTATTGTGATAAAAATGGATAAAAAGGAATTTTGCATGTTGATAAAATGTTACTTTAAGAAGTGAAAAAATAAAGTTGAAACAAAAACTTGGCTTGATGATGAGTTTCCGGACTCTGCCCCAGGAAAATCAACTATCAAGGATTGGTATGCCAAGTTTAGACGTGGTAAAATGTGCGCCGAAGGCGGTGAACGTAGTCGACGCCCAAAAGAGGTGTTGCCACGAAAACAGGCAGGCACTCTTAAGATATCAACCGAATGTGTATATTATATCATTCAAGAAAAATTGGGTATGAGAAAGCTCTGTGCAAAGTGGATGCCGCCCGAGCTCACTTTTGACCAAAAATAGTGTTTGGTGATGTTCAAGCTTAATAAACCACCAACAGCGTTGAAAAATGGTCGCATTTGAAGAAAAAGCAAGTGCTGTTTCGTTTCACCAAGACAATCGCCAAACTGAGGACTATTTTGAATCAAATCAGTGTATCACTATCTTGAATAAAAAACATGAGTTTTGCCAAAAAAAAATGTGTTGAATATGGTAGGCCGGGGACTTATAAATTGACCTGTTATATCGTTTCAATCAAAATATTCTGTTTGCTGCGTATAATCTTGTTTAAATTACAACGTTTAGAAATAAAGTACATAGTAGATGAGCTTTGTTCATTCCAGATTCTTAAGACTTTTAAAAAAGAAAATTCGAAAGAAATTATAAGTAAGACCTTTTTACAGTTCGATATACAAAAGTAAATTGCATTATATATTTCTATATACAAACTTTTATACCTTAAATTATTTCCTAGATGCAAAAGTATTTACTGCTGATGGTTTTGATTTTACCTGCAGTATGGAGTGTGCCGGTCCCTGCTGCACAGAGTGACATTGCTTCGCATATTGTCATCGTTACACCACAGGCCCAAGTACATTTAGAACCAGCAGTTAAATATGATACTTCAGCTTTCGTTCATCATCTATCGCCTTTAGCTCGAATCACAACTCCCCATGAGGAAACCATTTTTTACGTTCCTTCAAATGCTGCTTCACCAATTATTCCGATTGGCGGTGTAAGTGCGGGTCGTGCCAGTGGTAACGAAAAGCAGCAAACACTAGAAACCAAGCAATGGGATCAGATTACTCAGCAAATTCAGCAAGCTGTCCAGACTGGATCATCGCAGTTAGGTCCGCAGTTGAGCGAAGCAGCGACAGCAGCTTCGAATGCTGCTGCAGCTGCAGGACAGGGTTTGTTTCCTGCATTATTTCCACCTGGTGGCACTGCAACAACCACTACTACAGGAAAGGACGATAAATCTAAAATCACGTATGAACTCCCTGCAAATACAGAAACTTTTTTGACCAGCAACGCTCGTATATTTGCCATCACCCCGGCTGTTTCTCATGTTGTCGATTTCATACGCTCTCCTGTGTTCATCGGTCCAATTCCTGCGATACGAGCCCGTAGCATACAAGAAGAAAACAACCAGGCACAACGGATCACCGAATTGAAAAAATCTGAAGATTTATCATTGATAGATAGTATTAAGGATTTGGAAGGTGAACCGCAAAGTAAACCTTACTTAGGTACATTTTTTCGTTTAATTAATGCGTTCAAATATAATTCATTAATTTGCAAATTCAATTATTTACCACTTTCAGAAAATCCAAATCTTAACGTTAATAGCAAGTTGTCGCAATCAGTAAAGGAAAAAAATGAAAAAGAAATTTTGCCACTCCAATCGACTAAACCCAAGGGAGAAGAAATTTCTGGAAAAGTTTTTGACTAAGAAGCCATGCCTAAGGCAACGTCTACGTACATTCGTAAATAATACATGAATACAATCAATCTCAGATTATTTTTATTAGTGACTATTGACGTAAAATAACTAACTTCGATTTGTTTACTGTGACTAACACAATAACTTTTCTATTTTAGTATACTAACGCATATTCATATACATTGTTTATAAAGAAATGTAAACAAGTTAACATTCGAACAAAAACCGCACTTACATTGTACATTAGTTCATAAAAGCAACAAACAATAAAAATTGGTAAAAATAAACACATATGCACATATGTCTTAGACTATGTAGAATTGTGTATATATGTATGTTACTCTGAACTAGGAAGTCATTGTATTAAGGAAGTATACGATTTGCAATTAATCTGGTAAGATGCATTTACGAGTATACACATGTATGTAGTAGTACATACGTAGACCGGATGTGAGGCTCTGATATAAATATTACAATTACAACTTCATAATAACTGAACTTTAATTAATATTTGTCAATACGAATTGAGTAAATACGTTTTGTAAAAATAGGCTATCATTTCATCAAAACATAATAGAGGTATTCTCTTAGTCTAGCAAATGCATGTTATGGTATAATGCAAAAAAAAAAGATATTATTCGGTAGGAAAAATATCCTATACCAAAACCTAAGTATTGTTGTTGTTTGCATTGAATTTACTACAATCATGCATCGGTCTCTAGCAAATTTTGGTAGGAACTTTTGCAAAACAAGCATTTCCTGGAATGCGAGAATACCTCTAATACTTAAATTATGTGATGTTTATGTCGTACAAATACGAGTATTCAGCCGCCGCGCACAAGCATTAAATCCGCGCTGTTTTCGTTTATCGTTATAAATTGTGTGTAGTCTTCATTATCTTCCTGTGTCGTTGATTGGAGTTCTAAAACGGTAAGAGGTTCCTTCAAACCGTTATCATCATTTGAAAACAAACTGACATTATAGTTGGTTTTGTCCTCAAACAAAATGGATGTTGTATTATTTTCAGTCCCAATATTATTATCTGATGTATTTTCAGTAGTGTTTGCTTCCACTGAACTGGTATCCGTGTATTTATAAATAGAAAAGTATGTTTGGATGCGTTGGATAATGCGCTCCAGGAATGGCGGAAATTTGTGTTCAACGCCATCACCATAGATTTTAATGGTCCATTTGTTTTTATTCATTGTTACCTGCGGAGTTTCTTTCATGGTTCCACGAGCACGTTTAGACATGGTAACATTCTCCGTTGTATTGTACATGACCGATGCTTCGGTGGGTATGAATTCGATGTAACCCAACTGTTTCACAGCACTTATGCCTTTGCCAGCACGACAAGAGGCTGATTTATCGATATTTGTTATATCGTCTGCGCGGTCTTCATGGTATGTTCTTCTAATGGATGGCAAAATCCTAGCATGTGTTAAGTCCAAATCAAATATAATAACGTAACAAATTATGACAGGTAATAACACTTCGCATTTTTTTACCACACTTCTATGAAAGAGAAGCATATTTTAAGTGCCTGCAACGCTTTTCTAAAATGTACTTTCGTCGTTTAAGTCAATAAAGCAACTGTATCGCAAGTACTCTTATACATAATTGTTTGATGTCGATTTAAGTACCCAACAAAGTGCACGCGACTTGAATTTGTAATTGGTATTGTCTGCAGACATTCTCTCTGCTGGGGACAATTTGTGAAGCTGTTAGCAAAATAACTGGTAGGGAATATATACTCTCCAATTGACAATTAATATTTACTACTTTTAACGGGCATCTCACACAAAATTGAAAATGTTAAACTCTCTAATATTTCTGTGCCTACGGAATCAGTAGGTGCATGTAGTTCATATATATAGTTCATGAAGCAATTGCAATTACATTGAGTGTATGCTTATTTGGCGGCCGCAATCGCCAAGCGGTTAGCACTGCATACTACCATTCAGAAGGCCAGAGTTGGAGTTCTGATTCGACCTAAATACAAAATTATACATAGATAATTACTTTCTCCAGTTGCGGCGGGAATATCAATCGCTCTGAGTGTATTTATGGCATGAAATAAAAATCCATTGGCCGTTCAGATGAAGCTTTAAATAAACTGTAGGTCCATCTATTTATTGGAAAAACATCAAGACGCCATCTCACGTTGGAAGAGAAGCTCGGCCGAAAATCGCTTCGACGGTTACAAAGCGCCAATTATGTTTATTGAGGGTGAAAGTATCCTCAAGTGACAATGTTTGTATATGTCAAAGAGTACTCAATAACGACTCAGATTGTGCTCGCAAAGTGTTAATCCATATCAAACCCGTATTTATAAAAAAAATTATATATTTATAATTTTCTATATATGTATATACAAATGCATATTCAATATAAAATAAATAAAAGTATTCATTGTTTTCTCAAACATTTTTTTTTCATTTTATCAGTTAAAAAAGTAGCACTATGGCACACGTTGTTGACACACTTTTTCAAATACATACACGTATAAAACAAGTATGTATTAATAAAAGAAAGTCGTGTTGGTAGCATCCTTTATAGCTCAAGAATGGCAGAATCGCGATATTTATAATTTTTGTAAACCAGATATTGTTTACATAACAAAATAATCAAAACTTAATTATTTAGTTGTCTAAAATATAAATAAATAAAGGGTGGCTTTTTAGGGGTATGGTTTTCAATGAGGCAATGCTGTTTTCGAAGCAATATCGTCTAAATGTCTTTAATTCTTTCTTATATTTAGTTTAACATAGAACAATCTAAACAATTGACTCCATCGAACCAACTTCATCATATGTACAGTGGTTGAACCTTGACATTTCTATTATCAAAAATTAGCTATGTCTAAAAAAATTATATTTGAACTTTATAATATAAATAGAGGGACTGTTTTCTGAAAATTAGATATCAAAACATAGAATAACAAATTTTTCTAAATATTTCCAGCACAATGTAAACCATTGCATTTATAAAAAATAGTCGGTTCAGAAAGAAGATTTTGCCTATTCTGTAAGTGCACCAATTACCTGAGTTGAGCGAATATATTTTGGCTTCATAAGATCTGCAATTAATATTGAATCTTTTGCAATTTAAGCTCTATGCGGATTGATCAAGCAATTCCCATATTAATTTTTATTTATATACATAATAATATATGTTTATGGTTATATATGTATCTTTACAGCCTAAAGACTCAGAAACTATTAGGTCGATTTTTTCACGTTAGTTAGTGTTAGTTTGGATATTTATCAGAAAAATAAAATTCATTTGAATATCTTTTTCATCTTCTTCACATCAACAATAGCACGCCACTCGCTCGTTCTCTTTGCTGTTTTGACCCAGTTGGAAATACCAAGTTAAACCAAGTCACTCTCCGCCTGATATTTCCAATGGAGAGGAGGTCTCCCTCTTCCTCTGCGGGTACTTCAGCGAATATTTTCAAAGCTGGAGCGTTTTCATCCATTCGGACGACATGACCTAGTGGGCGTAGTCACTGTCTCTTGATTCGCTGAACCATGTCCATGTCGTGGTATAGCTCGTACAGCTTTGAAACCGTTCCATCGTCTGCGGTGTTCGCCGTTGCCATCGCGCAAAGGACCATAAACTTTTCTCTCGAAAACTCCTAAAGCCGACTCATAGAATGTCGACATCGTCAGGACGGGAATGATGAGCGGCTTACAGAGTTTGGTTTTGGCTCGTCTAGAGAGGACTTTACTTTGTTTAGATAGACGAAATTATCCACGAATTCGAAGATACAAATGTCAACAGTGACATGGGAATGAAATCGCCAATGCAATGACTGTTTATTTGATGTCAGGAGATATTTCTTTTTGCCTCGTTCACTACCAGACCCATACGCTTCGCTCCTTTGTCTAACGTGGAGAACGCAGAACTAACGGTGCCGTTGTTATGGCCAAAGATATCAACATGGGAATGAAGTCGCTAATGCAATGACTGTTTATTTGATGTCAGGAGATATTTCGTTTTGTCCTCGTTCACTACGAGACCCATTCGCTTCGCTCCTTTTTCTAACCTGGAGAACGCAGAACTAACGGTGCCGTTGTTATGGCCAAAGATATCAACATCACCGGCATACGGTAACAATCGTACAAACGTGTAGAAGAATGTACCTGGTCTATTTGTCTCTATACCACGTACTATTTTCTCCACCAACAAATTGAAGAAATCATACGATAAAGAGTCGCCAAGCCTGAAACCTTGATTGATAATAGGAGCTTGCTCCGGTCTTGAAACCTTACGTAAGTAGCCGCATCTTCTCATAGAATTTTCGAGCATTACCTTTATCGTCAGCTTGTCAAGCTTTTCATACTCACGCATTTCGGTCTCTTTCTTTTTCCGTCTGCAAATGCATCTCACTTGCCTCTTCGGCTCTCAGTTTCTAACCCACCCCGCACGTATTGTAGTCGATCGCAAAGTTGCGAGATATTCAGTCTACTTTCTCTCCACTGCAGTTCTACATTCCTCATCGTGCCAGTATTTTCCCAGTATTGTTGAAACTCAATTGCTTCCGAAGCAGCTGTAGGAAAGGAGTTTGCTATTTCGTTCCACAGCTCCCTTTTACCGAGTTACTGATGAGTGCTCTCAGAGAGCAGGTGTGCAAGCCGAGTGGAAAATATTCATTGTGTTAGTTAACGGGCGTTCTTTGCTGCACAGAGGAGGGTACGAATTTTTGCAGCTACAAGATAATGACTCTAGTCGATATTTGGTCTTCGGAACGTACGCACGTCTATAACACTGGATACATATCTTCCATCAATCACAACGTGACCAATTTGGTTGCGTGTTTTTTGATCTGGCGACAGCCGTGTAACTTGATGAAATTTCGTGTGCTGGAATCTGGTACTAGAGACAGCCATATTTCGAGCCTCGGCGAAGTCAATCAGCCTCAGCCCGTTCGGTGTTGTTTCGTCGTGAAGGCTGAATTTTCCGATTTCAAAAATACTTTCTTTGCCCACCCTAGCGTTAAAATCGCCCAACACAATTTTGACATCGTGGCGTGGCAGCGCTCATAAAAAATAATCGTTTCTGGCCACTCCCAGGTGAATGGCAGTTAAAAACTTCCCTCACTTGCGTGAACTTCTACACTTGGCCCCATCCGTCATATAAAAATATTTATTTATTGATTCCTTTTGTTGTGTTGTTTTTAAATTATTCAGAGCGTCTTTCACTTGTGCGAACAACAATTTATTCCGGATATTTAGCAACTTTGGGATAAGTGCCATCGTTATTTTGGCAGTTCTTTGGTTTATAGTAGGTAAACCGGCTTCTATTAAAATTGGTTTGATTGGTGAAGTTGGAAAGGTTCGAATGGACCTTCTAGCTGCCGCATGATAAGGAGCATAAAGAAGCTTGATATAACTTTTAGCACAATATCCATATATTGAAAGTCCGTAATCAATTTTTGATAGTAGTAACGCCTTGGTAATATTTACCAGTGTATTTTTATGCCATAAATAATATAGGGTGTTTTTTATAGAGGTATAGAACTTTAAGTTGGCATTACTTTTCAAGATGGCGACCGATTTAATAGCTGTCAAGTGATTTATTCTCAGTTTGGTTTGGCAATTCATCATGAATTAGGATAGGATAGATGTGGGTTGGTATAGCTCTCATTTAAAATATTTTCTTTTATTAGTTTAAACCTGTTATGAAAGTTGCGATCATTTGAAAAGGGTGACCATGTTTGACCAAATTTTTCAGAAATATCATTTGATGAGTAAATCGGTCCTTCTTCCGTGTGCATATGGTGTATTCGTTGGGTACCGCCTGTCAGGTATTTTATATCTTTCCATATGTCCTTGGGGCTCGAGGACGTATTAGTATTCGCAGTAATTTTTTCTAACGATTGACGTTTAGATGACTTTGACTCCTTTCTAAATATAGATTATAATTAATTAGGTTAGTATCGGTTGTATTTTGTTTAAATCTAGTCCATAAGCACCTTTTATTATTTCTTAGCATGCTTAAGGTTTTGGACCAATAGGGCAGTTTTGCTGAGAATTTTTTAGAAAGATGAGCGGCAGAAAAAATTATAGATTTTATCGCTGAAGTTTCAGCATTTATGTTTTTGACGGGTAATTTTTTATTAGACAAGGATAAGGAGAGGGATGAAAAGGTTGACCAATCTGCTTTTCTTGTAAGAAACTTTGGTTTGGGTTTGACGTAGTTTGGAAATTGCGGCAGATGGTAAAGTGGTGACTGTTATGAAGGTCATCGATGGTATGAGAGGGAAGCTTAGGTGCGTTGGCACACCGTCATTAAGTACAATTACATCATGGGATAATATAGCTTCCTCTAATATTTCACCCGTAAGGGGCTCCATGCATTAAAGTCAACTACTACTAGGATGGCGGTATCGATGTAGTTCGAGATATTTGTAATATCTCTAACGCAAAAGTTTTGGTGGGGAGGGATATAGCAATTGAGAATTGTGACTTTAAAACCAATTTCTATTTCAAGTGCTAAACATGAGACGTTTGAGCTGATTTGAATACGTGTTTGGGATATTGATTTTTAATAAAGAGCGCTATCCCTTGCTTACAAGAGATATTTTGACTATTGTTGTGAAAGTAGTTGTGATATTTATTAGGGGCATGAATATTATTATTATAGGGGAGATGTGTTTCTTGTATTGCTACGATTTCTGGAAAATATTCGTTAATGAGTATATTTAAATCTTGGTAATTATTGGGTGGACCATTCATTTTTTATTGTAAAATTTGCATTATTTACTTTAACATTGGGGACTCCATTAAAGTAGCTTTTAAGAGAGAGGTCTAAGGTGAGAGATTAGTGCGGACAACATCGTGTGTGTAGATGAGCCGTCAACTGATGCTGAAGTTGCTGTGTTAAGGAAAGATACTGTGGTGTTGTTTTCTTCTTATTCTTTTTCGTTTTCGTTTGTATTTTTGTGTGATATATTGATATTGTTGATGCTACTCGAACTTTTTTGTTCCGAGTTAGCTTTAATAAGATTGTTGTTTTCTTGATTATTGTGGGTATTGAGTTCTGTTATGTTAGCATAAGAGGTACTAGTAGAAGTTTCTTTAAGAGTGTGGGGAATTTGCGTTTTGTATATTTTCATTGATTCACGCATGGTGCATTTGTTGTCCGTTGATGGGATGACTACGTGAGCAATTTGCGCAAAAAGATCGTATACAAGGCCATGGTGAGTGGGGTGTACATTTGTCACAAAGGTATTTGTCTTGCTTCGTTTAGTTGTGTGACTAAGAAGTTGGCAAGATTTACATCTCATTGGATTCTCGAAAGATCACGAAAGAAAATCACTCAGAACACTGTCAACACAACCGTTCGCAAAGAATATCAGTCGATGACTGTATATATAAATAATCCATCAATTTTTTACAGCCGGAAGAAAAACTGGTCCGTATCTTATTTTAGGTAAAATGATAAATATGTATGATAAAACGGCCTCAGGCCCAAATTTCAAGTACAATGAACAATACATACGATTTTTTTGTATAGATCTTCCACAGAAACACTTCCCACAAGAATAAGTTTTCCGTGTTAATTTAGGCAAAAAGCTGAACCAAATTTCAAGTAAATCGAACCATAAATAAGAATTTTTTGGCCCAGGGCCCATTTCATGTTAATCGAGTTTCCAGATCCATTTCCAAGAACAAAAAATGGTCCCATTTAGGTAAAAGGTTATCTGTGTACCAAAGTTCAAGTAAATCGAACGATAAATAAGAATTTTTGGGATAGATCGGTCCCAAATCCACTTCTCGGAAAAAACTTCACAGAAACACTCTCCAGACTCCAATGAAGCCATCTTGAAAGGTTGTTGAGTGGATGAGTTGTTTCTGAGTCCATAAGAGACACACATTCATACAAACATTAATTTTTATATATGCATATAGATTAATTTAATTATAAATATTAACTTACTTTTTTAACTTGCTGTCGTATGCTGCTAATATTAACATCAGATAAAGAAAAAACTCAATGGGCTGGTGGTGAACGAGGATAAAACGAAATATCTCCTGTCCTCAAACAAACAGTCATCGCATTCGCGAATTGGCAATGTCGTTTATCTTGAAACCAGCATTAACACCAACAAAAATTTCAGCCTTAGATTATGGCCCATGAGCTCTACGAGTTAAGCGGCGACATTGACATAGTTTAGTGAATAAAGAGACAGCAGCTACTCTGACTAGGGCACCGCTGGTGAAGCAGAGAAAGGACAAGACCTCCACTTCATTAAAAGGCTCAGGTGAAGAGTAACCTGGCTTCCTTGGTATTTCCAATTCGCGCCAAACAGCTATTGTTTATTCGGCTATAATCACGTAAGCGGTGCCTACGGCAACGAAGAAGAGGGTTGTGTCTATGAGTTGAAATTTCCTGTTGATTTGAATAGTACTTATGGATTTGGTTAAGCTTGAAATGACAACGGAATGTAGTAAATATTAACATTATTATAGTTCATAGTTTTGTAATCTTTACTTTTTTATTAGTTATATTTTAAAATGGGTTAATACTATAAACAAGAAATAATTTCTTGATTAATAAATTTTGGTTAGAATATAATTAAATATTATATGGAAACCAGAATCATGAAATAATCAAAACTTGACATACATATTTTGCTTAGCTGATAAGTTGAACAAGTTTATACTCAAAATCTGTGCATGTGTTATGGAATTAGATGTTATTCATTTTAAAACTATTATTTGAATCAGAATTTGAAAAAGAAAATTAATTATGTTAATGATGAATTGCACATACTTACCTACAGCATTTTCTTCTTTAATGGATTGTACATACATATAAATACATTATGCTTTGTCAAAATCAGGTTTTTAGTTTATTTATGAAAAATATGTATTTCAAATGTTATGACGTGTATGCCTCTCTTAAAATTTTTAAATGTAAACAGTTAGTCATAAGGTTCCATCATCTCTTCTATAATATTGTATTTTACTTATATATGATAAGTACGTATGTACACATGTACGTGCATATGAATATACACTTGTTTGTTTTTTAATGTGAATGGGAATCTACTTCAAATCCAGTTTTAGCTTAAATTATGAATATCCAACTGTAGTCATACAAATTTGGTCATATTTAAATTCGCTATATTATTTACTACTTACATATATATATATATATATTTATCTTAATTATGAGCATAATAATATATTTAATTATTCTACTTTGTACCGTAATTCTAACATTGGCTTGTAGCTCTCACTTTGAATCATAGTGATTCATATTGAAATCTAGGCACAGCCTAAACCACTAATTGTAACGGCATGAAACTTGGACGGAGTGTTCTGTGTATGACGCAGGCATCCGATAATAAAGCATTTTCTGCGAAGTAGTCTTGGGGCTGATCTAGTCGATAAAATCTTATGTTGGTCAATTTGCTTAATATTTGGATTCCAAAAAAGTGTAATTTTTACAAGTACTCAAAATTTGTATCATAATATTTTATGTTTCCAAAAAACAAATGACGTAAAAATCAAATAAAATTTTATTAGAACTTTTTAGACACTCCATGCAAACGAAGTCGCTAACAAAATCTAGTATTTTTAATTGAAATTTTTTTTTTAATGTAAATACCTGGTAACGGTAATTTTTTCTGGAAAAGATAGTGCGATTACAAATTTCATCTTCTTTAATCAATTATCAATTATCTTTTTATCAATTTACTTTAGTAAGTACAAAACTAAAATGTACAGCTCATAGGTCTAGCCATTAATTTATCCTAAAATTTAATTTCACATTAATCAAAGGTTTGCAATAGCCCTTGGTAAAAATAAATATCAATTCGTTTAAACCAAAAATAGTGTATTAGTATTTCCTTAACAAGTAGCTTTAAAAGATAAAGAATAATAATAATATCCTTTCAGATATGAAGTAATTTTTATAATTTTGTTTAGTTGATAATAATTTATTTCGAGCTTTACTTGAATACTCAAACAGTAATTATTATTGTTGTGAGCAAAAAATGTATCGCTCATTATTTTTTATCGTTATTTTTCCGAATAAAATAGAGAAATCAATAAATGATCATTTCACTGTGATTTATATTTTATAACTACATTATGGTCCCTAATAAATATTCATACCTCTACTTTGAACTTGTCGCTATCGTTTCTTTGAGCAATTCTAAGAATAAAACACAGCGTAGGCCAGCTTGTTGTTATCACCAATTTCTAAATCGCATATTTTCTTAACGATTTGGCCGATCTTAAAGCGGATTGACTTCAATATTACGCTTGCCAGAATTTTTAAACTGAAAAAGTTTTAAATATAATGGCCTTAAGTTATAGACAGTTTACAATTATATACTTTTATAACCGTATCCATAGAAACGTATGTATTTAAAAGTTAGCAAATGGCACTCGTACTGTGGTAGCCAATCTGTTTCAAGCTTTAGCTACATGCATATGTAGATAGTTATTTGATAATACCTAGTTTGTCTCTTGTTCATAGTGACGTAGTGGTAGAAACCGGCAGTGGTTTTGACAATGTTCTCTCAATTTTAAACGTTGTTGGGACGTGATTCAATGATGATGCCTACTTAGCTGGGAGAATATCCACTAAAAGCAAGTTATTATGCATATTCGCATCTTGTTTTTCTTTATATATATTTTATTCTTTCAGATTTTGTAAAATGTTTTTACATTTTGTCTCTGATCAGCTCATCTTCAAAAGTATAAGAAGCATCAATTTGCTAAACTGAGATTACTCTCGAATCAACAACGACTGTGTAAAGTAATAAAACTTCTCCAATAATATTAGTATTTTATCGGATTTAAATTGCGCATTAGTAGCCCACGAGATGAATTTGTTAGCATTTACTGTGTACATACTGGTTAGTAATTGAATTGTGTGTAAAATTTTTATGATATCATAAGCAAATACGGTTTATAAGGTACCAAGTTTATCCCTAATTTAATTTTAAAAACAACGGGAACGTATTAAACATTTACGCTCAAATATTCTTTTAAAAATAAAGTTTATGAAGATTGGACTTTGGAAGGAGCTATCGTATTCAGAATGCAGTCGACGTAAAGCGTTTCGTATCGGCTTCAGTAAAGAGAGATAAAGATGTTCATTAAAAAGTGAATGTATATTTTAGCAAATGATGTAATTAATAAGAGTAAATCTAAGAAATAATAATACTTACTTATATTAAAAATGATTAAATATATTGATTTTACATTTTGTATTTTAGGCGTTGCCCTCTGCGCTTCTTGCTGAGAATATTTTTAAAATTAATATTTCTCCTGAGGAGGCACAACAGTTCCTGAACAATGCTAATATTGGCGGTCTGGAAAAAATAGACTATGCACCCAAGACTGGGGAAAATGAGTTGCCTGAAGCCCGCAATGAAAAGGGAGAGTTCGTCTACATGGGACGTGTGATAGATCATCCTGAGGGGTATGTAGAAGAACACTACGATGCACACCAGTACCATGGACAGGATGGATTGGGGCAGTATGTGTATGGATATCGTGATTGGAATCAAGGCAAGAATGAGAAGAAAGACGAATCTGGAACCGTAAGTGGTTCATATAAATATGTTCAACCTACTGGACGAGACTTTGTGGCGAAATATTACGCTGATCGAACAGGTTTCCATGTCGAAGATAATCGACCAGCACATTTAAAAGAGCCTGCTACAAAAACGCCGGCAGTACGCAAAGCGGAGGAAGAGCATTTCAAGTTATGGGGAGAGCTTGCGGCTGCCAACGGCCACAATCCTGACCCATTCGCTCCCGAATATCAACAACAATACAATCAGCCTTCTGATTCTGAGCACATAGAATATGTTCACGAAGAACCGCCGTATATACCAGGACCTGAAGAAACTGGACCCCCACGTGGATTTTTCTACGCTTTCGACTACAATGTACCTCTATTACGCAACAAGAAGGAACGAGAAGAATTAGAACAGCTGCGGACCATTAATAACAAAGATTAATGATAGTACTCGTGCTGCGGTTATTTCAAAACAACACTATTATATTAAATTACTAAATTATAATAATTCTATTTTATTTATTTGTTTAGCTGATATTACAGTACATGTTAAAACAAAAGTGTATATTAGTAAAAATGCTGGTAATATAAAATATAATCGTTATCCGGTTCAATGTTGTTACTATTCAATCCGCATTTTCAGAGAACCCATCGTAGTGGATCTACGAATACAAAAAAATGTTACCGTTTTCAATTTATATTTATCAAGTTCTGAAGTCTCTTTATTTGGTCACGGAAAGTAAATTCAAATCTTATTAATTATAACCCTAAAGGGATCCGATCAGTGCAGAGGGAGCAAGGATGACAGGCCCAGTTTCCAATTACCCTGCAAACAACGAAAATACTCCATGCACGCGTGAAATATATACTCCACGCGGACAACCAACCAAAAACAATACATACAAATAATATAGTCCAATTAATACTGTGATGTCACAGGACAGGACCATATACTCTACTTCTGCATAACACCCGAGTACTCCACAGAGTACTAACAGGAAATTAATTTCGAAACTACTCCACAAAATTCCTCCATGGAGTATCTGCGAAAACTTACATTGAAACATATTAGCTTCGAATACAATCCGCTTTTGGCAAAGAGCTAGTAAAACATAATATTTATCATAAAAAATGATATTAATAGTAATAATTTATTACTAATGTATTATATTTTTTGCGCAGAGCTCACCAACGCAACGAAACTGATTCAATTTCAGTTGTACACATTTTCACTATGCGAATAAAAAACTGTCATCGTTAAAACACAACCAATGATCGGCTAACAATAAGCTGATGGGGACACGTAAGTTGGTCCCACCTGCACTACAAGTTGCAGGTTTCTTGCGTCTATAAGTCTTACATATGTATGTACGTGAGAAACTGCAAGCAATGGTGACTTACGAAAAATCTGTTTATCCTGGCGTATTTTCGATATTGTTACGATTTCGCTGAGTAAACCTCGATGATTTTCCAAATTCTTCGAGTCCGGATTGTTAAATAAAAGTAGCAAAACTATATTTGTAGTTTCTTGATTATAAAGAATTTACTCAATGTTCTTTTATTACTCAATAACTCACTTCGCATTTACGCCATACTGCCCTCCACCTAAGTCTGCCTCTTTAGGTGGACCACTTTCATCTTGTTTCTTTGCCTCCAAACGGTCTGGATTCAATACAATACGTCGTTTAGTCGCTTGATTATCTTGTATGGATCTTCCCAATTGCATTGAAGTTTTGGGCCCAAACCTTTTTTCCGTTGTGGATTGTATAGCAACACTAAATCCCCATTTTGGAAACCTTCGGAGTTCATCCCCTTGTCATACCTGGCCTTCATTTTGTAATGATTTCGTGATTTTGGCCCTTTAGGTGTTATGCACTCCTCGGAACTACTATTAGCCTTCACTTTCCCGTGCTCTATCCAAACAGGCAGATATCAACTCTAAACTGGTCCATTGCGCCCAGTATGCCTTCGCGATAGGACTCTCCGCTGCCATTTTTTCCTTTTTTCGCCGCCGTTCCTGCCTGTTGGAGCCCGTCTTACATTCGCGTGCGAAGTGACCTGCTTTACCACAACTGAAGCCCTTCCTGTACTGATCTTTTTACAAGTTGCACCACTACAAATATTCTCCTTGATGAACCTCAGTGTTTCCATCATCTCTTCTTCACATTTGGATTTTCCACCTTCGGAGTGCCGCTGTTTCACGGGTCTGAGCATACGCAACAGTTTCAGCAAATGTTGACTTTGGATTCGCATATGCCTCTCGCTTAGTGTATATGGCTTTAATTCCACTAATGAACCTCTGGATTTTTACTCTTTCGAGATGCTCACCCGATGCGTCTCCAATGTCTAAATGTGCCCATCTCTTAATTTCTGAAGCATATTCCTGCAGATATTCTTTGGGTTTTTTGGTCACGCTGTTCCAGCTCTATCTGGTAAATTTGCCCCCTGTACTTGCTACCATAGCGTCTTTCCAGGACTCGCATTACAGTGCCACAGTTATCTCTCTCATATTCGGTAAGAGTTTGCAAGATTTCCGCTGCAAGTCCCACAACAAATAACGCAGCGAATTTTTCCTCGATGGTCCAATCATTTAACTTAGCCGTCTTCTCGAACTGGAGCTTGAAGATCTGGAAAGGAGTTGTGCCATCAAAGGATGGTGCTTCTACCGAGGGGCCGTTCATCGATCTCGTAGGACGATTCAACTGCAAATCTCAGAAACGATGTTCGAACTCGTTGATTTTGGTCTTAATTAGCTCCTTTATTTTGTCTTGTCGACCTTTCATGGATTTTAGCCATCGACTTGTGACAGGGTGCATTGGCTTGGTGAAACAGCACTTTATTTTTTTCCAAATACGTTATTACGCTATGTAATAGTCCTTCCTTTTTCAAGGTGGTCAATGAAAATTATTCCATGTGCATTCCCAAATACAGACGCCATAACCTCGCCAGCCGACTGTTGCGTTGCTTCACTCTTTGGAACTGGTTCATCGTGTGCAGTACACTCGGATGATTATCGATTGGACGTCGGAATGTCACTCTTCGAGGCAAAAACTCGGTCTTATTACGCTTGAACATCTCCAAACACTGCTACGAATCATCAACTCATCGTTGTTTTTGGTCTAAAATGATCTCGCGCGGCACCCACTTTGACTAGAGCTTTCTCATACCCAAATACTCATGAATGATATTATATACACGTTCAGTTTATATCTTCAGAGGGCCTGCTATTTATTTCAATTTCAATTTACGGTCATTCCAAATCATTTTGTGGATTTCTTTGATGTTTTCTTTGACTTTTGGTCGTCCGTTGTGTTCGCCGTCTTCGGTGCTCATTCCACCACCTCTAAACTTAGCATACCAATCTTTGATGGTTGATTTTCCTGGAGCGGTGTCCGGAAACTCGTCCTCAAGCTAAGTTATTGCTTCAACTGTATTTTCCGGTTCAAAAAGCAACAATATTTTGTCAACACGATAAATTCCTTTTCATCCATTTTTTTCACAATGACAAAATTTGTTTCACTCAAAATGCTATAAATCACAAACTAATGATCGGCCAGCTGTCAAATTTATACACGAATCTTTTGAAGCATGGGGCCATTTAAAAATAATTAATTAATTAATTCCAGTAGCGCCATCTATGTGTCGGACCTGAGATTTCTCAATTAACTTGTTAAGACTTTAATATGAATGCTGTACAAACAATAGAAGTAATTCTTCGTACTTACAGAGGACTATGAGAGAAAATATATATTTACTGGTATCTTTATGGTTTAACGGCCATGAAGCATGTAGAATTACAACTGCGCTAAATTACAATAATTTTTGAATAGAATTATACAATTAAAAATGCCATAAAATTGCTCATATTATTAAAATACTTATGAAAATACTTCAAAGCAGAAAGCTATAAAATTCTTAATTTTGTTACCAGTTAGTTCCTACTGACTAATTCTGGAAAACACATATAAATTATTAAGTTCCTTGACACTATGTGCCACTAAAAAAACTCGAGACTTTAAGTTTGGTTGCTGTCTTTATTGAGTACTAGATCTAGACTAAAATTAAAAACTAAAATTACCCTACTCTGCGGTACTCGCTGCGTTGCATTGGAAGACGTTGAGGCTGTTGTTTTTTCGGCTCCCCCGGCGGCGAAAACGCGGGGTCAGCAAGGTTATGGGTGCACCTGGTGTTTTCATAATTGTCACGTATTGTGGAACTGGATTGCCGCCTTGGATGTGGCTATGTGTTTATTTTTTAGCCTGGACGTGGCTGTTTGTTTACTGTTTAGTGACGTACGACGGAGTTGGGTTTGATTGTGTTAACCTCCCCCCTCTTAGACGAAATCGTCCCGATTTATTCACTGTTAGGTATTTCAAGTGGTGGATTTACACATCTCAGCACTTCTTGCATATTTATATCATTACTTTGTTGAGTCTGTCTTCTCACGACTATCTTAATAATTTACTGTTCCTCAGCTTTATAATCACCAGTAGTAGAAGGATCGCTATTGTTATCCATAGAGCAATTCTTGTGCTGCTATGTTGCGTTTCCAATTTCTGCTTAATTGTTGCAATTCTCTTTATATTTTTGATGTCGATCTCGTCAATATGTTCCAACGTAAGCTCCTCTAGATGCTGGGCTATATTGAGCTTTTGTAGTCCGGGGGGTTCAATGTTAGCATAAGCTTGTCGCTCCTTATTTTTAAATACTGTTCCGTTTACTATTACTGTATCAGTAAATGTGATTAAAAATGTTCCACTGATTAGTGTTTCGCCCTTTACTCTGTCTTCCACCACGAAATTATCATTATTTAGTATGATTATCCCCTCTTTAATCTGGTAGCGTAGCTCGTATTAAAATGTGCTGTATTTTGTTCAAGTAAATCTAACAAACAACCTCTCTTATTTTCTATTTTGCATAAGTTAATTACTGTTTTACTACTACAATCTTTTAACAATTTAAATTGATTCTCGTGCTTCCCGACGGATTCAGATTCTAGGTGTATTATTTTATTGTTATGGACAACCGGTTTTACAATGAATTTTTTATAAAATTCCTTTATTATGGGGTATTGTATTATAAAGTATATTGTTTCATTATTTTGTACCACGTTTAGATTTGACTTACTTAATATATTTGTAAAGCTAATTTTATCTCTTATACTAAAATCAATATTTAATAATTCACTATTTGTTAATAATAGAGGGTTTACAATCTTTGCCATTATTACTGAATATATTATGTTATTTAATTCTAATGTAATTATATTATTTCTGTGTGAAACAAGTTCAAAAAGATCGTCTTCTTTTGTTATTGACTTTTGTGGTTCTAATTCGGCAATTTTACGTGATAGTTGCTTAATTTTTTCTGTTATTGCTGCATTTATTGTTACTTTTTCATTATTTGCTTCAATCAATGCCTCAGTTTTTACCTTTATTTCATTAAAATCGTAAAAGTCTGGAGTCCCTGCGACGTATTTAACTGCCGTGCCTATCAAATTAATGCTGCGCGCATATCTATGATGGAGCGCTAATATATTTACTATTCTAATTATGTGTTCAGAATCTATTTGTATTGTCTTCTGCAGTTCTGTGTATGAAAAGCCTTTGACAATTTCGAGGGACTCGTAAGCTATTTTAGTAAACTCTGCTAGTTCCGTTTTGTGTATCAAATAATTCCTTTCCTCATAGACAGAGACCTCACCATCCTCGATTATTATGTATGAATACTTTGAATAATCTATAATTTTTGCCGTAGCAATTGCGAAATATAACCTGATATTATCTTTATGAATGTTTTCCCATCTATTCTAATGGTAGTACCTAAATCCTCCTGAACTATTTTTTCCGCATAAATATCTGATAACTTATTTCCTAGTCTCTTATTAATTTTTACGTACACAATGTCCCCTGTGTATATGTATTATATTTTGAGTTTTTGTTATGGTACCTTAAATCATCTGCCTGCTTCCTCCTCAATCTTTGTTAAATTTCTACATTTGATGTTTCTTTTCCGTAAATAACGTCTATTGGTTTACAGTCCGTTACGGAGTGGATTGAATTATTATATTTTATTGTTGCTACCAGAATTGTCTCTACGACGTCGCTTAGGTTTCTTTCGCTCTTGATACATCTACTTATTTCTGTCAATGTATCATGAAAGCGTTCCACCTGTCCATTTGATTTGCTATGGTAAGGTGCAATTGCGAATTTAGAAAACTTATCTATACACGTTAAAAAAGATATTTTGGTCGTTGAATAGATATCGATATGTAAAATTTCCCCTGGGTACGTCGGAATCGGGGTTTCCTCAATTATATGGTGTTCTGGTTTTCTGTTGTATTTAGATACAACGCACATTTTGCATGACTTAATTAATTCTGCTAACCTCTTTCGTATATTTGGGAAGAAATAATCCCTGGTTATTTGTTTATAATTTTCCCTTGCGTTTCTATGTGCCCTGTTATGTTCGTTAATTAAAATCTCTTCCTGATCGTCTCTGTTTGTTACGTCGATTGCAACTTTACGAGTATACACGAATTTAACGCCCTGGAAGTTCTTCAGCAGTATTTGTTGTACCTGCCCAAGATGTTCTTCCTCGCAGTGAACCGCGTTAACTACGTTTGGATTTATCGTTTCCTTAAGCAGTTTTAAAAGATTCTGTTCGTCTGTGAAATGTAACTCTTGGCGAATATATTTCTGAAATATAATTTTCGTTTTTTCCCTTTCATTGTCACTTTTGTAAATTAGCTACTGGTTCTTAAAACTATTTAAACTCGTTTGTACTATCTTTATAGTATCCGTTAAAGATATTTCGGAATGTGAACCAGATTCGGATAGATGATTCAGAGCCTGTCTGGATAAGGCATCTGCTACCACGTTTAAGTTACCTGGTTTATAGTAGAACGTTGGAGCAAATTACTCTATAAAGGCTCTCCAACGCTTAATCTTAGCGTTAGAGTTTTTATCTGACATCGAATATGTGAGGGGTTGGTGGTCAGTGAAAATATTTAGTCCCCTAC
The DNA here is from genome assembly GCA_030068015.2 of Neoceratitis asiatica. NCBI lineage: Eukaryota > Metazoa > Arthropoda > Insecta > Diptera > Tephritidae > Neoceratitis > Neoceratitis asiatica. The sequence continues at coordinate 93,004,945 of CM061526.1, forward strand.
AACCATAAAGATAGTTTCTTAGGTTTTTTATGGCCCAAACTATCGCCAGTAGTTCCTTCTCATTAACCGCGTAGTCTAGAGAGGGTTCTTGAAATTAACGTGATTGGTCGGTTGTTCTGCGACAAGACCGCACCGATGGCTCGCGCAGATGCGTCCGTTGTGAAATCAAATGGTTTGTTAAAGTCCGGGTACAAAAGTATAAAGTCCTCTGAAGTTAAAATTCGCTTTAGCTTCTCGAATGCCCTTAGTCCCTCAGGATCCAATTCTATTTTCACTTTTCTTGACTGATTCGCACTAATATTTCCATTTTCACCCCTTAGGAACTTTGTAAGAGGCTTTGCTATGTCAGCGTACCCCTTAATAAATCTCCTGTAGTATCCTGACAAGCCCAAAAATGCTCGAAGGCTTCGAACAGTTTTGGGCTCCTCGTATTCAAGGATAGCCCTTACTTTGTCAGGTGCGGTTTTTAACCCTTCTTTAGAGACGAAAAATCCCAAGAACTCTACCTCCTCCCTGAAAAACCTTGACTTCTCTAAGTTTACTTTCATATTCGCATTATTCAGTAGTTTAAAAATTTCTTCGATATGTACTAGATGATCGCTTTCATTCTCCGAAAAAATAATTATATCGTCCACGTATACATGACATGTTTTCCCTATTTTTGTCCTTAGTACGTCATCTATTGTTCTCTGAAAGATACTCGGCGCATTTTTGAGGCCGAATGGCATGCGACAAAACTCGTACTTCCCATTATTTACACTTTAAGCAGTTTTTTTCCTATCTTTTTCATGTAACAAAATTTGGTGGAATCCTGCCTTAAGGTCAAGCGTTGGGAAATACCTCGCCTTATCCAAATTAGAAAGAATTACCGAGGTGTCGGGAATTGGGTATTTGTCGTTTACGGTAATGCTATTAAATTTTCTAAAATCGATAACCAATCGTTTCATTTTTTGTCTATTCTCATCACTACTTTTTTTATCTACTACCCAAACCGGGTTATTGTAGGCCGGTTTGGACGGTTGTATTATTCCATCCTCTAGTAAGTTCTCAATTTCCTTATTAACGAATTCACTAACCGCCATTGGATACGGGTAGCTTCTACTATAAACTGAGTTGTCCGTTACGGTATTTATAGTCGCGATAACGTTTGTATTATATGGCAATTTGACGTCTGGGTTTGCAAAAGTTTCCTTAACATCCTCTATAATTTCATAAAACCGTGCCTTTACATACGAAGGCAGGCAATGTGCCTATTCCAATTGGTTTATTTCAGCGCAACTCTTAAATTTAAGTGGTTCCATGCCACCATTAAAAATAAACATCTCCTTCTTTGTGTCTATAATCCCACCAATCTGTTTCATTAAATTCCATCGAACGATTGAAGTTCGGGTAAGATATAAAAGTAATTATATTCACCCCACACATTCACTAAAAACCTTTGATCTACGATCAATTTACTATTAACTGTTTTTAGTGTGTCATGTTTTTTTTTTTAAAATGTCATGTTCCTAATGTAATTTTTGGATGTACCGGTATCAAGGAGAAATTTTAGCAACTGCGAGCCAAGCTTAAAAAATTACATTCTTCCAGTTCAGTGTGATTTATTCCTTGATGCCTAAAAGGTACCTGTTGCGCGCTACTATCCCGACCTTTCTCCGCACTATTGTTGGGTGGAGAATTTACACGAAAACGTTGTCTATTACCGCTAAAGTTACTTTAATATTGGGTCCCTGTTTTTCTGTTGGGAGTCTGTCTGAAGCGAGTGGTACTCGAGTCGACCTCCATTGGAACCGGAGCTCGATCCTTGTTTGCATCCTGCCTCACATTATTGTTTGTGCTCTGATACTCCGGAGACAGTCTGGGTCTATTTGGCCTAAACTCATTACCGTGGAAGGTGTTAGCAAACGCGAATCGTGCGTTATTTGCAACAAGTTCTTGCGCAAGGGCCAGAGCACTAGGGAGGTTATCTGGTTTTGACGAGAATAATATGTCGCACAAAGGCTTGTTTAAACCCGATATAAATACCCGGAGTGCATCACCTCTATATTTGTCGTTTAACTAATTTACTAAGGTCGCGTCACCCTCGTGTGTCATAGCAACTTTATTTATTATTAATGTTAATTTCTTTTCGACTTCCTCGTAAAATTTGATAATAGTCGACCGCCCCTGCCTCAGGGTTGACAACTCTTGCTCGACTAAATGGATTGGACGTTTGTCTGCAAATGAAAAGTTTAGCCTCGCTATTATCGCATAAAAATTTAATACAGTATTAAACGATACCAGAGTGGCATCGGCACGACCTGTAATTTTATTCCTAATTATCGCGACCGCTTGGTAGTGCTTGGAACTACCAGGGTATGGTTCGAATAACTTATAAGCGGCAAAGGCCGCTTGCCGCCAGGACACGTATTCGGTTTTGTCCCCATTAAATTCCGGTAGCGTCTTCACTATGTCTAACGGTTCGTCACAAATCGTACCTCCTGTTATTGTCACCGGTTCGTACTCTTTTGCTTGTCTGGGAATTTCAAGCCTATCAACTCTTTCCGTCAGCTGACTAATGCTCGATTGAAGCGTTTGTGTTACTCTGCTTGCAAAGGCCTCGAATAATTCTTTTATCTGACTTTCATTCATTTTTATTAGGTTTATTATTTCTTTTGATTTTAGCTTTAACTTTCAATTTAATTTCTTTAATTCTTCTTTTTTAATTTTAAATTCACTTATAACTTACATTTTAAATATCCTTATATCTTATTTATAACTTACGCTATCGTCGTCAACTGAATTGCCACTCCGTTTCCCATTCTTAAAAGGTTCTGTGTGTTGTTGTTACTATTATTTCCCTCGCCACTATTGCTGGTTATTACTATTACAGTTGTTGTTTTCTTCTTCTTCTTTTTGTTATTGTTGTTTTTTTTCCACTTTTTCCTTGTGTTTTTGTAATTGTTTCTATTAATCTATTTGTGACTTTTATTCGCATAGGGGGATGAATATTTTTAATTGCATTTAAACACTAATATTTTTTTTTTTAAGTTTATTAATTACATTTAACGTTGGGCGCCAATTATTAAGTTCCTTGGAACTATGTGCCACTAAAAAAAAACCCGATACTTTAAGTTTGGTTGCTGTCTTTATTGAGTACTACAACTAGACTAAAATTAAAAACTAAAATTACCCTACTCTGCGGTACTCCCTGCGTTGCATTGGAAGACGTTGAGGCTGTTGTTTTTTCGGCTCCCACGGCGGCGAAAACGCGGTGTCAGCAAGTTTATGGGTGCACCTGGTGTTTTCATAATTGTCACGTATTGTGGAGCTAGATTGCCGCCTTGGATGCTGTGTGTTTATTGTTTAGCCTGGACGTGGCTGCTTGTTTACTATTTAGTCACGTAGGCCGGAGTTGGGTTTCATTGTGTTAACTTATATACAAAGCGGATGATATGCGGTAATCCAGAATATCATTTGCTGAAACCGTCTCGTTTGGTAAAAAAAAGACTGGAAACGTTGAGAAAAGTAATACTGATACAACAGCCAAAAATATCAATGCCAGAAAAAGCTAAAACTATGGAAAATCTAGTAACGTCGCACGCGACTGTAAGACAGGCTTCTCCAGACAAGAAGAGAGAAAACGCAGAGCTGAGGAAGGATATCCCATAATCTCCGTCTCCCAAATGAAACGAAGGCGAAGAAAGTGTGTATTTGTGCAAAAACGAATGTTAAGTGTTGGTACATGTTCATCGCACTCTATCATCCAATATGATTTGGTGGTTGAGGTGAAATATGGTATTGTCACATTAGTTCATAGTGGCGGAAATTGTTGCTGAAGTAATAGTTGGAAAAAGACCATATTCTTGGTCAAGAAATAAAGATCGACCTAAAGAAGAGAATCATGGAGTGTTGCAAGTGCTTATACCACTAAGTTTACAGCGTTAATAAAGTACTTATAACCGAAAGTGAGAGTCGGAAAGGAAGTGTTCACCAAAATACTGATGACAGCGGTCACGCAGCACAAAATGGAAAAGGGAGCAGCTAAATAAGTCTCAGCAGGAGGGTCGCCCCCTCGAGGTGTACCCTGAGTAACGTTAAATGACCCTTCGGCTTTCACGGCCGAAAGCTTTCTTGAACTGCAAAGCCGCAATCGGCAAGATATGACGCCTTTTTCCTAAAGTAGTGTACTGGATCTACATAACTATAGTTAAACCTATATTATTTTATGAAGTTTTCGAATGGTGGAAGTCGTAGAAGAAGAAGGAGTAACTTATGCTAAGCAGCTGGAAACTATTTAACGCTCTTCACTTATCAGCATATCTGGTGCACTACGAACTACTCCAACTTCGACGCTCAACGCCATGTGTATTGTGCCAAGACTAAAAGTATCACACTTAGTGGGAGTTTTGAACCGACATTGTCCGTTGAGAAGTTATGCGGAAAGACTTGGGAATCTTCTACTTGTCTGTGAGAAGAAATGGAATCATCAATTTACTTTCTGATGTTTTACCCTGCGTTTGCAAGACTGATAACGAAAATTCTCGGATCGCATACGTTCACTAACCCGAATGAGTTAACAGAAGTAAGCAATAAGCATTGATAACATTGATTGAAAGCGGTCTTTGTGGAATTACATGTAGGATGCTTATTCGATGATGAAAGAGAATGTTCGAAATTGAGAACAATTTGTACAGAACTTTCTAGGGCTGAGAATTAAAGTGAGATCATAAAACTGTGCGTTTATATATATTGTGGCGAAAATGCGAAGCGAATGACAGATGAAAGAGAGGAGCCGACAACTGACATCTTCTAGAGCGTACGAGACGATTATCGTAACCGAAACGATTATCGTAACCGAGAGGATTATCGTAAAGACGAGATTATTCCAGGGGTTTCGTTTTCAAGCAGCAAACAAGTATATAAGGGCGACATACGGCTGCAAAAGCAATCAGTTGTGAATTAAACTCGTGGAGGTTACATTACAGTAAAGTAATAAAAGCAGTACATTGTGAAAGTTGTATACAAGTGATTGTAAATAGTAACGTAAATTGTAATTGAATTGTGAATTACCGAATAATTAAAAGCACATTAATTAAGTCTTTATAAATAAAGAGACTGCAAATTAAGTTGGCGATTTTATTTAACAATCCAGAGGTCGTACCCGGAAGATTAAGGAAATTATCGAGGTTAATCAGCAAAATCGTAACAATATATTACAAAGCTGAACAACAAATTTTGGTGCTTTTAAAAGTATTTAGCAATATTGCCATTGAAGAAGCTAAACAAATTCTGGTACTTTTATTTAATGATCCAATGATCGAACCCAAGGGATTTGGGAAAAAAACGTGGCTAATTTAAAAAACCCTTACAATATTCTCAAACTTATTATTTTTAAAGATTTGAAAGTGTTGAGTTCGGCAACACTGTGTTGTAAGAGAACAGACAGAGAAACTGGATTCTACGGAAGAAATATAAATTTCTCAGACCATGGCGCTTCCATGATTGTGGCAGTTGACATGAAAGGGCCGTTTGCGTTCCTGAACAGTTCTACTATAGTTCACTTGGAAATTGTTTTATATTCAATTTTTTAATAATCAGAAAAATGAAAAAAACTGCAATCAGATATTTAACTGTTCCTAAATTAAGGAGCACAAAAGATGCAAGTGCTCTGAAAGTTTGATTACTTTCATGGAGATGTTGAAATACTGCATAACATGGTTTTGCCTCTTCATTCATTCTAATTGAAGCTTATATCCACCTAGAGCTTAATATTATTTTGGAAAGGAGAGTCAGGAAGAAAGTGTGTGGGGGTTTTGGCAATAAGTGTCGTCCGTAAACAGAACCACTCTAAAAAGTGTACCGTACATGAGTTCTGACAACGGTTGTAAGGCGCCAATTATAAATAACAGAAATTAATAAAAAAATATATATTTGCTGAGATTCTTCGGATCAATCATTATTTTGTGCTCTTTATGAGCGTGAAGGTTCCGAAAAGATGCACATCCATACATACATATATGCTTGTCAAATTTAGTGCCCAAAAAGTGTATATAATGCATTTCAAATTCAAAGGAAGGTAGTCCCTATGTAAGTTTTGATTCCCTTAATAAATAGAAAGTAATAATATAAATATAAATTAAACGTAATGGTAGCTATTACGAGGTCACACGATGCAAAAGAAGTTTACGCAGACGGTTTTGGCCATCGACGACAGTTGTTCAGAGAGCACCAAATACACTCCTGTTTTTCTACATATTTTAAACCGCGATGTCTGGAAAACTAATAATTTAAATGGAAAAGATTAATTCGCTTTGTCTACTATTGCTGTGTTCTATTATTGTTTCACATTTGATATCTCGAAAACTAAGCGATATATGAAATTTTTTTTTTAATTTATTCGATATTTAGGTATAAGGGTAAGATATTTCTAAGCAATCACCACAAATTATCATTTTTGCTGGAGATAAATAAATTTCTAGAAACTTTTCGAATAATTTATCGGTCGATTTTTTATATATCTTAGATATAACTATTAAGAAACCATATTATCTTCAATAAAAGCCATTTTTTATACTAAGTACAATATATATTAATTTTATATAAAGTTATAAACTTACAAAATTATATATTGCTGTTTTACATTTCGTTTATATCTTTTGCGATATTATTTATTTTACATTTCTGTAAAGCATATAAAATACTTTATACGTACATACATATACCATCCTAATTTAATATGTTTAAGCTATTGTTTTTCTTTATTGGGTAAAATACTCATAACTTTCCAATTATTTAAATTCAACTTATTTTAAACGTTTAGTATGTTAAAGTACAGTAAATAGGATAATCTTTAGAAAATATATTTATGAATACGTATAGAAGAAAACCTGTAACTAAGAATTTGTTTATATGTACATACATATATGGCTTAAACCTAATAGGGTTATAAATAACATAAAATTATTGCTAAGCCAAATATCCGAGTAAATCATCCTGTGGCTGTGTAAATTTATAAGTTTGATACGATTTTGAGTGATTGCATAAATACATAAAAAATCGTCGGGTCAATTGTTCCTCGCCGCAGTTATGAACTGGTTCTACTTTTTGGCAGTGAAATCGAGTTGGCAAACCTCAGTTTATAAGTATAATTCGAATTTATTTCTATATTCTATATAAAAATTTAATTGTAATACATTTAAATTTTTAACCGAAAATGTGCAAAAATACATTTTCTATTTTATCTCATGTAATGTAATGTTATTATTTATAAAACTAATGATTTTTATGAGTAGGAGTAGCATCTGATAAAACAAGGAAACACTACTAACACTATAAGTGTGGCAGTTCTAAGTGAATCGATGATATTTATTACCACACAATCATAAAGTACATTCATTCAAGGAAATTTATACACCGCTCTCTACGTGTTATTGCAAAGCGTGAAGTCTCTTCTTCTAGCAAATTAAATAAAGCTTGTAATTTTATATTAATAACCTCTTCACATGCTGATTTGTTCGCATTCTTCACCCTTTTAAAACAAGATGTTTTCAAACTAAAATCCTAAATCCTTAAAGTTCACAACTCAACTAAGTTGGTTCACAACCAATTTCAGTTAAAGTATCTCAAATTTCTTATTTGTCAGATTCATTAGTTACCTTAGGTTGAGTAAAGAGGCCTCTATGTCTATATGCATATATAATGAAATGAAGACCTTTTAAGGATTCAAAGCCGATCTCTGATATATCACCCGTGATAAAACTATGTACTGCTTTATGTTTTGTTGTAGCGGCAGGTGAAACTTGCCTATGTATCGAGTTCATCTAACGGAAGGCCCAGCAAACGTGCTGTTTCGACAGGCTCGGATCAGAGGGTGAGAAATGTTAAATAAGTCCGTTTTAAGGGGCATACAAAGAGGTGATTAGTGTCGTATGGGTACGCATTGCATGCAGGGCATGCGAGGGGTATATCAGGGTCGCGTCGGAATAGGTAGGAATTAAGTCAACTTCAATATCCAGACCTTAATTGTTTACGTTTTTGAACATGAAGTGAACGATTCTAAAAACGATATTTATGCTCAAATTTTCAATTCTGCTGGAGTTCTTAATGGCGGAACATGACAATTCAGTTAAAGCGCAATCATAACACAAGAGTCTTTGATTTCTTGCGACCATTGACCCTTCGTCTACAACTGTCGGCATTTTGTTCGCCCAAGTCGGCAGTGCCCAAATTGCTATTTCTTGGATATTTTCCTAAAATTACTTACTTATTTAAGTTTATTATTGTATATTTTACATATATTTTTGGAAATACTTCAATGTTGAACTTAACTAAAAATCAACTGTTTGATAGTTGATTATAATACAATATAGACAACAGACAACCCAACCAGCAACATGGTTGTGAATCATAATATGAGCACTGTTGTATGCTGGTTTTTACATGCTCATGTCAGTCTAGTGTTCTAGTGTTTATTATATAATTTATGAATGTCAGATATTTTACGCTTATGAAATAAAATAATACATTCCAATTTGTTTCCAGCATGTAAATGGTCATTTGTCCATCTACATATGTATGCATGTTCATATATAAGTAGATAAATAAATTAGATTTTTAATAGTTTGAAGATGTACAGAGATGTTCTATAAAGTTTTTCCTTTTTTATCAAAATTAGATGAGGGAGTTATAAGAATGAGAGTCGTACACACCTTAAAACAGTAAAATTTAAATCACATGTATTTTATACATGTTATATATAAAATATATAACAAGTAGTGTATGTCATGCTAATACTGAATTTAACCTAACTATACTTTATACTCTATTCATTAGTTTGCTTATCAAGTGGGAAACAATTTTCAAAATAAAAGCTTATTACAACCAATTAAAAAAAAATGAAATTAAGGATACTATCTATTATTTAAATAAATTAATGCTTTTTTAATTACTGTAATATAAATTACGTCTCATTAATTAACAATTTTGGGAAAATTAAAAAATGTTTCCTTTGTTAGGGCTAATAGATCTTGAATTCATTCAATTGGCTAAGCTTATTGTTTGGGAAATTTTATAGAAATTAGTCAAAGTATAAACTCTTAAATTTACAACACAATGCAGAAGGCTTAATAACTTTCAGGAGCATATCTTATTATAGTACTTATGTAGTTATATACACATGTATATTAAATATCTCATAGTCCGTTCTAAAGGAGTTGTGACGCAAATCCTCTAGCTTCAACAATCAATTTGAAGAAGGTTCAAAACCAGAGCTGCCTACCACATTTGATAGGGAAACAAAAACTCAAATGTAATAGAAATTAACCAACGCATAAACACTTAAATTTACAATATAATGTAGAAGGATTAATAACTTTCAAGATCATATCTTATAACAAAACATAATCTCAAATGTAATTTCATGAAACCACGTGAACTGAGTCACTCATAAACGTAGTAAGAACTGTTGGTTATGTAGCAGCTAAATAAAACTAAGTATATTTTTGAGTTGAACTAAATAATTTCAATGCCAATCTCCTACGCATAATTAGAAATGTATGTAAATAGTAAACTGTTATAAATAGCTTAAACGGAGAGTTCATAACCCAAAAACATAAATCAAAAGAATTTATTTTTATGTAGTTGTATGAAGTTGCCCAAGTGCGCAGTTTGTAAAATTATTGAAAACAATTTGCAAGGGGTAATTTTGCATTCGAATTGGCAAATTGGGATAAAGAGAACTAGATCTAGTTTTTCAGCCTGATCAGGTTATGTTTCAGCAGCCTATCTCCTCTCATGATTAGAAAGTTTAGACAAAACATATAATATTTTATATTTATAAAAATAAAAAATTTTAAAAAATCAATTAAAAGATTGTACCTGTTTATTTTGCAGTCGCTGAAGTAGTAATTTTCAACTTAGCAAACATATTTTCACTACTAGTGGGAGTTTCGATTTTGTTTAGATCCAATTTTTGAATTTCGCTTTCTAAACTAATGCAGTTCTTTTCGTAATTCATCTTCGAATCGTTATCCACCGAAGATTTTTCACAAATTTCAATTGGTACAACCTTTTTATCTTTGCTTTTTTTTAATGCATTGAGGAGAGTTTTTTCTTTATCTTTCGTTTTGGTTTCTTTATCCTTATCCTTTTCCCTATTTTTATAATTCTTAAAACGCGGAAATATACATCCGTTAGGTAAAAATCCAACTAGTTTATCTTTCTTCGTAGTGGTTGGCGTTGAAGTTGTAGCAGACACCAACGTTGTAGTTTTAAGGGGATTGGTGGACGTTAGTGCTGAACCTCCTCTAGTGGCATTTAAAAGAGTGGAAGTTGATGCGGTAGCAGCTGTGCTAGAAGTCAAAGGCGAATGATTGTCGATATATTGGGCACTTTTCATTTTGCTATTTTCTTCTCTGGTTGTGAGATTCACAGAAGTTTCCCTAGTACTATCATCTCCACTTTCAGCGGCAGATTTTTTAATGAAATCGATTTGGTCCTTTCCAGCAAGTAAGTTTTCTCCACAACTTGTAATTCCCTCCTTTGAATATTCAGTGTATGCTTCATTACTTTCATGAGAATTTCTATTATTTAATATATTATTTTCGTATTGCCCTAAGGCTTCAACAATATTTGTGTTATCTGATGGCATAGAATCACATGTAATTATCATAGATCTTTCTGCCAGATCATCCAGTGGAAGTTTGTCGACTTTCTCAGTAGGTGTGGTACTAATTTGCTTCTGATCTGAAATATGCATGGTTTCAGTAGACTTTGGAAACATCTGTTGAGTAGTGATGTTGTGAAAATGATGCTGTTGTCGTTGTTGAATCATTTGTTCTTCTCGTTCTCGATCCCTTTGTACTTGTACCGCACTCCATACGTCTTTTAATTCCCCAGATATATCACGATCTTTTAGAATAATAGCATTCCTGAAAAAGATAAATTGAAGTACATAATCTACCCAAAATTAAGTATCTTATTATACTTAATTAATACTTATTTTATACTTTAATTATTATCTTATTATACTTATTAATACTTAAGTAATACTTATTTAGTTCAGTTGAGTTGTTTTTAAAGTTAAGACATTTTTATTAGACATGTTGTATGTTCTGTTCTTTAGGCCGCAATGTTAATAAATTCAAACAAAGGTCGCTTCTCATGGAAATAAGTATTTTTAGATGTTTTATCAAAAAAAAAATTTTTTTTTTAAGAATATTTATATATATATATAAATATATACCTTACTAGCTTAACGCCAGGATTCATTGCTTCTACAAAGTCGCACATTAATTCAACCATAGCTCTGCGCTCCTCCGGATCTTTGCTATGCCGTCCTGAATCTTTTAACACTTCTGGATTCGCCATTACAGCAAAAACGATTGGTGGACTGCGAGGACTTCCTGGTGGTACCTAAATGTCGTATATGCATATATGTTTATATAATAAATATATCATTACGGCTCTTCATAATTTATATTATCTTACTCTCATTCCTCCATACAATGGTATAGGATCAGTAGGTTCTTGTGGTATAACTATTCTCGTCCAGCTTAGTACGTTTATAAATAGCTCATCGCCAGATTCTGTTGTTGTGCGAATGCACATATGTGGCTGCGGTGGATTCTTAAAATGTCGATAGGCACGAGAATGGCGATAACTGTGGGGAGGAGGTGATTGCATTAAAGATATATTCGTGGGTCCTCCACTTCCGTTTAGTTGGTTTTCGTCGCAATTTGTATTATTTTTAATTTCCGCCGCCTCAAGACAGCTAATTGTAGATTTTACAGATATTTCTAGCTGTATGGATGACTTTTGACATTCATTTTGAACTGGAGTGCTCACGAAGGCATTCGCCGCTGTTGCCATCGTGGACGATGCAGGGATAGAGACTGGGGTCACTATTCTTCTATTCATGTCAATATGATGTGCCATCCCACTATCGTTTACTTGGCCCGACATTGTTTTTTTTTATTATGCTGCAAAAATTAATCCAATTTTTTAAGTGGCATCCTTTCATAAAGACATGAGATAAATCGTACTCTTCAGCGGCTCGCACAAAATTATGACGGATTTTAAGACAAGAATTCTTTGTATTTAATTATTTAATTGATTCTTGTAGTTATTTTTTCTTTTAATTTTGCAACACTTGCTGCATTCAGTGGCTTCTGGCTCCTTCGAATCTCCCAACATCCTTTACTTTCTAGGAGACGTTTATCGGCATAGAATAAACGAGATTCAGAATTAGTTTACGTAGCACCTCATCTTAGTATTCATTTGAATCTCTTCCTTAATAATTTTTTTCTACATCGTTACAATGAGTGCATACTATTGCCTAACTTTGAATAACATATATGTATGTAGGCAATTTTGTTTACAAATTTCACAGTAGGGCCTTTTATAAACACACTTCTCACAGCTTTCACTTTGATTTATTTTCGTCATAGACTTAGGGCTTTCTATATGTTGATTCTTTTATGGCAAAGATTCACTCCCTGTGATTTTTTCATTAAATTTTCTCACTAAGGCAAATTGTATTTTAAGCTTTTTAATCAAAATACCAAAAATTCTGCGATTCCATGCTTTTTTTCCTTCACAAACTGGGTCGAACTTAAATTTTGATTAAAAGTTGTGTAAATTAACAGTATTAAAATTATAGCTGAGTAAATGTTTAGTTATCGTTGTTATTTATACTTACATACATATATGCCTTGCTTTCAATATTTAAAAGCCGCATGTAAATTACAAAATCTCAATGCGATTACTCAGCTTTCAATTTGTAGCTGATTTTACTTTTGTACTTTATGTAGGTTCATATTCTTCACTTGCTTTCCCGAAATATTCGAGCAAATAATAAACCAAACATTCTACGGTTCTAAACACTAACAAATTTTCTGTGCGACCAAATTGGGAATATCAAAGCGAATTGTTAGATTTCGCCTTGGAATGTATAAGCATATCCATAGTGTTGCCAGACAATTAAATATCACTAGGCCTTTTCTAGAGTTGCTAGGTTGACTTTTCCTAGGAGTTTATTACAAGTGGACGAAATGGCGAAAAGAGCGAATAATAAGCATTGAACGGGTTGACAAGTAAAAAAACTTATATTCTTCATGCTCATTTTACTACGCTTAAATTGTATAGAAACAAAATGAAAGCCACGGGTTACAAGCTGTCAAAATTAAAATTATGTGGTTCTTATAGGAACGAAAAAATTAGCGAGCACACGACTGTAGGACTAATCGACCACGGAAGTAGCTGTGGTCGAATTAGATATTGTTACGATCTTGCTGATTAACCTCGATGAATTCCTTAATCTTTCGGGTATGACCTCTGGATTGTTAAATAAGATCGCCAACTTAATTTGCAGCCTCTTTATTTATAAAGACTTAATTAATGTCCTTTTTAATTATTCGGTAATTCACAATTCAATTACAATTTACGTTACTATTTACAATCACTTGTATACAACTTTCACAATGTACTGTTTTATTACTTTACTGTAATGCAATCTCCACGAGTTTAATTCACAACTGATTCCTCTTGCAGTCGAATGTCGTCCTTATATACTTGTTTGCTGCTTGAAAACGAAACCCCTGGAATAATCGCGTCGTTTTACGATAAACCTCTCGCTTACGATAATCGTCGTTTACGATAATCGCCTCGTTTACGCTCTAGAACGTGCCAGTTGTCGGCTTCTCTCTTTCATCTGTCATTCGCTTCGCATTTTCGCCACACTGCCCTCCACATAAGTCTGATCGTCCCGATCAGACACATTCGCTGTTCCAAACGCAGCAAGCCTCTCTAGGTGGACCACTTTCATCTTGTTTCTCGGCCTCCCCACAGTTTGTATTCGATACACTACGTCGTTTAGTCGTTTGATTATCTTGTATGGACCTTCCCAATTGCATTGAAGTTTTGGGGACAAACCTCTCTTTCGTTGTGGATTGTACAGCAACACCAAATCTCCATTTTGGAAGCCTTCGGAGTTCATCGCCTTGTCATACCTAGCCTTCATTTTGTAACTCATAATTTGAGTTCGCTGCCTCACAAGAGCATGTATCTCTCTTAACTCTTCCTCGAGAACAGTAGACGCTTTCTTCCCAATTCTTCTCGCATCACCAGTTATTCCAAATTTTAAATCGCTGGGCAACCGAAGATCACTACCAAACAGTATTCTGGCAGGTGTTTGACCTGTTGTTTCATGCACTGCGGACCAATATCCCATCAGGAAAAGCGGTATGTGTACATCCCAATCATCTTGATTCTTGTCCACTACTTTCCGCAAGTGCTCTTCCAGGGTCCGGTTGAATCGCTCTACCATGCCATCTGATTGAGGATGCAGGGCTGTCGTTCGTGTTTTCCGAATACCAAGTATCTGGCGCATCTCTTGGAACACCGCCGCTTCAAAGTTTCTTCCTTGGTCTGAGTGCAATTCTATAGGCGCACCGTATCTGGTAACCCAATTGTGAGTGAATGCATCCGCAACTGTTTTTGCTTCCTGGTTTGGAATTGGGTAGACCTCTGGCCATTTACTAAAGTAGTCCATAACCACAAGAACGTATTTGTTTCCTTGTCTGCTCATAGGGAATGGACCGGCTACATCCATGGCAACCCGCTCAAATGGTGCACCTGAGTTATACTGCTTCATCTGCCCCTGACTTCGTGACTTTGGCCCTTTAGCTGCAATGCACTCCGTGCAATTAGCAATCCACTCAGCGACCGATTGACGACAGCCAACCCAATAGAACCGCTGCTTGATCTTCTCCAGCGTTTTTGTAATGCCTAGGTGCCCTCCACTAGGACCATTATGGAATTCCTTAAGAACATCCGGAATCCTTGACCTCGGAACTACTATTAGCTTTCGAGGGCACTGGTCATCTTCACTTTCCCATAATCTATGCAAACAGCCAGATATCAACTTTAAACTGTTACATTGTGCCCAGTATGCCTTCGCGATGGGACTTTCCGCTGCCATTTGTTCCTTACTAGGCCTTCTATTCATTTCCAATCCGTGCATTAATAATTCCAAGCCCGGATCTTCTTGCTGACATTTCCTTAAGTGACTTGCCTCCCACTCTTCTGCTGATGTAACTGTCAGTAGCCGGACGTCTATTATGTCTTCCTTACCCTCTGCTTTTGAGCAATGCTTACATTCCAAACTACATGGTCGACGGGACATAGCGTCAGCATTTCCGTGCGTATTACCCTTGCGGTGCTCGATGGTGAAGTCATAACTTTGCAGCCTCTCAATCCACCCTGCAAGCTGCCCTTCGGGATTCTTGAACTGTAGTAGCCACTTCAGCGCTGCATGACCCGTTCTAACTCGAAAATGTTGACCATACAGATATTTGTGGAAATGTTTAATGCAATCCACCAACGCTAATAGTCCTCCCCGAGTTACGTAGTAGTTTCGCTTTGGTTTCCCAATAGACCGGCTATAGTAGGCAACTATATTCTCCTGGCCATCAATCACTTGAGAAAGTACACCTCCTATGCCATAACCACTAGCATCTGTGTCCAGAATAAATCTTGCACCTGAAACCGGGTACACTAGCATAGGTGCGGTGCATAGCCGTTCTTTCAAAGCTTGGAAAGCCTCCTCTTGTTCAGTTTTCCCCTCGAAAGATCTATTTTTCTCGTGAGCTCATGGAGACTATGAGCTACGCAGGCGAAATTTGGAACAAAACGGCGATAGTAAGTCCGCAGCCCAAGAAAGCTTCTTAATTCATGCAAGTTTCTGGGTCTTGACCAATCCTTCACTGCTTCTATTTTTTCCTTCGCAGTACAAACGCCCTTCGTGGTTACTTGATGACCTAAGTAATTCACCTCCTTCTTGAATAGAGAGCACTTCTTAGGACTTAGTTTAAGACCAGCGCCAGCTATTCTCTGGAAAACTTCTTCCAAATTACTCAGATGTTCGTCGAAGCTCTTTCCCAATACGATTATGTCATCCAGATACACCAAACAGGTCTTCCAGTGTAGTCCTTTGAGCACATGGTCCATTAATCTTTCAAAAATGGCAGGAGCGTTGCATAAACCAAATGGCATTACCGTAAATTGCCATAGACCGTTGCCAGCACTAAAGGCTGTCTTCTCTTTATCTTCTTCACTCACTTCTACTTGCCAATACCCGCTCTTAAGGTCAAGTGTTGAGAACCATTCTGTGCCAGTTAACGAGTCTAGTGTATCATCGATCCTGGGCAAAGGATAGCTGTCTTTCTTTGTAACATCATTTAATCTCCGATAGTCCACGCAGAACCGCAACTGGCCATCTTTCTTCTTCACGAGTACCACCGGAGAGCTCCATGGACTTGCCGATGGTTCGATAACATCGCTTTCGCTCATTTCCCTAATTATTTGGCCAACAGCGTCACGTTTGGCTAGTGGAACGCTTCGAGGAGCTTGACGAATTGGTCTTGAGTCACCAGTATCAATGCTATGCTTCACTACGTTGGTCCTGCCTGGTTTGTTGCCATCCTTGTCGAATATGTTGGAGTATTTACGGATCATCTGGCTGGCCTTGTGCTTGTACTTGTCTTCCAACCCTTGCGTCCATGCATTGATATCTTCCTCCATCTCCTTGCTGCCAATAGAGTCGATTCCAGATGAATCATTGCTGTTAATAATGGCTTCTGCCTCTTGACATTGCCCTAATACAGTTCCACTAGGAATTTTTACTGATGATCTGAAGTCATTCAATACTCTCACTGGGATGCGTCCATTCTTTCGCGTCTTAGCCAGGGTTTTTCCAATAAGTAAGTCCAGTGTAGAATTTTGTGCTGCTTCGACAACCCACAATTTGTTTGTCCCACAATCTCCATTAATTTTCGCCCACACAACTGCTTCTGACTTCGGTGGAATCAGTTCACTGCCTTCTAAGACCACTTGTTTGCTGCTGTATGTGGAATCGTAGCCAATGCTTAGTGGTACTCCATAACCTTGTTATTCAAGTCGATCTTGATACCTTGCTCCATCAAGAAGTCCACTCCTATGATTACCTCATCTACGATCTGCGCGACTATAAAGCTGTGTAACACCGTCACATTCCCTATTGAGACCTCACATGTTACTTCTCCCACCACTTGTGTGTCCTCACCAGTCGCCGTTTTAAATATTGCTCCAGGTAATGGTCTCACTTCTTTAGCGATCAGGTCAGTTCGAATGATGGAGTGTGATGCGCCCGTATCCACTGTTAATTTTCGCGCTCGTCCATCCACATATCCACCAATAGTAATGTTGCTCGTTTTCATACCAATTTGCGAGACGGAGATTATGGGGCATTCAATTGCAGGAGCCTGCATACGCCCTTTTAGACTGGCTCGTTTTAGTTTAACGACTGAGAAGTTGATGGTTTATCTTCGTCAGCCTTCCGTTTTCGCTGTCCTTCTTGTATGCTGGAACCCGTTTTGCATTCGCGTGCGAAGTGACCAGGCTTTCCACATTTAAAGCATTTCCCAGCCTGATTCTTACCACCAGAACGATTCATTCCTTCTAACGACTTCAGAGTTCTCAATATTTCAGTCATCACATCTGCTGTTTCAACCTCCACTTTATTGACTTTGTATGCTGGTCTGCTTATGAGTGCCGCCGTTTCACGTGTTTGCGCATACGCCACTGTTTCAGCGAATGTTAACTTTGGATGTCTCCCGCTTGGTATAAACGTCTTTTATGCCGCTGATGAATTTTTGTATTTTCACCCGTTCGAGATACTCACCCGATGCGTCTCCGATGGCTAAATGAGCCAATCTCTCAATTTCCGAAGCATATTCCTGTAGAGATTCGTTGGGTTTTTGGTCGCGCTTTTCTAACTCCATCTGGTAAATTTGTCTTCTGTGTTCGCTACCATAGCGTCTTTCCAGGGCTCGCACCAATCCACCGTAATCATTTCTCTCATAATCAGGTACAGTTTGCAAAAGTTCCGCTGCAGGTCCTACCAATGCAGCGAATAGTGCAGCAGATTTTTCCTCCATGCTCCATTTATTTGTTTCAGCCGTCTTCTCGAACTGGAGCTTGAAGACTTGGAAGGGAATTTTTCCGTCAAAAGATGGTGTTTTTACCTTAGGAGCGTTCACTGAAGTGGTTGGACGATTTAGCTGCAAATCCCGGGAACGACCTTCCAATGTGTTGACTTTGGCTTCAATTAACTCTTCCATTTTTTCTTGCCGACCTTCCAATTTGTTCACCTTGGTTTCAATTAGCTCCTCTATTTTGTCTTGTCGACCGTGCAATTCGTTGACTTTGCCCTCAATTAGATCCTGTCTTTCCTTAAGTTCTGCATTGTCTTTCTCCAGATTTTGCTGTATTTGCGCGATGGTTCCTCCTAAGGATGATATTTGCTCCCTCTGTTCAACCATTTGTGATGTAATGCTGTCATTCATTGCAGACATATTTTGTGAATTACGGGCATCCTGTGCATCCAATTTTTGTGAAATTGCAGCCAATAACATGTTCATGTCAATACCCGCAGATGAGCTAGGAGCCTTTTCTTGAATCTTACTCGATGGCTGCTCAAACTCCTCCGCGGAATCACTAGCCTCTTCCTTGTCAACATCCTTCAAGGATACATCTTCATCCTCGCGGCGGAATTCGTATTGGTTCAAGTCGATACCTTCAACTTCCATTGCTTCCCGCAGTCTCGATTGCAGCTCTGCCTTATTTCCTGTTGTAGACAATCCTTGGTTTGCCAACTCCTTCTTGAGAGGAGGTATCGTCAAATATTGAATCTTCACCATTTTTCAATAATTATCCTTTGCAATTTATTTAACAATCCCACTTCTGACACCAATTGTTACGATCTTGCTGATTAACCTCGATGATTTCCTTAATCTTTCGGGTACGACCTCTGGATTGTTAAATAAGATCGCCAACTTAATTTGCAGTCTCTTTATTTATAAAGACTTAATTAATGTCCTTATTAATTATTCGGTAATTCACAATTCAATTACAATTTACGTTACTATTTACAATCACTTGTATACAACTTTCAAAATGTACTGTTTTTATTACTTTACTGTAATGCAATCTCCACGAGTTTAATTCACAACTGATTCCTCTTGCAGTCGAATGTCGTCCTTATATACTTGTTTGCTGCTTGAAAACGAAACCCCTGGAATAATCGCGTCGTTTTACGATAAACCTCTCGCTTACGATAATCGTCGTTTACGATAATCGCCTCGTTTACGCTCTAGAACGTGCCAGTTGTCGGCTCCTCTCTTTCATCTGTCATTCGCTTCGCATTTTCGCCACAATATATTCCAAATATGACAGGCGACAATGAAAACGTATTGTGGCGAAAATGCGAAGCGAATGACAGATGAAATAGAGAAGCCGATAGCTACCATGTTTAGAGCGTGGATCGAGAACATTCGTAAAGAGAAAGATTAGATTATTCTAGGCGGTTGGTTGCGAGCAACCGGGTTGTATATAAGGGCGACACACGACTGCAGAGTCAGTCAGTCAGTAATCAGTCGTGAAGTAAACGCGTTGGAGATTACATTACATTGAAGTAATAAAAACAATTGTATACAAGTGATTGTAAATAGTAAAGTCAATTGTAATTGAATTGTGAATTACTGAGTAATCAAAAGGACATTAATTAAATTCTTTATAAATAAAGAAACTGCAAATTAAGTTGGCGGTTTTATTTAACAATCCAGAGATCGTACCCGAAGGATTTGGGAAATCATCGAAGTTTAATCAGCAAGATCGTAGCAATTGGTGTCAGATTGTTAAATAAATCCATAAGAATAATAATTGGAAAATGGTGAAGATTCAGGATTTGACGGTATCTCTTCTCAAGAAGGAGTTGGCAAAGCGAGGATTGTCTACAACAGGAAATAAAGCAGAGCTGCAATCGAGAAGCAATTGAAGTCGAAGACATCGACTTGAACCAGTACGAATTTCGTCGCGAGGATGAAGATGTATCCTTGAAGGACATTGACAAAGAAGAGGCTATTGATTCTGCGAAGGGGTTGGAGCAGCAATCAAATAAGATTCAAGAAAATGCCCCTGGCTCATCTACCGGTATGGACATGAACATGTTGTTGAATGCAATTTCACAAATCAGTGCCAACATGTCACAAATCAATGACAACGTGTCACAAAAGCTGGATGCACAAAATGCCAGCATTACATCACAAATGGTTGGACAGAGGGAGCAGATATCATCCTTAGAAGGAACAATCGCGCGAATACGGCAAAATCTGGAGAAAGACAATGCAGAACTTAAGGAAAGACAGGATTTAATTGAGAGCAAAGTCAACGGCACGGTCGGCAAGAAAAAATAGAGGACCTAATTAAGACCAAAATCAACGAGCTCGAGCGACATGTCCGAGATTTGCAGTTGCATCGTCAAGCCAGATCGATGAACGGTCCGTGGGTAGAGGCACCATCCTTTGACGGCCCAGCTCCATTTCAGTTCTTCAAACTCCAGTTCGAGAAGACGACTTAGTTAAATAATTGGGCCATCGAGGAAAAATCCGCTGCGCTATTTGTTACGTTGAAAGGACCTGCAGCGGATATTTTGCTTACTATTCCCGAATATGAGAGGGATAACTATAGCGCAGTAATGCGAGCCCTGGAAAGACGCTATGGTTGCGAGCATAGGAGGCAAATTTAGCAGATGGAGCTGGAACAGCGTGACCAAAAACACAATGAATTTCTGCAGGAATATGCTTTTGGAATCGAGAGATTGGCTCATTTAGCCATTGGGAACACATCGCGTGAGCATCTCGAAAGAGTAAAAATCCAGAGGTTCATCAGCGGAATTAAAGACGTGTACACCAAGCGAGAGACTTATGCGAATCAAAAGTTAACATTCGCTGAAACTGTTGCGTATGCTCAGACACGTGAAACAGCGGCACTGCTATGTAAGCCAGCCTACAAAGAGAAGCGTTTTGAGGTAGAAACACCAGATGTGAGCACTGAAATATTAAAAACTCTGAAGTCGATATAATGAATCGTTCTGGTGTCAAGGATCAAGCTAGGAAGTGCTTCAGTTGCGGAAAAGCAGGTCTCTTAGCACGCGAATGCCAGTCGGGCTCCGACAGAGAGGAAAGGCGACGCAAACGATGCTCAAAAGCTGAGGGCATAATAGACGTCCGGCGAATAACAATTACACGAGCAGAAGAGTGGGAGGCAAGTCACTTAAGGAAACGTCAGCAAGAAGATCCGGACTTGGAATTAGTAATGCCCGGATTGGAGGTGAACAGACGGCCAAGTAAAGAAAAAATGACGGCGGAAAGTCCATCGCGAAAGCATACTGGGCACAATAGAGCAGTTTAGAGTTGATATCTGGCTGTTTGCATAGAGTGTAGGAAAGTGAAGATGGCCAGTGCTCTGGAAGGCTAATAGTAGTTCCGAGGTTGAGAATTCCGGATATTCTTAAAGAATTCCACTATGGTCCTAGTGGGGAGCATCTAGGCATTAAGAAAATGTTGGAGAAGACCAAACAGAGGTTCTATTGGGTTTGTTGTCGTCAATCGTTCGCTGAGTGAGCTGCTAACTGCAAGGAGTGCAGTGCAACCAAAGGGCCAAAATCACGAAGCCATTACAAATTGAAGGACAGGTATGACAAAGCGATGAACTCTGAAGGCTTCCAAAGTGGAGATGTGGTGTAGCTGTACAGTCCACAATTGAAGAGGGGTCTTTCCCCAAAACTTCAATGCGTTTAGGATGGTCCATATAAGGTAAACAAACGATTAAATGACGCAGTGTATAGAATCCAGAATGTTGGGAGACCAGGAAGCAAGATAAAAGTGGTCCACCTAGAGAGGCTTGCTGCGTTTGGAACAGCGAATGTGTCTGATTGGGACGATCAGACTTAGGTGGAGGGCAGTGTGGCGAAAATGCGAAGCGAATGACAGATGAAATAGAGAAGCCGATAGCTGCCATGTTTTAGAGCGTGATCCGGAAACATTCGTAAAGAGAAAGATTAGATTATTCTAGGCGGTTGGTTGCGAGCAACCGGGTTGTATATAAGGGCGACGCACGACTGCAGAGTCAGTCAGTCAGTAATCAGTCGTGAAGTAAACGCGTTGGAGATTACATTACATTGAAGTAATAAAAACAGTACATTGTGAAAGTTGTATACAAGTGATTGTAAATAGCAAAATAAATTGCAATTAAATTGTGAATTAATTAAATTCTTTATAAACAAAGAAACTGAATATTAAGTTAGCGATTTTATTTAACAATCCAGAGATCGTACCCGAAGAATTTGGAAAATCATCGAAGTTTAATCAGCAAGATCGTAACAGTATGTATGGCTGTTAGTTACTTGTTGTTCGTGTATGAGGCTGTTCTTTGCTATCACTGCCGCTTAGTGGTAATTGCAATTGTAGTCGTTTTACGGAGTGCAGTCTGTCAAATTTGATTTCCAGGTACTCCTTCGTCCAGCTGGAAAAGAGGGTGGACGAGGAGTTCGGAGGTTATAGTGGTAAGTATTGTGCAGTGAAGAAGTGAGAAAGATCGGTAAAATAGCGTTAACTTCCGAACCAAGGTTATCAATATCTTGGCCAGACGCCAGTATCGAACAATCATCAGCATATGAGATCAAGGAGACGCCCTCTAGTGGTAGAAATTAAACAGCAGCGGAGAGAGGACAGCTCTTTGGAACCTCTTAGTTACTATAACGAGGTTTGGATCGTTTGACCTCGAAAGTCTACCGATGATTGCCAACCACTCATGTACTTCATGGTTTACCTCTTTAACCCTGGCGGTAATGAGTATTCCTCAATGTCCGATACTAGCATTGCGCGATTGACCGCTCTTGACAGATCCAGTGCGATCAGGACAGTTCGCGCGCAGGGATGATTTTGGTGAAGGCCATGGACTATCTACATTTTTATAACCTTTGCCGATGCGTTGCTGGGCTCAGACGATGTGTAAAAAACAGAAGCAGAAAGGCTTAAATTTTCTTCGCTATTGGGGTAAGTAGAGATATCGGCTGAAAAGACTCTCCATTATTTGCAGATGGAGGATCACTTGCCCTTTCATTTCATTTTTTCAAATCTCCCTATTTAGTTCCCTGAAAATTCTATCTGGGATCGGCAAGGCGTAATAAGTCACGCCTTGATGAAGTTCATTGGAGTGGGGAGAGGACTGAAGGCGCTTTCGGTAAGTTCCGTGAAGTCGGGTCAGTTATCTTTATATGGGGATGCGTAACTCGGCTGCGACAAGGTAGTGGTTCAAGTCGATATTTGGACAAATTTAGGGATGCTTTATAATGAAGGCTTAATTTTTCGACTGTTCTGTAGTAGATACCTCCTTTGCCGATTCTGGTATTAAAGTCACCAAGCACGACATCTTGGTTAGCTCGAAGTTGCGTTCAAGACAATCACAGAAGATATATTTCAGCACATCGTCTCTCTTCAACCAACCTTTTTTTTTCTTTTTTTTTTGAAAATTTCAAATTTACCATTGCATGATCGATTATTTAATGCTGCTACATTTCACCGCCTGCAGAACAAAGTTAATTACCCCCTGGGCAGAGTACAATTGTGTGTGAATATATACATGCACGCTATGTTGCAAATTTATAAAAACAATATGTTTTTGAGGGTTTGCACGACACTTATTCCCATCATTGCAAAAGCGTCAGCATAGAATCGTGCAAATTTTCTGATAAAATAAGGTTATTATAAGCTTATTTATAAGCTACCGTTTTTTTGTAAAAGTCTTTTCTCTTTCATCTAATTTTTTCATAAGGGACAAATTTTATTATCGAAGGTAAATGATGAGTGGAATGTTTCATGATTATTTTGCTGTTATTGTTTATTTCGAATCATTTGCTTTTTAATTCTTTCATTTCTTGTTCCAAATTTTCCAACTTATCTCTTATCACATGGGCATCAGTGGCGGATCCACGGGTAGGGTTTTCGAATCCGGACCCCCGCCCCCCCCTTCGGAAGTAATGTAAATCTTAAATTCGAATCTATTTTTGCAGTTTATTTTTGTCTGATGTCTCCAAAAAATTTAATATATTTTAGGACCCCCTTCTGGAAATTCTGGATCCGCCACTGGTGGGCATATAAATTTGCAACAGCGTGTATACATACGTCCCTTATTTCCTGTGAAAGTGCTTTGATTTATTCAATATTTTAATACTTTATTTATTTTTAAATTACTACAAAATTATAGCCGAAATAGAGACGGTTGCGAAGTTGGTTAGAGCTCATTAATAAAGATTTTTTCGGTAAAATTGTATTTGAACCATAATTCTAATGATGATTATTTTTCCATTTTTAGCAAATAAAAATTATACCTGGACATACATACATACAATTTAAATAATTTTATTTCATTGAAAATGTTGAAAATGTATTATAGAAATTTCTTAATTTATTTACACAATAATATCAAATTGTTTGTGCCGCCATACTTTGTTCTGGGCTGTTGCAATGCAATAATACTATGTTGGACTCCAAAGAACTTGTTCATCTACATATCTTAATTAATACTAAAGTTATTTGTTATATGGTTTGAATAGCCGCGATCCCTCACACTTTTTGGTGCAAAGGTGCAAACATATATATACGAAATTCCACAAAATTTGGAACATACACATATTGCGTATGGTTTCTAGCGGGCACGAAGTCAATACAGTCGACATCCGGCAATAGATTCGTCTGCATTAAATATTCATAGCAATACCATCAATTCAATACAATCTCATAATATGGGCATCAAAAATGGCTAACTACATGAAGAATTACAATCAACTCAAACTGTTGTTCGGTCCCATTAGAACTAAGCCTTTCCTTATTTGTTTAAGTTAGCTTAGGAAGGTGTATGTATGTATTCATTAATGTTGTGAAATCAAAAGCTTAAGCTCAAGTACGTACTTCAAAGCAGCCATTTTATGGCGTTTTCACCTTTTGTCTCTCAGTTAAACAAAGCTTTACTGATCAGTTAACGTGAAGCAACTTCAGGTTGCAGTCAGATATAACGGAAATATCTGACGTTTATTTATTTCTATACGGTTGTTTTATTCGTTAGCGCAATGAAAATAGAAAAATTACGTATATAACTAAAAGAATTTTCAATCAACGAGAAAAATCTTCTTTTTGGCCTATTCATTCAACAGGTGAAAATAACCAATGTAGAATAAGACTTCTTTGTATACCAATACAAAGAAAATTTATACATACACAAATATGTGTAACGTGTGATATCTTTAATGACTGTGAATTTTGCCTCAAATTTTGCCTCAAATTATAAACATACTATAAGTCTGTAAATACATATGTACATGCATGTACAATGTACTGCATTCAAGCTAAGCTTATGCGTTTCATGAAGTATGTGAACTTTGGCGAATACATGGAAAACCTAAGTCTGTGAATGAAAAATGTAAAAAAGTGAATCGATTTACGAGTGAGATATGAAAAAGATTGAAGTTTGCTAAAAATATTGGTTGAATCTTTAATTTTTAATAAACGAATATCTATTTAAAAATTCCACCAGATAAATTAACATGTATTACGGTATATATGAATTCATACATATCAAGTGTATTATTTGTTACTACTTATTCTCGCCTTAAACTATTTATGTAAATGTATGTATATGTATATATACTATGCAATGCACATGTATATATGAGTGTTGCTGGAACATTTGTATATATTCGTAAAAAGCTTTCCAAATTGCAAAAGAGAAGTAAACAAGTTTGAAGCATATTTTCTGATGTACATATTTATAAAATACGTATCAATTTTCTTTTTATTGAATCGCAGTGCCAAAAGTATAACAGAAAGTCGAATAAAACTACGAAAATATTGTTTTAATTTTTTTATTTTTTATTTTTATTTTTATTTTTGTACATAACTATATATATTTGGTCCTTTATAGGCGCTTGAGCGATTTACGGGTAAAATATGTATTGTGTTTAAATATATTATGTGTTAAATGTAGAGAATTCTTCAATGACTTGTGTTAGTTTTATTTTGAAATACAAATTAAACAAGTTTTGGGCTTGAAGTGTCACAATGAGCAGCAAGTGCTATACATCGGCAAAATATGGAGTCGAATGTTGACTAAATGCCTTTGAATGCAGGTAACTTTACATACTTATACTTATGCATGTATCGACATTAATATTTCACTTAAAAATGTATTTACTCTATTTTCTATTTCATATGTACTTGTATATTTAAATTTTGAAATTGTGGCGTAGTTTAAAAAAAAAAAAAAAAAATCATTTGTACAATATATTCTCCATCATTCCTGTTCAACGCATGTTGTTAAATTTATCCTGAGGGCTCGCTCTAATTACATCGGGAGAAATTGAATATTTTCCTACACCTGTGTATCTGTGATAAGTAAGATTCAAAACAACGGTATTGCTGACCAGCAACTCGCTTTAAGAAAACTTTAAAAAATTTAATATATAGTAAGTGATTATATAGTTATATGTACGTTCTTTGTTTTACATAATCAATTAATTGGCTTGCAGTTAATTAATTATTGTTTCGTCGACTCAAAATTACTTCGGTGTACATACAAAAGGTTAAGAACATAGCTTTAAGGGTAAATAAAAAAGGTTTATTTGTTTTTGCTTTTTAGATCTTTCGGTAGCTTAAGCTTTTTGTTAAAAAGTATTTACCTTATAAGTTTTAATAGCTATAGCCTACTACTCCGAAAGGAAAATATTCTACAAAACTCCGCATAGATACTATTAGCTTTAACGGATTGGATATGTATTTTCGAATTGGATATTGCTGTAACTGTAATCGATCAACTAGGTTTTTGTGTAAAGACTAGTTCAGCGCTTTGTTCTTTATTTTATGATGGTAGGTCTGTCAATTCTTGGTTCTCTTTCCGACTTGTTATCCATGCCATGTGTA
The DNA here is from genome assembly GCA_030068015.2 of Neoceratitis asiatica. NCBI lineage: Eukaryota > Metazoa > Arthropoda > Insecta > Diptera > Tephritidae > Neoceratitis > Neoceratitis asiatica. The sequence goes on from CM061526.1 coordinate 93,031,776, forward strand.
GAAGTTGATGCAAGTGAGGAAAGTTTTTGATTGTCATTCACCTGGGAGAGGTCAGACAAGATCCCTTTACAAGTATCCTCTGGGTAGCCAACAAACATCCGTTAGGGGCGAGCTAATTGGGAAGTTGCCACTGTCTAGCTGACCTCACCGCTCAAAAATATATTCAACTAGCGGACTCCAGGACTCTATAAAAAAAATCCAAAAAGTCTAACTGAAATTTTGAATTTTCGTTTTTTTTGGAAAAGGAAACGAAAAAAATTTATTTATAAGTTTTTTCTCAAAATATATTTTTATAAATTAAAAAAAAATTGTTTTAAATTATTTTTCCCATTCATTTTTACACTCTTTCTCCCTCTCTTTCAACGTCACATACAACGTAATGTACGCGGATTTTGGAATGTTACATTTATTTGTTGTTGTTGCATGTATTTTGAATGGGTAGCGACCAATGTTCACTAAAATAGTCATATCTTTGGAACGGCTGCGCCAATCTAATGAGAAATATCCCTTTATAGCACCTAAGAATTTCGTGCAATTTAATCTGGTGGTTCTCAAGGTATAGGCGTTCATCAAAGTTTGTATTAATTTTTATATATATATAATTACTTGAGAAATTCTTAGCGTTTTGATAGAAAAAATTTAATAGAAAAATTTTCACTGTGTCATACCATTGGCGTTTTTCGTTTTGCTAGCAAAGATGGCCATCGGATTAAATCTTTCGCAAAGCTTTTCTCTCGGAAACTCCTAACACCGACTCTTCGGATGTATACATCGTGCAAGCTTCTGCACCATATGTCATGATGGGAATATGAACCACTTGTGAAGTTTGGTTTTAGTTCGTCGACAGACGACTTTACTTTTCAATTACCTAAGTAGCACCTGTTTGCATGAGAGATACTGCGTTGGATTTCAAGGCTGACATTGTTGGTGTTGCTAATGCTGGTTCCTAGGTAGAGGAATTTTCTAACGGCGCGGTTGTTGAGGCAAATGATACCTATATCATCGGCATACGCCAGCTCTAAAAAAATATTGTACTTTGTCAATTTAGCTTTGTAACTCTTATTATTTTCTTCAGCATCGAGTGAAAAAAACACACGAAAGAAAGTCACTCGGGCTGAAACCTCGAATTACTCGGATAGGTCCTTCCAAATTCTAGCTCGTCTTCTAGCAATGTGCAATGTTAATTTACACATATCGGTACAGAGGCAGCATACTGGAGAAGTGTTTGTACTATGAAATCAGTATGCTTTGGACATCCACAAACTTAAATTCAAATGTTTCATATTTTATATTGACGTTCAAAAACTAAAGAAAGCATTTCGTTTCGGGCGTTATCTCTGATTAAAAATGATGTGGATCCATCCCTTTATTTATGTGAATTATACAGGTACATTCATACCTCTATACGAAAGTGTATTTTCTCTTAAAATGTATGTTTTACTTACAAAACTTTTATTTTAATTTTAAAATAATTCACTTTTAGGTTTTAATGCTGAGAAAGTCATCTCGGCACCGTTATCTACGAATAAAAGATTGAAATGAGGCATTCAGTCTGAGAGACGTTCTACTACAAAATACAAATATTTATATTCGTCTGGGATATTGCCTAAATAAATGGCTACGATCAAAAAGCGGTGATGATGATTAGTCAAATACAAAAATATGCAGTTGAGCTGATAGTAGTAGTCCTTTTTTTGACAACTTTCAACAGTAGCAGTAGCAGAAGCATTGTAATTTCACCCAGAAACAATAGCAGAATAATTGAAGATGAAAAGGAAATCGTACAGGAAAAATCTGTTCCTATTGAACCAATAGAAGAAGCCATAAATGTTAAGTTTCACAACAGTACATCACAATTCCTGCAAAAGAGCTATACTTCACAGAATACACAAAATAAAACAGCAAACTTAAAATTGAACGATGAAAAGGAGACCCAAGCGTCGAGAATTCCATTGAATTTGGGGAAGGAGGCTGCAGCAACATTAGCAATATCAAAATATTCAAATATAAAGCCAGAAACCCAGTCTGTTGAATATTCGTCAACCACGGCATATACAGAAATTTCCGAAAACCTAGAAATCAACGAGAATACTTCAAAAGAAGGGCTGTTAAGCGCTGTTGAGGGTGAGCGACTCTGATTTTTACTTTATATCCATGGAACGTCTAAGTTAGAAAATCAAAGCATTACTCATATAATAAAATACGGAAACAAAAACCGATTTATACTTTTTAAACTCATAAACAATGTGTATATACCGTGTAAACAGAGCATACTACTATAATACTGTATATATATTAAAAGGAGTTAGAACATATTTCAAATATTTGGCGCTTCGAACTGCCCGTCTTAATGTTTTCCTAACTGATAGAGAGACACAGTTTATTCTAGCCGCTTCCGAGCTCTTGATTGATTATTAGGAGGAACATTTAATTTTTAGATATATACTCGAAGGAGCGAGCGAAAATTAATTTTTTTTCCTTGAGGCTTAGATGTTTACCTAGCCCATAACGCTCCACTAACCCCTTGGCTATTGCGGTCACCATTTTAATTATATTTGATAAAACAGCTGTTTATACAGATGCCTTCCGCTAATCTTAACAAGTTTCGCCCTTAAGGAGAGTAAGATATATTATTCTTCCCATTATGTTACTGGTTAATCTTAAAAATGTATGCTGATATCATAAGAATAGCGATATAAGCATGTAACAACATGCCCACCTTGTTAAACGCAAACTAGTCTAGTAATTTTAAATGTTAGCGTAATTTTAAAATGTTAAAAGGCCCTATGCTATACATTTTACAGAACACTTATCTGTCAACTCATTGTATTAATGAATGAAACAGTCACACATGTCACGGTAGAACATAGATAATAAAAACCGTGAAAATCGTTATGATATTTCCTATAATTCCATTTTCTTCTTCTTTGTTATGTATAATGTCCTACAAAAACGAATTAGTGATGAAAGATTATAAGTCATTCTCTCAACTAAACTTGTATAAGAATCTCTTCCAACTGTTTCGGTTAAATACATATGTCCTCAATCAAATATTTCAACACACTCGATATACATGACAAAACAAACATACCAGACCGCTACCGTCTATTTACCCTTGGTGAACGTCAAGAATCTAAACCGTATGTCCTTTTTGAAAATGGAGCATGTCCGATATTTTAAGTGGCGGCAATTTAAAATTGTAATAAATTTAAAAAAAACCCTGACTACGATGGTATTGCAATCTATCATGACTTTTGCAATTATGGTATTTATTTTCTGTACCGCAAATAATATTAATTTTTTTTTCAGACGACACTATAATGTACTGCAAATAGAATATATTGCATTTTATTTAAAAACAGGTTTATAATATTTATGTATGCTTTTATAAACTGTTTGCGTGTTCATCTTTGTAGGCAGTAATTTAAATTTTCAAGAAAAAATACATATATATAAATTTTTCTGTTGAAGTTTTGTAAATTTCGTGTGATCTGCTAACCCTTCTTTTGGTACTCCATCTTAACCTAACCACACATAATCGTTACCAACCTTCTGATTAGGACTATAAAAATTAGCAAACAGAAAGCGAACAATCTATTTCTTACACAAAACGTGTGTATTCATACAGTTTAAATTATTTACTACCTTCTTTCTTTGCAGATGTTGGTGAAATTTCTACTATTTTTTCTACGACATATAGACCAGCTTGGTCCTCGCTTTCATCAAATATATCCGCTCAGGAGAGAGAGCGTAGGCTTATGCTAGTTTTAGCCGCTCGCCGTAATGCACTGCATAGAGGAAATTTTGGTACACGCATCGGAGCCACGGGTAGAACCGCTACAGTCTCTTCAGTGGATAACACATCTAAAATTCCGTCTGATCGACGAACAATATGTTTAAGAAATTGCACAAAGAATTTTACCCGTCGCACAACAGCAAGTTGTATGCGACAGTGCTCTCATTTCTCGTATTCTGGGCAATTGGCAAATTCCAATGAAACTGGTAAAAACGTGATGATCGTTCGGAAATCATCATCAACCGGGCTTGGTACGCAAATTTCTGATCGAGAAAACAATGAGGTTCTCTTTACAGACGAATCATCGCATGGACTATTTGTTATAGCAAAGGAACAAAATGACACCATAAATCATATTCCAGCTATACGAAAAAGTATAAAAACACGTTCTAGAAGCAAAATTTTATCACCAGTAACAGTATCTCCTAGCTCCATTGAGGATGATAATATTCAGCCTTATTTGTATTTTGGTGAAAAACTTCCTCCGATTAAACCAGCTACACTAACAATTACTTCAGTGAGTCATGAACAGCCCATGCTGTTGGAAGTTTCTTCGATACAGTTAGATTCCACAACGCCGAAATATTTATTATCCACATCATCATTATCACCAGTTGAGCGTAGTCGAGCACGGTACAAGTACCGAGATCGAGGATATGTAAATTCTAGGCGCTCTGCACCTCATGCAAGTGCATTTAAGTCATTAAACTCCTCTACTATTGCATATCTAACAATGGAAAAAACTGACGAGCAAGTGGAAAAAGAAATAATGCCAGTGATATCTTCTACTCCGATAACAGTAACTAGAGTGGGTGGGAATGAAACAATATTACAGTCTAATAACCGTCCGCATTTGCTAATAAAACAAGCAAACAAGAATATTGAAACCACTACAATCTACAACACTTTTGTGTCCGATCCAACTCATGTTGAAACTTCAAATAGCATAACGACTACCCCAACTTCGCTAAAACCGTTCTCATCACTAACTACTTCAAAATTGTATCATCCAAGAGATAACCCTGCTACTCTTCACACCTATTCGACCGCTTCTACCGCCGCCACAACAACAATGAATATTACTACACAGCCAACATATCTCGAAAATGAATTTAGTAAAAGGCTCACGAATAGTGAACCACAAAGAATAATTATGAAACAAGATATAAAAAAAGTGGAGTCAAATCTCAATATAAAAGTTGAAAATTATGACACGTTTGCAAAATCAAATTCCTCAGCACATCCAATGCCAATCATTGACGAAGACGTTGAAAAACTTAGGGCTCTTGGACCAAGCCTCACACAAGAAATAATAAATGATGAGAACTTTGTTATATTTCTTAATCAAACTACTCCAGATCCTATACCACTTACCACGACCAATTCTCCAATTTCTATATTTAGTACTACAGAATTGACACCAGTACGTTCATCTGTGAATTCCAACACTGAAAATTTAAATTTGCCAATGAAAAAAGTAACGAAACCGTCATTTGTAGGCATTATAGAGACAACACCAATAGAAACAGATAAAGAATTTACCACTAATGAGAGAGATAAAAAATCTAATTATGTCAATAAAAATGAAGTCACACTAGATATGCGACGTGTTAATATTGCCACTATGGTGCTAGCCGGAATCGGAGTAATACCTTTATGTGCACTAATTCTTTACCTTATGCGCTCTTATATATTTCGAAATGATATAAAAAATGAAGAGGACTTCGAAGTATACATAGGCGATCAACAACCTATTAGCCCCATTAAAAAAATCGAGACCAAATACCAAATCGAAAATGGAGAAGGAGATAATGGTGCAAACCACCAAAATATTCAGGCATCGCATTTGAAATCAAACTCAAATTTGCCGATGGTGCTTAGTAAGATTTCGTCACGAGATACAAATCATAACAACCACTACGATGAACAGTGCTCTGTAACTAGTGATCAAGAATTCGATCGCAGAAATATACGCCTGAAAAGTTTGCTTGGCGAAGGCAACTTTGGCCAAGTGTGGAAAGCTGAGGCTGATAATCTTAGTGGACACTTTGGGGCTACTCGAATTGTTGCCGTAAAAACAATTCGAAAATACAGTGAACAAGCTAGTTTAAAGGAGGAGGCAGATATTATGCGGAAATTGGGCTTTCATCAAAACGTAGTTACTCTTCTTGGTGCTTGCTTGGATATGGGTTAGTTAGTTTCTATTCAAGTTCACGCCAATAATTTAGTTCTTATTTAAACAAGCCTACTGCTCTAATCGCTAAAGAATTCTCAGATGTGAAAAATATGTTTTTATTGGTTTTTTAAATAATGGACATATATACATATGCAAGTCCATTGAATATCTAGATTATGCGATTTGTGTAGTATATAATACAAGCAGTTTCTAGTTCACATAGATTTGAAATTTGAATACCTTAAGTTTAAGCTCATTAAAAATTAAACCTTTTTGTCTAATAAAGTTACTCGAATGAAATTTAACACGAAGTTTACTGATATTCCTTTTACACATTGTAAATAAAAATAAGCTTTTTGTAAATTAAATAATTTATTTATATTGGAAAAGTAAGGAATATTTTCATATGTGTAGGTATATTGGTATCAAAAGGTCTATATTTATTTGAGATAATCGTAAAAATGTGTAGTAAAAGATACATCTAACCGATTTCCAAATTTACTGAATTCGTTTCGTTGTTCGGAGTGGAGGTATACAACATAATATTTATTATACACATTTTATTTTTATTCATAGTAATAAATACATACACGTACTAACACATGCCTTGATATATGTACATATAGATATAGGGGCATATGTATGTAGATCAATCAATATCATACATACGCCCTCAACAAGACAAATCTCTTATCTTAAAGAACCACGCAAACTTTAGGCTTATGACATTTAATCAAACAAGTTCGTTATTTATTACTCACAGAGCCGCATATGTTGATAATGGAGTATGCGATGAGAGGCCGATTGTTGTCACTACTACGAGCGGCGCGCAATGCTACCAGTATTTTACCGGCATCTGTGCCGGGAGGCAGAAGCCTGACACCTCTATCTCCGCGAACGTTAGGTGGGTTTGCGTTAGACATTGCATGTGGAATGGAATACATCGCTGAAAAGAGGGTAATTGATATGAAAAAGTAATATACTTTGTAAATTTTATTTACAATACACCTTGTGCGCTTTTTACAGATTATTCACCGTGACCTAGCAGCACGCAATGTTCTTCTTGATCACAATGGAGTTTGTAAAATTTGTGATTTTGGCATGTCAATTGACTTGGATATTGAGCGAAAAGAGTCAGAAAAAAACACTGAAAATGATGCAAAAAAAAGCAATTCCAGAAAGAGTAAATTTGACTTTAGCAGTTGCTATATAATAAAGCAATGGAATAGTAACTTTACTGTTATTCCAATTTCAACAAAAGATGCTGTCGATAAGAAAATCCACATCCATGGGAATGGTCAAGGCCATGATACAATTAACCGACGACCTCCATTACCAATACGTTGGATGGCACCAGAAGCACTACAGTATCATATTTTTACTCATGAAACTGACGTATGGGCTTTTGGAATTGTACTGTGGGAAATAGCTACTCTTGGTAAGTGATCAACGAATGAACTTATTTTAAAGGTTATTATGTGTTCCATAATGACTATGCCATTATTAATATCCTTCAGGATCTACGCCTTATGCTAATTTATCAGGACGCGAAGTCATAAGACGAGTTCCGAACGGCCTAAGGCCAGATTTGCCTAAAGACGGACGTCATGAATTTTACAATTTAATGACACTCTGTTGGCAAAAGGAATCACATTTACGCCCATCGTTCACTTTCGCACGCCAAGAAATTTCTCGTTATCTACATAAATGGGTCGATGATCACTCTACTGCTTCTGACTATATGGACGTTAGCGGATTTAGTGAAGATCTGGAGCAGGGCATGGTTTATTTCAATCACCGCATATCTGAGTTTGAATGCGAAATATGACGATGACTCAAATTTTTACCACTGAACTTTTTTATATTTGTCTCACTATCTTATGCATTCCATCTGTACTTTATCACAATTGGGTCTCGTTGTTTAACGGTGGAACTCCATTCACATAGTAAACATCGATATTGTTATTTTTGTGTCAATAGCTTTATCAAGAAAATGTTTTCTTAAATTTTGTCTTAAGGGCTAAAGTGCTTTCAGCAGTATTATTTGATTTCTTTCTCCAAATTTAAAGCTTCAAGGATCAGTATAAATATACATATGTACACATATATATATATATGTATATATATCTTTGAGGAATAATAATGAGTTTTATTTCATAAAACTCTTAGTTGTATATTTTGTAGATTATTAATAATAATTTATGCATGTTATTTAATGTCAAAAGGATAGCTGCTTTAGTTATAAAAAATTAAGGAATTATATTGAAAACTCAATACAAATACTTGTAAAATTATTACCAAATAATATGTAAATATAAATAAATCTTTATTTGGAGTTAAAAAATGTAAGAACCTTGAATAAGTCCTCGTTGCGATTTAAAGTTATTGTAAGTAGTTTTTGATGAACTGATAAATTTACACTTTCGGATTATACAATAATTTAGAATTTTGAAAATGAAAAGACAACTAATGTAAAATTTTTGCTAAAAATGCAAGACTACGAAAACAGCCTAGTTACAAACAAAAACAAATTAAAAATCTGTGAGAAATAAATATAATTTAATTGATTTGTAGTCGTTCGTGCTAACAGCATTCAGTGGTTGTGGTTTGTAGCCATTATTGTTATATATTTTATAATAACTACTGCAACCATATTTATTGACAGAAATAAGAATTAAATTTTAATCCAGACAGCAGTATAAACTTATTCAAGGTTTTAATATCTTAAAAAAACCCGGATATTAAACTTGAAAATATCTCGAAAGCAGAACTTGCTTTTATTGCTACGTGCACCTGACTACCTTTAAAATTTTTGTTCATAAATAATACCAGCGCGTATAGATAAATATATATGTAAGCGTATGTATATATACAAATAAGCATCTAAAATAGTTCTTCTAGTCTGTATCAAAAGTTTTGCAACTTTGCAATATCAAATCATTGCATACATAGCAGTTACATATGCATAAATTAAATATATTCCTTAAAATTATATATACATTGTTTTAAGAAAAATGTGAAATTATTCGTAAATGTTTAATTCTTAAAAAATATATATTTTGGATAATTTGTGTTAATTAAAATTTCCTTCTTTATTTTATACTAAAAACGTTTAAAGACGTGTGGATTATACGAAATATTTGTATTATGCATAGAATAGCACGTACAAAATTGTAATTTATTTGCCATGAAATTTACCTACATATGTATAAAATTGTTAAATTATTGTTTCGGCTTATGTTACTCTAATAAAAATGAAATGGTTGCAAATTTATTAAAAGTATATACAATGCATGCCTAGAAGTGTTTATAAATATTATAAATGAAGTGAACATTTGGTTATAAATGTATTCAGCGATGTTATCTGTAATATAATGATATCATCTTAGTGTATTCTTGCAGAAATCGTTTTTTTTTTTATAATTTAGCTTTTTTTACCCTTTTTAATTTTGACAAACAATTTTTTGCTTGTTTCCTGATTCCATTACAAAAGATTGAATAACCAACAATTGTAGTATCTGTTAAAACAAAAAACGCGAAATTATATAATATTATGGATTCGAAACCCTGGTCAGATGAACATCCAAACAGCTATAGAAAATTAATTTGAATATTTCAAGTGTATTTCTGACAAGAAATTATGTTAAAAACTCCTCGAAAAATCTCTCATCCGTTCGTAGGCGGCTTAAACAAACTATAGGTTTGTTCGAAAAATTACACGAACGTCACAAATTGGGGATGGGGCCAGGCGGTTACAAAGCGCAAGTTATATAATTAAAGAATATATAGAGATTTAAGAATTTTAGGTAATATATCGAAACTAGAATATTTGCAATAAAGTAATTTATTTAAAAGTTGAAAAAAAATTTTGAAATTTGAAATTACTTTTGATTAAAAAAATTGGAGCTGCGAGACAAATCGTACAGACTACAACTGTAGATACGCTGGCATCGAGCAGTGCGAGCAGCACTCGATACTCACTTATTACTCAAATGCTCAGCAGAACAAATTTCAATATTGTTTTTCAAAATTTCTTTGGCAGTTCAATGATTTTTACCTTTGCAAATAAATTTAAAATTATTAAAAAAAGTTCTGAAAAAAGGTTAAAGCTTTTGTCAAAGTACCCGAAATTCTCATTCTTGAAATTTTTCGAGTAATGAGCAATGATCAGGTGTGCGAGTGCTCGTTGCTTAAATGCTCGCATTTCTCAAACCTGTTTGAGCAGAATCTTGAGGTCTAGTGTAGACTACAACCAAGTAAAATTTACCTTGAAAAATAGCGGGCACTCTAATGTACGTATAAGTCTGATAAAAATCATCTAACAAATTTAAGAAGGCTTGAAATTTTGTAGGTGTCGAGAGTGATTTTTAAAAAGCAAAAGCAAATGTTAGCTCGTTAAAAGAAGAATCAAAACAACTATCAGGCCTGTTCTGAAATCAGAATTGGAATTGTAAACTCGTTCAAAGAATAATTAAAACAACTATCAGGCCTGTTCTGAAATCAGAATCGGAATTGCATAATCAAATTCTGAAATCCTATCCGATATAATTTATCTTAATCTATGCTCGAATCCATCTATTCAACGAATTTGGTGTTCTTTTTTTCAATCTATCTGAAATTCCGATCCGAATAATCTGATGAAGTTTTAGTAGGCGGATTGTGTTTGTTTTTTCCAGGTTTTATTTTATGAAGCATAAAAAAGCAAAAAAAAGGGTACTATTGATTTTCATTCCACTGCCACTATATTTTTATTAACCGGTGTCTTTACTACTTACTAGAGATATAAATTACATTTCCTTACTCCTTTTGTTTGTACATCGTTTATGTTACGATATTAATTTATTTTCTTTCTAAGTAATTTTCGTTTTTTAAAATCATATGATCCCAGCATGAGTTTTCAACTTCCCTTCCAAGCTAATAAAATTTCCGTTGCGTATTTTACTATTTTTTGCGCCAACGAAAGTGGCTCAGTAACAATTAGCGAGCAGATTGCAGAACAGAACTAAGCAACAAAACAATTGAATTTTGACATATATATGTCTATATGTAAGTAGTATACGTAAATAATTAAAGTTATATTTATCTGAAATATCCCCTTGCCTTGTAAGCTTCATAGTAAGGCTGCAATATCAATTTGAAAGGTATTATATTTGTGTAAAATTTCACAAAGGAATTTAGTAGTCAAAGCCATACACATTTTGCACTTACCCACTCGCTTCATGTCCATTTTATATTGCGAAGATATAATACATTTGTAAAAGCTGGTTTATAATAACAGTCCATTGGCCTCACACCATTTTTTTTTTAGGTTAACACTTTGATTGCAAAGTATGAAACGGCAATTGGAAAAATTTAACAAACACAAAAAACTACCACATTATGTATCTACTATTCTCTTTCTATACTTTTGCCAACAAAATAACATTTTGTGCAAGAATGTATGAGTATTTAAACACATATATATGTGTGTGTGAAAAAATTTAAGTGAAAAAGTTGTACATGCTGTCGACATATGCAACGGCATTTCTCTTTAAACAACTTTCTGAGTGCTGAAAATCTGTTATTCCAAAGAGTTAGGTACATATTTCAGTTAGACGCATATTGGCGTGAATTTTCAGAAAAGCAAAAATTCTCTTTTTTGGCTCTCGAAATTCTGATACTTTTTGATTCATTCTTGAGTCGCATTGTCTGAAGTTTGATTAACTGTTAATAATATTGTTAATAAGCCGACTGTTTTGGCCACGTTTGTGACGCCACAGCTGGCTGGGGGTTCGCACACTGGCTAAATCACAAACATCATTTTAACTTTTCAAGAGTTTCATCTTCTATGTTGTCATCTTCTATGTTGTCAAAGTATGGACGTTACTGTTCAAAAATTCATACATATAAGGCAAATCACTACAATAATAGCTTATGGTTAGAGTCAATAGTTACTTATATAAGTAGATAATGCATATTGCTTCCTATGGCTATATGGTTCTATTGTACGCTATATAAACTAATTCAAAATACAGTGATCAGCTGATGTAGCAGTAGCAGTAGCAACAATTGGCATTGCAAACATCTTGGAGATGAGTAGCAAGTTAGAAGTAGTCAGTTAACAACAAGAGCTTAGCGTAGCAAGACGATTCGGAATGACGAATTAGAAAACAGTATTTAATAATATTCAACCGGTTTTAACAGTTAAACAGTGCTGAAATTTCTCCAAAAGTGAAGTGTGCATTAAGTGTTGAATTGTATATGCATATACGTACACATACATACATACGATTATATATATCGAAAGCGTAAGAGACTGCGAATTATTACAAGATATTGGAGTGATAACTAAATTAAAATTAATTAAATAGCTTAGAACCAAATGTGAAAAAGTTAATAAATACCAACAACTCTACATATACGTACATACTTCATCCAATGTGTTTTGAATACGAAATCAAACGAAGGCAATTAAACCTTTAGGTCATCGATACCTTAATATAGAAAGACTTATAGCTCTCATTTATTTCTTTATTCTTTAAAGTTTTTATTAAAAGCAAAGCTTTCCTTTTGTAAAAAAAACACCGTTAAACACCGTCATTTTTAACGTATTAGAGACTTTTTAAAACACAAGCGGGTAAAATTATCAAAGAAAAACAGTTCTATTGTATCTGAACTCATGTTCTGTTTTTATTATGCTTTACTGTTCTACCACAGCAAGCAAAACACATCTCCACTTGTTCGATTGCTCTCGAAAATTAAGTATTATATACAATTTATATTTTATTATTATTTCTTATTGTTGATGTGACTATCTTTGCTTATTTTTTATAAACTAAGATATTGTAGTCTTAATGTACTTATATTTTTTGATGAAATAAATAAAAAATCAAGAAATAGTTATAAAGTATTAATAGTTGATGAATGTTTGTTTTACTATCGGGAGATATTACATACATACGTAAATAAACAGTTTCCAAAACTAAATAATAATTGGCAAAAACGCATTCAAGAATATTATTAAAATAATAAAGTTAAATTCAAATGTTGACATATTTTGGAAATGTTTGACTGAACTGAACTGCAACTTTCTTTTATTACTCAATTTAATATTCGATATATCCATGTGAGTGTAGGCATACCTCTTTCCCCATAGGTGCGCCGGCGTACCTACACCAGGAATTACACATACATACAATGTGGGTATTTGGTATGTATGCAACACATTTTAGAATGTATTTGTGGTCATGCCTAACAACAAATTGAAAATTGTGTCAACTTTTTCTTGTTCGGCTTCAACTTCTCTTTTCGTAGCAATGCCTTTAGCAGTTTACATGTTTCTGTTTGGAGTAGGGATGCCAACAAGTTTATATCCCACAAATTTCAAAAATTTGTTCCTCAGTTTCACCATATCAATGGTTTTTATTTTCAATTCTTTGCGTTTTCTAAATTAATCATAATAAATAAAAGTACAGAAGATTTTGCATAAACCAATACATTACATTATATGTATACATCTAAAATATAAATCTTTAATCTACGTGTATACATACGTATGTATAAAGGAACACATATGTAATTATTGTTTAAATTAATCATAATAAATAAAAGTACAGAAGATTTTGCATAAACCAATACATTACATTATATGTATACATCTAAAATATAAATCTTTAATCTACGTGTATACATACGTATGTATAAAGGAACGCATATGTAATTATTGTTTACTTCTTCTACCTCTATATAAATTTAAATATATAAATAAACTTTTTAAGTATTTAAATCTGCGGGCACTTTCGTCACGTTTTAAGACTTTTATTTTTACTCTTTAATTACCAGAGTAGTCTTGGAAGCGTTTTCTTATATTTTTTAAATCATAACAGTTTGATTTTACTTAATGCAAATGATTTAAATCAAATGATTTATCGTTCAATATTACATGAACTATGACTATAAAGCAAATATTTGTATTGTATTAAAAGTTATGTCTTCTGACTTTGCGTATCTAATTAATTTGCACAAAATTTAAACAACGAATTTTACTTAATTTGTATTTAATTAAGCTTCGAATTTTCATTGGGGATGAAATAGCAAAGAGGTAAACGAACTCTTGTAAGTCATAATGATGTACATTTGAAGAAATTGTGTACATATGCAAGCATTTTCACTTTCAAAGGCTGCAAGGTTATATGAATATGTGCACACAATTTCTACATAGAGCAGCTGGAATACACTTTCGTTGCAGTCTTACAGTTTTTAGTTGAAGTTACCAAAAAAACAAGTTCTGCTTGTTTATATGTGTATGTGCTTTTGAGACAGAAAGAGTCAGAGAGCTTTCTTTTAATTTTATGAAATTTAGAGCTAGTGATGATGTAAATAAAAATTGGAAACCCTTTAAACTTTTTTTTTTAATATATGTATTAGACAACCGACCGTAAATTTTAATTTTACAAGGAGGTGATACAAAAGTAAGTAAAGAGTGGTAAAAAGTTCTAATTAAACTGCAACTAATTCAATATATTATATATAGTTATTATTATGTTATTGATATACATATATATAAGTATGTGCACGCAAAGTTTAGCTAATGGTATGCTTATTTTTTCAGTTATTTTTAACTACTTAGCGAGCAATTCGATGTTGGCTATTTCCATTTTTGGAATACAGAAGTATTCCACATGTCTATCTAGGGAAAAATTTAGATACCCTCCACGAAAATTCAACCAAATAGAATCATAAATTACACGAACCATATTTAAGATTTTTTAAGAATCCACTGTAAAGGACACTCAAATTTCATGAAAATTGGAACAGCCGTTTCGAAGGAGTTCATGGCAAACACACGCACAGAAGATTTTTATATAAAGTGATGGAGTAAAATTTCAGCCATTCAAACTCTATTGAAATTGTTATTGTTTTAGTGCATTTGAAATCCAATGTACGTTCTCTGAGCAGATTAAGCTATCTAATGCAGAGGGACTGACGATCGTTACTAGGCAAACTCAACTCATCTTCCAAATTTTCATATTGTAATTATGCGGTAATGCTGATATTGTTTTTCAATTATCAAATTTTGAGAATGCTTTTTCAGCCGTTCAAAATACGATGTAAGATTCTTCTGTTTGTTGGAAAACTACCAAGTTGCACATCACAATTCGGAGGACGAGCTCAGCTAAAGATCGGTTCAGCAATTATAAAGAGCCAACCTTAAAATGGCTGTTAGAGATAATTTTTGCAAAATCGTAGGAATCCTAACATTATTCACTGGCTAGGAAATGTAGATTAGAAATAGGTTATTTTGTATAACATAATTTTTTTTTAATGAACTGCGGTAAAATTTTTAAATTTGATTTAGTTCACTTCAATCACTCATCCGATCTCTTATGCGACATGCACTTTCGTAACTGGAACTGGTACTTTAATCGCCATTTACGGCATTTTATTTTCAGTATCAGTGCTTAATATTAAAGATATGAAAACAATCCAAAAATTTTACTGTTGTTTCTGGGCAATTTTATATTGCTTGCTGTATGTAGTCGCATCCGGCGATGAATTGGCCGATTTTGATTTCACCAATCTAAAGGAAATTGAGTGGAATTATGATGGAAAGGAAAACGGAGAGCAATCACAAAATGATGTTAAACATAAGTTAATGCAGCCTTTAATAACTTTTGACGACTTCGAAGAGGAAAATCAAGTTCGTCCCTTCAATTTGCGGAGAAATGTTTTAAAAAGCGCACTTTCGAAAGCTTTGACGAATGCGTCATTGCGCCAGAAGTTTGTTGAAGTTATGCCAATACTACGAGTATTATCATCACAACAGCGCTTAGCTCTTTCTGCATTAATTTCCGCTCAAATTAATGCTAGAGAAAACCAGGTGTTAAAATTAGAACAGGTGAGAGATATTAGTATTTCGCTTTATCTCACTTACGTGTATTTAATAACTAATAATAACTTTTAATGACTTTAATTATTAAAGGTCCGTATGATGTTTGGAGATAGCAAGGAACTGCTACTACCAATTGTTTTCGATATTGCTAACCTCGTGCGCAATTCAGCCGGCAAATATTTGGATTTTACTTTTAACACATCTGCGGCTAAGCCGTTGCAAAATAAGTCTGCTGACAGCCGTATAGACGATATATCATTAGTTGAATTTTATGAAAATGACCATCCTAAAAACGCGATCCCCGAAACCCTGAAAGAAGATGTATTATCTACAGCGAATTTTTTTAGTGACTCTGGTGAAGAAATGTTAGACCCACAAATTATAAATGAGGAGTTGCAAGGAGTGAAGAATAAAATCTTAAATATAAAAAAAATTACTTTGAATTCAAATCAGAATTCAGCAAGAAGAAGGAGAAGAGCATTGACAACTCCGGAATTTGTGCATAAACTAATACGTTCAGTACCACCGTCAATTAATGGCGATATTGATAGTCATTTAATGTACGGAAAAGAATTCAAATTAAACACATCAGGCTTTTTTAGCTCAAAAGATTTAAATGGTAGTTATTTGGTTAGCAATAATAGAACCACTCGTACAGAAGAAAAAGAAGAGAAAATGATTTCTGGCGGTCAAATTCAACAGCAACAATTACATCATGGTGTTGAGGATGATGCATTAGCCAATTTAAACGGCACCGCACTTAATCAACAAAGGAACACCGAACCACCAGGACATAATTTTGATGAACCTTTACCGAACCCTGAGGAACTTATTTCAGGACCACGATATCGTATGAGCAGTAACAAAATCCATCGCAGCAGGCCTAAACATATACCAACGAAACGAAAACGAATTGAAACATCTCGTATGCGACCAAAAGGAACATTACATCATAATGCAGTGGACGTGGTTGGTAATGGTGTTTTGCCACACAAAAAATGCGAGCGATTTACATCTTCTATGTGTATTCGAATCGAAGATTATCCGTTGTAAGTATTACAAAGCTCTAAGACGTAATTTACTTTTCTACGCCGGTAAATGTTGCGTTAGGTAATGAAAATAATTACTTGCAAATATGTATTGAAGGATATAACAATATCTATGTGTATATGTATGTGTATTAGATATAACGCAACAACGGGTAGTCTAATGATTTTCGTGTTTTTGAATATCTACCCCTATTCGACCGGAATAGAATAATAAGAAACCAAATTTTTTCTAGAAGTGGATAAGGAACGATCTATATAAAAAATCGTATTTATGATTCAACTAACAAGAAACTATGTTTCACATGGTTAGCTTTTTGTTTATATTACACAAAAAATACGAACTCCACAAAACAGAGAAGCTTAAGCTAGAGTTGGGTCAAAATCGTGAAAAAAATATTATAATATTTCGTACATTATTAGATATGCTTCCAACAACGTTCTGTCATTACCAAAATTATGTAAAAATAAGAAGACAGCCCTTCGTATCTTCTTTATACCTTTCATAAACATATAAAATTAATCGCGAATTGCAAATTTCACGCTCCTAGATGTTTTTTGACGAAGTTCTGCCGATTTCGATGATTTTCAATACCAGTATGAAATTCCTTATATATGTCTGCAATTCCAAATTTCACCCTTTTAGATGACGGATTTATGAACCAAAGTTTCAATTCTGAAAAATCGGTCGTATATATGCTCCGATCTGACTGGTTCCGAAAAATGTACGTATAAATGTACGAATGCATATGTCAACCAAGTTTGGTTGAAATATCTCAAAAAGTAGGTTTACTTTCAAACAAACGGACATGGCTAAGTCAACTCAGTTCGTCTGATACGATCGGTAGACAGTTTGGAGGATCTATCTCTTCTCCTTTTTTGTACTTACGTACTTCGGAGTAAAGTTAATATCCCATCTCATGTACATAAAAGGCGTAATAGATTATTTGAATTTAGTTATTGCTAAACTCTGCCCACATCTATTCTCCCAAAAAAATTATATATATAAAATTAAACTCAATGTTAGGTAATTCATCGTTTGAAGTTTTAGTTTAAGCTGTGCGTCTTTCCCAGTCAAGGCAATCTAGTTAATAACTTTAGTTTTTCTCTGATCAATTCAAAAAAGAATTTTTTTTACCATCATTAAGGAATTATTACTTAGTGGTACAGTCCTTTAAATTTTTATTTGTTTTATTTATTTATATTTAATCTATTTTACTGTCATTATGATAGAGATCAGATAATGGGCAGCATTCGTCGACATAAAAATGCTATGACTGCGTTGTGGGCTGACTATCACAACAAGTATGATCAATTAGATACAACCGATGATACCGATGACTTTTCTATTCGACGGTAATAGCTTAATTTAAACTTTTAACGTTCTATTTCAAGTAAACATCTTATTTCCATAGAGAGGACGAAACCTCTGAGAATGGGATGTGTCAGAGCATAGTTCGTTATGCACGCCCTCAAAAGGCTCGATCTGCATCTGGCGAATGGAAATATATAGTAAATACTGGACAACATACACAAACATTACGTTTGGAGAAATGCATGTTAGTTTATTATTTATTTAATTCTAAAAGCTTTATAATTTTTACAATTTCCTATGTATTTCATTTGAATAGTGGCCCTCAAGAGAGCTGCTCCTATTTGTCAAAAGCCTACCGCTCACATTGTGCTCAAATCTACAATTATCATCGTTTACTTAGTTGGGACCAGATGCGAGGGTTACACGTGGATATCTTCAAAGTTCCTACTTGTTGCTCTTGTCAATTAGTTGGATTTTCTCCAAAGTTTCCTTCCTTAACTGATAGCAGATCAAGAGATTTTACTCCAGCCTTGAATCCAGACGCCTATTCTACTATTAATGAAGAACTTGACTACAGTGAGGATCAAGATGATGACGATTTAAGTTATCAAGTTAATAATGGACTTAGAAAAAAACTTCAAAAACAAGACATCGGCTTGATTAATAACCATTTAGGGCCAAGTACTCAAATATCCAAGACTAAAATTCACACTACGAAACCAACACTCGGTTCATATTTGAGTCCGCCTGGTGACGAGGAAGACCACAGCCTATTTGATTATGTACATCAACATCGTCCATCCTCAAGTTTATCCACCTCTATCAAAAAACAAATAAAGGATGCTACAAATCGACGACCTCTAAAAACCCTGGGTCCTGCCAATGCATTCAACGAAGCACGAGTGGATTTGGACTTTTCACCAAGTGAACAGCATCAGGAGCAAGAGGTAAACTTTTCAGGCGGCTTATTGGCCACTCCTAATAAGAGAGGTCCACAAAAAAGGCAACGTATTCATTCTGTGCTCCATACAGCTCTGGCCAGCACCCCAACAATATCAACAGAAGTCAGAGGCGCATTCGCATCGGTTATTTCCAATTCTCCAATGGCAGCCAGAGTTAAACCCCATTCATCATCGACCAGTACCCGCAGAGTCGTCGAAAATAGAGGTGGTATTGCCACCAATGCCAACCAAGCGTTAACTTCAGATTCTTCCTACCATTCCATTCTACAAAACCAAACCAATTTCAGTAACAACGGCGGTGTATACAGAACTGGACAATTTTTGAATATTTTAGGGAGAAACGAGAGTCCAGAATTTCGTTTGACCGCATCAACCACGTCAGCTACAACAGAAACACCAGGATCAACACAAACAATAACCAGCAACAAAAACCAATGGAGCGTATTCCAAATTCAGAAGTCGATCTCCGAGAAGTCTTCTAACATCCCTTCATTTAATGTAAACACAATTGACAGTACAGAAAATAGTACAATTCTTATTGATGAAGCTGCACCATCTATTTTGTCGATTGGTCCAGGGGCAAAAAGAATAAACTATAGCTATCATCCTATCATAGATTTTTTCGAAAATCACAAATATTCTACCACTACCGTTGCAATTAAAGCAAAAGATGATCATAAAAAAAACAGTCAAGGAAAAATTTATCCAAAGTTCCTAGGTCAATCAATAAATTTTGGGGGTAATTCAAAGAATGGTGAAACTAAACCGCTTTTGAGAAATAGAAGTGGAGATTTTCGCATAGATGACAATATTTGGCATCCTGTTATACTCAATTAGAATATAATATCGTTTGAAGCAGTTGCATTTATAGTAGATTGATATTTCATAAAAATTGGACGCATATGTAGTTTCTCGCAACTTATTTTCCATTGTCTCCGTTTAATAATACTCATTTCTGGAACGTTTCCTCGATTCCTTCTATGATAAGCAAACTTTGGAAATAGTAGGGATCATGAATGTAAATTAGTTTAGTTGTTAGTTTATATTTAGAATTCAAAAGTTTTTTGTGATAAAAATTAATGTTGTATTTATCGATACTATATTTTTTTCAAAAACGTTAAACGTCATTCGCGTTATCGCTTGAAACGAAACTCCTCTTTAAAATATTAAATTCCCCTTCCTTTTCTTTCATACTTTTACAATATTAGTAACATTTCAAATCATGTAGGTCTCGTCATATAAAAGACTTTTGAAGCTCTATTATTATTCTATTGTATATTTTTCGGAGATGAGCCTTATATTCTTCTTTCTTCAAATTCCATATATGTAATATTCCATTTAAGCTCTTTAATTAATTTATTTATATATTTATTTATTTATTTATTTATTTATTTATTTATTTATTTATTTATTTACTTATTTATTTATTTGTTCATTCAATAAGAATTAGGTGCAATATAATTAAATGGATTTTTAGAATAAGGAAATTCAGTTTGATGAAATACATTTTTTCTTTCTTTTGCAATAATACGCATAACTAAAATCAATGTACATATATATGTACATGCACAAATTCATTTGAATGCATACATATAAATAAATTGACAATAGTTTGTTAAAATATTTTCAAAAGTTTTTTTTTACAATATCTGCTTTCGGAATGGGGTTGACATTTTGGTGATGTTCTTCGAAATTTCAAGTATTCGACTCTCCTGCTTCTGCTATTGTTTTACACTATAAAAATACTATATACTTCATTCTTGCCTGTGAAATTTCGTGAGTCGCAAGCGCTACTATACGAGTCTAGCAACAAACTGCGCACACTAGCTTAGTGTACCATACAATGAAACTTAAATCAATATATCGATGAAGTAGTGGTGGAACTGGTATGATTTCTTGCAAAATACTCACTAGTTTTGGCTTTTTATTGCAGGGATCTGCCCTCCACCACCTCTACAATGAAAAGCTAGTTTTTAAATAAACTTTTCAGTTCTGCTATTTAGGTCTGCCAAATGCTAGTAGTACCGCATGTTAGCTACCAAGCCATTACGGTCTTAAGAAAGTTGAACTTAGTACTGCAAAAATTCATCTAGGACCATTTATATATAGAAGCGTACGTATATACAGATTTTTATAAAGTGTGGTAAGAAACAAGCTGTACTTGATTTATGAAAATGAAATTTTACGGAAACCTACGATTTGAAATACCGTTGATAAAAAATAAATGACGATAATCACTTCCGTTTTCCATAGTTGCTCAGATAGCGAATAAATAAGTTTATTTTTTCCTTTTTATGGTTTATTGTAAGATTGAGTAAATTTTCCTGTTTGTTAGTCGCAGCAGGCAACGCTTAGTCTAGTATACATACATATATTCCATGCAGTGCAATATCATGAGCAGTTTGATTACGTCGAACGTATGGTACAATTCATTTAACACGAGAGAAAGTTATTAATTTTGTGAAAAAGTCATGCAATATTCATTTGACTTATTCGTTTTGATTTTTTGGATACTTCATATAATAAAGAGCGATGGGAAAGAAAATACACAAACCATTCCATTAGAGCCTGTGAAACGAGTTCCAACGTCTTTGTCAATGCCATTAATAATGAAAACGCCCAGTGCAGAAAATATTAAGTTACCCACGAAAAAGGAAAAACTCAAACCTAAGCTAATCAATACAAAATCGATGGAGTTAATTCCAGTCGATTCGCAATTAAAGCAGTTATCAAAATCAAATTTAACTCCACAAATTGAGCAAAATATGTTGGCGTCTGTCCGAAAAACACAGCAAATACTTCAACAAAAGCAGGAAATACATCCTGTAAAAGAACGTCAGAAAATACGAATAACACACACTGTTATTATTAATCGAGCTAGTGAGCATACAAATTTTCAACAAGGCAGTAATCATGAAGTTCATGTAGAAAACTGGCAAAGACCACGAGCTCGTCGTGAAATAAGTGATATAAATGTGCCAACAGCTTCAGGCACCCTTAAAAAAGCAAACATCAATATTCATAAGGGCATTCTGTTGTTAATACATCTGGATAATTTATTGAAAAATGCCAATTTATATTTACCTGAAAAAGAAAAACCGAACAGCTATGTTACAAACATTTTAAATGAA
Organism: Neoceratitis asiatica; assembly: GCA_030068015.2. Lineage (NCBI taxonomy): Eukaryota > Metazoa > Arthropoda > Insecta > Diptera > Tephritidae > Neoceratitis > Neoceratitis asiatica. The sequence goes on from CM061526.1 coordinate 93,054,073, forward strand.
AAGGAAATTAGAAATTACTCATACAATACACAGAGTAGTCCAGAAAACCCTTTTATCCTAATGGAAAATCCTTTTATCTTAATGGATACTAGACAAAATGAGCATATCGTTATTTATGACGACGTCATGGGTAATATTCGAAACATGATTAAGGATAAGAATGGCAAAATTTTAGATAAGCTGGTAGACATAAATATCAATTGAAAGTAAATGTAGTTAAGCTCAATTTAACAATTCATAATTACTAACTTACTAAAGATGTATTTATAGCAAGTATATAAAGAAGTAAATACTTTTCGTGTATTTCAACAAAATGTATTACATTTTAACCTTAAATAAAAGTTATGTTGAATACTACAACGAACCAACCTTTTACAATTACTTGTCTCTGAAAGTTTCCATGATAAGTAAACATTTTGCAATTAAAGCTAAGAATAAGAGCGCATATAGCTACTTCTATTCCTTAGCTTATAATCCAATAAAAAAGATTGCGCCAATAGGGTTTACAAGAAATACAGTAAATATTTGCCTATTATATATGGTAAACGTCTCTGATTTTGATCTTGTTAATCTGTGAATCGTTTCATCTTGCGGTTGAAAAAATGTTAAGTTTAATATTATTTTTTCGATTATTTCGAATGTGAATGTAATATTGGAAATTGTTTATATTTTTGATTTTGCTGTAAAGTGTTCTGATTGTGCTTCTGATATGTCATATCTGATATGTTATAAATAATATGGTATTTGTCGATACAGAAGAAGTTTGCGAGACCATATTAAGTAATAATATCTTATTATACTAAAGGGTTAAATAATTATTTAATCGAACAAAAAAAATCACAGAAATTTTTTTCTAAAATACATATTTTGAAATAAATTGTTTATTATGATGTTGTTGAAATAAGCAAATAAATTATAAAAAAAAACGGTTTGAGGTGTATTTACGTCATACCCAAAGAAAGCTAATTTTCTTAATTATTCTTGTAAAATGGTAATTTTTAATGGAATACTAGTAAATAAAAAATATATTTAAAATTATGCTTTTTATTACTCTTTTTTAAAGTATGAATAGTGTACCATACAATGAAACTTAAATCAATATATCGATGAAGTAGTGGTGGAACTGGTATGATTTCTTGCAAAATACTCACTAGTTTTGGCTTTTTATTGCAGGGATCTGCCCTCCACCACCTCTACAATGAAAAGCTAGTTTTTAAATAAACTTTTCAGTTCTGCTATTTAGGTCTGCCAAATGCTAGTAGTACCGCATGTTAGCTACCAAGCCATTACGGTCTTAAGAAAGTTGAACTTAGTACTGCAAAAATTCATCTAGGACCATTTATATATAGAAGCGTACGTATATACAGATTTTTATAAAGTGTGGTAAGAAACAAGCTGTACTTGATTTATGAAAATGAAATTTTACGGAAACCTACGATTTGAAATACCGTTGATAAAAAATAAATGACTGACGATAATCACTTCCGTTTTCCATAGTTGCTCAGATAGCGAATAAATAAGTTTATTTTTTCCTTTTTATGGTTTATTGTAAGATTGAGTAAATTTTCCTGTTTGTTAGTCGCAGCAGGCAACGCTTAGTCTAGTATACATACATATATTCCATGCAGTGCAATATCATGAGCAGTTTGATTACGTCGAACGTATGGTACAATTCATTTAACACGAGAGAAAGTTATTAATTTTGTGAAAAAGTCATGCAATATTCATTTGACTTATTCGTTTTGATTTTTTGGATACTTCATATAATAAAGAGCGATGGGAAAGAAAATACACAAACCATTCCATTAGAGCCTGTGAAACGAGTTCCAACGTCTTTGTCAATGCCATTAATAATGAAAACGCCCAGTGCAGAAAATATTAAGTTACCCACGAAAAAGGAAAAACTCAAACCTAAGCTAATCAATACAAAATCGATGGAGTTAATTCCAGTCGATTCGCAATTAAAGCAGTTATCAAAATCAAATTTAACTCCACAAATTGAGCAAAATATGTTGGCGTCTGTCCGAAAAACACAGCAAATACTTCAACAAAAGCAGGAAATACATCCTGTAAAAGAACGTCAGAAAATACGAATAACACACACTGTTATTATTAATCGAGCTAGTGAGCATACAAATTTTCAACAAGGCAGTAATCATGAAGTTCATGTAGAAAACTGGCAAAGACCACGAGCTCGTCGTGAAATAAGTGATATAAATGTGCCAACAGCTTCAGGCACCCTTAAAAAGCAAACATCAATATTCATAAGGGCATTCTGTTGTTAATACATCTGGATAATTTATTGAAAAATGCCAATTTATATTTACCTGAAAAAGAAAAACCGAACAGCTATGTTACAAACATTTTAAATGAAAAGGAAATTAGAAATTACTCATACAATACACAGAGTAGTCCAGAAAACCCTTTTATCCTAATGGAAAATCCTTTTATCTTAATGGATACTAGACAAAATGAGCATATCGTTATTTATGACGACGTCATGGGTAATATTCGAAACATGATTAAGGATAAGAATGGCAAAATTTTAGATAAGCTGGTAGACATAAATATCAATTGAAAGTAAATGTAGTTAAGCTCAATTTAACAATTCATAATTACTAACTTACTAAAGATGTATTTATAGCAAGTATATAAAGAAGTAAATACTTTTCGTGTATTTCAACAAAATGTATTACATTTTAACCTTAAATAAAAGTTATGTTGAATACTACAACGAACCAACCTTTTACAATTACTTGTCTCTGAAAGTTTCCATGATAAGTAAACATTTTGCAATTAAAGCTAAGAATAAGAGCGCATATAGCTACTTCTATTCCTTAGCTTATAATCCAATAAAAAAGATTGCGCCAATAGGGTTTACAAGAAATACAGTAAATATTTGCCTATTATATATGGTAAACGTCTCTGATTTTGATCTTGTTAATCTGTGAATCGTTTCATCTTGCGGTTGAAAAAATGTTAAGTTTAATATTATTTTTTCGATTATTTCGAATGTGAATGTAATATTGGAAATTGTTTATATTTTTGATTTTGCTGTAAAGTGTTCTGATTGTGCTTCTGATATGTCATATCTGATATGTTATAAATAATATGGTATTTGTCGATACAGAAGAAGTTTGCGAGACCATATTAAGTAATAATATCTTATTATACTAAAGGGTTAAATAATTATTTAATCGAACAAAAAAAATCACAGAAATTTTTTTCTAAAATACATATTTTGAAATAAATTGTTTATTATGATGTTGTTGAAATAAGCAAATAAATTATAAAAAAAAACGGTTTGAGGTGTATTTACGTCATACCCAAAGAAAGCTAATTTTCTTAATTATTCTTGTAAAATGGTAATTTTTAATGGAATACTAGTAAATAAAAAATATATTTAAAATTATGCTTTTTATTACTCTTTTTTAAAGTATGAACTTTGATTTTCGATCCACTTGTCCGAACTTTGCGAATTAAGTACCTTTTTCAAAGTCAAAAAAACACATTCTTCGAATACAGAATCCTAAGGCAGGTAGTGTCAACGCATCCAAGTGTATTTCATTAAGATGCAAGCCACATTTCAGAGATTAGCTGATAACCGCTTTAGAGGCTATAAAGCGCCAAGTAAAAAATATATGTAGTAAAGAATAAGTAAAAATTCGCGACAATTATCAAATAAAGCTCTAATAACATTTTATTATTTCTTTTGGACCCTTTATTAATTTTGTATGTTTCATATATATAGGTATAGTATTTCAAATTATACATTATTTCTTTTGGACCCTTTAGAAACTTAAAAAAAAAAACCTGTTATATATAAATAGTCATTTAAATTTTTTTAAATAAAATTGTGTTGAATAGAAAATTCAATAATTATATTTCTGACATTTTGGGTGGGTTACACTTTCTCTTTCCTTCTTATAAATGTACTGTAATATTTCCTCACGTAAGGGATATAGGAGATAAGCGCTACCCTTTAGTTTGGTATATGGGCCACGCAGAAAAAAAGTTGAGACTATAATGCAAATTTTGTAGTTGATTTTGGTTACCTCTTGCATTTAATAATACGTCTCAGAATTTCGATACCGAAAATCTTGTTAGTTACGATGAAGAGTTTTATAACAGTGAGAATAGCAGAATTTTTTTATTACATTTCTATGCTACCTCAAGCTAAAACCTACGAAAAAAAATTTTTATATGCAAAAAGTTGTAAGGAGGTTAAGAAGATTTTTCTTACTTTTTGACTTTTACTAATGATTTGGATGTTGCCCAAATGCTTATGTTACAAATAATTGTTATTGATAAAGTTAAAGTAAGGAAAAGATTTTCTCCAAAACTTCGGTTACGAAATCGATACGATTTTTTGATATCAACTGTATTTTTTCTGTTTGAGGTTTTGAACTATAGTACTCAGACATTTCTTCCTCTTTCCTGTTGGAAATGCCAAGTAAAGCCATGTCGTTCTACACTACAGTTGCACGAACAAAATTATTGTCGTAGAATAGTTCTGTATACGACAAATACTCATATCGCGGCTTGTGAAATCTGCTAACAATTACCGCTCATGCAAGGTGAGAATTTTTTTTGAACATTACCATCAGTTGCAACTTTACTTACAAGAACATATTTGTACAAGTATATCTCCACCCATACAGTCTCGGAAAAAATAAAGGCGTAATACATTTGGGTATGTTATTAGTGACTTCAAATTTATACAATCACTTATTTAAAGCATTAGGTACTTACATTGTTTGACTTCAATTTCGTCGCAGTAACTTCTTTACCCTTTTACCATTTTTCCATTTATTATTAATAAACGGTAAAACTCGTATAGCTCATTATGTTTTAAAATACTATAAGACATCCTTTATTTAAAAAGATATTAAAGTCTGTCCTTCAAAATAAAGGATACTAAACACCATAAATACAAGCAGGAATATCAAAAATCACAGTTATATAATTTTTTCGGGTACTGTATTTATGCTCGAGACAACCTATCCACTACCAATAGAAATGCATATGCATACATATGTACAAACAGCACTCTAGCAAATTTAAGAAGTTTTGGAAAATTCAATGTTAATGTGAAAAAGTTATGTTCATGATTCTTCAAATGAATAAAAAGAAAACAAACGATTAATAAATATTTATTTTTTGTTCAACTATTTGGGTTCATCTTTAATGGCATTTTGTTTTTTCTGAATGTATTACTTGCGCAGGTTTTGTTTAAATTATGTTATAGCTTGTATTTTAAATAAACAGTCAAAGTCACCTATACGCAAACTCTGTAGATATACTCTAAGTAAGAAGAATAAAATTATACGAGCATGAAAAAGAGAGAGGAACTCAAAAATTGGATTAATTTTAATCGGAAATAATGGATTGCTGTAGTGAACGTAAAAGTAAGTTTGCAAGAGTGAGTATCAGTCAGTGCCAAGATAACATCCAAAATTATTGGCAGGTCTTTGCAAATGCGGTTGCCCTTCGGCAGATATTGTTAACCCCTTAAATGTATTTCTGACATTAAAGTCCGTCAGCTTCTTAAAACTGTAGGGGTATCCATTTGCTGGAAAAACATAAAGGCGCACATCAGCAGTAATAAAGCCATATCTATACGTGGACATATATGTAGGCACATGATATTACTAAACTTTATATTTAATTTCAATTCGATTTCAATACCTTACTTTTAATACTGGGGACTAAAAGCATGCAGACAGAAGACTCACAAGATTGTAACATATTATTCATAACATTCAAGTACAATGCAAAGGCCATAATCAGCTTTTCAAACCTTGATGGAACTTATAATTAGAAATAAACGAACAAGGAAACGCTTTTAGCGTTTGGAAGCGAGACTTCGATATTTAGTTGTTAATATGGAACATGGAAGCGATTTTGGATATACGGGCCAATGCAGTTAATGAGATATTTTAATAAGTAATTTTTGTTTTCTAAAATTTTGTTGCATTCTAAATTTGATTTTCCTAATTATTTGATTACTGAAATATACCAAGTTATTCAAATTATCTGAATTAAGCAGGGCGTAAGAACGGAAAGACAGACAAACACTACGAAAAAAATCCATATGCCATTCTGATAATTATGGGATATTCAACTTATAGTTGCAAGCTAGTGAATCTAATCTGATTGTCTTATGATGTAACCGTTATTTGAACGTTGTTAATTGCCCCAGTATATACGAGTACCGGCTATAAAATATTGTAATATAATTTTCTTAGAATTTCCATTGTTTAACATTTCCAGAATAATTTACTCGTCTTTGTTGAAGCAAATAAATATACTTTTTTTTAATGTAGAAAACTTTTGGTATGTAGCTGACATAGTTGAATTTTGGGCGGAGAGAACACATACATACATATGTATTATAAAAGCGAAGAGCAACGAGGTATAGTTGCCAGTTGAACTTTTTAAAAATCTTTGCAACAATCGAAAAAACAGTGGTTCGGTTCTTCGGGAATACATTTAAAGGAATTTAATCTTTAATGAACTACAACAAATAACAATGAATTTTTTAAAATACATATTAACTTTTTTTTGCTGCTTGTTGATAAGTGTATCGCAAGCCTCAACAAGTCCTAAATATAAGAATCAAGATTTTATTACACATAGAGAGTTAGACGATTTGAGCAGTGGTGCTGAAACTGATAAGGATGATCTACAAGGATTTTCCTCTACTGGTTATGGCTACTACTCACACCCTTATTTGGGTGGCGGCTACTATGGAGGATATTACCCTATCTTTAATGGAATTTATGGATTAGGTGAGACTATTTAAAATAATAATTTACATGATATTTAACTAGATGATAGTTTCATGAAATAGATTATGTAACACTTAATTTTACGATAAGTCATATTTCAATTTGTTGCTTTAAATTTTTTTTTACTAATATTACCCAGGCTATCCTTATTATGGTGGTTACTATGGCGGATATCACGGTTTTCATGGACATTACTGGTAGAATGAAATATATACACATATATGTATATTAAGGTGTAGATATAAAAATTTATTTATGTACTTAGTACCTATTTATATGCATATGTATGCTACATAAAATATGTATATACATTCCTATATACACAACAAACCGCTGTTTTGTTTTGTTACAAATGAAGAAATAAAATTCGTAAATTTGTATGTACATAAATTACATTCTTGTTTCATTCAATTAATGTATATTATGAAATTCAAAACAAAAGTAAGTACATGAAATCTTCTTATGCTAGCAACCCACACTATTTCTTACATTATTCATATTAAATCCTTTGCATGCCATATATAAGTTGCAACTGATTAGAAAAAATATTCATTTATGTACCCAAAATACTTGAATTTTTGCTATAATACACCATCAGAGTTCAGTTAATAGATAAGTACTAAAACTATTATTTTTAAGCATTAATTATCCAAGAAATTAACAGAAGTATTATGTTAGGCTGTTAAAACTTTTCGAATTGTTTCTGTTAGTTCCATACTGTTAATTGCATTTAACATTCATACAGGCTTTGATATATTTAAATATAAAGCATAAAATAAATAAATATAACATTTTGACTACGACGTACAATGGCAACATTTTATACCAAAAACAGTCATAGATAATAAAAATTGACATACGGTGAATATATGTAAGTACATGGTAATAAAATGACCTTAATTCGCAGCCAAATACTCCCATCCTTCATATAAAGGGTGTTTCGAAAAACATTTAAAAGACAAAATTTTCAAAAATAATAAACCTTTCATGTTCAATGCTAAAATAATATTTTCAAAAGTAATAAACTTAGAGTCCTCACCACCATATTATTCCGTACTTGTATTACAAAAAAATTTAAGTTACGATCATTTCCTGTGCTTCTAGTGTCAATTCTTCCTTTTTTATCTCGTTTAATATATATGCTACTGATAAAACATTCTAAAGAGATCAAGAGATATTGCAATCTATCCTTATTGCTTGCCACTGTAGATGTGTATCTACTGTTGAGAAAATGGGCCTTTTTATTAATTTTTTGACGCCTCCGGATCTACTTCGGACAGCTTTCCAATCTGTAATGTAACAAAACTTTATGCAGGCACATTGCTTCCGCCATATAGCTGAATAAACACTTTTAGAGTCGTTTGGGCATAAGATTCAAACATCGATAAGATTATTCTTCCCCGCTTCATAAAAATTGGTAAATTTTCCTAAATTTTTTTATAAAACCGAGCAGTGCTGTCATCAAGTCCCTTTTTTAATTTATTTTGAATATATCGCTTTTGTTCCTCTTTTTAATTTTGTTTTATGATGCATCAAATCCTTTTTTAAAATCGGGGTTATACGAAATGTGTAACACACACTCCGGTAAACGTATCCAGTACTGCTGAAAGACCGAACAAGTAATTTTCGCTGTTAGCGCTTAACATTTAAATTTCTGTATGCAGAAAAACATTTAAAATATTTTACATTTATTTTTAAATTCCCTCTAATTATTTAAATTACTTAATTCTATTGGCCTTGATCCACAATATTGCTAGTTGCAGTCGACTAATGCTCTCTCAAGAAACTTTACATCAAAAGCTCACTTATTTTAATTGAGAAAGCTACTACGGAATACAGTACATAATCTATAAACAAGTATATAAAAATCAATGCAAATTTTGATGAACGCCTGTAACTTGAGAACCCTCAGATCAAATTGCACCAAATTTTTAGGAGTTATAAAGGGATTAAACATTAACACGAAGCATAAAACAAATACAATTTAAGCCGAGAGTAGTGAGAATATGCATAAAAATGCGTCTGTATTTATAGAGTAACAATAAAATATGCAAAAGCTATTGAGTTGTAACCCAGCAAGCTTTTTCTCCTAAGAAAATTTATATCTCCGACATAGTCTTATAGTAAAAGACAGGAAAGTAGATATACCTTCACTGTGCTGATAATGGAATCAAATATATTTATGTATATAAAAATTTAGTAAATTAAAAAATGTATTAAAAATGGGTTGCCTAACAAATCCTGGATAGGCTATTTTTAATTTTTTTTCTAGTTAAAAATAATTGAAAGGATGATATATGTCCTTACTGAATACTCGGTACAAAAACTTTTAATCCATTTTTAGGACCAAATTTATGTTGATATAAAATTTTTGCTATTATAGTTGGAAGAAACCGGTATTGACGTAACTATTGTACCTGTCCCGGTAAAACTAGTCAATCCAACGGCTTCACATTCTATAGGTTTTATACTTAAAGTAAGTATACAAATTTTCTTACCATCTTAAGGTGCCGTCCGATGGGGAAATTTTCATGAAATTCATATAAACAATATTGCATGAATCGTTTAATTAAGTTTTTTTTTTTGATAACTTCAGATTATAGATCACTATAAATGTATTTTGAAAAAAAAAAAAACACTTCAGGCAAATAGGAAAAGAATTATTAAATCAAATAGAGCAAGTGAATTTCTTAACTAAGTATGTAATTTGACATATATTGGCACAAATCATTTCAAAAACCTGATATGGATATGTTTTGTTGTTTTTTAATTTAAGTTGGGAAACACAAAAATTATAGTAAATTTTTGCGTTAATACTCAAAAGTGTACATAAATTAATTCGTGGGTCTGGTTCACAATATGATTATTACCTTTGTACTGGTAAATCATTAAGGTTTGTACTTTGCGAACTCAATGAAATATAGCATTTCGTAACAGGTATTATGAGTGAAAATCAATATGACCTATTTTTGCTTAACCCTGTTCAGCTGAACGAAAAGGAACTCAAAACTTTCTGTATGATTTTATTTTTTGTCATACGGTATATCCGTCGATTACTGCTGAAAAAATATATTATATTATTTCAGCTTTATTTATTTATGGCCACGAATTCCCACTGTGCGACGCTGCAAAAATTACGGTAAGTTGTTTCACAAAGTATAGTATATAAGTAAATTAAAGTAAAGTAAGTATAAATTTTGTAACGAGATATAATTTTGTAGGTCCCAAATTTACCAAATGCAAATTAATGATATTTCACTCTAAACCTTTGGATTGGATTTTTATGGAGTCATAGTTCAATTCATGCAATTCACCCCTCTCAAAAAATCAGTTAAGAAAGTGAACGCGATCTTATTAAGCTTAATAATATATTGTCCTAAGAACAGGACGTTTAAAAGAAGTATAATGGCGGAGAATGGTGGTCGGACTTCTTCAGTCGGAGAGGCGCTTGAAGTACTCATGAAAACACAGAAATTTAAACCATAAGTCTTCTTCATCCTGGAGGTTCCGGAAAGACTAATCAGAAACAATCCTTCAGGATTGTTATGTTTTTTATAGAGGTATAGAACTTTAAGTTGGCATTACTTTTCAAGATGGCGACCGATTTAATAGCTGTCAAGTGATTTGTTCTCAGTTTGGTTTGGCAATTCATCATGAATAGCCTGAACAACGCTTGCAAATAGCGCAATTTTATTTTGAAAGTAATGGTTCTGTGCGGAAAACGTATCGCGCACTACGTCCAATGATACGGACCAATGACTCCACCAGCCCATAAAGCGCACCAAACAGTCAGTTTTTCTGGATGTAACGGTGTTTCAACATACACTTGAGGATTACCTTCACTCCAAATGCGGCAGTTTTGTTTGTTGACGTAGCCATTCAACCAGAAGTGCGCTTCATCGCTAAACATCGCTAAAATGGACGTAGTGCGCAATACGTTTTCCGCACAGAACCATTATTTTCGAAATCAAATTGCACTATTTGCAAGCGTTGTTCAGGCGTGAGTCTATTCATGATAAATTGCCAAACCAAACTGAGAATAAATCACATGACAGCTGTTATATAGGTCGCCATCTTGAAAGGTAATGTCAACTTAAAGTTCTATACCTCTATAAAAAACACCCTATAGTTTCAAACTGACCATTGAATCTTATCATATATATATTTTATCAATATTCAGGGCCATAAAAAAACCTGCCGATTGTAAATCTGGATAAGTAATTTTTTAACATTAACACCAGGGAAACCGTCTCTCTCCCTTTTCGCGACTTAAAGTACGAAAAACAAGTACTAATTTTGAAATTTGTTAAAGAATTCCTGAACATTTTGACTGTGTTTTCTCCACAAATTAAAAAAACACATTTCGAAAGAAATAATAATACTTGAAACCTTATCAGAAGTACTAATCACAGAAAATTTTAAAGGAAGAGAGTAGCCACAAATCTACACGTAGGAAAATAAAAAATATGTTTAGTGTTTCCAAAGTAACTAAATCAAATATATTTGGGATTCATACAAAATCAAATGAAGAAAAGTTATAGCGAGCCGAATACATAGTGGAGTTGCAATTGTGTTAACTTATTTTAGTATGCAAGCCAATAACACATTTTTTAATCTAGTGTAAAAGTTTATGACTTTATGATTTTTACATACTACCTACTGAAATTTTCTGGCATTCCTACACGGCTCTTAAGTAATTCACCATTTAGCATCGTGAGCTCCTCTACTATACATAGTACGTATTTATTTTCTCGTTAAGTTTATGATGTACATACAAACAAAGTCAATTTACCGCTGCACAATAAATAGCTGGTTAAACAGTTTTTGAGCCATTTTAACGAGTTTTACAAGGTCAAAAAAGAGGAAATGTTAAATTTTCATGATTGAATGCTCTAGCTCTGTTAACGAAAACACTAAGCTGACGTGAAACAAGTTATAAGCAATGGGATATTTTAAATAAGCTGGCTAAGTACGTGAATATTAATTTATTTTGTAAGCTGAGAGGATCCTGTTATTATCATTTGAACAGAAGTTTTATCTCATAATAGTAAAACACGGATACTTTAAAGCTGGGGAGCCTGCGCCTATCCAAGCGACACGACCTGGTCCGTATTTCGTAATTTCTTATTGCTCGTGGGTATAATGAGCGATTTATACAGTTGAGAGACGACTTTGCTTTCAATTGCGCTTGCAGGAAAGAGTGATTTGATGGATTCAAAAACTGGCATTATTTTTGGGATTAATGCTATCTCTAAGATAGATAAAATGGTCTACAGCAGTATTGTGACAGTCAGTCCAAAGGTAATATGATCGAATGACGATAATCTTTATCTGGTGAGGTCTACAGCAGAATTGTGACAGTCAGTCCAAAGGTAATATGATCGAATGACGATAATCTTTATCTGGTGAGGTCGACGAAAAAAGTGAATTTTTTATAATATTTGCAAACGATGGCACTACGAACGATGGTAGCTTGCTTTTTCCAGAGACAGCTGATTGCTGAAACTCGATCTTGTAGTTTCAACTGGGAACAAAACACAAGGCGCAAATATAACAGATAATGAGTAAGCTTCATATCATATTGAATTTATCAGCCAACATACATATGTTACCAAAATGGATAAAATTGCTTTGCATTCCTCCAACTGTGTAATGTGTTAAGTAAATAATATAATAATATTCCGCTTTGTACAAACTAGGGAGTCGCACTAAATTTTTCTGGAGTATATGTATAAGAATATCTAAAATTTCTTTTCATAACACCTCTAAAATGATAAATTTGCATAAGACTGTGGAACCAAATGACCCTAACTTTAAGGAGATCCACATTAGAAAGATTACATTGAGTGTTTAAAACTAATCCCAATATCAATAATAAAAACAGAAAATTAATTGTTTTCTATATATGCAACCGTTAGCTAGACAAAAGAAATATACCCTAATAACACACTACAGCGGGTTATAATAAGAAAATATATGAATTAATATAATAAATTTAGAAGACTTCAAATTCATTTCAGTAATCCCAAAGACGTCAAAGTCGTTAGCATTTATCATTGTGAAAGGAGACCAAGTTAACTAATTTACCTGTTGTTTTTTATTTTGAAATTGAGTGGGAAAATTTTTATACTAAAATCAGGTTTGAGTATTTTCATTAAGCTACAGTGTTTTTATATTGTATTACTTAACAAAATTTAGAAACAAGTTGAGAAAAGAATATATTAAAAATTGAAATGTAGTTAATAAAACATATTCTTTTAATATAATAATATAACATATACATACTAAAAGTTATTTAAAAAGAAATAACCCATTTTAAGTTAAACGGGGTGCATCCGCAGTATTTGAACTATATGCAACACATTGACACCCTTATCTTTATAATAAAGATAAATTCTTGGTCAATAAAGATAAATTCTTCAGATTAAAGACTTATAAAACTGATTCGAAAACCCGTTGCAGAACACCCTTAGCAATATTTAAAAAAAACTTCGTCAAAGTCAGGCACATTTATACATATAAAACAAATTAAATACGTTTAGGTGTGACACATTTATGTTACTAATAAATAACATTTTTAAACATTTGTATGTTTCAATGAAATCATCAAGTAATATATGTGTTGTAATATTGTTGCGAAATATTTCCTGAAATTTATATACTTGGAGATTCTGACAAGAGTTTCACTTATATATATGAATCTTATGCAAATTATATTATGCAAACACCTGAGTTCAATCAACCATTGATAAAATATTTTATGTACATATATACGTAAACAGCTTGCAAAATATTACATGATTTTGACATCGAGGGTTATGACCAATTTTAAAAATGACACTCTAAAAAAAAGTTGTATAAATTGTGTTTTTAAATAATGAAGTCAATTGATACGCATGTATAATATTTATATATATATATATATATATATATATATATATATATATATACAGATATATATATATATATATATATATATATATATATATATATATATATATATATATATATGTGTGTGTGTGTGTGTGTGTGTGTGTGTGTGTGCGTGTGTGCGCATATGTAAAATCTTAATATAATATATAAAATTCTGCAATTTGTGGAGTGCTGTGATGTTTTTTCAACAAATGGGGGACCTTCAGTTTATTCTAAACCGCATTCGACCGATTTTTATGAGAAGCTTTTATTTCCTTTCAGAAGTGAACTTGGAATGCTTGACATTATTCCCTGTCGAGGGCCGGACGAAAACCAATTTTCTATAACAAATGTTGGTCGAAGTTGTACTCGAACTCTCGTCTTCCGAATATTACTCGTAGTACGCAATGCTAACCAGTCGGCAATTGCGGTATCCTATATTATTATATAAAAATTATGATATAATTTAATCCATCCATTGAGAATGGCTGGGTCGATTTGAAATCTCTCCAACTTTTAGCGAATCGAGCTATTGTTCATATGCGAGAAACTCAGTTTTTATCCTTGCGATTGCCAACCTTTTCTTGGCTATCATGATACGATTCCTGATATTATTTACCTGCTGAAGTCAGGAGCCAATGAAGTTGTAGTATTATACGAAATTGAACCCATTAAGGATATATGATTGCTTTCAAAATACCTAGGGGTGAGCTGGCAGTTAGGTAAAAGTCGTTTCAACACTTCTAACTTATACTTGTCATCAGAAATAAATCGGTTGTTAAAAATGATATATATTTAATTAAACTATCGTCGTCATTACAACTTAATTCAGCAATAGCAATTTTGCACCGACGTGATGTTGACTGTCGCCCCGAGCAGCTATAAGTATGACTAAATTGATTCAATGCCATTAAATGTTGTTGTAACTTTTTCTCTTATCAGCCTTCATTTTGAGTCCGATAATTGAAAGATCAAATCACGCTATGGGCATGTTGTGGAAACACCGTTTAAGGTAATCATTTGCAGATAAGCAACCAAACGTTCTGGAATTGCAGTTTCGTACCGAGATGGGAGTTTTCAAATAAGAGTACATTAGATCATATCAAAAATCGCGAAATACATCAAAAGAGTATAATAAAAATGGAATGTACCTATACTATGGGATCCGTTATTACTCTCCCCTCTCTCTTTTATTCACACGTAGTAGTTCATACGATGTTTTTAAACCATTTTCACAAGCAAAAAATTAAAAAATAGTTCGATTCATATTCGTCTTTAATAATACAATTTTTGCTCAAGGATGTCTTATAGGTATTTACAAATGAAAAAATATTATCGAGAAGAAAAATAAGGATGAAGGGCTGTCATGAACTTATCAAATTTATTGCAGATTGCAAAATTCGTCATAATTCCAAATTTCACGCTCTTATATAATTTTTTGCGGACTTTTTACGCAAAACCTCATATCTGAACAAATCAGTTGTAAGGAGACAATATGATATAGTTTTCCGGTTTTAATTATTTTCAATACCTATGTGCTGAGATTAACTTCCTATTGAAGTGCGAAATGTGTCGTTCCTCTGTATATTATAACAATATCCGACTGGAAGAGGTAAATCCTGTAGTGAGTGAGGTTCTTAGTCTAATTCTCGCTACAGGCAAATTCGTTTTTATTTTTATTTCTTATGAAGTAGAAGGAAATTCAACATGCATAAAAGAACTATTATTATCTAATATGAAGCTGATACATACTTGCAAAACTGATAGTTCATAGGACATTGTCATGTTGCAAATCTCGGCTACTTACATAAGAAATAGAGCTGGTTAATGTAAGTTTTAAGTTATAGTTTTGGTTCTAGCATCTGCAGGTATATTTTGGTATATACATACATATGTATGAATATTTAGAGATAGTATAAATATAGCCAACCAATACTTGAGCGGAAAAATAGTATAAAGCACACAAATCAAACACGAAATTCTACGTACATAAATATCTTTTAATATCAATTTATTAATGTGTTTTTTTACTCCCACAAACAAAATCTTGTTTGGAATTAGCGCTGTTAAGAACAATGAAGTCAGTGTAAAATTTGTTAGTTATTTCCCATAAAATATTTCTGCTCTGTGAGCATCATTGATTCACATCATTTTAGACAATTTACAGAAAACGAAAACATTTTGGTTTTCCGCGTACCAATGTAAAACGTACATAACTCAGCACAATCGTTTTTAATAAATAAAACAAGCACCATCACAACGCTCGTATTTAGTTTAAAATTCTGCTCGAGTTCACCTCGCCAGAACTGAGGAATAAAAACAAAAACCAGAAACTGTGTGAAAGTTGTATTTTATTTACGCTGTGACGGCAAATTAATTATTACTGAGATCGTTACTTTTTTCCGTACAAAAATATTGGAAAAAACTCAAACGTTTGGAAAGGATTAAAAAAATAAATATTTGGTTCTTTTGTATTAAAAACAAATTTTTTGAACATATTTCAAATATTTTGCAAGTAATATTATAATAAAAATGACGAGTGCAGAGTTATTGAAGGTGAATAAATCAAACTAATTGATATAAAGTCAAGAACAATAGTTACGTAAACAAAACATGTGTTATATTTGCATTGAAAGATGAAATCGAGCTATTCTCCTTTGTGTGCGGCTGTGTAGTAAGGATTTTTTAATGCAGGAAACAAGACAACTTTTAGCTTCTCAAAATGAAAATTTTCTTGCACAAACCATATTTTTAAAGTATGTATTTATTCTCTGTGGCGGTTGCATTAGCCGAGTGGTTAGCAGTACGTACCACCATGCTGCAGGTTATGGATTCAAGACCTTGTCCTACCAATATCCAGCTCTCCGGGTGTATTTCTAACATTAAGAAAAACTGCTCATAAAACACCCATTCGGAGCTGGCTTAGAATTAACTGTAAATCCTTCCATTAAAAAAAAAAACAATTGGAGGAGGACCTCGGTTACGAAGCGCCAATTATTTACGTATACAATGTTCATTCCTCGTGAGGCTTTGGCCAAGAAAATCTTGAAACTAAATACTAATGTAGTAAACGATATAATAGTGAAAACGAAAAGCGTACATATCGGTTACATTAAATACATATGCTAAACCAAGCGCACAGATCTTCATAAATCAGATAACAAGTTTCAATTAACTATACAATAAAAAGTACGACCGGAAACGCAGTATGAACCTTGAACTGCAATGACCTGTGGTAGAGAGACGGACTGGTCTGACCAGCAACTGAGTCTATAATGAAAAGTTGCATTTTTCACGCTCAATGAGCGATCATGAACAACAACAGGCACATATATATATATGTATATACCAAAAACTCCAAATAATGCAATATGACTAAAGATACGTGTTACAATACTTCAAAGTGTAATGCTCAGAATTGTGTTTTACGAGTGGCAACTGTTTATTGCATTATACATATTGTTTCGGCTATAACCTAATAAGCTGTGCCTACGCCAATGAAGAAGAAGAATATTCGGACTATGACTGAATATTTAAGATACTGTCTAACGAATTGAGAGCATTAAAGAGTCAAATTTTAATTAAAACGAAAGAAATGCAAAGAACTTGTGTACTCTGCGAGTGCAGTTTTTAAATTTTGAAAGTGTGTTTGTTACATACACACTATAGAACTCCGGGAGTGCTTTGGATTTATAAATATTAAATAAAGTTCTGAGCTCTTTCTCAGTTTAAGTTTTGTTAAAATACAGGAAATATAGATTACCATGAGATAAATCTTGGAGAAGACCCGATAGAAAAGAATCTATACACACCAACTTTTCATCGATGTTAAATCTGTCTTCGACAGAAGCTGCTTTGGTAAGAAGCTGCCTCTACACCGATGTGTCTGAATTTGATATGCCTGGATAATACCAGAAATGCAGTCAAAATTTGGAAGGAGCTCTCCGACCCGTTCGATACCAAACAAGGTGTCAAAAAGAGTGACTTTATCCGGTAATTTCTAGTTGCAAAGCTAATTAGACAAGGGAGAATATTTTACAACAATGTATAATTACTGACGTATGCCTATGTTATTGCTATTATTGGCCATAACAACCACACTGTAAGTTCTGCTTACACCAGGCTAGACAAAAAAGCGAAGCGAACGAGGGCAATAGGACATATCTCCTTTCATCAAATAAACAATCATCGCATTCGCGATTCGGCTCTTACGCCACTGCTGACAATCCTAACTTCGAAGTCGTAGATAATTTCGTCTATTTAGAAACCAGCATCAACAATTCCAACAATGGCAGCCTAGAAATCGAAAGCAGAATCACTCTCGCTAACAGGTTCTACTTTGGACTGAGTAGGCCTTTGAAAAGTAAAGCCCTCTCTCGACGAACCGAAACCAAACTCATTTTTGTGAAATTATGTGTGCGTGTTTGTGAGAGCGCGAATGGTTTAGAATAAAGGGGGAAGGGTGAAAATGAAATAGAATCAGTTTCGTTTCGTTGATCAGTTCTGCTGATACACAGGAGACGTGGAAAATTTAAGTTAATCGGGGCTATTCTACATTCCGATTACGTTCCCGCTGTCCGTTCCGCCACAATCGTAATTAGGTATTCTGAATTACGATCGAATCGAAAGAAGAAGAGGGAGCGAGAATATATTTTCGAAATCAGCTGGTTGAATGTGAATGTGTGAAATTGAAACAAAACAAAGCAAATAAATGCAGAGTTTTTGTGCAATTCAGATAAATATTTTTTTTTAAAGTTAAATGGAATCAAGAACCTCGGCGACATTTCATGAGGATTGAGAGACAAGTGTCATCCATTTCAGATGAGTGATGAATTTTAAGAAATTGAGCTTGTAATTGGTAATCTTTTATATAACAAATTTCGTTATTTAAATTCAAAAAAAACTTCAAACTTAATAAAGTAGCTTCCAAGTATGTCCTGGATATTTTTTCCCAAGAAACTCAATCAAGTACTTTGACATGCTTATCTCCACTTGAACGAGTTGTAGCTGATTTGCGATTTTTTGCGGAAAGCTATTACCAACACAGAATTGGTGCAGTTTATAAGATGGGAATATGTCACACAACAGTGTTAATGTCATTACACAATTTTCTCGAAATCTTGGAGTCTTTTACTGACGGATTAACTGTATTTCGGCAACGTTATTTCAAAACTCTCTAATTTTTCATGTTGCTCTTGTGTTGTATCAAAAAGCGCCATTAAGTTCATACAACTAAAAAAGAAAATACATCGTTATGACTTTTCCAATTACCAAAATCATGTTTTACTCACATTTTTGTTAAAATTATGTTATTTAAGTACACGAAAATATACAATCGAACTGTTCTCCGCCAATTAAATTACAACGTACAAAAACGTAGCTACGATCGAAATGCAGAATACATAGAATCGAAAAGTTCGAAGATTGATCGAAACGGAACGTAACACAGAATACCAAATCCACTGAACGGATCGAGTTCGAGTCGAAATGCAGAATAGGACTGAATATTTTCCAATGCAAATAGAAAAAATGCCCAAATTGAAATATATTTGTTATATGTATATTTATTACTATCAATATAAATTTACATAACAAATATTATGTTTTATTAGTTTTTTACTTAAACAGATTGTATTCGAAACTGCAAAGTATGTTCGAATATAATTTTTCGTAGATACTCCATAATGCAATACCCTGTAGGTACTCTATGGAGGAATTTTGTGGGTAGTTTCAAAATTAATTACTAGTAGGTACTCCATGGAATACTCGGACGTTATGTAGAGGTAGAGTATATGATCCAGCCCTAGGAAATCACACTGTTGATAGGACCATATTTATTTTTATTGTATGGGGTTTATGGTTGGTTTTGGATTATTCTATTGTCTGCGTGCAGTATTACAAAATAGTATATTTTTCGAGAGTATGGGATACTCGTGTTGTTTATAGGGTATATGCACATATATGTATGTACGTATCTACATATTTATGTATCGACTGAATCTGGTTTGATCATTTTTTGCTGCTGTTAGTAATCACTAAATCAGGAAAGCTAATGAACCTTTTGTACATAGTACCATACCCCAGTTATATTAAAAAAGAATAATTATGTTTGAATTATTATATTAAATAATTATTATATTTACAAATAATTTAATGATTCGAGAAAGTTAATTAAATATACATACATATAACACCAAAGCTATAAAAATGTTCTTTTTAATGGCTTTTTAGCATTAGCAAAAAGAAACTAGTTAGCGCAACAGTGAGTGGGTTGAATTGAAAGCTCTCTTACAGTATAAAAAAACTGATCAGCAGATCTGTGTATATTACCTTGATTTAATATAAGGTGCGAAAGAGTTAATTTCGAGTAGAATCGAAAATTACGTAGTCAGTTATCTAATGGAAAATGGATGATGTGATGAACCATTTTTGGTAGCATTCTTTTACGCCAAACGCTTCAGCTTATTATTTTTTCTTTATGCATACATGACATATGTTACTAGCATACAGACGGCACACGCTGCTATGGTTTTCTTCTACTTTGTTCAATTTAGATATTATAGTTAATATCATCTACATATATGTATTTGTGTATTATTGGTATTTATGTTGCTAAAAAGAAGTAGTGTTCATGCTAATCTGACTACAAAACTATATCTGTATGAACCAAATTTCAAGTAAATCAAATCATAAATACGAATACAATAGAAACAAACTGACAAATTTTCGGTGTAATCTGCCGAGTAGCGAAAACTAACGCTTATTTATATATAAACTTCATTTCATCAAATTTTTTTCTATAATAATTGGTCATTCAATTATTTTCAGAGACCTCAACTTTTAAAGAGATATTGATTATTAATAAATATTGCAATAGTACTTTCAAAACAAAATAAATTTTTAGATGTAATTTCCGCTTATTTTGAAATATCTTAAATTTCTATTCAGCAGCTATTTCTATTCATTATAATGTACTTTAAAAAGTATTTATCTAAGGGAGTGGAGGATAATGTTTGAGGTTATTCATTGAGCATTAGGCCCGTGAGAAAAAAAACGGTCATGACATGAGGGGCATCTGACGCAGCCAGAATGCAAAAAACCCAAATGGCGGGAAGCAATGAGCCAGACCCTAAAGTTATGCAAGGTTTTGCGCTCCCTGCGTAAACAGACTTTGTCTTGGATGTCCCAAATAAATAACTAAATAAATAATTTTTTTTTTCAGGTATTTCCACTGGCAGCTTTTTTATTAGCAGAGCTGTCAACAAGCACACTGGCAAATTATAACTATGATTCATCGTTACAACATCAAGGCTACAATTATTCGCGTCCGGAAGTAGCGTTTTTCGAAACAACAACTTCAGCACATATTCCACATTTGAAGTCAACACCTTTTGAACCAACAACTAAATCCACGACATTGCAACACCAAGGCTACAATTATCCACGACCGGAAGTACCATTTATAGAAGCAACAACTTCAGCATACATTTCACGTTTGCAGTCAACACCACCGACAAATTTTAAACCTTCTGAAATAACAACACCAACAACAATCAAAATCACTTCATCTAAAGCACAACCAATTTCTACTTCCCCTGTGAATATAGAATCTCCAAAGTTAAACGGTTATTCGTATCCTCGACCTTCGATACCGTTTAATTTACCCGCAAACAAAGTTTCAATACTGTCACCGAAACTAGTTCCGACGCAACCTTCTAAGAACGCATTATTTAGGTCACTAGAAGAAAAGACAAACCAGAAACAATCACCTAAATCAAATGGATATTCTTACAGTCGTCCATCGAACATATGGAATTTCCCACAAATTTTCTCAAAAACACCTTCAGTAATAATTAATCATGCACCTTCGCCAAAAATACCAATATCAAAACCTTTAATCGGCTATTCGTACCCTAAACCATCAATACCATTTAATTCACCATTGAAAACTTCAATAACTATAGAACCCAAGCAACCTAATGTTCCCCCAAATACATCGAAAACTACCCGAACTACTGAGACACCCATTTCTGAAGGATACTCCTATCCTAAGCCTAAAATGCCACTAACCATACCAGTATCATCTCCTATAAAACCAGTGGGATACATATATTCGCAACCTGAAATACCCTTTGAGTTTCCACCTAAGAATTTACCAACAAGCGTACAAAGGACACATCCCACTCCATCGGCAAAAATTATTCCTAACAAATCAATTGGGTATTCATATATTAAACCTTTAGTAGCATTTACTGCGCCTTCTAGTCCTAATGATTTGGTTTCTCTACCAACTAAAGCTACTCATCAATCTTCTAACAAGGAAGATGGATATAATTACATTCGGCCGGATTTTCCTTTTTCGATTCCATCTAGATTATACTCGGCTACGCCGACAACATCATTGCAAACTGCTAACGGTAATTCTCCTACTCTTTCGCCCAGTCTTTCCCCCAAAAAAGCATTCGGATATTCATATACACCACCAAAAGTTCCTTTCATAACACCAAACAAGGCGCCATTATCTAGCAATATGTCTCCGGGCGTTCCAACCACGAGTTACGTCCCCACAGAAGTGAAAGGCTACTTTTATCCTAAACCAGAAAAACCTTTTGAATTTTAAGTGCTTTTTTTCTTAACAATAATTAACAATATTTGTATGTACTATGTAAATGTAATTACTTATCATTCTAAGATAAATTACTTATCATTTTAAAATAAAGAAAAACTGTATGTGTAGCACATGTAACTGTACTTGTACATTGTACAAATTACGTCCTACCTTTGATTTTCAGCACTTTCCTTTATAAACTTATTGTATTGTTTATATAAGCGACTGAAATAAAAAAACCGATTATTTATTATTAAAAGAAGCATGTTATATGTACTAAGCTCCAGAAGAATCGAATAGGAGATACTTTAATGTTAAAATATTAAATATTATAAGATAAATAGTTAAAAGCATGGTAAACTTTTCATAGAGAAGAAAGTTTTAAATTTATGAATACCATCTTTGACCAATATATTGAGTGATTTATAAAGTTTCCGCATTTTTTGCCACTAAATGTTGTTAATACAATCCCTTTTTCAGATCTTTAAGCTACAGTTCGTAAACACGGCTACAGCAAATCACTGGAGCATGGGGGAGAAATTAGCTACACTGTCCGTTGCATTGAAGGGACTGAGGCACTAATGCCAGCCGTGGAGACATTATGGTAGCGAGCATAGAAGACAAATCTATCAGATGGAATTAGAGACCGCTATCAGAAGTCCAAATAGGCCCTGCAGGAATTTGCCTGTGAGATTAAGAGGATAAGAAATTCAGAGGTTTATCAGCGGAATAAGGGACAAGTATAGCACGCGAGACATACACAGCGAACGGCCACGCTCTGGTGTAAACCAGCGTACAAAGCGAAATGTGCGAAATTGGAAAGTCCAGATGCAAAGAAAGGAATCTGGGAAACCCCGAAATTCTTCAAGGAAAAATGTGGTAGTGCCAAAATGATGAAAACCAGGCTTTGCTACAACTGTAGAAAGCGAGCAACTTTATTATCAGAGGATATGTCTATGGACATGAGCACGTGCTCTGGATACGGGCGGGTCAAACTCCATCACTCGATCCGACTTGATCACCACGGATATAAGTCCATTGCACGGAGCTAAGTCGAGAGCAGTAACTGGTGAGGACACCAAGGTTCTAGGAAAAGCCACGTGTAATGTCATCATCGGGAATACGACAGTGTTACATGAGTTCATAATAGCGGAAATCGTAGATGAAGTCATAGTTGTGTGGACTTTCTCCATGGCCAAGGAATGAAGATCCACCTAAAGAAAATAGTGACGGAGTACGGAAGTATGGAAGTACCGCTAGGTATTGCCCACGATCCTGCATAAAACGGAAATGATGTGCCCCTGGAAAAAAAACCTGCAGCAAAGCGGAAATGCCTACGGAAAAGGCAAGATGTCTCGTGTCCTATTGGAGAAGTTGAGAGAGGTACGCAAAACTGTTGAGCAACGCCATAAGGTTATAAGTAAGAAGGTAAAAGGATTTGTTAAGGCGGAGAATCCTGAGAGAAAGGCTTGCACTGCAAGCAGGAAGGTCCGTACAAAATAGTTGAACGAATAAATAACACGGAGTATCGAATCCATACCGTTGGAAAACCAAGAACCAAAATAAAAGCGCTTCACTTGGAAAGGCTTGCAGCGTTTGCAACAGATAGTGTGTTTGATAGGGCAGTGTGACGGAAATCTCGAATACAAAGGACAGACCAAAGGAGTGACAGTGTGATGGAAATTCCCAATACAAAGGACAGACAAAAGGAGTGATAGTGTGATGCAAATTCCCAGTACAGAGGACAGACGGCAGCTACTATCCTCAGGTATAAAAAGAGCGGCAGCAGCTATCACAGCCCGACGAGTAGAAACCGCAGTGGTGTAACATTGCAGTGAGATGTGTGTTTTAGAAACAGATAAACTGTATGAAGCGGAAAATAATTTTGTGTTATAAAGAATTGGAAAATAAGCCATTGTGTATATTAAAGAATTGTAATTATTGAGAACTAAATAAAGGCTGAGTAAATTCTTGACGAAACGAACAAATTTTCTGAGATTTATTTAGCAATCCAGTGATCGGACTCGAAGAATTTGGGAAATAAATCATCGAGGGTAGCTACGACATAGTGGCGACTCCCACGACAGCCGGTTCTACGCACCGGAGTTGACCCGGATTTTATCCGGCCAAGGGCTGTCACCCTTTCGGCGACCTAACCCCGTTTAGGTCATCAGGTAATTTTAGCTTTAGTACATCAACGGAGCAACATCTCGCAGCAGGCCTGCTCCAAATCCTTCTCATCAGGGCTGGTGTAGAAACCAATCCTGGTCCGAGGGATTATTTCTGCTGCGTGTGCCATAGACGACTCCACCATTCCTCCACCTCGGTTAGATGCAATCAGTGCAATGGATGGAGTCATCTTAAGACCTGCTCAGGCCTTAAGACACATAGGGAGTGGACCACGAGTTACGTGGCCCCATGCTGCCAGCGCCCAGCTGCGCCTCTGGCCCATACGGCAGTGCCTTCTGCACACTTACCCACTTTGGGTAACTCCCCCCAGGCCTCCACGGCCCATCGGAGCTCCCCGCAGCATGACTCCCAATCATCTTCCCCCAACCCTCCCCCACCCCCATCCAGCTCCACATCCCGTGCGGGGGCTAATCAGCAGCTCTTAGTACCCCGCACAGTCTGCTCCGTGTGTCAGACCATAGTACGGCGGAACGTGACATCAGTCAAATGCAATTCTTGCACTGGCTGGTGCCACTTTCGGTCGTGCTCTGGCCTGCGCACCACTCGTGAGTGGAGTAGTGCTTTCGTTGCCCCATGCTGTAGGAGTCTGCCCCCGCCTGCAAACACTACGCAGCCGCCAACTACCACCAATGTGCGGCAACTACCACAGCGGGTTACACAGCTGCAACAGACAAGATCTACGCACAACTCCCTCACGTTACGAACGTTCCCCCGAGACACTTTAGACTAATACAATTTAACTGCAACGGACTCCAAGGAAAGATCGACGAGATAGTTGACTTCATGAGCCGGGAACGCCTGCCAATAGCCGCGATCCAGGAAACCAAATTAAGCGCCCGCTCAGATCTTCTGAGCCGGGCTGGCTATAACATCATAAGGAAAGATCGCGAACGAGATCATGGTGGAGGCTTGGCCTTCATTTTACATAACACCGTGCAGTATCGTCTTATCGACGGCGACATCGACCGCAGGGATACTACCCTAGAATGTCAGGGCATAGCTATCCGGTCAGGCGATGTCGAGCTCGAAATATTCAATATATACATTCCTCCCGTTACAAGTTGCCCGGTTGGATACCGTCCTGATATAGGTGCGCTACTCAGAGGCGAAAACCGCTTGGTTTTGGGCGACTTTAACGCGCACCACGATCTTTGGCATTCCTGCCTGTCAAATGATCGTCGAGGAATGGAGCTGGCGGAACAGATAGACGATTCGACATTCTGCTCAATGAATGACGAAGCCCCCACCAGGATTGTGGGCAACTGCCATAGCTCGCCTGACATTACAATAGCTAGCGCTGGTCTGATAAATTGCATAGATTGGCGACCTATGCTTACGCTCGCATCAGACCATTTGCCCATAGTCATCTCGATTGACAGGCCTCCCGACTTCGTTTCCGTGGACCACCGGACATTTGTTAACTTTAACAAAGCTAACTGGACCGGCTTCACGGAATTTACTGAGAACGCCTTCAGTGCTCTCCCCACTCCCACCAACGTCCTCCCTGCAGAAAAGCTTTTCCGCAAAATTGTCGTGTCTGCTGCCGCCCGCTTCATACCTGCAGGTCGAATCGCGGAAATCCGCCCCAATTTTCCCACCGAAGCGGCGGTTTTGGCGACAAGGCGCGACACGTTACGCCTGGCCGATCCCGGCGATCCCCGTATCAGGGAACTCAACGCCGAGATTCGAAACAAGGTAAATCTCCATAAGCGGAACAAGTGGGAGGAGCACTTAAGATCCTGCAATCTCTCCTCTGGGGTGACCAAGCTCTGGGCCACCGTCAAATCGTTGTCAAATCCGACGAGACGTGATGATCGGGTGGAAATTTCATTCGGTGATCACGCCTCGTCGGACCCGAAGAGGTGCGCGAGCTATTTCAGCCGGCTTTTTACACTGCACCCTTCGGTCGACAAAACGAAACGACGAATAACCCGCCGTCTGCGCAAACTACCGAACACCAGCGCGACGCTTGATTTCTCCAGGGAAGAGGTTCAGGGGGTTATCGGGAAGGCGAAAGCCTCCAAATCCATCGGCCCCGACGGAATAAGCATGCTGATGCTAAAACATTTGGGTCCAGCGGGAGCAGAATATCTCACCAAGCTCCTCAATCTGTCCCTGACCACCCTAACTATACCCGATGTGTGGAAACTGGGTAGAGTGGTCCCGCTACTAAAGCCGGGGAAACCCGCAAATAAAGGAGAGTCATATCGTCCGATATCCCTCCTTTCCCCAGTAGCGAAGACAATTGAGGCCTTGCTGCTCCCGTCCCTCACACACCACCTGAGCCCAGCTACACATCAGCATGGCTTCCGAAAAGTGCACAGCACCACAACTGCACTTAACGCCATAAACACCTAGATAATTCATGGCCTCAACCAAAATCGACCCTGTGCGCGAACTGTCCTAGTAGCACTGGACCTGTCGAATGCCTTCGACACAGTGAATCATTCAGTGCTACTATCGGACATTGAGGATTCCTCATTACCGCCTAGGTTGAAGAGGTGGACCATGAATTACCTGAGTGGTCGACGATCATCGGTTGAGTTTCGAGGTCAAACATCTAAGTTACGGAAAATTAAACAAGGGGTCCCGCAGGGTGGTGTCCTCTCCCCAATGCTGTTTAATTTTTACATCTCGAGACTTCCTCCACCACCTGAGGGCGTCTCGCTGATCTCATACGCCGATGACTGTTCGATTTTGGCGTCTGGCCAGGATATTGATAACCTCTGTTCTTCAGTAAACAACTACCTCGCCGACCTTTCCAACTTCTTCGCTGCACGACATCTACATCTCCAACCTGCGAAATCCTCTGCCACCCTTTTCACCAGCTGGACGAAGGAGTACCGGCTAGAACTCGATGTGAAGGTCGATGGTGTAAAAATTCCGACCACAAATAACCCAAAGTTACTGGGAGTAACATTCGATAGCCTGCACTCCTTCACTCCGCATACGACTGCAATTGCCACCAAAGTACAAAGCCGCAACAAAATCCTCAAATCGCTAGCCGGTAGCACCTGGGGGAAAGACAAAGAAACGTTGCTGGCGACGTACAAGGCAATTGGCCGGCCGGTCGTAAACTATGCTGCGCCGATTTGGACGCCGGGGACTAGCACGACGCAGCTGAAGAAGCTACAGACCTGCCAGAACACCGCCCTTCGGACCGCGACGGGAAACCTCCTGATGGCGCCGGAGCACCACCTACACAGTGAAGCATCTATGCTCCCAGTTAAGGAGCATAATGTTATGCTGTGTAAGCAGTACCTGCTGGGATGCTACCGCATGGATCATCCCAACAGGCACCTACTGGAAGCTGAACCACCACCTAGGCACATCAGAAAGGGAGTACTTGACTACCGCGACGACATACAGCAATACAGACAAGACCCGCTGGACAGGACGGCGTACAGACAGGCCATCAACACCATTCACCGAGAGTCCGTTAACACCTTCTTGAACTCTCTTCCAGTGAATGGTGTTCTCGGAGTCAAACCACCACCCATTGCAGAACAAGAGCTCGAGTTGCCTCGTGAGACCCGCGTAACCTTGGCACAATTAAGATCTGGATACTGCAGTAGGCTAAACTCCTACCTATCCAGACTCGACCCTGACATACCTAACACATGTCCCGCATGCAAAGTATCCCCGCACGACACTAACCACCTCTTTGCATGCCCACTTAACCCGACTCATCTAACACCCCTCTCCCTTTGGTCCGACCCCGTCGAAACAGCACGTTTCCTGGGCCTCCCGTTAGATGACCTCGATGACTAAAGCTGAACTTGCCTGACCCTAAACGGGACTAGGCTTGCCGCTACAACAACAACAACAACAACAACAACAACGACATTATTGGTTGGGAGGTTTTGATGATTGTTTTTGTTGTTGTTGTTGTAGCGGCATACGCCAGTCCCGTTTAGGGTTAGGTAAGTCCAGTTTTAGTCATCGAGGTCATCTAACGGGAGGCCCAGGAAACGTGCTGTTTCGACGGGTTCGGACCAAAGGGAGAGGGGTGCTAGATGAGTCGGGTTAAGTGGGCATGCAAAAAGGTGGTTAGTATCGTGCGAGGATTCTTTGCATGCGCGACATGTGTTGGATATGTCAGGGTCGAGTCTGGATAGGTAGGAGTTAAGCCTACTACAATATCCTGATATTAATTGTGCCAGGATTACGCGGGTCTCACGAGGCAACTCGAGCTCTTGTTCTGCGATGGGTGGTGGTTTAACTCCGAGAACACCATTCACTGGAAGAGAGTTCAAGAAGGTGTTGACTGACTCTCGGTGAATGGTGTTGATGGCCATCAACACCATGTTTGTTTTTCTCAATCTATTCTATTGATTCCATTCCGTTTAAATGGAGAACATTCTATTTAGTCCTATTTATATTTGGTGATTTTGAAGAATAGTTTTAAGAAAAATATTTAATTAAAAAAACAGTTGAATATTCCAAAACTAAACTATTGCTAAATTTTTCGTTATTAATTATGAAAATTAATATTTTGCTTTCTTCTATTTCTATTATACCTCATGGTATTGGAGAAATGCAATATATGAAAAAAACACCTAACTCAATTTATGCCGAAGAGATTGCTATTCAATCACTGGCAAGTTGCGTGGAAATTAATTAACATCATTTAATTTATTTTATAGCAAATTCTTAACGAAACTTCTCTTCAACTAAAATTATACAATAAATTTATTATATTAAATTCATATTTTCTAGTGCTCTTTGCTATCAATTAATGAGTAAAGTTGTTGCTTCTGGTATTGTGCGCAAATGAAGCCGCTTTTATGAAATATAATATATATATAAATATATATATAAATTATATACATATTTCACCGGCGAGCCATCTAATTCGATTATTTTCGTTTCTTTTTACTGTAATACATGTAAAACAAAACACAATAATTAACTCAGCAGCTGTGATGAGCAAACGTAAAAAATTTATGCATAGATATATGCATGTACATAGATGTATCTATCTATACATACATACAAAATTGTAGAGCGATAATATCAAAATAAATTTAATTGACAGCATTAGTGATAGCTTGCTTAGGGCTTTTTATAATTATTCACCAAGAATCTACTTTAAAATATAATTTTTTTCTTCTTTACTAGCGTAGACCCCGCTAACGCAATTATTGCCGGATTAGAAACATTCCTTATTTGATTGCCAAGTGAATTCAGGTCCTTTTCTTATCTTTCAAAAGGATTACAGGTCTTCCTCTTCCTCTTGTCCCACCGGCGGGTACTGCTCGAAAACTTTCAAAGCTGGAGTGTTCACATCCATCAGAACAACATGACTTAGTCAGCGTAGCCGCTGTCTCTTAATTCGCTGAACTATGTCATTGTCGCCGTATCTCCGCATCAACAGTGGCGTGGGAACGTAGTCGGATGCGATTACTGTTTGGTTGATGGCAGGAGACGGCAAAAGCAAATGCGAGAAAGAAATGATAAAATTTATTGCCCTGAGTGAAATACAAAACATGTTTACCGAACGCGAAGCATTCGCATTAAAGAACTGCATATGTATGGATGGCAGTCCCGTCTCCGCTATTAGAATCCGGGCCTTATTTTACGCTAGATATCGGTGGCGATTCCATTGACACTGAAGGTAAAAAATTAATGCAAATAAATATTAATACTGAGCAAAACGTATTTTAAAGCGAGTTTTGCCAAGGCAACTGAGATTTCCACTGTTGAATGGTCTATTTGACCTATCTACGCCTAAATCTGCTGTTGCAGCTCTAAAGTTTGTTTATTAAACCTAATGAAAGAAAATTGATTTACCATTGCTGTAACTTTTAACACGATATATTTTGTAACCAAATTTTACCAGAGTTTAATAAAAATTGTACCAGGTGGAGGAAAATAAACTAATATCTATCAATCAGATCCATATGAATAATTGGC
Organism: Neoceratitis asiatica; assembly: GCA_030068015.2. Taxonomy (NCBI): domain Eukaryota; kingdom Metazoa; phylum Arthropoda; class Insecta; order Diptera; family Tephritidae; genus Neoceratitis; species Neoceratitis asiatica. The sequence continues at coordinate 93,084,490 of CM061526.1, forward strand.
CAATTATGCTGCGTTTTGAATTAATGCAAATATATTGTTAAGGAGATTATATGGTTTTTGCAGGCATTCTTCAAGTTCGATGAGAAATTATAAACACACATATATATATATATACACATACATATATACGTATGTGAAGTTCACGCCAAAGGTGATTTTTAGCTTGCCACAATTTTTTGGTACATTTCTTTGCAGTTGAAATAGTTTTAAAAAGGCATAAATAAAAACGAAAAAATACAATAACTAATATAAGCATGTTATTTTACAACAAAAAATACACTTATTAATTTAGACTGATTTCCTGTGAAACTATTTGTAAAGGCTTTTACATTGTGCAGGTCTATACGATGGGCTTTTACCAAAAATTGAAAGCGACATTGCACCACACAAAATTCCACCATACCAGCTGTCAATATCTAAACTTAACTCCAGTGCTAGAATTCAGTATGCTATTGTTACGATTTTGCTGAATCAACCTCGATGATTTCCCAAATCCTTCGGGTACGATATCTGCATTGTTAAATAAAAGTCACCAACTTTATTTGCAGTTTCTTTATTTATAAAAAATTTATTAAATGTCCTTTTATTACTCAGTAATTCACAATTCAATTACAATTCATTTCACCGATACAATTACTTGAATTACAGCTTTCACCATGTACTGTTTCTTATTCACTTCACTGTAGTGTAATCACCAACGCGTTTACTTTACGACTGATTAGCTTGGCATATGATATCGCCCTTATATAGTAGTCGGCTGCTCGCAAATAACTGCCTAGAATAATCGAATCGTTCTCTATAACGAATGTTCTCGGTTCACGCTCTAGAACATGCCAGTTATCAGATTCTCTCTTTCATCTGACATTCGCTTCGCATATTCGCCACACTATTATAACAATTTTCAAAACGTTAAATATAATTAGCGACAATTTTAACGATTCGAGTTTTCACTATGCTTATTGGTACGATTTTGCTAACTTGCCTCGATGACCAAATCCTTCAAGACCGATCACTTCATCATTAAATATGATGAATATGAAGTCTCTCCAGGTGGACCACTGTCATCTTGTTTCATGGCTTCCCAACGATCTGGATTCGATACACTACATCGTCTAATCGTTTGATTATCGTGTACGGACCTTCCCAATTGCATTGAAGTTTTGGGAATAAACCTTTCTTCCGTTGTGGATTGTGGAGCAACACAAAATCTCCATTTTGGAAACCTTCAAAGTTCATTGCCTTGTCATACCTGGCCTTCGAGAGCATGTATCTCTCTCAACTCTTCCTCTAGGATGCTAGATGCTTACTCTTCCTGCAAGTGCTCTTCCTGGGTTCGGTTGAATCGTTCTACAATGCCATCTGATTGAGGACGCAGAGCCTGTCGTTTGGGTTTTTTGAATACCGAGATGTTGCTTATATCTCCTGGAACACCGCCGATTCAAAGTTTCTTCCTTGCTCTGATTGTAATTCTATAGGCGCACCGTATCTGGTAACCCAATTGTGGATGAATGAATCCACAACTATTTTGGCTTCTTGGTTTGGAATTGGGTAGACCTCAGGCTATTTACTAAAGTAGTCCATAACCACAAGAAGGTATTTGTTTCCTTGATTGCTCATAGGGAATGGACCGGCTATATCCATAGCAACCCGCTCAAATGGTGCACCTGAGTTATACTGCTTCATCTGCCCATGACTTGCACTCCTTGTAATTAGCATTCCGCTCAGCGATCGATTGACGACAACCAACCCAATACAACCGCTGCTTTCCTATGGAATTCCTTAAGAACACCCGGAATTCTTAATCTCGGAACTACAATTAGTCTTCGAGAGAACTGGCCATCTTCACTTCATAATCTATGCAAATAGCCAGATATCAACTCTTATCTGCTCCATTGTGCCCAGTATGCCTTCGCGATAGGACTTTTCTCTGCCATTTGTTCCTTACTTGGCCGTCTTTTCACCTCCGATCCATGCTTTAACAGTTCCAAATCCGGCTTTTCCTGCTGACATTTTCTCAAGTGGCTTGCCTCCCACTCTTATGCTCTTATAATTATCATTCGCCGGACGTTCATTATGCCCTCAGCTTATGAGCATCGTTTTCGCCATTTTTCCGGTTTGTTGGAGCCCGTCTTGCATTCGCCAGCGAAGTTACCTGCTTTCCCACAACTGAAGCACTTCCCGGTACTAATCTTCTTACCTGCTGCACCACTACAAATATTCTCCTTGATGAATTCCAGCATTTCCATTATCTCCATCTTCACATCCACACTTTCCAAACGATTCACTTTGTAGGCTGGTTTACTTGGGAGTGCGGTTGTTTCACATGTCTGGGAATACGCGACAGTTTCAGCGAAGGTTGACTTTGGATTCGCATACCACCTGGTAAATTTGCCTCCTCTGCTCGCTACCATAGCGTCTTTCCAGGACTCGCATTATTTCGCTATAGCTACCTCTCAAGCAATCTCTTCAACACAACATATAGCGCAGCGGATTGTTCCTCGATGGTTCAATCATTTAACCGTCTTCTCGAACTGGAGCTTGAAGATCTGGAAAGGAGTTGTGCCATCAAAGGATGATGCTTCTACCCAGAGAGCGTTCATCGATCTGGTTGGACGATTCAAATGCTAATCTCGGACACGAAGTTCGAGCTCGTTGATTTTTAATTCATAATCAGTTCCTCTATTTTGTCATGCAGACCTTCCAATTCGTTGATTTTGGTCTCAATTAGCTCGTCAATTTTATCCTGTCTTTCTTTAAGGTCTGCATTGTGTCTTCGCAGATTTTGCTGTATTTGTGCGATTGTCCCCTCTAAGGATGATATATGCTTCCTCTTTTCAATCCTTTGTGTATCCATTTTTTGTGAAATTTCTGAAATTTCAGCCAACTTTTGTGAGTTAAGGGCTTCCATTAGTGACATGTTGGCATTGATTTGTGAAATTGCGACTAACAACATGTTCATGTCCATACCGGAAGATGAGCTAGGAGTCTTTTCCTGAATCTTACTCGATGGCTGCTCAAACTTCTTCGTAGAATCAACAGCCTCTTCTTTCTCTATATTCTTCATGGATGTCTCTTCGTCCTCGCGAAGAAATTCGTATTGGTTCAAGTCGACGCCTCCAAATTCATTACTTCTCGCAGTTGCTATTGCAGCTCTGCCTTATTTCCAGTTGTAAATAATCCTCCCTTTGCCAATCCCGTTTTGAGGAAAGGTATCGTCAAATCTTGAAACCTTACCATTTTCAATACTTATCCGTTGGGTTTTATTTAACAGTCTCACTTCTAACACTAATTGTTACGATTTTGCTGAATAACCTCGATGATATCCCAAATCCTTCGAGTCAGATCACTGGATCATTAAATAAAATTCGCCAATTACATATGACTGCAGTTTCTTAATTATAAAAAATTTATTCAATATTACTTTATTACTCAAAAACTAGTAATCCACTTCACTATTTGCAATCACCTATACTACAACTTTTACAATGTAATATTTTTATACTACGCAACTACCGCCTGGAGTGATGGAATTGTTCTCGATAACGAATGTTCTCGATTCAGGCTCTAGAACATGCCAGCTATCGACTTCTCTGTTTCATCTGACATTCGACTCGTATTTTTGCCGCACTATTGTGTGATGGTGCAAGTTTTTGTTTACATTTCACTCTTTATTTACCCTGAAATTCTGGAAAACTAGCAGCCGCTTGAAGAAGAAATCAGCTGTGCTACGAAGTTCAACTGTCTGAATTCACCTTAACGTAAACTAACTAGATACGAAACACTTTATCTTGTGAGAGCATTCTAAAAACCCACATTTTTTATAACATTTTCCAACAGTTTCACTTCGATGAAAAAGTTTCACTTTTAGAATTCTGGAGAAATTGTGGGCATTTTTTAACAAAAAATTGTTGCACAAAAGAATTTGCGCACATTTACAACTATGTTTAGTAAATATTTGGTTTCAACAAATACAAACAATATTTGTTCTTAATGAAATCTTATTGATAATCTATAAAAATTCCCTTATGAAGAATGGTGTTTTTTATTATTGACTATGGGGTATTGAGGCTTGTTAACCATCAGCTGTTCAAAGTTCCTTCAGTTGGCTTTGTTACCAGCTCAAAGAAAATTGTCAAGGAGTGCATTTACATATCCATATCCATCCAATTTCTCTTTTGGTATTGCCATTCACTGTCACACGGAAAAATTTTGTTCATGACAATTTTCTGCCGCTTCATTTCATTTCAATTTACTACACACTCCCCTTTCTACAAGTTGTTACATATTTTTTAATATAAATTGGTATCATATGCATTCAACAGTATATACACATATATATGTATATACTAACATATGTATATTTGCATATACAAATTTACTTTTTGATATCCATAAATTCTCTAACATTCACTTTAAACCAGAGTATAAAGGAGTATGGAAACTCTTTTTTTTTAATATTTGATGTACAAAATTCAACTCTCATACGCCCTCATTGCAAAATAGCATCACGAGATGTCGCATGGATCGTTCGGTATGGTGAAATGAAATTTGCGTGCAAGGGTTTGCACAGGGGCAAAAAATTAATTAATCTCGTAAAGTACTATATTTCTTTTAGTATTAATATACGTAGTATATGTAGTAGTAAAAATTTCAAATGATTTGTTTTTCACTCTGAGTGCGTTTAATTACATATGTTTTATAAATATGATATGTTAAAAATATAGTACTAATTCACCTAGCTCTAATTGACTGATACCATTCCGTTAAACTGAGAATATTTTGTTTAGCACCTTTTATATTTGGTTCTGATAAAGAAAAGAAGGGGGAAATTTAGTTACCTATTTAATAAAATTTAGCAAGAAAAATATAATTGGAATAAAGAAAAATTAAGTCAAACAATATTTGGTATTTTCTTCTATGTCTATTATTAATTACAATATTACATTTTTGACTTTCACAAATTTTACTTAACTCATACTTTTTCTGTACAAGATAACCCTGTTGAAAATTAATTGTTTGTGTTTTAGTAGCTTTATATATGTCTGCACCATGAATATGTTATTGAAAGCTTTGTATTTAATAAATTTATTAAAAATCGGTAGCGCTCCCCTTTTCATACCTATTTCAATATTATAAAAAAGTTCAATCTGTTCAAATGATCCTATTCCAAATAAGTAACAAAGCTATTTCCTTAATTTTTTTTATTTACTGAAAATAATTTAAAGTTCATCAGTATAAAATTATATATTATACATTCTCATATGTAATTAATACCTCCACTCAGATGGTTAAAGATTTTCACATAGCTCCTGGCAACAGGTTTTTCCAATTCCATATACACGGCTTTCAGTTTTCTGACAATCTACAGGCGCTATAATTTTCAGAAACAAAATATTTTTATTTCAAATACTTGTCACTTATGTGTTTTTCTAGTGAGCAAACAATTAACCAAAATTTATCGTAATGTAAAAATGCCATTGCCCGCATTCATGCGATCTTAGCTTAGCAACGTATAGGGGTACAATTGCCAAATTCGCCACCACATTGTATCATCACGTTTCCCACATTATTAGTCGACTCTCGTCCACGCAAGCCATTCCTAAATAAAACAGTAAATCGAAGAATTAAGCTCTGCGATACCTAAGAATTATGTAATTAAATAAAATTGCATCAGCAGCTTTGTTTCCCACGCGCAACACTTACTATAAAACGGAAAAGTCGCCGAAAAACGTCCCACTTTTAGTCCTACACTAATCTTCATTTTGTCAAAACATGATGGACCTTGTGCCAGATCATAAGCTTCACTAGACAGCTGCATTGTTTTCCAGCATATAATATATAGCTCTCGACTTCTTGTGTGTAGAGTACACAAGCGCGGTATTTTACTTTCCTGAATGTTTTTTTCTTTTATGTGCAGTGTGTTTTGTAAGTTGTGGAATTTAACGTCCTGCGAATAACACATAATTTTGTATTGTGCTGGTAACTTCCGCACATATCCATTATGTTCTTCAATATTTAATAGCAAATATTACTAATGTACAAAGATTTAATAATTTTATTACATACCTTTATTTGATAGCGTCTACAAACTTCTTTGAAAAATAATATTTATATGATATTCACCACGACAAGGTTGCTTATAATCATACTACTTATTTTTTGGTGAATTTCTATGTAGTTACAATTTGAACAAAAAAGACTTAAATAAAACTTCGAATATCACGATTATTTCAATATAATATTAAAGTATATATAGAATATTTTTATAAGGGCTATATATCCTATCGACAAAATATAAAATATATTCATGAAATGAAAAATTTTAGGAAAACTATTTATAAAGTTGTTTAACGAAATATCAAAGCGACCTTGCACTGCGCTATATTCCACCATACTAGCTGTCAAAATCTAAATTCAACGCCTATACGTCCTTGTCAAATACATAGGCTGTCCTCAGCTGTGGGCTGGTTCCTGGAAATCACCTGATAGTTTCCATACTCCCTTATACTCTGCTTTAAACTTATAAAAGCAACCATTCAGATAATGTAAATATATGTAAAAGTAAAAAAGAATGACAAATTTTACAGCGACGAATAAGATAACAAAGCGTGTTGACAGAGCACAACAGGGTCGGTACGCTGCTTTCTTCGTCGTCGCCTTCTCCAAAACGAACTAAGAGTATCGGCAACATGAATTGCCCAATGTAAATTTAGTCCACTAGTCATTTTTGCCAAATATAATTCTTTGCGTTGTGCTAAAAGTGAAACTTTCACACATTAAAGGTGAAATTAATAACCTTGGCATCGAAAAATCTAATTTACATACATACATACATGCATATATACTTATGTGTACAGCTTTTGCAACATATGTAAGTAACATTTTTTTCAACGATGTTTTCTTCAACACACTTCAAAATTGGCATCGATGAACCATGCTATTGAATAAATATACATACATACATATGTATGTATACTAGTTCATACATACATATGTATATATGCAGATAGTACTTTTTAAATATAAATATAATAAATTTACATGCACATACATATTCATATCTACGTATTATTGCTAATAAAATATTTGTGAGTGGATTTAATCAAAGCGACGAAAACAATTGTTAGTAAACAAGTATCAGCTGCGCAGATGCGTAAATACTTACATACATACGAAAAATATAAACATGTAAAAATGGCTATATTTTTTGTAAACAAATGGCGTTTTTTGGACGAAATGTGTGTTTATATATGTATGCATGTATATATTTTCAGCGTTTTTTTTTAAATATATACATGTACATATGGGTGCATATGCATGTATATCTACATACTTACAGAATTTGTAATACATTTTTATTACATTTGTAGACATATCTATTCATACATATGTACGTATATTATTAAATATGTACATACATATGTACATATGTACATATTACTAAGCCAAAATATTAGTGATGCAGTTTTTCTGAATAGCATTCATTAATTCATATGTGTACTTGCTAATAAATACATACATTTATGTATTCACACATATGTATGTATGTACATTTTTAAATATCTATGACCATAAAAGTGAACCTAAGCGGAGACTCTCTAACATCAACACAACCATTTTTGCTTTTGTTCTTTAAAGGTCATAACGAAAATCAGCTGACTCTTGTATACACACATACATATGTATGACTGTATATTATCGTATCGTATACAATATTATCGATTCTATTCAGGTAGAAGCATCTGTATATAAGATTTATATATGTACATATATATGTACATTCATATGCATGTATTTACGTATCTACATACAAATGTGTGTATCTCAGCTATTTTATTTATTGGTGGTTGTTCTTAACTGAGCTGGTATTTTATTATTCGACTGGGACCAAATGAACTGTTTTGGGTTTGCATGTTGAATTCAGTTGACAGTGCTGTGTCGAATTAGTTAGTGTCCGGGTCGAATATTTACGAAAACGTTATAGAAATATAGGGAAATTTACAAACAAGGAGTATAGCTAAGAAGAAATTATATTCATTTGAAAACTTTTGGTAAGATATATTTTATTTTGTGTGCTATTGATAGTATAAAATGAACTTTAATTAATACTATTAAAATTTTGAAAAAGCAGTTTAAGTTAGTTTCATTTAAAATTTGTATGTACGTATTTACAATTTATATTATGTAAGTGTACACACACATATATATATACGTATATATGTACGTATATACATATAGTATAGAAACTATCTTGGCATCTTTACATACTTACCAATTACAACCCAGCTAGACAAAAAACATTTATAATTGCATAAGCTCTTGAAACGAAGCAAAGTATGTACATGGTATATCAAAATATTTGTTTTTTTTGTGCAGACGTTCATATATGTATGAATAAATGTAGCTAATTTCTTTGCTTCAAATGATGTGTTATGGAAATACAGTGAAACCTGGTTAATTGACAGTAATCAATTTTGATAATCAACTGCTGTTTTGCTGTCATAACACTTTCGAATTACAAAAATGAAAAGGACAAGATGGGGCTGTTTTTGGAATTTTGTACTTATCTATGGTATGTATACTCGTGCATATTTTGAGAATTGTGACGTAGACGTTGAAAAGAAACAACCTATTATCTATCTTGAGTACATACCCTCTAGCAAAGATTTGTTCGTGGGGCTTTCTAATTGTCAGGAATTTGCTCAACGTTTATGTACTCCTCAATAAATAACAATTAACTTCAGCCAAAGGTCATATGATATTAAACTTACCCATTTACCTCGATTGTGTTTTATTGCCAGCCCAAAACCCAAGATCGAGGCCCGACCATCAATTGTGAGTGGAAAAAACGAGCTGCCATATACAATCCGCCAAAAAATTATTTTAAATATAGTGCTTTTTTTTAATACGCCAGGAACATAAGTGTACAAGTATATACAGGAAGCCAATGTAAACAAATAGTTCGAATTATATATGTATGTATGTATGAGTAGGTACACAAAATATTTATTAATACACAAAAACACCAATTATATAATAACATCAACGTTATTTGCGAAGCTTAATGTGGATACGTGACATTATATATAAAATTGTCTGTTAACTTATGAAATCAACTAATCCGATAAAATTTTCAGTATTTCCTTAAAATTGGACTTTAAGAGAATGCTAAGTAAATTAAATGAGCGTGTAAGGATTTTTAAATTTTTGATAAAATAACATAAAACAATCAGCTATGACTGTAAAATAGTTTAAATTATTAAAAAAAAAAATTATAGATTCAGTGCGCAATGTATGAGGCAATTTTATTAAACAAATAGTAGTAAATAGTTTAGAAAAATATTTATTAAACACTCAAACTATTTGCGAAGCTTATAGTATGTTTCCTACATATTTCAATGTAGGTACGCAACATTACGTATATAATAAATACAAATTTCTATTAATTCAGTAACTTCCTTAAAATTAGACCATGGGAGTATGCTAAATGACTGATTAAGAGCAAGTACAGAATTTTGAAATTTTTGATGCTATTATACCCAAGTTATAAAAAATGCACATTTTTGGCGCTCTTTCAGGATAGAGTGTTTGTCAAAGATGACAGATATGAAACTTTCAACCGTGTCACTTCGACGAAAAAGTTTCTTTCTGGGATTTCTAAAGAAATTTTGGAAATGTTTTTTTTCATAATAAAGTGCATTTACTAAGTTTACCTAAAATTTTGTATAACAGCGAGCAATCAGCTGAGTCAATATCACGGAGAAAATGAAATCGCCGCTGGTTGCTACAGTACCAAAAATGACTAGATACGGAACTCTTTATTTCGTGAGATCGTTCAAAAAATCCATAATTTATATAACATTGCCGAACAATGCCACTGGGATAGACATAACCTTTTGGAATTTACAGAAGAGTTTTGGGTATTTTATTTTATTACGTAGGAATAAAGCAATTCTTTTTAATTCCAACTTTACTCTTATATTTAATTGAAAGACAATTTAATATTTAACTCTAATAAGTTGTAACATTCAAACTACAATAATTTCTTTAATATTTCCTGCTGAAGCAAATTTCTTTTGAATTGAAAGCAGTGGGTTTTTTTTTTAAATTTACATAGTGATACTGGTGCATTTTACAAATCAGCTGTTAAATATTCCCCGATCTAACACTGAAACTTTCATATCTAGTCATGTTTGAAGGTACAAACGTCAGTATCGACATCGTCAGCGCTAATAACTATGCATTTACACTCTCATATGATAATTTGTGACAGCTAAGTCGCTGAATTTTTGGCTAGTTGCAGCATACATTTTAGTCGTGCCAAAGATGACTAGATTCGAAATTTACTCAAATTAAGTCTTCTTGCTCTCAGAAATGCGTTATATTGGGGTAAAATTGCTATGGAAGGCGTTTGTGATAATTTTTGCTCGCAAAAAATACCCAACATCCCTCTACAAATCGCAAAAAGTTGTTATAAGAAAAGATGATTTAAGAAAGCTCTCCCAAAATTAAGAGTCTTGTATCTAATGTTTGGAAGGGTAATAATGAGTCCTTACATTTGTTATGACATCATGTTGTTATTTTCCATTGATGAATTCTTGACACCTGAACATAGCTTCCACTTTACTGACTCTCTTCAAAGGCCTTGCTGCTGGGGAAGTTCGTTGAACATTTGATATTTGTCGCAGTGCATCTCTGAAGAGCATTGGATGTAGCTATAAACTAAAGCGTGGCGTAATTGCTGGGACTTGGTTACAAGCCAGAGAGTATTATATACAGTTTGGATGTTATGGCGCTATCAATGCCGTGGGCCAATAAGTTTTTTCCCAGCGTATAGCAACAGAAAAAGAAAACTAAACACGTTAGTTTTACATTTGCCTTAGAAATTAGATTATATTTAATTTTTTATCTATGTAATACATATGTATGCAAAGTTATTTTGAATTGCTAGTTGTGGAATAAGTCTCACCAATACGAGTATTGGTTACAAGGTGTAATCTAGTATACTCTGTGAAGACATGCAAAATACAAATACACACACTAAATGGACCATATTGCTGCATATGTTTTTAAAAATTTATATCATCAGAATACCTTTAAAAAAAAAGAAAATATATACATATATACATATATACTAACTTCTTTTAACAATTGCCTTATATTTTTACCATGACGCGTTAAAATAATCTTAAAATTTTGAAATTTAATATGCTAGCTACAGAGCAGGCTTAGGATTAATTCTCATCATAATTGTTATATTATTTATTACTAATTACATAGTTAATTAATTTTTTTCTTTTTTATTGTTAATTATTTAATTATTTTGTATTTTATATTGTACTTACAGATTAAAAAGTGATGCAAAATAGACAATAAAGCGATATATACAGTAAAACTGACACAGGCGGAATAATTCATATTTGACATCTTCTTCGGTATCACTACATAATGTTTCGCAGCCTTTCAACGTTCATATTTGGGTCGAGTAAAACCGATGAGAATTGCGAACGAAATAATTGCTCTGGAAACTTGAAAGAGCAACATAATAATATTTTTCGTGATAACGATCCAAAAACATGCTTTGATAAAGATAAAACACTTATTGCAGAAAGCTTGCCCACGCCAGTAAATATCGGTGGACTACAAAAAGTAAAACGTAACAAGGATAGGCGCGGCAATAAGAAAAATAAGAGCAAAATACAAGATCAGTTTACCAATACAAATCTGAAATCGAATTTAGGTATTATAGTTTCAGAACCGTACGATAAGGATTTAGATTCAGAGGAAAACGATTGGATTTTTCTTGATAAGGAAGGTATGTAATGGCATACAAAATGAAAAAGTGGTTTGTTGGATCAAAGTTTTTAATCGGTTTGTGCTGCATACGGCTCAATATCGAGTGAATTTGTTGAATACTAATCTAAAGAGTACTTAGAATAAGTAGATAAGACGATTTTTATATTTATATTTAAGAATCCTTCCCCTCTTGTTAGCGGATCTATTTTCTTAAAATCCATATATTTTAAATAAAAGTTCATCGAGAAGGAAGGTAACGAACCCTCGCCCGCACCGTTGAGATCACTATAAGCAGCGATTTTAACATAAATAAGTTTTTAAGATTATCTATGATTGAGTTCGTTCATATTGCTACGCCTATGTATGTCGTTCTTTAGTGTTAAAAACTTAAAGAAGCGAAATTTAGATACACTTTATATAGATTTTCGTTCATGAATTCTGGTATTTCTGATTTCAATCCAAAAAATTTAATGTAGTTTTGCTTTTATTATGGCTTCTTCATTTCTAAATATGCTAATTTATTTGAATGACACTAAGTTTTCTTGTTAGCTTTGAAATAAGTGAAATTCTCAATTTCTATATATGTTTTCTACATATGTATCGTACATGGAAATAAACGATGTATTTTTGATAATACTGAAAATATTTAAACTGATTTGTTGGAATATTTAAAATTCAGTTAATATGGCTGTTTTCAATCTAAAGTAAACCAAACTGAACATAGAGCTAAGAGTTAAAATAATAAATGTATGTGGTTTATCAACACTGGCCCAAGGGTGCGTGACAAACGTCGATTTTAGTCATTGAGGATATTTCTTATAGTTTTATTTTCAGATGTTTGTTTTTATAACATAACTGTATAACGCTCTATTGCACATATACTTATTCCTCATATTCTCTCTTACAATCGCCAAAAAATAATAAATAATGACACGAAATGATTTCACCTTTTACAGTCGTTTCAGAGTACACGACATTATTATACATAAATAAATAATAGGCAACAGATTTTAATGTACAATGATTTACATATTTTCGTTTTATGTAATAAAGGATGTATTACAATTTCATTACATCATTAGTACATTTTCTTCCTTTTTAGTGGACTTAAATTTGAATGAAAATAACATTAGGACTTCAACACCAACTTTGGAAATATCCTACGAGCTGCAACCTAAGGAAGAATCTTTGCCTAGGAATGACATAAGTAAAGATTCTCACCAGAAAAAAAATAAAAATGATCAAAGGCGAGATCACAAAAATAGCATAAGTACAAGCTTCCGGGAATGTGATATCGAAAAAAAGAAAGAGCTTTCTCTGTTACATTCGTCATCACTGAATGTAAGACGCAATTCATCGAACGAAGACAGGTGCAATGAGGCCGTCAGGCCACAAGTGTCGTCTGAATATGGAGTTCCACGATCGTTGCGGATAGATTTAAGACGCAATGTAAGTCTTGACAGTTGCGCTAAGCTATTTACAATGGTTGATTCGTGGTATATGACACCTCCATCCTGCTTTGATTCATCCGGACCTATTCACTTGGAAATATCACCAATTGAAAATTTACTAATTGAACATCCAAGGTAAGTGCCCGATTCCAAATTGAGGCTATTGACTGTAAAAGCATAATATGATCATGATTTTCTCGGATTTTAGTCGTCACAGCAGACATGTCTTACCAAGATTAAATTTCATAACTCATATTTGTCTGCTCTTTTTATATATGATAATTATAAATAAAATAAAGCACACAGGGTCATCAACCTAAATTAACTTTGCATGTTTACATTTCAGTAACACTTTGTTTGCATCAATGCAACTAAACGTTTGTCGACAGATTTTGACGTAACAAATTTACTATAATTTTTTTTACAAATACCGTTAAAAAACATCGATCAAATGGTAGTTGACATTTAATAACACTATATTATTTTTCAAAATTCAACCCAATACCTAAAAATGTATTTTTTTGCATTACTCGATACTCGGAAATATAATCCTCACATTAGCAGTACAAACTGTAATCCAATCAAATACGCTTATTTAATCTGTTTTCCTAATTTTTAGAAATCTGCCCAATTGCAGTATTATTATTAATTATCTTATTGTAATACATCTATATAATTTTATAACCGTTTGAGTACCCTGACATACCCTGCCGAGGATGAATTCTTTTCTATAATTTAGAATGTTGGTTCGAAAAGCGAATGGTACTTACTGCTTATCGCTAGGCTGCGTAATATACTTATATCCTATGTAACGGACGTTTCATTACGGAACTTACGAAAGTTTACGACTTTTAGTATTTTTTTAAGTTAAATCTATACATTTTTGGCTTTTCAAATAATATAACGCCTCTTAAATAAATACGTATGTATGTACAAAAATATATATAAATGTATTTACATTTACTATCACATTATTCGCTGCTTTTATCTAGCTGAGGGAACAAGGCTCACCATGCATATCCTCAATATTTTCGACGACATATCAGTCGAATCGTAGTACCTTTTTTATATCATAAGGAACCTTGTACATAGGGATTCATTTACGTCATTCGGCTGCACTTGGTGGAAAAGCCTTTTTGAGAACCAAAGAATCTTCGTCAAATGGCACTGGCGTGGTGTGTTTCGCGTCAAATTTATCTTTTCATTTGACCTTTGCTGCTTTTATGTTGCTAACAGCCTTTCTACATCGCTCTTTTAGGTAAATTTTCTTATTACGTATTACTACCTACTGCTACTAAAACATTATTTTCACTCAAATCTCGAAACGGAAAATCGATGGATGCAGATCGGGTTTTTGCATTGACCTTTCTATTTAGACCCCATGGTAACGTGCACATGTGGGTATCCCAGCCTATCACCTCATTAGTCGAAGTTCGGAGGTATGTCAGCACTGCTTGGTTCACGCGGTCTGTCAAGCCATTGGATCGAGGAGTTCGTACTGCTATCTTAATGTGTCGGATATTATTTGTTTGGCAGTAGCTACTGAATACAACTTACGTAAATCTGTGGTGAGTACGACAGCAACTAAGTTGAGCATGAGGACGCAAGCAATGCTGGATACTGTGGCATTGACGCTGCTGCTACATGTTGCGATTGCATAAACGATGCCTGCGTAACTGCGGGCATTGATGCATTATGCAATACATTCAGTACGTTACTTGGACAAAGAGATGCAACCTAGCAGTTAGCATTTCAACTGCACCACATAGTGCTATAACTTGCCCATCGAGTTGCCTCATGACTCGCACGTCGTCCCTGGATGGTTCTATACTCCGCTCCTGGCTCGCGGAAGTTACTTGTGTAACACTTACTACATCGCTTGGCAAATATGAGTCCCAATATCGGCCTTACAATTTCGTTATCTACTTTCTGTAGTCTCGTGATTATTTCTGTTTTCGTTCCACTAGTTTTTAACTGAAGCTTTTGTGGTACTTCGTTTAACTCTGCAAATGTAAAACAACATAGGTCCATACCTATAACTACCGAGAGTTCAGAATGACCCGTTTTTGTTGAGTTCAATATAACCGTTTTATTGTGAATGAATTCACAAAGCTCATATAAATTTAATAATTCAGCATACATCAAATGGCGCAAATGAATATAAAGGAAGATAACATGAGATAATTTACATGATTTTCAATATAATAAGAATTAAAAACTATGGTGTATAGAATATGCGATGACATCAATAAGTGTTCCAACTAGTGCGCTTTGACTGGAACCCGCTGCGTAAAAATCTACTCCATTTTCGATGAGTAATGTAAATGTATTAAGAACTTTAATTTGAGGGCGTGCGCGTGGATTGTCTAGTCCTTTAATTATTCTGCAATTCTTTTAACTAAATCGCTTTTTAATTAAACTTTATAGAGTTAGCAACAGCTTTGTAGCAGCTTTTCTAACTTTATAAATTTGTATTTTAGCCTGAGAACGGTACTATCGTTCTCGAGGATTTCTTAACTTATTAATAAAATAACTTCGATCACTGAAATTTTTTGCTGAGTATATAATCCATAAGCATTTTTTATAACTTTTGGTCATTATGTAGCATGTCAATATATCGTACTATTGGACCAGCTCAAAAAGGCATCGAAAGCTTTGTAAACTTTGATTATGAGGTGGATGAAATAAATCACATGGACAGAAGTCATGTAAATATCGCTCAAAAAGGTCAACGAAAAAGAAGTAGCAAAGAAAATAAAGTGAGTTAATTGAAAATTATATGAATAAAATTATAATAAGTATCATTCACCTATTTTTAAATATAGAGTGATATGATTTCTTAAAAAAAAAACATTTTAAATCTTAAAAAAAAACAGACATTTGAATTTCTTTTTGTGTGACACGTAGCCCCTTCTTGTTGGAACCAGATGTTGTTAAGATCAACTTCTTCCAATTGTTGCCCTAAAAAGTTGGTTATCGTCGAACTACCGCTCTGCATTGACAGTAACGGTGCTACCAGCTTCATTTCGACAGAAGTACGGACCAATGATTCCACCAGACCAAAAACCACACCAAACTGTCAATATAGGTGAATGTAATGGTTGCTCATGAATAATTTGTGGATTTTCTTCGCAGCAGAATCGACAGTTTTGTTTATTTACCGCGCCACTCAGATGAAAGTGAGCCTCATCGGAGAAGATGATTTTCTTAAAAAATTAGGTTCATCGAATTCGTTCCTGCAAAAGAAGTCGTGGAGGCCATTTGAATGATGTTATATTCAGAACTTAGTTGTATCGATTGTACTTCACATTAAATAAAAAAACATTTGAATTTCCTAAACAATTAGTGTTTTTTTTTTTTTTTTTTTTTTTTGTAAGAAATCATATCACTCTTATTGGAAAACTCTATATAACAATGAATCCATATAAATTTATCTGTAATATTTCCATATTCATAAACAGAGCAGTCAGCCTGTATATGCGGAGCGGTCTTCAGGCCCACGTATAGACCAACGTGAGACTGCCTTACTCAAGATGCAGTTATTTGCCTTAAATAGTCAGAAGGTTTGTATTGTAATTCGTTATAAGTTTTCATCCGCTTTACTATATAAGTATACTTGATCTCGCTATAGCAAATATAATTACGTTAAAAATTATGCTAAAAATCGTTCGTTTTAAACAAACCTTTAAAAGTTCGGCAAGGAATGAAAGCTCTTCATATAAATTTATCAGCTGCTCAGAGGCGGTATCAAACTGAGGCATTAAAGGCTGCTACTAGGTTTTAAAATTATAAATATTTTTTTAAATATATTTAGCGGTCAACCTTTCATTCCAAGTTAGCGAAAAATAGTTTCTCAGAAAAATTTGTCGAATTTGTGAACTCCTAACCACAAGAATACTGCGACCGCCTTGGTACATTCTATGCAGAACATATTCAATGTAAATTATACTCTTTGCTTGTAGAGTAAGAAGTACGCTTAGAATTTCGAGTTTACTATGGAAATTGTTGGCTGCCCCTGAGCCGATGAGGTAGTAGTAGAAGCGAATATAGAAACGGTGAGGAAAATAATTATTTATTAAACGAATTTAAAGCGCTTGAATTTGAATTCGTGTGTGAATTTTGATCCGCTAAAGCGTTTTTATTTATTTTTAGAAAAAATAAATTAAGTATCGTCCCAAAAAATTTTAATGCCACTAAAACCTGGTAAATATTTAATACTGACAATGTTTAATATCAGTGTAAACATTAAAAAGATCTAATATTTTTAGCCTATGTTTAAGACAAAGTAACCTAAACAACGTTATTAATTTTTTATTTGGGACTTTTATATCTGAAAAACGCATTTTTAAAATAAGCATAATAAAGATCTTTATTATTTGAATTGCAGAGTTGGGCGATGGGCGAACGGCATAACCTTCGTCGTAATGCTATTTTGCGTTCAAATCAAGTTCGTGAAATTCAAAGCCGATGCCATCGTCTGAGGCGCACTGATGTACAACACTGTCGACTAAACAGTGGCGTAAATAACAATCGTAAATGTTGTTAAATTCTGGAATAACAGAACTTGAGCTTGTGACAAGAGCAATAATGTGAATATTTATAACAATCATGAACTGCTATAATTCGTTATAATTCGTAGGCAATTAAACATTGTTCACACTTTACGTAAACAAAAAAAATATAATAATAAGTTAGTGATTGTAAAACAAATGCAAAAATCTTTTAATCAAATTTAAATATATGTAATTCAAAATAAACGGTACTTGTGTGTAAAGAAACATTTAATACTATATTGTATTTCACTAACATAGACGATAACAGGTCCTGCATTTGTAACAGGTCCTGCATTTGTAAGTATTTGAACAGATTCATATTGTTAAGAAGCTGGATGAGTACATATTGTAACGATTTTCGTAATTAACCTCGATGATTTCAAAAATCCTTCGGGGTCGCTCACTGGATTGCTAAATAGATGTCAAATTTTTGTTCTTTCGGCCTCTTACCTGTTAGGAATTGACTCAACGTTTATTTGCTCCTTTAATAAATTACAATTTTTTTCATTATACAAAATGGTATATTTTACAACTCTTTATCACACAATTACTTTCCGCTTCACTTTGCACCAGCGTTATCACTACTGAGTCTTCAAATCGATTGGCTGTCATAGATGCTGCTTTTGTACTTGATGATGATCCAAACATTCTGTTGAGTTCTGTTCACGCGCTCAAGAACAGGCTGGAAATTTGTTCGACTGCAATAGCTGCTGCTGCTCCGTTTATACATAATGATGATCCAAACTTTCCGTTCACGCGCTAACTCGTCTGCCTGGGGTAGTTGCTGCTACTCCTTTTATCTGTCCTTTGTACTTAGGATTTCCGTCACAATATGTTCATCGCATATCCGTCCGTGGTCTCAACGGAGTATGTCCTATCCTGTTGAATAACGATTAACGAAATAGTTTAGCATATTATAGAAAGAAGTTTAATAAAGACGGCGAATACCGCGCAGTAAACGGAACGATGAGCGAGATATACATATGTATGTATGTATAAAATCACTGCAATAATGAAATCACTGCATAAAAATCTGAAAGGCTTTTGCATTTCAATTTATAAGGTTTTCAACATTTGCTAGTCAAGCTATTCAGGGCTATTCTACATGTCGATTACGTTCCTGCTCTCCGCTGCGCCAACATCGTAATTAGGAATTCTGAGTTACCATCGAATCGAAAGAAGAAGAGAAAGAGAGAATACATTTTCGAAATCAGATGGTTGCATGTGAATGTGTGAAATTAAAACAAAACAAAACAAGCAATTGCAAGCAATTTTTGTATAATTCAAATAAATATACAAAATTTTTACGTTAAATGGAATCCAGATCCACGGCGATATTTCATGAGGATTGAGAGACAATGAGTGATGAATTTTAAGAAATTGAGAAATTGAAAATTGGTAATCTTTTATATAACAAATTTCGTTATCTTGATTCAAAACGACTTCAAACTTAATAAAGATGCTTTCAAGTATGTCCTGGATATTTTTTCACAAGAAACTCAATCAAGTGCTTTGACATGGTTATCTCCACCTAAACGAGTAGTAGCTGATTTATGATTTTTTGCGGAAGGCAACACAGAGATGGTGCAGTTTATAACATAGGAATGTGTCACACAACAGTGAAATCTCGAAATCATCCAAGCCTTTTACTGAAGGAACAACTGTATTTCAGCAACGTTATTTCAAAACTCTAATTTTTCATGTTGCTCTTGTGTTGTATTAAAAAGCGCCATTAAGTTCATAAAACTAGAAAAATACATCGTTATGGACTTTTTCAATTATCAAAATCATGTTTTACTTACATTTTTGTTAAAATTATATTATTTAAGTACACGAAAATATACAACCGAACTGTTATCCGTCAACTAAATTACAACGTACAAAAACGTAGCTACGATCGAAATGCAAAATACATAGAATTGAATAGAAAAGTTCGAAGATTGATCAAAACGGAACCTAACGCAGAATAGCAAATCCGCGGAACAGAGAAAATTTCGGTTCGAGTCGAAATGCAGAATAGGGCCAATTGACGTTTGTAACCCATAAGACCTAAAACATTTCCCTGTGGCTTTTATAACAAGGAAAATTTTAACTCTGATCCCATCGAAAAGTCCTTAATACAAATGATAAGAACTGCTTCTAGTAAGGCTTCAAATTATCTTGACTTACTTGAAGCATATCCTGAGGCAGGTCTGACGAGAGAGGAAAATACTATTTTATTTTCTGATTTACGAGAAAAATCAATAAATTAAAATGTGAAGAAATGTTTGTTTCTTACATGGAAAATGTATCATTTTAGAGTATGAAAACCTGTCTTGGTCTTATAAATTCTCTTAGGCTATAAACTAAACTGTCAGGAGCCCCTGTAAAAAAAATGCCAACTTCGTAAATAACGGACACCCTAATGTACATATCATTGAATTTTCAATGTGCGTACAAATGTAATAGAGACTTTCTTACGTTTAAAACATAAATATAATAACCAATCTTTGTATATACAAGAAAAATTGCAGGCACATGCATTAATACACTTTCCCATAACATGTGTATGTGTACAAGGGTATTTTTTTTTAGACGTATGGTTTTCAAAGCTTTTACTTGATTTATACCCATTGGTTTTTCATTTTATAATTCCTGACATACGTTCACAATTGCTACAATGGACCACTCGGCCGGAATTTATTCGAGCCAGCCGCGACGGTCACTTGCCCGAAGACATTTCTTAAACATATTTACAAATCCTTTTACAATAAAGCTCAATTCTTGGCCTAAATATTAAGATATATGCGATTTATTTCTTCCTGAAAACCAAATATCCAAAAAGCCACCCTTTGGTATCATTGCCATTATGACTTTACCAACACGAATAAATTCATTCTTAGTAGTTTGTCGTTACTTCATTATTCCCTTCTCTCGTATTTGATAACATCTTAAATGCATATGAGATGAAATTGTGTTATGTTTTCCAATCTCACTTTTCCAGTGCTTCCATAAGTTTTGTATTTACGGTGTATGATCTTATAAAAATCTGCGTGTTTTGCGCTTCGTTTCACACCTGTGTTGTATGCAAACGGATTCAAACCATATTTGGTTTTCACTCACCGCTGTATCAAGCCAGTAAAGAAAAGGTAGTTCTTTCAGTTTAAGACAAGCAAATACGTGTACCTATGTATGTATAAAGACAATTTGGATTACATAATAAAAAGTTTACAGTTTACAAAAAAGTTTAACGTGTGAGTTAGAGTATAGTAACCGCACATTCTCGTGCAGTTCTTGTTCGTTGAAATTTGCACCTGAGTGATTTTCAGATCACAATAGCACTATTACATATTTATCGAAAAGTGATGTTAAATAATAAATTATAATATTAGTAAAAAAATATTTATGCGGTGAAACTATGTAAATAGTCGGAAATTGTGAATAGCGCAGCCGTTATGTTTGGAATAAAGGCGAATATTTATATACATACATATGTACATATGTACATATATATGCATTTCAAAAGTGAAACACTATATGAAAGAAATTTTCATTGTCAAGATAACAATCGTTTGAAAAGTATTAACATATTTACATATACAGTTAAGAGAAGAAGAAAACCTAAACTAAAAACACTATATATGTAAATCTTCAGAGTTATTGGGAAGTGAATATTATCAATGCTTCAGATCTTTATAAGAATTATAAATTCATATTCTATGTGGAAATATAAGATATGTACATAAGTACACATGTACATGAACAAATTGAATTCTATTGACTGACATAGCAACATATGTACATATATAGAAAGTTCGAAAAAAGTGATTATAACTGATATGAGAAATAAAACAAACTCATAGAAAAGCTTTAATTGTTCAAAAATTCATTGCACACATCAAAAAAACAGACACTTCGCAAAAATTATTTAAATTGCAGTTAAATTATCCTTCGTGTAAAAGTATCATAACATTAAAGGGTTTAGGCTTTCCATTTGGATTTTTACTCCGGGCTGTGAGGATCCCGACTTTTTTTCCTTGACAGGAAACTGTTCAGACCACCGCTTCCTTTTTTTCCTGCCTAATTGTAACATTCTATAAAAAATAAATAGAACTAAAACTGTTTTGCTTTATCTGTATAACGGGTGAAATATCATAATGTAAGTACTTACATATACATATGTATACATATCCATATTTAAAAGTAACTGTATTGCTAAATTATAACACCATGACAACTTTGGCGCTTGAATTTATTAATTTTATACCCAGCAATACTGTGTACAGGGGTTTCAAGCCTCTTCACATCGTACTCGATATTAAAAATATTTGCGAGATTTCTACATACACATCTTACTATCTCATTATTTTAGACGATTTAACACAATAAATGTTTATGTGTATATGAAGTTGTGTGATAAAATTATGAAAGCTGTACACATGACTTTTAAACAGTCAATTACATATCTATGGATGTGCTTATATTCCTGATACCTTACTGGAAATTTTTAGCAATCCATATCCATACGAGGTGTTCCCTCTGTAATATCTGCATCGAAGTTCCTACTTCCCACATACATACATATGTACATATGAATAATTCTTAATAAGCCGCTTAGTTTCTTCATCCTTTTCAATAAAAATTTATACCAACTCATCAAAAACAGTTATTTTAACTGTTTCTATTTCGCTGTTGTAACGCATTAATGCCTACTGTTTGACAGACCATGAAGAAGAGTTATACAACTCAAGGTCACAAAACTTGAAAGCAAACTTATATCAACAAGTTTCTTTGCCATTCAAAGTCACATCTACGCATACATATTTTATGTATGTATATATGTATTTGAAATGGCTGCAATATTCTCTGGGCTTACCATTCATTAAAGGGCCGTTTGCGAAATAAAATTCCACTACGAGCAGAGATCTTAGCATTCATAACAAATGTTTGAGAATATTTGGTAAACAGCTCTCTAATGTGACTTTCGATCATTATACTGTTATTCTGTTGTAATACTTTTTATATTGCCGAAAAACTTATATTCGAAATACGTGGACTTTTGTTGCTTAGCTCTTACTCTTTTTGAGCTCAATACTAAGGACTGTTTGCTCCTCTTAAATGTGAAATTAAATATTTTTACGGATTTTCCGTCAATAGCTTTACGTTTTCTGTAATGAAATACACGTTTCAAATTTAGATAAAGTTTTATGAGAAGCCCACAAAATGGGCACTATCCCTAAATTTTCACAACCAATGTTTACATATGCTGTAATTAACATCAGCACGTACATATGTATAAGATCCTTATAAGTATTGTCCTACCCTAGATCTCTGCTACTTCCGCTCCTCGGCATTTTTTGTGTCCGGTGCTTTAGAACTTCACATATGCACATACATACAAAATTCTCGTGTCGCAGTGTTTGTAAATAAACACCTCTGAAACGGCTTGGCCGATTGTTATGAAATTGCGTATGTATATATGTATGCATATTCAATCGGTCTGAGAAAAGAACGTAAACTATTTTTCACATCGGGAAGTCGTCCAGGGTGTGACCTTTTCGAAAAAAACGTATTATGGTCTCATTTACTTGGATTACTTGGTACATAGCAGATATGGGAGCGGTGCCTGTTTTCAGCACCACTGGTGTACTAGCCTTTTTTTAGCGGCGTGTGTAGTACACACAACCAAGAATGCGATAGCTGTTTATACACAACGAACACAAAATTAGTAAGTGTGTAAAGCAACAAGATAACGTGTAGTGTATAAACGCGGTAAGCAAAAATTAGTTAATAAAATATTTATTAAATGAAATGCAAAATCGAAGCAAGAAATCTATCAAATAAACAAAACGGTAAGGATATTTTTTGTATAGTCATGCAAGAAATTAGTTGAGTGCTCGATCACCAACAACATATACAATATATGTACATATGTATGTACATATATTCATTTTAGGGCTAGTTTTTGTAAAAAAAACATTTATGCGTTGTTTGTTCGTATGTCTGAACATATGTTAGATCAAAGCAAAATATGATGCACAGTTATTCATCGCAAAAACAGCAACAGAAAAGAAAACGAGTAAAAGAAATTAATTTTTGAAGTAGTGCTTCAATATTCGTATATAAAACTGGTGTGGTATAATGGGTAGTTACGATGCATCGGTGCCTATCTCTGCACGTAGGTAGCATTTTGCTTAGATTAGCATGAACGCTGGGAAAAAGAACCATGGCCCGAGTTGTTCGAAAATATCTTATTTATAGTTCATTTTACTTGAATCTTTCCAAGAATGGGACCGATCTATTTAAAAAAGTATACTTATATATGTATGTACATATATTTATGGTTCGATTTGGTTAAATTTTTAGATGATATGCCTTTATGGGAGAGCTTTGTTTCCCCGAAATGGACCAAGAACCGGGAAAGGGATTACTGGCATATTGAAAAAAATTAGTATGGCCTTTGCTGCGCAAGGTTATTAATCTGTTGCAAGCAATTCTTAAGCGTTTAACTACTTGTATACTGTGAATAAATTGCGATCCGAATAGTGGCGCTTTGTAGAAAATTATCAGAATCACAGGCTGAATTGATTTAGCCATGTCCGTCTGTTCTTCTGTCCGTCTGTCTGTCTGTTCGTCTGTCCGTCTGTCTGTTTGACGCAAACTACTTCCTCAATTTTTGAGATATTTCAACCAAATTTGGTAGGAAGATGTACCCACACGCTTAAACGATCATTTGTCGGAACCGGCCAGCTTGAAGAACTATAGCACATATATTCGAGCGATTTTTCAAATTTGAAATTTTGGGTCATAAATCCATTAAAAAAGAACCTAAAAACGTGATTTTGATATACTACATATACATAATAAACTGTATATTGGTCCTGAAAATCATTGAAATCGGACGAATACAACATATAGCTCCCATACACCGATATTTTCAGATGTGTGGTTTTGGTCAAAACTCAGTCAAAAAAGCATTTAGAAGTATGAAATTTGATATTATCCACAAATATAAAAATTGCATATTGGTAATGAAAATCATCGAAATCGGATATGATATGTGATTTTGAATACTATATCATACAGTCCCCAAGCAACGGATTTCTTCACATATGAGGATTTGGATAAAAAATCCACCGCAAAAGCATCTGAGAGCGTGAATTTGGTATTATGTACACTTATTATGAATTGCATATTGGTAGTGAAAATCATCATTCGGATTTGGTCAGAAGTATGAAAATACCAGGAGGAAAAGAGATAGGCCCACCAAAACTTATACCGATCGTATCTGAATGACGAGCTAAATTGATTTAGCCATATCCATTTATCCCTCTGTTTGAATGAATCTTTGAAATCGGAAAACCAAATCATATAGGCCCCAAATAACCGATTTGTTCAGATATGAGGATTTGCTTCAAAAATCGGTCAAAAAGCCATATAAGGGCGGCATATTTAAGAAGAAAATGTGTCAGAATTTCGCCCAAGGGCTACACCTAGTTTTAATTGAAATACAAACGGTATAGATTTCATTATCTAAAATAATTATTATACGTGGTCCGTTTATTGTCAACATACATACATATGTATGCCACAACCAGGCAATTAAATTCTGGTTGAGCGCAAGCAATGAAGCAATTAACAAGATAGTGCAGTGGTATTTCCACCCTGGTTGCTAATCAAAACTTTTTGCGTAAATATTTAAAAGTTTCTACATATTTTCATTTAAAATATTTTGGTTAATTGATTTATTTAATTTTAGTTTCCATCCGCAAAAAAGAATTTTTAGTATAAAATGTCTTACTCGGAAAAAAGTCGAAAACTGAAGTTTGCAGAGAATCTTGTACTCATGATGTTAGTGTTCGTAATGCAGGTAAGTTTAACTAAATTTTATCCAATTTGTATTTTTAATTTACATCCACTTTTAAAAGGTCTAATTTTGGTGAAAAGCACTCGCCCAAAGCATCCTAGACCAGTCAGATCGTTAGAAAATATTTTTAAACTGCACATTTTATTTAAACTTTCCGTCCATTAAAAAATTTGCCGAGTCAATTATTAATTATTAGGGCCTTATAAACGTTTCTAGATCATACATATACTTCATTTCTATTTATGTATATTGATCATCTGTGGAATGTTTGCGCTATTTTCTTCATTTCTTTATTCCTTATGTATGCATGGTATAATTGTTATGAGATGCATACATACATTTGTGTAGAATGTTGCATATATTCAGTTGTTTACATAAATGTACCGTCATAGTAAAGAATAAGAAATGCTTCCTTATCTAGCCTTCCGGGTATCTAAAAGCCAACAAATCCGTAGGTTAAGCAGTGCTACGTATTCGTATGTAACTACATGTATATCAGCACGTGGCTACGATAGTGTAACCAACAATTTCAACTGAACTGTATCTAATATTGGCCAATCTGCAGCTAACGGATGCACGATTGTGCAAGTAGTATCGATTGCACTTCCATCATTGTTCAGAATAGTTTTTTTTTAAATAAAATCGTGGAAAATTATATGTGCTTCTTTGCTTTCATACCTATGCATACATGGTTAAAAACTTATAGACATGGATGTATGTATGTATGTATGTATATCAATCACTAGCTTTGTGAATGTTGCCGGTCCAAGCTTTGATGTTATACATACATATACACATATGTATGTACCTCCATAAAGCATCGCTGAGAACAATGCGAGTACTCGACGCGCGCGTAAAATATGTATTTCACGCTGACAATAGATTCCTCGAAAACCAACCACAATCAAAATAAACAATATTGTCTAATTGACATTCCGATATACTCCACCTCGGCGTAACATTCGAGTACTCCACGGAGCACATTCAGGGGACTGCACATTCGAGCATACTTTTTAGTTTCGAATACAACCTGCTTTGGTGAAAAATTAGTAAAACATGATATTTACTTATATACATAGACGCTAACTACAGTGGAGTAATTCAATAGGTACTCCAATTGACCACATAACGGTGATTTTGGGATATGACCAGCGTCGAATCATATGTTCGACTATGGCGCTTATAACCATGAGAGCTATGTAATTGGGCTTAACAGCTTCTGATATCTTAATATTTCTCGCATAAATGATAGGACCTAGAGTGCTATTAAGCGACCCTCTAACGGTTGCTAATATATATTAGACTTTATCACACCGGAAGGTATTGGCATTTCCAACCGCTTTTTCAATAATTTTCGAGATGTACTTTTTCGGCAGTAACCTACCTATTATTGTATTCCAATTTACACGGTCGGGTGATCATTCGGCTAATGCGGCCGCCAGAAAAAGTTTTTTTTTAACACACTGGATTCTAGTGTATAGTTAGTGTGTAAAGGTTAAATTTTTAGAATTATATGTTAATCAATTTAAATTGTAAAATACACGAACACGAAAATTCTGCGTAAGAATTAAAATATATTTGACTTGCTATTCATACGGAATGTTCCTTATCAACATCGGGTGGAATACCTATATTATGATGATTATTATTTATAGAACCAAAAATTAGATTGCATATTCAAGGGACAGAAAAACACAAAAATAGAGGTGACAATACATAGAGAAAAAATGTTAGAGCTATTTTAAAATTTAATTGTTTTCTGACTTTCAGCTGGTTTTACTTGTACGTACTTCTCTTATTGAAATACATACATATATGTAAGTATGTACATATATACAAATGTTATATATACTACATACTTTAATACATAGTTATTTAAATAAGAAATACATTATGAAAAATATTTATGACTTTTCACGAATTTTATAAAAATAGTATTTTACTCTTGATTATTAATAAAGCATATTTTTCGTTAAAAAACAAAACTAAATTTCAAATATTTATGAGAGAGGACATATGTACCTTTGGTGCTTACAAATAGTCGACCAAAATTTTTAAACATCTATTTTTTTTAAATTATATCATCTCATTTTTTTAGTGTTAACAGAAACTAATTAAAAAAAGACATTATTTATACACCGTCGTCTCTTTATATTTTTAGCTATCGCTCCTTACAGCAGCATCAATCGATTTTTCTACAGAAAATGCAATAGCTACCATATCAACCTCCACAATCAATAGAGGCAATAAAATATTAAAGAACTTAACAATTCCGAAAACTACTATAAGAGGGGATAGTCCTGGTATCAGAAGCGGTGCAAAAAACAGCGAAAGAGGAAAACAATTGCTAGTAGCGTCGTCATCTAAATCGTATATAAGTAAGCCAAACTCAACAACACCTACACCAGTTAAACTTTCAAAACGTGCTGGATCCGCTGCTGAAATCAAACAAAAAGTATGTAATCGGTAATGAAAGAATACTTTACGTTCTAATATTGTTTTTGCATTATTGGAAGTACAGAAAATCAGCAAAGAAAGCGCCAATCGCACTGGAGAAACAATAGCTCGTAGCAAAATTCGTCAAGAAACGGTAAGATAAAAACGTTTTAGTTTCATTATTTAGTATAATTCTTTTAATTTTAAAATTTTCTTTGCTGCTTTAGGACCACATTCCCGATTCATCAGGTCATATCCCATATCGGATAGATCGTCCGCATCTAGTACTGCCGGAATATGACTCTACTGGTGTGAGTGCACTTGCTAATGACGCTGGCGGCAACTATCAAACACTGAGCTATGAGACGGATAAGTGGCCAAATGACTTTTGGGAGCGAGACTATAACAAAAATCTATTTTATAACACCACTCGGGTACAACGTAAGTTTTTCATTAACCATAGGTATTTTATTTTTGCTGATATCAACTATCAAACATTGAACTATGCGACGGATTAATGTCCAAATGACTTTTGGGAGCTTATAGTCTCTCCCTTTAATAACACCACTCGTGTGTTACGTTTTTCATTAACCGGAGGTATTTTTTGTTATTGGCTCTTTTGAACAGATATTGAAGCGGAATGTCAGGATGACTATATGAAAATACGAATCGGATTCAATGCTACATTCAGTGGACTGGTATATTCAGCTGGCTATGCGTATGACCCTGACTGTATGTATATAAATGGCTCAGGGCGAGATTACTATGAATTTTTTATTCAGTTGAATCGCTGTGGAACTTTGGGGAAAAATGCACTTCACGACGAAAAGAGGAAAAATCCAACAGTAAGTAGATAGAATAATTATTTTTTTTCGTTTGAAAATGGTTTATTTTTTGTTTCTTATGTAACAGAACTTTATGTGGAATACAGTAACAGTTCAATATAATCCACTGATAGAGGAAGAATATGATGAACATTTTAAAGTTACTTGCGAGTATGGTTACGATTTTTGGAAAACTGTCACTTTTCCATTTTTAGATGTAGAGTAAGCACTAAAAATATCAGGTTTCATTTAGTAACAATATTTAAAAATTATGATAATTTTTGTTAATCAGGGTAGCTACTGGCAATCCAGTGGTCTTCACGCTAAGTCCACCTGAGTGTTATATGGAAATACAAAATGGATATGGTATAGGTGGTCCACGAGTTACTGGTCCTGTTAGAGTCGGAGACCCGCTTACATTGATAATCTACATGCGTAGTAAATACGGTTTGTATATCAAATATTAGCTACTCTCAATCCTGTTAGTAAAAAGCTCCTTGAAATTTTAAATCAAAACAATCTGGCCCAACTTTTATTTTTACTGACTTATATGTAGAATACATTTTTCCATTTTTAGATGGTTTTGATATTGTGGTAAACGATTGCTACGCTCATAATGGCGCCAATAAAAAAATTCAACTTATTGATGAATACGGTTGCCCTGTAGATGATAAGTTAATTTCTAGATTCCGTGGTTCTTGGTCTGATTCCGGAATATTTGAAACACAAGTGTACGCGTATATGAAAACTTTCCGCTTTACTGGTTCGCCAGCATTATACATTGAGTGCGATGTACGAATGTGCCATGGTCGATGTCCAGTAAGATCTTTACAATATCCTTATTTTATGAAAAATCTGCAAAATATGTACTTATTATGTAAATTTCAGAGCCAACCATGTCATTGGCGTAATTTGAAAGCTGTAACTAAACGTGATACATCGAATTCGACTTCATTATCATTAAGCCCAACCGCAACTGCAAAGAAACAATCCACAGTTGCGCCTTCAGATTCACCGCATAACATTGAAAATATTTTAGGCGAAGAAGTAATGACTTCAAGAACAGAAAATCAACCAATTTCGTTATCGGAGAATTTAAATCTGTTTCAGTCTTTGCGTGTGTTACAGGAAGGTGAATCAGGTGGAGATGGTATTTACTCACATACACATCGCTTAGATCCGCCTACACATCAAACTTGCATAAAAACAACAACATTTTCAACTATAACAGCCACATTTTCAGTGCTTATGTGTGTGCTGTCTGGCGCTCTAATGGTAACCTGCTCTCGCCTTAATCGACGTAGTAAAGATGCGTCTTTGTATGAAACTTATATCACCCATAAAGGTCAAATTGATTGATTGAGCTCCTCTCGCTAAGACCAGCAGTACTTAAAAATAATTAAAAGTCAAAGTACTTTGTATTTAAACTGTAAATATTTGCTTCAATTAAAATTAATGTTTAAATAAACATATTTAATAGTTTATCAAGCTTAATACGTTTTCAAAACGCTCGATAAATTTAGAAGGAAATAATAGGGTATATAGTTTATAAATTTATTGTTCTCAATTTCTAATTTTTTTAGGTATATGCCTAAAAACACATTATTGCAGTACTAATTATAGTGCTAATACTAGATAAAATCTCGCTAGCTATTCGTATCGATTTTGCTTAAGAGGTGAAGGGTGGCTGCGGGTCATTAGGATAGGAATAACCTTTTGGTCCTGAAGATGGTGGAAGATATTCTTTCGGTGGGGACGGTGGTGGTGGAGGGCGAGCAGGAGGGGCTGGTTTGTTAGTTGGTGGCGGGGGGAGATACTCCTTTGGAGGTGGTGGGCGCTTCGGTGCCGGTGGTGGTGGTGGAGGTGGTCGTGCCGGTGGAGCTGGTTTGTTGGTTGGTGGTGGAGGCAAATATTCCTTTTGTGGAGATGGTGGTGGTGGCGGGGGTGTGTGCTTGGGAGCTGGTGGTGGTGGAGGTGGTGGTGATGGGGGTGTTGTGGGTCGTTTAGGTGACGGTGGTGGCAAATATTCCTTTACTGGTTCTGGCCGACTTTCAAAAGGAGTGTGTGGAGCATCATAGTGATATCCGTTTTCGTCTTTTGCACCAGCTCCTAAACGTACGGAGGAAGGAGATGAAGCTGCTGAAGTTACATGAAGCGAAGTAGCGCTACCGATTTTAGATGAACCTGAAGAAAAGGATGCAGCGGGAGTAGAGCCAGCTTGATGAGATGATCCATGTGAATAAAAATTAGAAGGAACTGAGGCGGCATGGTGTGAAGAGCCTGCTCCATGTGAATAAGATGGTGCAGAAACTGATGGTGCTTGATAAGATGACCCGGAATAAGAAGAGGTTGGATTTGAAGCTGATGCTACATGTGAAGCTGATCCACCCGAATAAGAAACAGCGGGAGCTGATGCAGCATTGTAAGATGGACCACTTGAGTAAGAAGCAGCCGGAGCTGAACCAGCAGAGGTGACATGTTGAGAAGAACCTTGTGAATAAGACGCTGCAGAAACTGGCCCAACTTGGTAAGATGAGTCTGAGTAAGAAGCAGCTGGAGCTGAAGCAGCCTGATAAGATGAACCGCCAAATCCACCTGAGGAATATGAGGCAACAGGAGCTGGCACAGGACTGTAAGATGAGGCAGCACCATGGTAGGACGGGGCCCCTGAGTATGTTGGAGACGGAGCTGAAGCAGAATGTCTAAGAGGCGCAGGAATATCCACTACGGCGCCTCCACTTGGCTTGTTGTAATGATATCCATCATCCTGGAGGTTATCACTGTGCGAAAATAAGTGTGATACATCGGCTGTAACAGCGGCCACCAAAGTTAAGGTGAAAAGTAATCTCTGTAAATTTAATTAAAATGTTTAAATAAGTATATTTAGCTAAAGGTTCAAACATTGTCTTTTATAGTGCATATTTAATAATAAAGAAACTAGACTTACCATTATTCTTGTCTAATTCTAATCCACACAATGAATGTAGACGATTGACTGTGGTTACGTTTTAGATGTAGAAATTATTTATATCAGAACGAACACATAATATTAGGAAGGATTTAAATGGTTACGGGATTCCCTTGACCTCGCCTCCGTAAAATACACTATGCTTAGCAAGTCAAAATGCTAATCGCGGTAAGAAATGAGAAAGGTTTTTAAAAGACTAACATAACCGGCTTTGAAAAACAACTCCCAAAATAAATTCTTAACGATTTTAGAATTATCAAATCAATAGCAAAACACATCTTTATTTTGCTTATTTACTATTTCTTTTATAATCTTAGTTCTGATTTTAATTAAACTTGAAAACCATCCACTCTCAGTTAAGTTCTGTTGCAGCAGCGTGACGCTATTTCTTATAATTTTGCGTTCATATACTAATTCGAATCATATACATAAAAACGTAAGAATGTATAAGAGTACCTACATAGGGTGAGCCAAAAACTAACCTATTAAATTTTTGGGTTAAAATAAACATATTTACTGAGAAAACAATGTTACGGCAACCAAGATTTTTTGCTCAATTTTAAAAAGTGTCGGTGAGCACTCAAAGTTTCCCATATAAATAAAAAGATAAAAATTTATTTTCATTAAAATTATCAAAATTTTTTTACTTTTCAAGGTAAAGTTTTTCACGTAATAATTCTTGGCTTGAATTCAAAAATATTAGTACCAAGTTGATAAAAAAAAAAAATTCTACAAGAAGACATGTGAAAATTTTTAACTTAAATAATTCAAAAGTTAAAATTATTTTAATGAAAAAAAAATTATTTTTACGACTTATATTTATGAGAAATTCTGAATGTTTATCGACACCTTTTAAAATTGAGCAAAAAATTCTGGTTTGCACAGACGTTGTTATAAAATGCGATAGGATAGTTTTGGGCTCGTCCTAATATATGTGTACATATACATTTCAATAAAATAAAAAATCAAACAATTCTCTTAATATATGTTGTATGTATGTACATACGTATATGGAGCATATATGAAAGATGGCAAGACTTGTATAAACTGGTAGTAATATTAATACAAAGCGAAGATACTCGATATAAATTGAACAAAAAGTATAAAAATAGTTGATTATTTAAGCAAGTCTGCCATTCCTTACCATTTGCTTACGATGCCAACTCGAAAACTATACCCAAATAACATAATTACGTACATGTATCTACAGTTTGTAAAGTATATAAATTAATGTGTGGTGTCTTTATTTACATAAAACGTAATCATATGTACCTACTTGACTACCTTCCCTAGCTCTTAAATTATGTATTATTTTGTTATTTCATTCAAATAGATAAAATCACGCAAAAGCATAAACAAACGTTTACGACAACATTTTCCAAAAGGTAAAGTTTCATAATTCGGAATCTGCTATACTTCTTTTCTGGGTTAGGAAACTTGGAGCCAAATGTAGCCGAACAGGTTTTTTTATCAATAATTCTCTAATAAGAGCGATTTTGGTTAAATTTCCGAACGATGGGGTGATTCATTTGCTAAAATTGCTTTGGATATTTACATAAATAAACCTATTATTACGTTTATATAAGCATTACTTTACTTAAAAATCAACTTTTAAAATTCGATGTTTGTAAATAACAAAAAATAGTTCAGGGTATTTCTATAATTGTGAACGGGGAATAAGAGATATAAAAATGATTTTAGTTGTTCATTTTTCTAATTGTGGCCACCCCTTGGCAGCGAATGTCGCCTCATCTGAGTGCATTTTTGACATAAAATAAGAGCTACTCATAAAAACGCATCAACCGCTCTGAGGCGACTTAGAATAAACTGTAGGTCTCTCCATTCATTGGAAGAACAATCTTGCATTTTTTCGAAGACTCCTACTCATTCGGCTTATAACATCACGTGAGTTAAAAAAATTCCAAGTCAATAGTTAGTGGGAAAAGCAAAAAAAAAATACCTATGGTCGGGGAACCGAAAATAGAATTATTCACTGCAACCATTATACAGATAAAAGCATTGATTGTGGATATAAGTCCGGCTGTTTCATTTGGCGAAATCGATTCGATTCGATTCAATGAAGTATATCACAGTCGCCGAAATCTGTATACACTGTTGAGAAATGCATAGTACGGCAATAAAGCGGTTTTTGAAGATGCATACATATGTATAAGGTACCACCATATTATTTTGCAATATCGCTCGATTATCATAAAGTTTGGATATAGTATCCTCATATGTATCATGAATCATGAATTTGTTTAATAAATTTGAGGGCTTTACGATTTTTCATGAATTCAGATGAGTAAATGTTTAGGTCAAATATATACATATGTACGTCACATTATTTTAACAAATTTGCCCAAAAAAGTTCATTGTTTAAGTCTCATTAATCAGCAACGTGAACCAAATTTCTGAACAATAATCGTGTTTCTGGTAAATGTCAAAATAAAGAACCGCATCTAAAAACAAGATAGGAAGAGCTAAGTACAGACGGGACGGACCTTTAAATAGTGGTCAATGTTTGTAAAATTAAAGATGGTTGTTAACCTTATTCATCTACATAAATTCTTATTTTTTGTGAAGTGAAATGATTATTGCTCAAAAACCCACTTAATACAGGTTTTCGTATATGTAGTTGGCTTAATGAGTTTTGTGAATGAACCTTTGATGCACAGGTAAATTGCTATGACAAATAGGTCAAATTAGTCTATTACTACAATAATAATTAAACAACGCTAAACACGATTTCAGGGTATTGCCTCAACTATGCGAATTGTATGAACTTTCGAAACAAAGTCCCTCTTAAACCGTAATTACGCTAATAAATATATCGTTAATTGAACGATGTGCACACAATATTGCAAGGTTGAAATGTGTAATTTATTGAAATAAGAATGAGCAGCATTGATATATTGAATGCGAAGAAATTAGCTACCAATTGTTCACATATTTATTTAATTGTTTTTTTTTTTTTGATAAGGTAGGAAAATTTATTGCAACAAAATGAAATAATTATTCATATGAGAACTTAAAAACTGATCCGGCTTCTTCGTAGAACACTTTATATAAATTGTGAAATCTTAATTAGCGTTTACTCGACATAAAGCACTTTAACGTAAGAAGTTTTGGCAAACATGGTAATTATATTATAAAATTATTATATAGCTCACAAATTTCAATATAGTATTTTTTCAAACAGGCAAATATTATCCTACTGAGTTATATACTTTTTTATACAATTACTTATTCCGACGAGCACCCTCTAGAAGAAGCAACTGGCAAAAATATGTATATGGTTCCGCCTGAAGTAAGAGATTTGGAATACTTCAGGAAAAATAATGCTGACGTTCCGTTCCATTTCGACGAGAATTATCTAACAAAAGCATATGATGAAAATGATAACCAAAATCAAAATAAAGAAGATAATAGTTTAATAGAAAAATATATCAAAGTAATTGACTTTGGAAGCCTCCTTTACGGTACCCATAATAATGAACTACTAAGGCACGATATCAAGGATATTGAAGATAATAAAAATCTACATATTCCTCGAAACAGTTCCGATAGCCATCGACAATCTAAAGAAGAAGTTGTTAATCAGAAAGTGAGCTTTAAAGCTTCAAGTCCTAAGAACATTTTTGCTTCTCCACAACGCAATTATAAAAATAATAAAGGACACTCTTTGGAAAATGAGAACATCCGTATTACACTTTTTGCTCCTAATAATATAGCCGAATATAGATATCATATAAACAATTACTCACATAACAGATTTAATACATACTCAAATGCAATTAATTCTTTTTTCCACACTCAGGTAAATGTAGATTCTCCGGGATCAAATTTCAATGTAGCTAATGAATTTCCACTCATAAATGACATAAGCGCAGAGTCTAGTGATAACGACGAAGCTTCACTACGTATTAAGAACAAAATAAACAAGGGTGAATCGCTATCCTTAGATGAGCCCGCGGAATCTGACGAACTACTTGCAGGCTTACGTGGTGATGGTTATCATTATAATATACCAAATATAATTTTTTTCTATTAATTATTACTACTTCTAATATTTCTTAGAGTCGTTTAATAAAAAGTATTATACACACACGTCATAAAAAAAAATTTAGTTAATCAAGTCTTCAGGAATCTAAATTAAAGAAGGCAAAATTGCTTCTTAATCCACTGCATTTAAGTCAAAATATTTCAACAATTCACTTAAATTTTCATGAAATATGAATAAAATAGCTAACTAGCTCAAGTAGCTAGAATCGCCGAAAATCGCTTTAGCGGTTACAATGTGCCACTGATGTATTTACATGCGTATATTAGACACGAGTATATCAAAAATTTTTGTCATTAAGCATACTTTTAGGCAAATATAATACCTCAATAATATCGTTTCTAGTTTCGGCTGTTCACTGCGTGGTTAGAAGTGCTGAAATGAAGATAAAGCTCAACGCTTGAAAATTTGTTTAAGTGGAACTTCGTAGCTTGTTTCTTCCACTTTGTGATTGCTTTTTTGGTATGATTGCGATACGTACATACATATTACCGAAAATAAATGAAGTCAATATTATTTGATATATTAGCGTAAAAAATATATATCCACATTATTATAAGCTTTAAAGTTTTTAATTTGAAATTTGATATGAAAGTAACCACTTCCAAATATTTAAATCAGCTATTAATTTTTTAAATATAACAGCTTAGACTCCATTTCAATAGGTTGCTCCTTCTCTTGTACCAGTATACGCTGATGCTAGTTGATGCTACTCCAGCGCATATTCTGAGTGATGATGGCTACCACTATAAGGCACGCCGACGTGTCGTGACTAAAGTTATTCTCAACACAAGTTAAGTCATTTAAACAAAAGCTGTTGTAAAATCAATGATTTATCATAAAAGGGTATATAAATATCGCTAACTTCTTAAATATCTATAAATCAGAGGTATATATGTATATAAATTTACATATGAATAGTATTAAAAAGATATATATGAATAGTATTAAAAAGATATTTTGTAACCCAAGAATATTACTGCTCCCCAAATTGAATGTTTAATTAAATAACCTGTTTGACTTAATTATACAATTTTTATGTCGGAATTAGAAATTGGCAAACATCTTCGGATAAATGGGTAAACGTATATATATTCTGAATATAAATGCCTTTGCCTAAAGGTATAAAAGTTTTGGTGATAATTTTAAAAGCTATGAGTATTGAAAAGCGTAAAAAAAAACAGATTAGTGTTATAGCAAATAGCTATGAGAGAGAAACATAGGGAATTAGAATTGATTTACATAAAATTAAAATAAACGTAGGACAAAAAACGTAAGGGTATTTTAAAATACAAAATCTAAAGCAGACGCAGACATCAAGACGCGTTTTTGAATTAAGATAAGTGCAAGGAAGAGCTGGGTTCAGGTTCAACCCAATATTAATATCCGCTTACATAATCATAATTATTTCGAATTGAATTTTAGACATTTTGTATATTTCTTAATAATCTTCCGTAATTAATTAGAATGGGTGTTAAAGTTTAAGTAATTGCGTCTTACCACTGGTGGGGGAAGCAAATTACCTGGTTGAGAATATTTTTATTTTTGATGCTAAAGTTATTGACAATAGTTTATATACAAAATCTTAAAATGCATATGTTCCTACACTAATAATACTTGTACGAGTGTATGATTATGTGTAAATATAAATATATTTTGTCGCTTGCTGTGCCATTAGTCGCTGATAATATTGACTTAGTGATCAGTTGGTCTAGCCTATTGAAGTGCATAGTCTTTATCAGTTGGTGGTCTGTTTATTAAGGTATGTGCGAAAAGATTAAAAATCATCTATTGGTATGAGGGTTTTTTATAATTATCTTTCCTTCAAGTGGACTGTATGTGAATGTGTGGTCTTATTTTCTTATGTGAATGCATGAACAATGGGTGAAAGCCTTTCCCTATTTTATAAATAAGTGACTTCCGTCATAATTTGAAGAATACTAAATATCGTATTATTTTCATAATGCAAACCCTTGTATGCAGAGTTTCTTCAAATTATCTGCATTCAAAGAACTCGTCACGACATTTAAAAACTGTAATAGATATATATATATTTATATATATAATTATATTTACCTCGATTATTTAATGTTGTCACATATAAACGTTAGGCAAATAAAGTTAATATACTCTTTCCAAACCGTGTCATCGGGTAAAACAAGAAAGTATGAATGTGTTTGTTTGTAGGTCGATCAGTAACTTTTTAGCCACCAACTGGCAAATGGTCATCTTAATTAGTTATTTAGATAGTTGAAATGGCGGTTAATTTATTAAAAATTCGCGTGGACTTAAAGTTATTGCTCATTTTTTAAGAATACATTCACTAATTTGCATAAGCGTGTTTAATGCAAAGTATAAACAAGTTTTGTACACAAAATAATTTATATAGTATCTAGGCAAAGGCTCACATGTACTCGAATATTCTTTTCCTTGATATCATTAACACCATTATGAAAAAAGTAAAGTTATTAAAGCAAACAAATTCATTCGAATTTTCAGTTTTTTACCTAAGAACGTACTAAGTACATATTCAAACCGAAAATGAAAAAATTGATTTTAAAATTTGGTTCGAGAATATAGTATAAGTAATTCCTTTTTCTCTCCAATCGCTAGCAATTCTTTTGTTTTTATTTATTTATGTTTTATCGAGATGTACATTCGATGTAATCAGAACCAATTTGATAAAATGTCGAAACAAATATATTAAGCAATATTTATCTGTCCATTGATATGGTCCATCTGTCTTTTAATCGTTATCTTCAGTATACATTAAAACAGTTTTTATGATGCTTGTACATATGAACGTATGTTCATTGGAGCTAAGGATAGTTTGTTGTTGCAAAAAATTTTGAAGGAAAAAATTCTATATAAAAGTTTATATTTTGTTCCTTCTAGTTTTTACACATTTCGTACCTTATTTGCAGGCTCACTCTTTTGCGTGAAAGGTAAAAGGAAGGTGTTTCGAATATTATATCATGTCTTATTTCGCTTATACTGACAAAGGAAGCTTATGGACTAATTAATAATTTTTATAGTACTTATTGAATATTCCTTCGCCTTCGGTACGGATTCGCGTTATACGAAATGTTAAATGAAAATAGTATACCCTGCAAACAAGACGATTAAGTACTCCATGCACGCGTGAAATATATACTCCACGCGGACAATAGAGTAATCCAAAACCAATCACAATAATAATAAATATATATTATATTTTAGTTTGCACATTTGGAGTATATTTGTAGGTACTCCAATGGACCATATGGTCCACAAATATTTGCAGGGTAGTTTGAGCATAATAAATACATTCATATCCATATGCGTAAACACACATATGTATATACATATATATGTATGTATTATAACAAATAGTTGTATGGTTACCTTTTTTTTATTTGTGCGTATGTTGCTTGACATATTAAGCAATAACGTAGTAGAACTTAAATAAAAACCGAACGTCCAAAACAACAATTTTGGCAAATAGAGAAGATGATAGAAAGTTTAAAGGCTTATACAAATTTACATCAGAATGTACCAAATGTTTGTAATGCTGTAGTTGTGCATATAAATAACTGACAATTTTCAATGTTCTTCATTAGAATATAGGCTTCGCAACTGTAACTACAGCGGATAATAGAAGAGAATATGGTATGGTAGATGTTCTGTATTATTTTGTAGCAAATTTGAAGGGAGCACTTTTTCCATTATAGAAGCTTTTGCTGGTTTTCTTCGCGTACGTAGCAGCAACAGCTGCTGATGTTACTCATTTGCCGTCCCACGATTACTTGCCTCCAGTTCAAGAAGCACCAGTTACAGTACCATCAAACGAATACTTGCCGCCCGTTAAACAGGTTGCTCCAGTCGCTGCTCCAGTCTACGCTTCGGCTCCAGCTGCAGTTGAGGCTCCTCCTGGGCATATTCTGGCTGATGATGGTTATCGTTACAAAACCCACCGTCGCGTTGTATACCGCCGAAACCGACGTGATGTAAGCCATTTGCCTTCCAGTGAATACTTACCACCAGTTCAGGAAGCTTCAGTTATAGCACCATCAAATGAATACTTGCCTCCAGTTCATCACTCTGCTCCAGCCCCTGCGCCAGCGTACACACCAGTTTCAGTTACAGTTGAGGCTTCTCCTGCGCATATTCTGACTGATGATGGCTATCGTTACAAAACCCACCGCCGCGTTGTATACCGTCGCAACCGACGTGATGTAAGCCATTTGCTTTCCAGTGAATACTTACCACCAGCTCAGGAAGTTTCACCTGTAGCACCATCGAATGAATACTTGCCACCAGTTCAACACGCTGCTCCAGCCCCTGTTCCAGTTACAGTTGAGGCTTCTCCTGCGCATATTCTGACTGATGATGGCTATCGTTACAAAACCCACCGCCGCGTTGTATACCGTCGCAACCGACGTGATGTAAGCCATTTGCCTTCCAGTGAATACTTACCACCAGTTCAGGAAGTTTCAGCTGTAGCACCATCAAATGAATACTTGCCTCCAGTTCAGCACGCTGCTCCAGTCCCTGTTCCAGTTACAGTTGATGCTGCTCCTGCGCATATTCTGGGTGATGATGGCTACCGCTATAAGGCACGCCGACGTGTTGTATATCGTCGTCATTAACAAAAGCATGTTACCAGAACGTATATAAGATAATATTATTTGGCACTTAAAATTTTTTTTGAGTCCCCTTTGTAGTACTATCAAATATAAATGCACACATATTTACGTTGTATCAAGATAATGCCTAATCAATCAAAACATGAAATTAAAGTAAGATTATTCTCAACACAAGTTACCAGTCATTTAAACAAAAGCTGTTGCAATACCAAAATATTATTTATTTATCCAGTTTTCTTCTATATTTGCTTTCATTTCTAAAAACTATTTATTCTTTTTTGTGATGGATTCAAAATAAAAAGCACATGCAGTCCTGACACATCATAAGTTTTTGTTATTGTGAATACCCACTTTTTAGTTCTAGCATAACCGGTCCAAAATCACTTTTTTTGATAATAATTGTACAATTTTCAGCTGTGAGTAATCAAAAAGAAAAAGTGATGAAGCGATTACTTTTCGAATCTCTCTAAGAGGGTATAAAACAAGTAGTGAGCTCAGAGAAGGTATCACTTACAATTAGTTTTTTCCTTGCTTAAGAAACAAAATAGATATATCAAATGGTAAGAAAAAAAGAAAGGACAATAAAAAACGATCTAATCTTAATTCCGAACATATTCTTTGTTCTCCTGGTGTATTAAAGAGGATTATTACATATATATTTCTGTTTTTTTTCCAGAAATTCGTTTCACTGTTTTGTGCATTAGTTGTTTGCGTGACAGCTGACGTTAGCCACTTAAGCGATCAATATCCTCCACCCAATCAAGCAGCTGCCTCTGCTCCATCGGCAAGTTATAATGCCCCAGCTCCGAGCTACAATTTTGCTGCTTCATAGTTTCTCCTTATCGGACGGTTATCGTTACAAGACTCAAAGACATGGAGTATATGGTCATCGCCAGCGTCGTGATGCTCCTTCAGGCGAATACTTGCCTCCGCAGCATCATCTGCATCAGTTGAGTACTTACCACCTGCAGTAATTTGACGAATAAATATTCATAACAACTATACGACTATAATAGTGTTTCTGATTTGTACCGAAATGCATCCTATAATATTAATTTAAATTAAGGGTATTGAAACTTAATTAAATTCCATAATTTAGCAGCAGTAATGGCCTTACCTTAGAAATGAGTCAGAGAGGAAGAAATCTTTTATATAAACCCTAGATTGATGTTGAAAATTCAAATGGCAATACCAGAGTCGTTTTTCCAGATTTTTATAGTTTTAAAAACACGGAGGAATCATTTCGTCATATTTGTATCATTTTAAAATCATCAAGGGAAATCGAATAAAACTCATCGAGTCTATTTTTATTAAAATGGTCTTCCAAATGCTGGTAAAGTACCTTCTTTTTCGCATTTTACGACATTAGGGGTATTAGGAATTAGTCTGAATCATGTAAGTACCAAAAGTAGAAGTTATACATCAATCAGAATGAATTTTTACTGCACCGCGTTCGTTGAGAAAAAAGGCCTGCAAAGTTTGCAACGGGAGAGAAACTTTCAGCTAGTAAGAATAAGCAAGCAAGAAAAACATATGATTTGTAATTAAGGTTTATAATATAGAGGTAACCGAACCAACTTTACCGTAAGCGAGACTTGATATTTATATTATCAAAAAGTTTTTTTTTTTTGTTTAAAAAATATATATGTGAACCTAATAACATAAATATGGGATAAACTTTCTGAAACGTAAACGTAAAACATACAGAAATTATATAATCAACGTTTTTAATGAAAATATATTTATTTATTTACTTCATGAAGATGACCCCGCATGCTGCAATATCGCGTCTATGTATAAGCTTTCGAGAAAATTTTACTTTGTGTGTGATACATACTGTGGCGAAAATGCGAAGCGAATGTCAGATGAAAGAGATAAGCTGATAACTGGCATGTTCTAGAGCGTGAACCGAGAACATTCGTTAGCGAGAACGCTTCGATTATTCTAGGCGGTTGGTTGCGAGCAGCCGACTACTATACAAGAGTGACACTCAGTTGCCAAATGATTCAGTCGTAAAGTAAACACGTGGGTAATTACATTACAGTAAAGTAATAAAAGTAGTACATTGTGAAAGTTGTATACAAGTGATTGTAAATAGTAAAGTGAATTATAATTGAATTGTGAATTATAAGTACAGAGTAATAAAAGGACAGTAAATGAATTCTTTATAAATAAAGAAACTGCGATGAAGTAGAATTTTTAAATAGATCCCAAAGGATAATAATTGGAAAATGGTCAAGATTCAGGATTTGACGATACCTCCTCTCAAGAGGGAACTGGCAAGTGAGGATTGTCTACAACTGGAAACAAGGCAGAGCTGCAATCACGGCTGCAAGAAGCAATGGAAGTCGAAGGTATCGACTTGAACCAATACGAATTACGCCGCGAGGATGAAGATGTATCCTTGAAGGATGTTGACAAGCTAGTGATCCTGCGAAGGAGTTGGAGCAACCCTCAAATAAGAATCAAGCTGGAAAATGCTTTAAATGTGGAAAACCTGGTCTTTTCGCACCCGAATCCAACACGGGTTCCAGCAGACAGGAAGTACAGCGAAAACGGAAGGCTGAGGAAGAGGAACCATCA
This sequence comes from Neoceratitis asiatica, assembly GCA_030068015.2. Lineage (NCBI taxonomy): Eukaryota > Metazoa > Arthropoda > Insecta > Diptera > Tephritidae > Neoceratitis > Neoceratitis asiatica. Next base: position 93,127,635 of record CM061526.1, read on the forward strand.
ACTTTTCAGTCGTTAAACTAAAACAAGCCAGTCTAAAGGGGCGTATGCTGGCCCCTGCAATTGAATGCCCCATAATCTCCGTCTCGCAAATTGGCAGAAAAACGAGCAACATTACTATTGGTGGATATGTGGATGGACGAGAGCGAATATTTACAGTCGATACGGGCGCATCACACTCGATCATTCGAACTGACCTGTTCACTAAAGAAGTGAGACCATTACCTGGATCAACCTTGAAAACGGCGACTGGTGAGGACACACAAGTGGTGGGAGAAGTAACATGTTAGGTCGCAATAGGGAATGTAACGGTGTTACACAGCTTTATAGTCGCGCAGATTGTAGATGAGATAATCATAGGAGTAGACTTCTTGATGGGTCAAGGTATCAAGATCGACTTGAATAACAAAATCATGGAGTATAAGAACATGGAAGTACCACCAAAAATTGGCTATAATTCCACACACAGCAGCAGCAAGTGGTCCTAGAAGGAACCGAAGTGATGCCACCAAACTCAGAAGCTGTTGTTTTGGCGTAGCAGCACAAAATTCCAAACCGGACGTTCTTATTGGTAAAACCCTGGCTAAGACGCAAAAGAATGGACGCATCCCAGTGAGAGTATTAAATGCCTTGAGATCACCAGTAAAAATTCCATGAGGAACTGTATTAAGGTAATGTCAAGAGGTAGAAGCCATCATCAAATGCAATGATTCATCTGGAATCGACTCTATTAGCAAGAGCATGGGGGAAGATATAAATGCATGGACGCGAGGGTTGGAAGACAAGTACAAGCACAAGGCCAGCCAACTTATCCGCTAATTCTCCAACATATTCGACAAGGATGGCAACAAACCAGGCAGGAGCAACGTAGTGAAACATTGCATTGATACTGGCGACGCAAGACCAATTCGTCAAGCTCCTCGAAGCGTACCCTTAGCCAAACGTGACGCTGTTGGCCAAATAATTAAGGAAATGAGCGGAAGCGTAGTATTCGTGAAGAAGAAAGATGGCCAGTTGCGTTTCTGCGTGGACTTTCGGAGATTAAACGATGTGACAAAGAAAGACAGCTTTTCTTTGCCCAGGATCGATGATACATTAGACTCGTTAACTGGCACAGAATGGTTCTCAACACTCGACCTTAAGAGCGGGTAGTGGCAAGTGGAAGTGAGTTGCCTTTAGTGTCGGCAACGGTCTATGGCAATTCACGGTAATGCCATTTGGATTATGCAACGCTCCTGCCACGTTTGAAAGGCTAATGGACCATGTGCTCAAAGGACTACATTGGAAAACTTGTTTGGTGTATCTGGATGACATCATCGTATTGGGAAAAAGCTTCGATGAACATCTGAGTAATTTGGAAGAAGTTTTCCAGAGAATATCTGGCGCTGGTCTTAAACTAAGTCCTAAGAAGTGCTCTTTATTCAAGAAGGAGGTGAATTACTTAGGTCAACAAGTAACCACGAAGGGCGTTTGTACTGCGAAGGAAAAAATAGAAGCAGTGAAGGATTGGCCAAGACCCAGAAACTTGCATGAATTAAGATGCTTTCTTGGGCTGCGTACTTACTATCGCCGTTTGGTTCTGAATTTCGCCTGCGTAGCTCATAGTCTCCATGAGCTCACGAGAAAAATAGATCTTTCGAGGGGAAAACTGAACAAGAGGAGGCTTTCCAAGCTTTGAAAGAACGGCTATGCACTGCACCTATGCTAGCGTACCCGGTTTCAGGTGCAAGATTTATTCTGGACACAGATGCTAGTGGTTATGGCATAGGAGGTGTACTTTCGCAAGTGATTGATGGTCAGGAGAAGATAGTTGCCTACTATAGCCGGTCTATTGGGAAACCAAAGCGAAACTACTACGTAACTCGGGGAGGCCTATTAGCGTTGGTGGATTGCATTAAACATTTCCACAAATATCTGTATGGTCAACATTTTCGAGTTAGAACGGGTCATGCAGCACTGAAGTGGCTACTACAGTTCAATAATCCCGAAGGGCAGTTGGTACGGTGGATTGAGAGACTGCAAAGTTATGATTTCACCATCGAACACGGCAAGGGTAATACGCACGGAAATGCTGACGCCATGTCCTGTCGACCATGTAATTTGGATTGTAAGCATTGCTCAAAAGCCGAGGGCAAGGAAGACATAATAGATGTCCGGCTAATGACAGTTACACCAGCAGAAGAGTGGGAGGCAAGTCACTTAAGGAAATGTCAGCAAGAAGATCCGGGCTTGGAATTATTAATGCACGGATTGGAAATGAATAGACGGCCAAGTAAGGAACAAATGGCAGCGGAAAGTCCCATCGCGAAGGCATACTGGGCACAATGCAACAGTTTAAAGTTGATATCTGGCTGTTTGCATAGATTATGGGAAAGTGAAGATGACCAGTGCTCTCGAAAGTTGATAGTAGTTCTAAGCTAAGAATTCCGGATGTTCTTAAGGAATTCCATAATGGTCCTAGTGGAGGGCTCCCAGACATTACAAAAACGCTGGAGAAGATCAAGCAGCGGTTCTATTGGGTTGGCTGTCGTCAGTCGATCGCTGAGTGGATTGCTAACTGCGAGGAGTACAGCCGACTACTATATAAGAGCGACACTCAGCTGCCAAATGATTCAGTCGTAAATTAAACGCGTTGGTAATAACATTACAGTAAAGTAATAAAAGTAGTACATTGTGAAAGTTGTATACAAGTGATTGTAAATAGTAAAGTGAATTATAATTGAATTGTGAATTATAAGTACTGAGTAATAAAAGAACAGTAAATAAATTCTTTATAAATAAAGAAACTGCGAACATAGTTGTGGCTTTTATTAAACAATCCAGTGGTCGTACCCGAAGGATTTGGAATATCATCGAGGCTGATTCAGCAAAATGGTAACAATATTTTCTTAAAATTATTCTTTACAATAACCCATTGCACACTTTTTAAGGGTTCGAGTTTTTAGACTTTAGAATTTTTAAATTTTAATAATTTTTAAGTTTTTGAAATTAATTGTAAATACCATTCACATTACATGACAACAAACGTTAGAGTTGCTAGCCATAATTCTTCTTTCAAAAGTAATATAAATAGAGTTGTAGGTTCACCAAAGGCGAAAGGAGCCAGGCTAAAGTCAGCTGTGAAATCAATCATAAATAATTACGTTCCGAAGTAAATGAGTTTATACTCTTTATTAGGTACATATATAGCGCTCACCTACTTTAAAGCAGCATTTTTCAGTCATTCAGCCGATTGCAGTACTCGCCGCTGAAAGTAGAGAAAGTGAAAGGACTCCACTCCATTAGCAAGATTAGGCTGTGGATGACCTGGTTTCACTTTGTATATCCAATTTTCGCCAAATTGCAAAGAGTAGAAACGACACAAATTTTTATAAAATTGTCTAAATGTTAGTGCAAGAATAATTAAATTAAATTAAATGAAACTTAATTAAATTAATATAAATATAACAAAAATAATTGTTACTTAATTTTTTATATTTTTTGTAACTCTTACTTTGATTTTATAATTTTTCGTAGATAAATATGTCTGCAATTTGGTGTTCATAGGTGACCCTAAAAACAAAAACTGCAACAAGGAAAGAAAGGAAGTGGTAAGCCTGAAACTTTTCTCCTAATTTTTACATTTTTTAAATTGTATTACTATTTTTTATATAAAATTAACTAATTTAGCAACTACTAACTATTACTCCTACTACTACCAACACTGAATTGAATACAGATATGTGTGTGTATTTGTGATATAAAAGCTGCAAGCATGCTTGCAAATATGTGTGAATGGTTATGTGCTAACATATATACTTATTTTAATACTTATATTATTTCTAACATTTCAACTTCAATAGGCCGAGGTTCGCATCCCACCGTGGGCAAATAATTTACTATAATTTTTTTTTTAAATTTTTTATTTTTTATTTAACTATATGAATCAAGCCCATTTTTTGTTTGATACATTGAAATTTTAATATGCCAATAATTAATTGTGGCTTTTTGATCGCTAATGTTCCTTGCCACGACACTTTTCGTTGTGTGTTCATATTCTTTCTCAATAATTGATGTCCATAATAATGAGTTGGTATTGCAGTTTCTCTTCAAAACTCAGTTGGTATTGCAGTACTTAAATTCCATAATTTAGCAGCAGTAAAGGCCTTCTCTTAGAAATGAGTCAGAGAGGAAGAAATCTTTTATATAAACCCTAGATTAATGTTGAAAATTCACATGGCAATACCAGAGTCGTTTTTCCAGATTTTTATAGTTTTAAAAACACGGAGAAGTCATTTCGAGTCATATTTGTATCATTTTAAAATCATCAAGGGAAATCGAATAAAACTCATCGAGTCCATTTTTATTAAAATGGTCTTCCAAATGCTGGTAAAGTACCTTTTTTTCGCATTTTACGACATTAGGGGTAGTGCCTATTAATGTGTTCTTGAACATGAAGGGAATATTGCAATTAGTCTGAAGCATGTAAGTACCAAAAGTAGAAGTTATAAATCAATCAGAATGAATTTTTACTGCACCGCGTTCGTTGAGAAAAAAGGCCTGCAAAGTTTGCAACGGGAGAGAAACTTTCAGCTAGTAAGAATAAGCAAGCAAGAAAAACATATGATTTGTAATTAAGGTTTATAATATAGAGGTAACCGAACCAACTTTACCGTAAGCGAGACTTGATATTTATATTATCAAAAAGTATTTTTTTTTTTTTTAAATATATATGTGAACCAATAACATAAATATGGGATAAACTTTCTGAAACGTAAACGTAAAACACTTATACATAAATTATATAATCAACGTTTTTAATGAAAATATCGTAACAATTGGTGTCAGAAGTGGGATTTTTAAATAGATCCCAAAGGATAATTATTGGAAAATGGTCTAGATTCAGGATTTGACGATACCTCCTCTCAAGAGGGAACTGGCAAAGCGAGGATTGTCTACAACTGGAAATAAGGCAGAGCTGCAATCACGGCTGCGAGAAGCAATGGAAGTCGAAGGTATCGACTTGAACCAATACGAATTACGCCGCGAGGATGAAGATGTATCCTTGAAGGATGTTGACAAGGAAGAGGCTAGTGATCCTGCGAAGGAGTTGGAGCAACCCTCAAATAAGATTCAAGAAAACGCTCCTGTCTCATCTACGGGTATGGACATGAACATGTTATTGGCTGCAATATCACAAAAGTTGGATGCACAGGAAGCCCGTAATTCACAAAAGTTGGCTGAGATTTAACAAAAAATGGATGCACAAATCGGGACAATCGCACAAATACAGCAAAACTTGGTGAAGGACAATGCAGAACTTGAGGAAAGACAAGATCTAATTGAGAGCAAAGTCAACGAATTGGAAGGTCGTGTTCGGGATTTGCAGTTACATTGTCCAACCACTTCAGTGAACTCTTTCAAGGTAAAAACATTTTTTGACGGTAAAATTCCCTTCCAAGTCTTTAAGCTCCAGTTTGAGAAGACGGCTGAAACAAATAACTGGAGCATGGAGGAAAAATTTGATGCACTATTCGTTGGTTTGGAAGGACCTGCAGCAGAACTTTTGCAAACTATACCAAAATAAGAGAGAAATGATTGCGGCGGATTGATGCGAGCCCTGCAAAGACGCTATGGTAGCGAACACAGAAGACACATTTACGAGATGGAGTTAGAGAAGCGCGACCAAAAACCCAACGAATCTCTACAAGAATATGCTTCGGAAATTGAGAAATTGGCTCATTTAGCCATCGGAGACGCATCGGGCGAGCATCTCGAAAGGGTGAAAACACAAAGATTCATCAGCGGAATTAAAGACATTTACACCAAGCGAGAGACATATGCGAATCCAAAGTTAACATTCACTGAAACAGTGGCGTATGCTCAAACACGTGAAACGGCGGCACTCATAAGCAGACCAGCATACAAAGTCAATAAAGTGGAGGTTGAAACACCAGATGTGATGACCGAAATATTGAGAACTCTGAAGTCGATAGAAGGAATGAATCGTTCTGGTGGCAAGAATCAAGCTGGAAAATGCTTCAAATGTGGAAAACCTGGTCTTTTCGCACCCGAATGCAACTCGGGTTCCAGCAGACAGGAAGTACAGCGAAAACGGAAGGCTGAGGAAGAGGAACCATCAACTTCTCAGTCGTTAAACTAAAACAAGCCAGTCTAAAGGGGCGTATGCTGGCCCCTGCAATTGAATGCCCCATAATCTCTGTCTCGCAAATTGGCAGAAAAACAAGCAACATTACTATTGGTGGGAATGTAACGGTGTTACACAGCTTTATAGTCGCGCAGATTGTAGATGAGGTAATCATAGGGGTAGACTTCTTGATGGGTCAAGGTATCAAGATCGACTTGAATAACAAAATCATGGAGTATAAGAACATGGAAGTACCACTAAAAATTGGCTAAAATTCCACACACAGCAGCAAGCAAGTGGTCCTAGCAGGAACCGAAGTGATGCCACCAAATCAGAAGCAGTTGTTTGGGCGAAGCAGCACAAAATTCTACACCGGACGTTCTTATTGGTAAAACCCTGGCTAAGACGCAAAAGAATGGACGCATCCCAGTGAGAGTATTAAATGCCTTGAGATCACCAGTAAAAATTCCATGAGGAACTGTATTAAGGTAATGTCAAGAGGTAGAAGCCATCATCAAATGCAATGATTCATCTGGAATCGACTCTATTAGCAAGAGCATGGGGAAGATATAAATGTATGGACGCGAGGGTTGGAAGACAAGTACAAGCACAAGGCCAGCCAACTTATCCGCTAATTCTCCAACATATTCTGACAAGGATGGCAACAAACCAGGCAGGAGCAACGTAGTGAAACATTGCATTGATACTGGCGACGCAAGACCAATTCGTCAAGCTCCTCGAAGCGTTCCCTTAGCCAAACGTGACGCTGTTGGCCAAATAATTAAGGAAATGAGCGGAAGCGTAGTACTCGTGAAGGAGAAAGATGGCCAGTTGCGTTTCTGCGTGGACTTTCGGAGATTAAACGATGTGACAAAGAAAGACAGCTTTTCTTTGCCCAGGATCGATGATACATTAGACTCATTAACTGGCACAGAATGGTTCTCAACACTCGACCTTAAGAGCGGGTATTGCAAGTGGAAGTGAGTTGCCTTTAGTGTCGGCAACGGTCTATGACAATTCACGGTAATGCCATTTGGATTATGCAACGCTCCTGCCACGTTTGAAAGGCTAATGGACCATGTGCTCAAAGGACTACATTGGAAAACTTGTTTGGTGTATCTGGATGACATCATCGTATTGGGAAAAAGCTCGATGAACATCTGAGTAATTTGGAAGAAGTTTTCCAGAGAATATCTGGCGCTGGCCTTAAACTAAGTCCTAAGAAGTGCTCTTTATTCAAGAAGGAGGTGAATTACTTAGTTCATCGAGTAACCACGAAGGGCGTTTGTACTGCGAAGGAAAAAATAGAAGCAGTGAAGGATTGGCCAAGGCTCAGAAACTTGCATGAATTAAGAAGCTTTCTTGGGCTGCGTACTTACTATCGCCGTTTTGTTCCGAATTTCGCCTGCGTAGCTCATAGTCTCCATGAGCTCACGAGAAAAATAGATCTTTCGAGGGGAAAACTGAACAAGAGGAGGCTTTCCAAGCTTTGAAAGAACGGCTATGCACTGCACCCATGCTAGCGTACCCGGTTTCAGGTGCAAGATTTATTCTGGACACAGATGCTAGTGGTTATGGCATAGGAGGTGTACTTTCGCAAGTGATTGATGGCCAGGAGAAGATAGTTGCCTACTATAGCCGGTCTATTGGGAAACCAAAGCGAAACTACTACGTAACTCGGGGAGGACTATTAGCATTGGTGGATTGCATTAATCATTTCCACAAATATCTGTATGGTCAACATTTTCGAGTTAGAACGGGTCATGCAGCACTGAAGTGGCTACTACAGTTCAATAATCCCGAACGGCAGTTGGTACGGTGGATTGAGAGACTGCAAAGTTATGATTTCACCATCGAACACGGCAAGGGTAATACGCACGGAAATGCTGACGCCATGTCCTGTCGAC